>JAQJVK010000008.1:23629860-24337496 GCA_035578135.1 Flexamia atlantica
TTATTTGACAGAATTTCACTGATAATAATAAACCTTTTTGGTCCCTTCTTAAACTTATATCTAACATGACACAAGTCGTCCCCTGTGTGACAGACGATAGCGCCGTGTTGTCCTGGCGATGCAATACCCGCAGCACACGCCTGCCTCTCGATTGCCGTCCTGCGCCGTCGCATTTCCCTGAACATTAAATTCATCTAAAGGGTTGTCTATTTTCAACGTTTTCTTTCAAAACAATCCAAACATTAATTTTTGGATTGTTAATGATTGGACGTTAATGATTGGATCTAAAACACCGTCATGTTACATTGCTGCCAGTTCAAAGGAGGATGTATACAGATCAATACGGAAGATCTCATCTGAAACCTGAGGAAACTAAATTTTCCGTCTAACAAATTGACTGATTCGGACCACATTTCCTCGAGTGATGGGTTTTCTTGCAGGAAATTTGCCGGGGAGCGGAGTTCTGCTGGTTTCCGCCCCCCGCCCCCCTGATACTAATTGCCCCCCTCCCCACTCTCGGCTCACCCCCCCCCCCCCAGTAGGATTGCTCCCGCCCCCAACCCCGGGAATCAGTTCACCGATATCACCGGTGCTTCTCCGGTCTCCTTCCATCCTTTGATTCACCGGTTACTTTAATACTTTTTACTAAGCTTACTAATTTGTCATCTTAATACTAACAGCTTCCCGTCATCTCTTTCGGTCGACTTTATTGTGTAAATTAATTTCTACTGCTGTATATTTTAATAATTATTCTATTCAACGACAATATATAAATAGTTATTTTCAACCCACTGACACTGAAAGATCATTTGCAATAACGGTATAGTAGCAGAAAAAATTTGTTGGTTAATCAAGTTTGTCACGTTTCTTGTTTTTCCCTCTTGCCCCAAAGTGGCGTGTATAAAAATCAACTCAAATGATTAAATCAAAGTATTTGTTTATAATAATTCCATTTCAACAAAATACTTGAATTCTGACCGATGAAAATAACAATTTTTATCCATACGAGTTTAAAATCAAGAAGCGAAAATAAATGTTTTTTTCATTGGCATTTTCTGTAATTTGATCTACTACTTAAAATAAAAATATTAGTTTCCTCAAGCGAACACAAGTTATTAAATGTGCAAAACGTATTTTTTAAGTTATTTAATAAACTAAATGATTTTAAACTATTACGTTAAGGGGTTTGTAATATTTGTCCCAAATTAACAGCATAGGAATTGTAGTATAGAGGTCTATACAGTTAATTATGACTACCAAAATCAATCTCTCCGATTCTCGTTGAACCACCAAACGCATCGACCTGTTTGCGTTGTTTCGTTCAACAGACTAAACTGTTTTGATTAATTTGAAATTTACTGACGCTTTTTGCTTGAAATGCAAAAAAATATTGTGTTTTATAATATGAGTTTGCTTAGAGATCACTCCAGTCAGTAAAAGTTTCCTTTTTTCTACCTACTTTTACAATTTAAATTCAAATGGCTTCCGTGCTCAATATTCATACAATATTTCTAGTGTGAACCGCATTAAAAAGACAACTAAATATTTTGCGATTTCTGAAGCGATAGTTCCTAAAAATAAGCCTATATCTTGTAAAATAAAAAAACCATTATCTTTGGTTACAAAAACATTTAAGATTTCCTCGTCAAAACTATGTAAAATATATCACCTCTGTACTTTAAAATTATAGATAGACGTGTTGGGCAACCGGTCAAGGTTTGACAAAACTAGAGAGTGGGTGTTCTCCTTATAGGATAAATATAGGTAGGAACGTTGTACTAACCCCCTTTTAACGTTAATAAATAAACTCAACAGCCGGTATAAACCCGTAACAAAATCGGTTATCACACAAAAGTGCATGTTTTTGCCGACCTGTAATCCGGTACATATAGCCATTATGTTGTCGCGGTTTTTCTAAAGGTTGTTCCGACAAGTCCTTTATTGAATTGTCCCTTGGCACGGGACGGACACGCGTTCTGTGTCTTATCACACGCGAACTTCCCCTCTCCCCACCACACCCCTCCCCTCAACTCCCTTCCTACCCCTCTACCTCTTTCTCCCACCCCTCCAACGTCTTATGTTCTCTTCCCCCAGACAGATATCTCGACTGTATTCTGTATTCTCCACACCCTCGACAGAATTTCCAGCCGGTTCTTTTTTGAAGTATACTTTTTTAATCACTTTTTATAAAAATAGAGAGATGTTATTGTATCTGCACTTAAACGAATTGTTTGATTTGACGTTAGCTATTTTAATAAGTATTTAAGGTTAATCTGTGAATGCAAACAACGCAAAACAACACTAGTATGTGTAGTGATAATAATAATAAAACAAACATAATACCCCCGTTGCAGCAGACCTGCATACTCAGCGAATTTCCAGTACAAAACAACATATTTCAATCTAACATAGCGAAATTTTACAGGTTTTTGAAAGCTCCATAAGAATAACATGGGGAATGAGTATGCAGGTTTGCTGCTACGGATATATTAAAACTGGGTGGTTTTAATTCAATATTTAGTAGATCTGAACTAGAAGAAGCCACTTACCAAGTTTTATCAAGATGTGTTGAGAAATAAGCGAGATATAGAATTTTACTTATTTCCCATAAGGTTAACATTGAGACAACGTACTGTGTTTACCACTTTCAATATCTCGGTAACCAATGGATATAGAGCAGTGATTCAAGATACTAATTTGTTTGTTTTTTTAAGCTGAATTCAATGGTGCCAACAAAAATTGGATTATTTTTATTGTTCTATGTAAAAAACTCAAAAAACACATTTTTGGGGGGGTTTACCCCCCTTTACCCCCCCTCCGGTAGTCGGATTGGGCTGGATTACGAACTCGTCCGAATAATAACTACTTTACACATCCATGCCAAATTTCATTAAGATTGGACCATTTTAACGCGAGTTATCGTGCTTAAAGACACATAGATATATAGATATATATATAGATATATATATATTTATGAAAATGAACGAACAGTGTTTTTTGCTTCTGGGGGCCCTAAAACGAAAAGTTATCATGGTCTCGGGCTTAGGTCTTACCATGAGTACTACGGTAACAGCTTCTTCCCTATAGGGGAAATTCGCTAAAAACTGTTTATGTTTGATGTTCAAGAATATTTAAGTATCCACATGAAAATTCCATAAATTGACAAATCGAGATACTAAAGTGAACTCATTACATATCAATGAATTAGTAATCTTTATGCCATGCAATCTTCATAAAGATCAACTTTCTAAAAAGTCTATTAATTCTATAGTTTTAAGCAGCTTTACCTTTGCTTAAAAATACTTTTCATACCAGTTTTGTCTGAGAGAATATAAATCGAGGATAAGTAAAACCTTCAAGCAAAATACAACATCATGTGCGTTAGGAACTGTAGAAAATTAGATTTCAAAACCGACTTATCGCATCAACTACAGTAAAGCCCGTATTATACTATTAAATATTTTTAAAATATATTTTATAACAGATTTCTTCAATTTATTTAACCAATCTAAATTTAATTTTTTAGTTTGAAAATCAGCTGGCTTGAATTTTGATTGGCCATATAAATCTATTATTTTAAAAATTATAAAATGTTTGATAGTGTAATGCGGGCCTAATAAGGCGTAGAAGAGAAATAATTTAACTAAATTGCGTTTATATTCGATTTCTAATCTTCAGAGGATTTTGGCAGGTTTGATTTGGTGATCTTTGTATAGTGAAGCGAGCGCGTTATAACTGTATCACTAAACCTAACTATACCTAAACTTAAATTTACGGTTTCGAGCACTAAATAAAAATATAGGCCTGATAAAGATACAAAACACTGTTACTATCTTCATAGCCATATCCAGCTTCAGTTCTTTCTAAAGATGACTATATCCAAGGTTAATAGGAATACGATGTGACTGTACAGTCTACCTAACTCCCATAATGCCTGTGGAGCCAGCCAGAGCTTGTGATTTCAAAGAAAGGCCATGTTCGGGTTTTATCCTCACCTTTTAGCCTGGTAATTGTATATTACTCTACTAGACCGGTAAGTACCATTTTACTGGACGAGCATGATAATTCCCGTGCGTGCCAAAGGCGAGTGCGGGATTTTCATGCGAGTACTGTAAATCTTACCGGGCGTGTGGCCTACGATACTTTGCATCATACTACTCTGGAAAAAAATTAAAATAACAACGTATTCCTTGCATTAACTATTACGTTTCACAATTCTTCAAACCTAACTTCTGCTTTGCTACCAGTGCTGCCACTACATTCCTCCGAAGAAACCTATCAATTAGCTGCAATCAGCTGATTGTTTTGATTGTTCACTTCCGTCATTACCGTTTCCAAGAGCAAATTTACTGTGTACGGTAAATTTACCGTGCGGTTATCGGCAGAGAGTAATTTTCCAGCCAAGAGTAAGGAACAGAAAACAGATGTTTCTGTGTAGTATCATGTAAAAAAAAGTAAAGCCCAGTCGGAGGCCAAGTAAGCTCTGATTGACCAAGATGTTTTGTTGTCCCAGTTAAGTAAATAACGAGGTACGTCCATGATGACGTCACAAATATTTTTTTCGGGAACTTTCATAAATCTATTATCCTACGGACCATGGATAAATCTATTATCTTAGACAACGTCTGACGTTAGCAAGGTTGCCAATGAGCAATCAAAACATCAAATTGTGTCTTAATAAAGTTGGCACCCCTGGCCGGCGGCATCTGCAGGCGCATTACAGAACTGATCCGCGCCGCTATTCAAATTAAGGCTGGTGTTTTCGGGGAGGGGCGCTATATTAGCAGTACTTGTTTGTTTTGGCGCGCCCGTGGCATTATTGGCACGTTGGCTGTGTGTAAATTGTGCTGTTTCAATACTATTGATATAATTTTTAATTAAACAGCTTATTCAGAAATTATGTCCATACAATTTGATAACAAGGTTTAAAGTTTGATTCTTATCAATTATAAGTTTTTGAAGAGATTGTTGAATTACGTCAGGTTGGTTATGTGTTTGGAACAAATTACTGTTTCTAAAAACACCGATGTCTGATTTGAATAATTTAAAAAAAAAATGTAGTTGAAGTATATTGTGACCTTGATATGGTAAGGTGTAGTAGAAAATAAGTTTAGGTTGTATCTCATTTCTAGGGGTTGGCCTTCAACTGTAATTTAGGATGCGAATTGATTTTTTTTCACTTTTAATTTCTCAAATCTCCTAATATGAGAAAAATATCGAGCTTGACAAAAGTTTTGCATTTTTATAAATACTTCAATTATATTTCCATTTCATCTGTTTCCATTCTATCATTTTTTTTTTATTTATATCTATAAGTATAAAAGAGGATGTTGGTATATATATCTATATATATATATAGCATTGATAAACTCAGAAACCGCTGGACCGATGGCCACAAAACTTGGTAGATACATGTAGAATTTCATGGAGTACGTTTATACACCATCAATTTCGTGATAACTTTCAGGGCTTAGCCCTGGGACCATCTTAAAGGTACCCATGTCAGGGATTTTGAAAGAATTTAAGTTAGATTTGTTTACTAACAAAACATATGAAAGTAAAATTTAAAACAGGTGATGAAAATTAATGGCATTTCTTTCTGCTATTTAATTGTATTTGTTTACATGAATATTTGTTACTTGGTGCCAGGTGGTTAATGAATTAGACATTTGCATTTTTTGAAAGTGCAATACACTATATAAAATGCTGGTATGTAGTATAACATAAAATAAATAACTGATTACTGAAGGACTCCAGTGTTCAATGATCACTTATACTTGAAGGAATTCTTTTTTTATGACAACTAGCTGCTATTTAAAGAGGAAGAGTGTGCTACTGTAAAGAATTAATTTTATCTACAGCACTTTAAAAATTGCCGGGACGGCTCATTCAATCTTTTCGTTCAATATAGAGTCTAAAAACGTAAGACAGCACTTTTTAATAATTGCTGGAGTGGCATTGTAATTTTTTGTTCAAGGTACGCCCTAAAACCTTCAGAAAATGATCTTACAGTGAATAAAATTTCAAGCCATGTTCTATGGTTCCTCCAACACGTTTGCCTTCATAAGAACCGCCGATATTAGGCATGAGCCTACCCAGGGCAGCAACACCATTTGGAGCTTTGTCGGTGGGGCGTTAGATATGGTCACATTTTTTATATAGACAGGCACTTTATGCAGGAATACAATAACCCCATCGTAGTAGACCTGCGTACTAAGAACGAATTTCTAAAAACTTTTTTTGTTTTATGGAAGTACATTTGATGTGTTCAAAGAAGTAGATTTCACAACAAGAAAAATAAACGGGAAAGCAAAACTATATAATTGATGGGTGATAGGGTATGTTTACTTTTTAATCGTGAGCGAAGCCACGGGTTCTTCTAGTCATATATATTTTTAAACGTATCATGAAAAGGTGTAAATCTTTGCAGAGTTAGGACTATGTTTTAAGAATTTAGATACCGCAATCCCCAATTAACATTTGTTTTGAACATGCAGTGGAGTCAAGTACGTTAAGGTAAAATTTTTGTTAAGCTTTTGATACTGAGGCGTTTAAAATATATTGAAAATAAAATGCAAACAAGTCGATGATAGTACAGTAAAATGTCCTCCTCAATTGTTTTACTATTTTAATACAATGGTCTTAAGGATTAATTTGTAATAGCAGTAGTTTCTTATGTCGCGAATGTTGTTTTTAAGTCCCTATTTGTTTAATGCTGTTTAGAAAGGAACATTAACGACTCTACAAATGTGGATTTAGAAGTGATTGTTATACAATTATTTTTATGGATACTCATGTTGGGAAGAGACACCAACTAACGTTCAATTTCAAAATACCTTAACAAGACATTATTAGCAAATCCTATCCTGTATCCACGTTGAGGTGGCGGATAGAATTATGCATTGGAAAACTGTACGAAAAACAAAGAAATCAATTACATAGACTTTATGCGTATTAATTAAATCCGAATGAAATCGAATTTCCTCTTTAAGATCATTTCATGGAATTTCATATAAAATTATATGAACCCCGGGGCGATGTCTATGGTACCAAAAGAATTAAGGTTTAAAGAATACTTTTTTAAAGATTTCATACCTTTTTTAAACACGTTAAATTTATGATATTTCATTTACAACAGACAATTAATTACATATTTATTATGAGTTCATTTGACAAGGAATATTCATTTACTGGTTGGAAAGATAATAATTTTATAGAAGCCAAAGTAGTTTACTGTAACTTATTCTTCATTTTAGCCATAAAGAAAAACTTAAAGTTTTAACACAATGTTAATGAAAGTTAAAAATTTAACACTAATGGACTTTAAAAGTTAAACCTCCCCCTCCCTTAAAGCGAGAGAAGCCTTCCTCACAGACGCACAATGGAGACGCACCGACCGTGAGGCGATAAACCACAACTAAAACGGACCGGGACAAAAGGAAGGCAAACTTTAATAATTGGCTTTTCGGTGTGTCCCCTCAAACGTGAGAATTGGACAAAGAGCGTTGCGCGACGAAGCGGCAACCACAACACCGCGACTGAGGACTTCAAACGGCAAATTGAGTTGGTATTCGTGTTCAAAGTAAAGAACAATCGCCCGCGGCTACAATATATGCGGCAAGACAGAGAGGGCGGCGGCCGGCGGCCATGTTGTGATAGCGTCGAGATTGGGTGTGAGCCTGACAGCTCTCTCGCTCCGGCGCGTCTCCTCGCGCGTTTATCTCTAATTACTTTCCCGCCACAAAGCGCTCAGATGTCTCGCCGCGTCGCCGGCGGGAGCGCCGCGATCGCTTTCACAGTCCGTAATCCGCCCGGTTAACTCGCCAAAGCGGTTTGTTGTTTTGCAGCTTCAAAAGGACCAAATTTGACGTGTTTGTTGTTGGGGTTGAAATTCAACCCGAGGTAGTTTGTGGGTCTGTCACGAAATAAGGATAGTGGTAAAATTATGATTATCATAAAACTTATAAAGGACTTCCAAGAACTGATTTTTTTATGGGAAGTTTGACGAATAAATGAAACTACGAAGAAGCATGCATTTGTTTAGCAAGCAGAAGGATAGTCAGGTCATATTGTAGTGAAGTTTAGAATCTCTGCAAACTTCAGCTCAGGATAGGGCTGCTGAGTGATAAAGAATGCTCTATCTCTCTGCCTCGGTGCTGCTTGCAAAATGGGTAAAGACTTTTAGACTTTGGAGGAATACAAGTCCCAGCATTGCCAGCCGAGAACGAGATATTGTGCAGCTGAAGGAAGGAAGAGATTTGCAGGATGGAAAGGAAGATTTGCACATGGTCAGTCAGCCTTGCCCCTGAAAGAAGAAAGAAACCTATTCCATCCAATCCTCTGTGCTTCCGGGAATGACTCGCCCTCTAACCCAGGACATTCCTGGCACTTTCAGATAAGGACCGCCACCCCGGGAGTTTTCCTTGTTGTGAAGAGTTCCACCCAGATCGGTTCGCCCTCCCGACCGGCAGACCAAAGGAGTCTGGCGGGTGGTAAGGGACCCCCATGCCCTCCCAGATTGATCCAAGAGGGATGTTCCACCATTCTCTACAGGGTTTAGAACTAACTGGTCCAAGCTCAGTAGAGAATCTAAGTTCCCAGAGAGGCAAGGAGGAACCAAGGTGAACTGGAGGCTTGTCATTCTGGATAGCCATTCTACTTACCAATACAATGACATTTTCTAATTGATGTACTGTATTCATTGTCGACCTCTGTAGTAGTATAAACATGTATCATGCTAATCAAGAAACTTGTATATTTAGTATAAACAATTTAGAGCGTCGTCTTAGTACAAACTTTGTGATATTTGAGAAATCATCTATTATCCTAAAAGCAGAATCTATCCATGTCTTAACAGCTAATAAAACTATTTAAATCACAACGTCCTTTGATTCGCTTAAAATGCCAAGCTCACCGATAAGTTTTGGGCAATGGCAAAACCCAACCAAATCCTCGGTCTGGTTTTCCTGCGATCAAAGAGGCTTGCCCTACCTTGAGTCGCTGAAATTTTACCAAACCAAACCTTTAGTGATAAATTCAGTCTATCGGAATGGAATAATTCCAGGGTGTACTTGGAGCGACCAACACTCAAAATCATCCTCGCAGGAGTAAGACACCTGACATATTAGTTGTTGAAGAGTGTGGGACGGCCATGAGCCATAGTCGAGGAATCTCAGTGAATAAGGCATAAGCTGTATCTGCAAAAAAGAAAAAGAACCTCGAGCTCCGATTAAAATACTTGATGTATTTTTTCTTTAATGTGGATTTTAATTCCATAGCACACTCTTTTGAGTCGTATTCCAGTAGACAATGAATTCAGTAAGAGTCCAGGAAGTTTGATAGGCTTTAACAACTGAATTTTTACCGTGCATGAGTTAGAGCTTAACTTGATATAATACTTGTTTGCTTGCTTTTATAGAACAACAACCGTTTTGCGCAAATGTACAATGAGGATATTTGTTTATCATCAACCACTTATTGACACTTCTCGGCACCTGCGCTGAGCAGGTCTTGTTGCAGTCAAAAATTTAATGATTGATGCAGAACGATTTAATATAGCCTAATGTACAATTTTTGTTGAATCCACAAATTTCTGTTTTGAATTTTTTTCAACTTCCAAGGTCACGGCTCAAGATTTATGGTCATATTACTTTCGGATTTCCTTATGCAACTACTTGAGCATGCTAAGTAGTACCATTCAGCCCCGGAATCTTATCCAAGTTTTCACATTTCTTCGATGCAACATTTGGCCCCCACTTTGTTTTGCCAAAGTGTTCATATACCCCCGGCAACATTACCCCACTCAGCTTTCCGCCAGCCCGCCTACCGCTGTCACTCACATACTCAATATCATTTTAAACTTTCGCGTCACGCAGTTAAAGTGTGTTGTTAAATACTTGAGGGGTGAACTGTGAAGGAGTTTAAATTGCCGAGGGTCGGGGAGGGTTACACGCACGAGTGCGACTCACCCCCGGACAAAAGCCCCGTTCGCCCCCCCCGCCCCCCCCCGCGGCGCAGGGCCACTTTGTCCTATACAGCTAAAAAGAAACACGACACGGATTTCCAGATTGCCCATCTCACGGTTCATATGGTGCTGTGTACTCGGACTATGTGTACTGTCACGGTTTGATGCCAACACCTCTATGCTGCAATGAGGGGTGAATCGTCTTCTTGTGGTGGTGTTTTGTCTATGTTTAGGGCGTTGTAAAGTATTTAGAAGATTAAATAAGTTATTCTAAATTATGGAGGACAATAATTTCAGTAGTCGAGTTACAAAAGAGTGTTGTGTTGAATTCCATGTTGCATTAGTTTTTGTACAATTAATTAAGATACATTTCATAATAAATCTTTTTCATTACTAGTCCATGCAGGGCACTATAAGGCTCTCTAACTGGTTTATACCAGCGCAGAGGTCGACAATGGTTACAGTAATTAGAAGCCATCATTGTAGTGGTATGTCTATTGGCTGTCTGGGTTGACCAGCTTCCTGTTCACCTTGGCTTGTCCTTGTCTCTCTGGGAATTTTGATTCCCGGCTGAGCTTGAAAACCCAGTCAGGTCTGAGCCCTGGATGGATCGTCCTGGCTTGCTCATCAGAGAGGGGACGAGGGACTCTTACCCGAGAAACTTCTAGGCTTTTACTCGTCTTGAGGGTGAATCGACCTGGTTAAGACTAGCTTCCAGGTGGAGGCCCATGTGTGGGGATGCTTGGGAGGTCTCGGTTAAAGGATGAGTCGTGTTCGGAAGAGCCTAAGCTGGTAATGCTGGGGCTTTCATTCCACAAATTCTGACATTCTAACAGTCCACCAAGCGATAAGTGGTAAGAGAAGTCATTTAAAAGCCCTTAAAAATTGTGCATGGTTTCAAATAACTCTATGCCAAATATTTCTCCGAATTGAAATGACGTAGCCAAATATTCAGTTCTCATGGAATTCGAAGTATCGTGAGATCAAAATCGTATGGGTAGTCGAGAGAAGATTGATGAAGCAGAGCTTACTGCGTTGACGTCCTTCATTAATACGTTTGTGATCAAATAACATTTTATAAAAAAAACCTTTGAATCGATACAAATCAGATCAACCAATTAAGGGGTTTAGTTTTATACAAACATTATATTGAACAACATAGAACAACATTAAACCAACATATTGAGGTTCTTCAACATTTTTGAAGGGTATTGTTTTTCAAACGGGTTTTAGTTTGGCCCGAAAATCAAATTTTCAATGTCAACCTTAAAACTTTAGAATCTAACTTTAATAGCTTTCTCCGGTTAGAAATCTGCCAATTCGGTAAATCCTTCAATTACTTTTTACGCCAGGTCCTAAGCATTTAATCCGATATTAAAAATAAGACTTTGTTTTCTAATTATCATTTTATTGAGTCTAAAACGTTACATCTAATTAATTGTTCTTCGAAAACCTTAATTTGCCAAGTAATATAACAGTTACGTTAGGTTGATCTACACGACTGTGAAAACAACAACGGCCACCGGGTAAGAAAATAGATTTTTCCTTTTGACTTACAGTTCATCCTCCAAAAAGTTCCCAATATATAAAAATATTATCAAAACTAACTGGAAAAACATTATATTATTCTTTTAAGCAATTGATTCAGAATGTCCAAGTTTAATTTTTTTACTTAACCCTAAAATATTTGGGTATTTAAGATGGAGGCAAGGCAATGTAGAAATCGTAATTTAATAGAAAACGTTTAAGATTCTCGATTAAAATTATGTAAAATAGCATTGCCCATTAGCTTTTCCTTCTAACAGTACTAGGCTTTCTTTTTACAACTAAAAAATTAAATAAATTTCTCCAAAAACTCGAGGTGCTACTTATGAAAAAAAATCAAAGGAAAGCCCACTCCGGATTGAACTGAAAGAAATAAAAGAAATAAGGACGCGAGCAGGCGGTGGCGGTGGCGGTGGGGCGGCCGCAATAGCTTCGTCTGGTGTTCAATGGGCAAATAGCGCGGGATCGGTGTTTGCGCGAGGAAGAGCGAAAACATGTAGCTTGCCGCTTGGCCGCCGCGCAAACACGCGCACGCACGCAGCGCGGCTGCCACGTCGGGCAGGGGATGATCTCGAAATGGGCGAGTCGTTCGTAATAATTTTCATGAGCTGATTTTTTTCTCTAAACGCTATATTAATATGTTAAGAGATGTATTAAAATATATGTTCGATTCATACGGCAATTGTACATTAAAGATTAAATTAATAATACGAGTTCAAAAAAATTTGTATCTACCGCTACTGTTAAATCGACAGGAGATAACAAAAGGAATTTTTTGGGGAAATAATAAAATCACTACTCCCCCTTAAACAAAACACATGATTTTCCCTCACAAGTAGGCCTAAAATGAGGACTTCGTTTAGTGCCCATTAGCCTTTTCACATTTTTTTCACTAATTCCATATTACTGTATTATAAAGAATGTATATAGAACATCAAAGATTTCGTTTAGTGCCCATTAACCTCTTCACGTTTTTTCACCAATTTCTCCTTCATAATTTTTACTGTATTATAAAGAACTAAATTACGAGTTAGGTCATTGTGTATTGACTATAGTTGTTCACTGTAGCTAGCACTTCAGTCTTTTCTTATCATATTACCTCTGAGTCATTACAAAACAATTAGAACATTGTCTATTTAGATTAAGTACACAATAAAGTACAAAAGTACTATATAGTCAAACTACGCCTGCTTAAAATTCTGACTTAGGGTAAAATAGAGTGTAGCTCAGCAAATAGGTGGCAGGTCTCCTTCTCTATCCATTCTGAGTATGTAATGTAATGTAATGTAATGCAATGGGTTAACGTTGTACTTTAATATTGTATGGTTGTTGCAGGTTACGGCAACTCGCTTGCGGTCGCCAAGTCGTCTCTGGACCCCCACAGCCACCTCAGACAACCAGGTAAGAGTTACTGTCTCATTATAAACAAATTTACCTTTAAGCTTCGTATTTATGTTGAAAGCTTTGGATGTTCTTTTTAAGTAGGGACAGTTACTATTATAACATTATGACAGTTTCACATAAAGTCTAACCAAACACATCAAATCTACAAAAATGCGAGTGGATTCTTTTCGGAGTTATGTATTGATAACGGCAGGACGGATTTTAACGTTTGAGGCGTCACTTCAAAGGTATTTATACATAGATTTGTCAGTACGTCCTCAGTCTCAGAACTGTAAAAAGGCCCCTTAAGTACAAAGGGCTGAGGATTTGGAACAGAGGTGCTATTGACATTATATCAACTCAGTTAACTTTGTTTAATTATGGCCATGCTTTAAAGTAGCTATAAAAGTTAACCGCATATCGCAGAATTTTTATGAAGAAAATCATCCATTTTGTCTGCAATTGAAGCTGCCCCAGAGTAATTTATAATACCTGACATTTAGTAATTCGCTCATGAACTAATAACTATCATACAACCTTTTAACATTAAAATTACACGATGCGATTAAGTTTACCCGTAACCAATTTAATTCAATCCTTTTACTGAATTTTCCAATAATGGATGCATCAAGCAATTACATGAAAACAAATAGGCACATAGATAAATTTGGGTCTCATGCAGGTTGGCAAAGTTTTTGACTTGATAATTGCACCTCATTTATACTATATTTGAGTAAATAATTCTTTCTGCTATTTTATAAAACACTACCACGTTTGACGTAGTTGAGACGTGGTAAAGTACCACGTTTCAATGTGTCATCGGCGCACGCACCACATCTTCGTTTGACTATCACATTTCAACGAATAAACAATAACAAATACACGTAACCATTAAACCATTCTAAACGTATACCGTTCTCGTCCACCCTAGACACACGTGACCACTCAACCCTCAAACCAAGGGCGGTCAACCCGCGCGTGACGGCGCCACGTGACCCCGTCACGCTGACGGACGTGACGCGTGGCCCTGCGTGACGTAATGTATGACGTCACGTGACGGAGAGCGGCTGGTTGCCGCCCCATCTCTCCTCTAATGCACTACGCCATTCGTTACTCCGGCCCCGACACTACTCTTTACTCCATTAGCTGTTTACGGTTTTGTGGAAGGCATCAATTGATTTAGCGGAACTAACGTCGATCCCTTGGCCTATTGTTTGTGGCCGATGTGTTGTGTTATGGGGTAGACGAATGGATTGTTATTTAGTGGCCGGCTTCTCCCCTTTTAGAAAGCCGTTCTGTAGAGTGTTCAGTTTCAAGAAATACTAAGGTTGAAAGAGGAAAAGATTTGTTGTTAGGGAATACTTTTCTTTGGAAATCTAGAATTGTAGGCAAAATCAAACCTTGTAAGACTCGAAAAACCTAAAATTATATTCTCTTACAAACTTATACCACTATGTTAGGTGTTCATTTTTTATTGCGTAATTGGATGGACTCACAAACAATTCTGCAATTTTACATTCTGTATGAAAATAGTTGATTAATCCCGGCGTGTGTTACTCATTCAACTAAAAATTAATCTTTTGTTTTGTTAAAAAAAAACTTTTTGAGACGACTTCTAAAAAGTAAGAGGAAAAAGTCTACTTATGCAGCACCTACTTTACCTAAGTCTCGTGTCCAAAAGACAGACACTTGACAAAGCTATATATGAATAAAAAATTCATATATACAGTTACAAGCTTAGTATGACTACTTCAAGGTTTCTTTTAAATGGACAAAGACCAATTGAGACTTTTAAAACCAAGTATTACTAATAAATAGAGTTGACCAAATTTCACCACAATTATATTTGGTTAACTTTTATGAAAGTTACCTCCTTAGTTCATAATCATGCGCTATAAAAACCACAAAACTGTCAGCGCCGAGCCTCTAACGCTTGCGGCCAAATGAGTACTACATCCATTTTGCGTTCTGAACATCACGGCGCGCGGCGCGGCGCGGAGTTATTCGAGTCACCACTACAGAAGACCCCCTGATATCCGGCCTCCACAGGACCAAATCCAGGCCGGATAACGATTTGGCCGGATAATCCAACCTATTATGAAAACGAAGAGTTATGCCTGAATAATACGTAGCTAATGAATTAAGCCCAAAGTAGAGCTTAAATTGTTTGCGTTATTTAAAAATACATATGTTATTAAAACCAACACATCACTTGAGCACTAACTGATCTGTTTCATTCATGGGTTAGAATGAATTTTAAACTAAATCATTAACCTGATCAGTAATATTTGCTACCACCACAGCTTTCATCGTTGTTTGTATGCGTGCCATCATATATGGGACTTGACAGAAAAAAACAATAACCTCATTCGATACATATTAGTTTAGAGTTTATAAGCTCAACTGAGTATTGTACACATGGCAGTACACATTAATGGCTCAAGTTCACTATTGCCGAATCAGGGCCGATCCAAATTGCCGAAACTTTCGGCGAGCAATTTGCCGCGTGAGGCTTCATGAGAGATATGTAGGACGAGTCACGCTGAACGTACCAGTACACGCTCGCATTCACTAGTTTCATTCTGTTTGGTATAGTAAACTGGAGCCATAAACAAATAGAGTAATCAAGAGAGGAAATGCGTCTACAAGCGTATGAAATATGTTTTGACATAGGCTTCTGCGCACCGTAATATCATAAAGATTGGTGATGTTATCTTTCTGAGGGTTGCTCTAGGTGAAGTCAAAAACTGCAAAACCGTCAGGCCTGAAATTTTACACAAAGGTTTAACATGAGCATTGCTAACACAAAGGCCTTTTCAGGTTCTAAATATCCCCTCGCGCTACTTGGCTACTTGAGGTCAGTGACTCGAATAGAGATGTTGTATTCTTTTTGAAATGTTTGTAGTTTTTATTTAGTTTCCACAAATAATATTCCAGTTTAGTCTTTTATAAATCCCTTGTTTACCTCTCATAGGGAACATTTTGAATCTCTAATTTTACTTGCGTCTTTAATCCTTTAAACGTTTTGGTAGACGCGTCTCGGCACTAGGCCACTCTCAGCATCTCAACACTTTTATGTTCACAAGTGAAACTCTATTCATTATACCTTCCCTCTTAGTGTTCAGAACCGAGTAGATGTAATTTCATCATCACGTCAGAGTCGCTGTGACACCAGAGTGAGGCTCTATTTTTATATCTCACCTCTTTTCACATTCAGTATTAACAACCGATTCCATTGTCACACCAGAGTCGATATCTGTAGGCGGCAACACCCCACCACTCGGACTATCAAATCGCGCCTCAAGAGGCCATAAACCCGCACCTCGGCGGCGACTGTCCCGGCCGCGCCACACGCACCTCGCTACCGCTGCTCGATTGTTTAACAGTGAACTCATTGTACTCGGCATAATACAATCACGAGCTAATAGTACAGAGTGTCTATAAAACACTCCGGGATTTTGAAAATTCAAATATTAATAACTTTAGAAGATAGCAGAATGTAGTTAATTTCCCTGAAACGGGTAGTTCATCAAGTTTTACTCATTACAATTGGGAATGTTTCCATCTAGAGGTGGCAGCGCTACGGAGAGTCCATTTTGAAACAACTTAGCCCGGCTGTCAGTGCTGTCTGGATTGCCGTGATGTGGCGACGCCGCAGCAAAAGGCTCAATGCGTTATTTAGTATAAACATAAAATAGAAACCATAGTAGAAACTAAATCTGTTGTTACGGTACAAAGAAACTTTCGAAAATTCGTAATGTTGATCATCTCAGGCAACGAATAATCAATTCTGAGGCAACCATCTCCCCAAACATGCTGGCTAGGATATGGAAAGAGGTGAAATATCGTTACGATGTGTGCCGTGCCACTCAGGGGGCTCATATTGAACTTTACTAAATTGCTAAAAAACTTGAAAATTCAAACTTTCCAATCATGTATTAAACAATTTCATTCGTTTTTTACTTCATTAAAATATTAAGCCTCAAAACCCCGGAGCTCTTTTATAGACACCCTGCATGTATATTTCATGATCATCTTGAAAGTGACGCTTTTCGTAATAGGTCAAGTTTTATGACCGAGGCTGTAATTCGAGATCGAAAAATGACCGAGGAATGAAAAGCATCTTTAGTCCCCAGTGGAGAACTATATTTTTCGTTATCTAGCTCAAAACAGCACGCTAACTAATTAACAAAACCAAAATGTTACAACTTGTTTACCCTGAAAGATATCTCACAAAGAGGCTTTCATCCAGCTGATTGTCTGTTTCATTTGTGTTAGGTTAGACTGACAACAATGAACTATCGAACACATTAAATTATCGATTGGTGAAATGAGCGAGTTTCACAAATCGATTAAATTGACAACAATGCAACAATGAATTACAATTAAAAAACAACCGACAATAACCACTCGACAATTAATTAGTAATAACCGATAACCACTCGAGAGTGCAATCGATAGCTCATCATCGTCGCTTACGTACATATGTTTGCAGTTTTTACATTATAAACGAACAACTGACGTCCTCGATATCAGCTGATTCTTTTTCTCCCTGGATCGAAAAAAGCTTCTTTAGACCCGCAACACATGTAATGAAAACGGCCGTTTTTGCAGCGGTATAACGAAAATTTGATATACTATGATTGGCTCGAGTCCCACGCGGCTACCTGCTTCTCCCACAAGACTTCATAGTACATAGCCTCGACCGATCAACCGAAATTGTCGATTAATAGCTCATTTGAAACCAATACAAATTATCTAGCGATTCCAGCACAAGAAGATAAAACTAGCCAGCCATTATAATTTCAACATCGCTATTGGTTTTTTTAAATCCACAAATATATTACTTTGGGATTTTTTGTAAATTTTCTGATTTTTGTCTCAAAGTTCAACTTACATCAATCGCTAGATATGTTTTTCTCTTTCAAATGAGCTGAAATATGACACTGAGGTTTTACCAAATGGGAGGAGCAAATAAAAACTCAATATTTTTCGTCGCTGAATCACCATCTATTTCCTTATATAATAGAAGTAAGTAAACTTTTTTATTATTTTCAAGGAATTTGAGACCGGAATCCGGTCACTTTTCCAAATAAGTCCTAGAAACCTTTGTCGATCGTTGAAGATTTCCAAGAAAACACGTGCAGTTGAAATCTATATAAATGAAGCAGAATTATTGTTCGCGTGCAGATCGCCGTACGGCTAAACTGATGCAAAGAGTTAATCAAGGCATGAAATTTTCTACAAAAACTCGCGCAGTTAACTTGTGAAATTTAATAATTTTGATCGCTGCTGATTCGCTTTGTGGCTTCGTTTATTGTTTTTAGAATGGTGGAGACCACTCGACCACTGTAATCAAAATAGTCGTGAAATATTGTTTCCATTACTCTACTATTATTTAAATCGCCTCTGGATCACTGATTGAAAAATAGAGATTCAAATAACTGGTCCTGTCAAGTGGTCCAAGAATGCAGTAATGACAACAACGATTTATAAAAATTATAAATTGTTTTAGTACTAAACATTGGAAGTGCCGTTACAAATTCGCTCTGAGAATATTCGTACTTGTTGATCTTTCAAAAGGTTTAAATTAATTTTAATATTATCAGGAAATTTCGTTACGCGACTCATAATACTTTGATCGTTATTGTTACCTTTTAGCTTCCGAGATGATTATACGTCACAAGCGCTTAGAAATAGCCTTTCTTAAAAAAAAATACCCCACAGGAAATTTTACATTTTCATCCTTTATCTTTTCCACATACACCACCAAAGACAAATAAATATTTTCATAATTTTCGTTTTACAAAGCGTTGATGCAAATTACAATCAGACAGTTAAACTATGACGACATTCGTGTATTCGTGTCAGAAGTCACTCGATTAAACGTCAATAACGCATCGGGCTCCTGATTGTGCCTTAATGAACTGGCGGCGGCGGCGGCGCAGCGCTGGGCTAATATGAACTAATGTGACGCTGTGAGGGGAGGGGAGGGGAGGGGCTGTGTAATGCAATGTAGGGCGGATTAACTGTTGATTGTCGCAGAGATTGCCGCCCTGGGCGCCGATACAGCTGATTAGCCGCTGTTTGTAGCCTTGTGCGCCGCGGGCGCCGAATGGCACCGCGGGCTGGGATGGAGATTGGGGGCGGTAAAAGTAGTAAATAATAGAGTAGAGGTGTCCGAGGAGGTCTGAATGATTTGTAGGTGCGGTATAGTCTTAAGAGAATTGTAGGTGTATCCTTTCAAAAGAAAACACTTCAGGACATTTTGTTTTATACTGGAATAGCATAAGGCACAACTGATCCCACAAAGATATAGTCGAAGCTTCATGGTATATAAAACCAAAAATGGCCGGAAAATCCAAGATTTCTTCCACTTTACATTTTGGAGTCTTCCTGTCTTGCTCTGAAAGATCGGAAACCTCTTTTAAACCTTAGTCATCTTCGTACAATTTACTAAGACCTTATTGTTGTAGGCCAATTGTATGTCATTCCTACATTACTCTACACAGCAGTATTTATAGTGTTTCATCAAAAGCAAGTTGTATTTATAGTAATTTGTTTCGTCAAAAGCAAGTTGCATGTAATGTAACCAATTTTATGAACAGCCCTCCAGTTTTTTTGAAACTAGTAAAAGATTTGTAACTGGAAAAAAGTGTTAAAAGGCATTTTTTAATGACAAGACAAATATTTAACCAACTCTGACTTTTTTTAATTATGGTACTCACTTGTCATTGCATTTTTTGATAGTCCTTACTTGTGAACCTGAAGGTCTCCGATTCCAATTCTGACCGGATTCGAAATTAGGTCAGTTGCCATATGTCAGTGCACTACGAATTAATGATGCTTTGAATAAGAGGTGGCTATGTAGTAACAAGAACCGGTTTTGGGCCGTTCGAGTTCTTGATAAAATTACTAGCGTTACACTCATAAATACGCGCATAAATAAGGTTTGAAAACTCCGTAAAGAATATATTTGTCCCAAGCAGGAACATAATACGGTAGGTCAGACTTCAAGTCTGTCCCTGAAGACAGAACCATTCGCAATACTTTTAATTTAAATGGCAACCTACAATCCATCCTAGGGCCTTTAAGGCCTTTAAAATGTTAATTCTTTTACACAATGATTTTAAAATGACCGCCATCCAGAAGCCGTTTTACTTAAGGCGGAAACTAAAAAGAGATGTTCAACTATTTATAAAAACTTCAATGTATTGTTAGCTGATGAAATCACAAATGATAGATAATAAATTATATTTTAATTGTTGAAGGAGTGTGGTAGGGCCATTGAGGGATTTTTTGTAACAAATACGTAGTTCATAGTTCATAGTTCTATGGTTATCTATGTATGAAAATACTTTCACAGACAATGTTATGTTTTTTAACATTTTAAAGGTTTAATAAGCTGTCGTCTAATCGAGACAAAATTTAAATTAAATAGGCTGTGCTCGAGTGGAGTGGCACATGATTTTGATAACAGCACCGGGGACCGAGCTTTGCTCAGATTAAACAAAAATGACCGGCTGATTCAGCTGTTGTAGTTAAAATTTCCCATAAATATAATTTTAACACTTTTTTCCAGCACTTATAATTTTGACGCTGTATGATCATAGTATCAACGCCTTTATACAGCCATGCCTTCAGCATTTTCTGTTCTAGCAAAAAGGG
Organism: Flexamia atlantica; assembly: GCA_035578135.1. NCBI lineage: Eukaryota > Metazoa > Arthropoda > Insecta > Hemiptera > Cicadellidae > Flexamia > Flexamia atlantica. Next base: position 23,650,421 of record JAQJVK010000008.1, read on the forward strand.
TTTGATTCGGTCTCGTTCAACACTGATAAACATATCGATGGCGTACTGCTGTAATAAACGGCCACAGAAGGGAAATGCCGTTGAAGTTGGTCGTTATATTTTCTGTCGCTTCATTGGAGTGCAGCGGTCTTGCGATTGCTGTTCGGAACGCAAAGTGGCTCTTCAGGAATTCAAGTTTTGATATCTTAGAACGACGGTTGGAAGCAGTTGGCACATTGTTGGTCGGTAACCCCAAGTCTCCTTCGGGGGTAAAAGAGAGGGTAAGAGAATGGCGCGATGCGGTTGTCTGTATACTGCTCATGGTGAACAATTGTTTTCATAGTTCTTTCACGACACGGTCGAAATCCGGGTCGGTCTGGTCGGCGTTGAGCGTGATAACGGCTGATATATTTCATTCGACGTTGTAACGTTGTAGCGGTTTGGGTCGAGCTGTTGTAACGTTGGGCCCTGGAGTAACTGTATCAATTCTAGATTCATGTCGGCGTTAGCAGAAATTCGTTTGTAGACAGCATCGGTGGGGCCGAGAAAAATCATCTGCCCGTTGCACGGTCGGTCGTATTCTCCTTGTGCATCTTGCGTCGGCTGAAAGGCGACTTCCAGCGTTGTTGGCGGGTGAACGGCAGCGCAAGTTCTTTTGGGAAACTTGACGGCTTATATTCTTATTTCCCGTGTAGACACAAATAATTTTTATTCTTAAAAATTATCCTTGAAAACATTTAACACTAATCCGTACCAAATCAAACCAAACTATATAGAATAAATATTCCTTCAAACGATTCATTCAAAATAACCTTTAAACAATTTAAAATTAGTTAACTAACCTGCATATAAATAAAAACAACCTGAGTCAGCTAATTTGGTTAAAATCAACATCAAAAAATGCCCATGACAATGGACACTTGAATGGGCACTTTGAAAGACTGTAGGACGCAAACCGGATTTTTCCCAGACTTGAGGCTAGTTCCATTCGATTTCTGGTGGCCTAAAACCCCAAATAAAAAAAATATAAAATTCTAGGACGAAATAAACATTTTGCCCGTACAAACATTGCTTGTTTTAGAGTATAATATGATAAATATACCTAATATATATAATACCCCCGTTGCAGCAGATCTGCATACTCAGCGAATTTCAAGTGCAAAACAACATATTTCAATCGAACATAGCAAGACTTGATATGTTTTTGTAAGCTCCATAAGAGTAACATGGGGAATGAGTATGCAGGTTTGCTGCTACAGGTATGTTTAAACTGGCTGGTTTTAATTCAATATTTAGTAGATCTGAACTAGAAGAATCCATTTGCCAAGTTTTATCAAGATATGTTGAGAAATAAGCGAGATATAGAATTTTACTTATTCCCCTTAAGATTAACATTGAGACAACGTACTGTGTTTACCACTTTCAATACCTCGGTAACCAATGGACACAGAGCAGAGATCCAAAATACTAAATTGTTTGTTTTTTTGAGCTGAATTCAATGGTGCCAACAAAAATTTGATAAATTTTATTTTTCTATGTGAAAAACTCAAAAAAGCCCATTTTTGGGGGGTTTATCCCCCTTAACCCCCCCTTCCGGTGGTCCGATCGGGCTGGTTCACGAACTCGTCCGAGTGATTACTACTTTACACGTTTGTACCAAATTTCATTAAGATCGGACCATATTTACGGCCGCTATCGTGTTAACAGACATATATATATATATATATATATATATATATATATATATATAAATTCAATGAATGGTGTTTTTTGCTTCTGGGGACCACAAAATGAATTGGACTTAGGTCTTACCATGAGTACTACCGTAATAGCTTATTCCTTTAGGGAAATTCGCTAATATAGGATAAGAAGAGCTAACTACAAAAGTCATTTGTCAGAAGTAAAGCAATTTGTTCTATCTGTCCGCTATCAGATTAGAAAGTTTAGCTATGGAATCTCAACACGGACTTTGCCTTCAGAGGCCCTCTTCATTTTCTCTGTCATGTTTTAATATTCTTTTTATTGCTATTACTATTTTCCTTAATTTTTGTTTTGGTTCTAAACAGAGTCAGCCTGACAATTTAAAAAAAATTCTTTGTTGTGTGCAGTGTTAGGAAAAACAATGGAGGACTGATTGCCAAAAAATAATTATGGTGTACAATGATTGTGAAATATTGTAATGTAAGGAAATAAATATTATTCAATTATACCCTATTCTACGTTTGCAAGGATAGATTTTCCCTCAGTATGTTTATGATAGAGCGGGTCACAGTATACGAGCTCATTAAATAGTGATGATCTATAAACCGGATGTGAATGATAGATATGTTATCTGTTGAAGCTCGTACAGCCAGAGCCGCGGACGTTTGGATTTAACATTTTCGCTGTAGGAAATCCCTATTTTACCTTTTTTACCTATAGATATTGCAGTGAATTTAGAACGGCCGCCTCATCTGTTCAACCCAAAACATTTGTATTGTTCACAACTGCAAGCCACTAGAAAAAGTAAAAATATGTCATTTTTAAGAGACCGGTTTCATTGGCACGTATTGTTAAGGAAATACGGATGACGTAGAGTAATAATTCTTATATATTTTAGCCACAGGGTTGCTTATGAGCATAATATATCAAAAGTCTTACCTTAGCAATCATATTTTCAACTTACTCCTCGTGTTTTGGTATTATTCCTTTTCCTATATCGTTCAAACGTAATCAATTTCAGACTCGAAAGTCCATACACAAGCCGACCGGACTCAAATTGACGACTTTATGATGTTCTTCCAATGTTCTACGGGTGTTAAAATTAGGGGTGTGCGAGTACCCGATTATCGAGCTTTTTCCAAGCCGATTTAGACTACTCAACTCGACTCGAAGTTTTGAAAAATACTCGGAAGTTCGAGTTGAGTAGTTGCCCCCGCCGTGTACCCGGAATTGTTACGCGCGTTCGCATTTTACGACCGTTTTCACACAGTCATGAACAGCCACCGTAACACTTTTGTTATTTTACTGTACTTGAAATTGAAGTGGTTTTTGAGTTATTAATATCAATAAATTTAGTTTAGTATTGTTTTCCTTTCTACAATTTGAGATATTTTCTTTACCCGATCTTTTCTGTTCAATGAGACAGATTTAACTTTAAATTTTTAAACCTTCAAAAATATGTTACAAATAAGCCTACTCTTTTTTAAAGCAAACAGGTGCAGATGTTGCTTGGTTTTTACCTCCTCGGGCTGAAAGTTTAATCAAATATTGAATCATAATTAGTATAAAATTACGTTAAGAGTGACCTTAATTGTCATTTCATTTCATTTGAAAACAGGTTTAGTTTTAACTCATAGGAACACTTCCCAGTTCAATGATTAAAAAATATTACATAGTATGTGTTCAATAATAAGTATGATAAATATTAACTTCTACTATTCAAAATACTCGACTCGAAAAAAACCTCGAAACTCGCGAGTATTTTTTTAAACTCGACTCGACTCGACTTAAAAATCACTACTCACACACCCCTATAAAATGTTAAATTATGTGGAACGAAGACTTTTGGATGGATGCAATCAAAACTAAAGTTTGTTTATCTTATGTTCTAGACTGATGGACTTTCGACTCTAAAATTTCCTTTGAACAATATAATAGAAAATATGATTGCTAAGATAAGGCTTTTGATATTATTTTCGTTTCGAAACAAAAAAGACGAGCAATTGGTCAGAATCATAAATGGGAGCTACAACAAAGTCGACCCTTCATTTCTCCCAAGATCAGGATTGACTTTGGGATCTGCAGATTGTATACTCACCACCAATTCCTTAAGCAAGCTAAAACGTAGGGATGCCTATAACAGCATAGTTTGTAATTGATGAATTGAATGTTCTTTAGAAAGATAATCTATAAAGTAGCCAAATTAAAAAAATACAGTGTAAAAACAAGATCTAAAGAAGTAAATTCAATACAATAACTTTTTTACTATGGGCTAGTGAAAATTGATATTTCTTGTGAACAGCTGAAAACCATTATTTATAAGCATTAGGTTTTAAAACGGTCGCTGCCTTTCAATAGGTTTTTGATAAACTAATGTAAATATATTATATATTCATAATTAATCATATTAATATTATATATTAATTAACCTCATATTTATAACAGCTATCTTAAAAATATATATCAAAGCTTTGCCTTCCAATCTTTATCAAATTTATCAATCAGCTCACCAAAAACAAAAACTTTTTTTGTTTTTGCTTTTGTCCACATCGCGGATATTTTACACAAAGGACTCGGGGGAAAGAGTCCGTGTTTTCCCGGTTTTTCACGCGTGTAAAGGTACCAGCAAGGGGGGGGGGTTGATTTTCGAAACAAACACTGTTGTTATGGGGACTGTTGACCTAAGGCGGTCGCAGTTATTATAGGCTTTGGTTTGATGAGTGGAATTCGCGCACCATCGGACTGCAATTGGATTCCGAACTCAAAGGCCCGCACAAAGGCTGGGGAGGTAGTCTTGATTGTGCACAAATGTCATTTGCTCCCTCCCCCTCCCCCTCCCCTCCTCCGCCGCTTGATTGGCGAAATTGTGGTGAAATGGCCAGCAGTAAAGTAAGAGTAGAACTGACCTACACCAAAGGCATTTACTTTTTTAACGTCCCCAAGAGTTTTTTTTTAGAATGATTACGAGCCAAACGAAATTGTCCCTAATTCCGAGGAAAGTATCTACAATAATTAATAAATAAATAAAAATTTCAGCTAAGTTCAATGCTTTTAGTAGCATTCACAAAGATTTCTAGCGGTAGCTTATTTACTGACAACATCGTATTAAGAAGATAGCTCCATTAAATTATCTAGCTAATGTTGTTCAGGAAGATTAGTGTTGTCTCCACGGATATTTATCGCTTTTTATTTTGGGGTATTGAGGAGTCTATACCCTTAGGCAAACCTTGGGAGTCAGGGTTTATTAATGCGTCCTAAGTTAATGTTTTCCTAAGTTAAGTTAATGTTCCTAAGTTAACACTAAGAGTTTAGTGTTATTTGGGAATCACATTTTGTTTTTTTTCTAACCTTAAATTGGGCAGCTAAATTTCCACCACTTGTTCATATTACATGTTGACTTAAAGTTCTTAAAATAGGTCCACAGCAGCTAAATGAGACTTCCGAATTATGGTCCAATCCAATCTGGGTATTTTAGCTTCTATAACATAAGCAACTTTAACCAATTAGCTAACGTACTGTCGGTATCTGTTATATTTTCCTCAGTTGGCACACCTGCAGTCGAGTTCGGTGTGTAACGTTGGCATCACTGCGGTCACTACCTGTCTACCACCCTGTAATTTATGCACCCTCCAACCGTTGTGGTCAACTGATTTAACCCTGCGTGCGCAAACGTGTGTATGTGTGTGTGCGTGTGTAAGTGAGTGTGCGTGCGCACTTTATCACACACAGAGATACAAGTGTGTTTATGGTGCATTCGCCCTCACACAATTGTCGTTTCAAATTACGGAGTAATCTCTGTAAAATGTTTCTCTTTCGTTGGTATTTTATTTTTTAATATGAAAGTGTTCGTTATCAGGAGTTTAATTTTACTGTTGTTGCTATGCATTACTGTGTTCGGCTTAGAAGCGCAGTGATCCGAAGAAGTTATTGGAACACTACTAGTTTTGCTAAATAAGTTTGTTTATGCACGTAACTAACTATCTCTCTATTGTGCTTGGAAAGTAAAATATAGTATAAAAATGCACAACCCACATGTTGGCTATCCACAGTCACGATGGTGTATGGATAGGAATGCTTAAGTATGTATTAAGGCAAAAATTAAAACTTATAAAACTATATCTAAATTAGTTGACCAGTCGGTTAAGGCCACTCACTGTTTATGTAAGTGTACATTTGTCGTTTTAAATAAATAGTGTTTACTTTAAGTATTCCAGGATAATTTCTAGCACTTTCATCTAACAATACAGTGAAATAGCAAACAGATAAATTAAACAGATTTATTCAAGTCTTTTAGCCTAAGAAATCGATTTCTTACATGGTTTACTTACCAACGATTTGATCAAGCAAATCAAAAAAAGCTTTGAAGTATTCGAATATCCATTCCTGAAAAAGTAAACCTTTAGACAGTAACATTTTCTTAATCGCAAACAACAATAATATACAACCATCACACAACATTAATACTGCGTACAACAGAGATGTCAAATGAAACAATGTCAAATGAAAACTAATAGAACGTTTAAGAAACCATTTATAACGTGATTATGGGGGTCTCGGCCCCGGGTCGGTGTATTTGTACTAACGCTCATCTAAGGACTATTAATTACAGGGGGCGGTAGGGGAGGCGTAACGTGAGAATTATGAGTTAATGGTTGTAATCTAGTCTCCCCCTCCGACGACGGCGCCCCTAGCGGCGTGGTGGGGAGGGAGAGTGCAGGGGGGATGTAAGGAGGTACGTCGTAGAGATGACGATGTGTGAAGACTGTGTAATATCAGTCGCGGAAGCACGTGTCGTGTAACAAGAACATCATCTGAAAACTGTAACGTCCGCCATAACGGTTTTAGATGCAAACATTTCTTAGGCGATGCAAAAATAATTGTTTCTGTTTTGCAAACAAAAGTATTTAACAATAGTAATGTTGAGCAGTGGAATTGATATACTTCGAAACAAAATATGTGCCAACGTTATTATTGCATACATTAACGGTGATCAAGTAAACGCTAATTACTCGTATTCAGAATAACTTTCTCTGCCCAAAGCCAAAATCTAGGTTTCTAACCACGCAATTTGCTTTGGCCTCTAGGGAATTTCATCGTCATGGATAAATCTTTTTGAAATAATACTCTACTTAATAAATTTTGTCATTGACCAGGAAAGTAATCCAACGGATATCCAATTTTTGATTATATAAGTCTTTCAGTAAGTAAACTACTAATAAAGAAAATACAACTACGAATTAACTAGGGTGTGTTTGAAATACTGTAACATACATCGGCAGCAGACCACAGCGAAAATCCTCAGTTCCACCACCCAGTTTTATACGTAATTATAAATTATTATTTGACATTTAAGACAAATATTAACAATAAACTGATCACACTACAGCACGTTTTTATCCAAGTGGTACTGTTATCATTGATCATACAAAACAAGTCTAGTTCAACATCACCGTAAAAAAGCTGCCTCGCCACCGCGGCGCGCCGTGCAGTGGGCGACGCAAAATGAATGCTGTCTCTAGATTGCCGCCAGCTATTGCAGGCGCGACACGACCATATTCTTAAAGACGAGGGAGTTAACGCGTTTCGTCAACACGATTTCAACTATTCTAGCGCTTATAAAACACCCCGATCAGGTATTTGTATTTAAATTGGGGTTTATGCCTGGGCATCAGAACTTATTTTAGACCAATTAGTCATCAGGTAGCGATCAACGCATTTATTTGAAGTTGGAGATGTCCTTTCAAACATATTCGACATATTTATCCTAGCATTGAAGATTCTAAATGAGTATTCGTCATTGTTAATCCGTTAATAAAATTTACCTTGATTTATTTCAAATTCAACATGTTCCCCTGAAGCCCTTAATTAGTTTTGGCATTCAATATGAGATTTTTAACTAATCCAATTAGTACAATCAATCAGTTAATCTAATTCCACCGATTAAATTATTAGTTTATTATTTAATCAATTTTATTTCTGTTGCAGACCCGTACCAGATGTTCGGGCCCACCAGCAGTCGGTTGGCGAGTTCAGGTGAGTTTGCAGGTAATGTCTTGCCACATTTTTATCAATACGATATCGTTAGATCAAAAATGATTGGGAATGACACCCACCTGACAGTTATTCTAGAATAATCATTTATTACAAAACTTTTTATAAGCGTTAAGGAAGAAAATACTCACTCTACAGCACCTATAAAATTAACATGGGAGACGCCTCGAGTGGGAGGACGCGGCGCGGCGCATCTCCAAATCAGCTTATTTCACATATAACACTACGCAATTAGCTTACTCTGGTGTGTGACGGGTATGCTTCTTGCAAGAATGGCAAACATGTTTATGCAGTTTTAAATGTATTAAATAACATTTTGGAGGGTTAACATTTTCACCTTCTTGGTCGAAATAGTCAGGCTAATACACAAACACAACCACATATAGAATATAAGTGTAAGAGCCTAAAACCTGAGTGGCCACTGAACTGCTCTTCAAGTTCGATTCATTAGGCTTGAAGTGGAAAATTACATATTCCAGAAATCACATTTCTGCTTAAGGCTCCTTTTTACACGCCTTTAATACTTCAAAGGTAAATAATAAATAACAATAATTTACTTTAATAATTGACTTGATAGCCGAGTGGATAAAGCGCTCACCTCATAACCTGAGGTCCGCCGGTTCGATTCCTGACAGGATCGAAACTGGGGTCAAGTTGCCATTTGTCATTGGGCTTTGAATTAATGTTGCTATCTAACAAAACGTCGTTGTTAACACCCGGGTTTGGTTGGACCACTCCCGATCGTTAAAACTTTAAAATACCCCCGTTGTAGCAGACCTGCATACTCAGCGAATTTCAAATACAAAACAACATGTTTCAATCCAACATAGCGAGATTTGATATGTTTTGATAAGTTCCATAAGAATAACATGGGGAATGAGTATGCAGGTTTGCTGCTACAGGTATATTAAAACTGGGTGGTTTTAATTCAGTATTCAGTAGATCTGAACTAGAAGAATCTATTTACCAAGTTTTATCAAGATATGTTGAGAAATAAGCGAAATATAGAATTTTACTTATTTCCCCTAAGGTTAACATTGGGACAACGTACTGTGTTTAGGCCTACCACTTTCAATATCTCGGTAACCAATGGACATGGAGCAGTGATTCAAAATACTAAATTAGATTGTTTTTTGAGCTGAATTCAATGGTGTGCTAACAAAAATTCCAAAAAGTTTATTTTCCTTTGTAAAAAACTCAAAAAAACCCATTTTTGTGAGGGTTTATCCCCCTTTACCCCCCCTCCCCCTTCCGGTGGTCCAATCGGGCTGGTTTACGAACTCGTCCGAGGGATTACCACTTTACATGTCTGTATCAAATTTCATTAAGATCAGACCATTTTTACGGCCGCTACCGTGCTTACAGACACATATATAGATATATATATAAAAATTCGAACGAATGGTGTTTTCTGCTTCTGGTGGCTCCAAAACGAAAAGTTGTCATGGTCTCGGGCTTAGGTCTTACCATGAGACCTACGGTAATAGCTTCTTCCCTAAAGGGAAAATTCGCTAAAATGCCACTGGCGTTGAAATACACAAAATACCCAAAAATACACAAATCATTCCTAATTGTGACAGTCATTAAATATTAGCATTCATGATCAACTTTACAGTAACATATTGTATATTTAATCTGGAAACAAATCCTTTCAAACATTTTACCATTGCAACACTTTGAAGATGGGAATGATTTAAGAGCAGCGAATTCATTTATTACAACTAACAGAAAGACTGACGCACGGATGAAACTTATCACTTAATAATCCCAGGATTTCCCAGTTAAATCCTCATCTAAATCCTAAGACATTTCAAAGGATTCTGCAAACAAATACTTTCAAACATTTCACCCATGCAACGCTTTTGAAGACGGGAATGATTTAAGAGCGGCGAATTCATTTATTACAGTTAACGGGAAAACTGTCGCACGGATGAAACTTATCACTTAGTAATCACAAGATTCCCCAGTTAAGTCCGTATCTATATCTTAAGACATTTTAAATGATTCCAAACTGAAAATAATTGTAATTTGTGATTGGACTTCACATAAATTATGTTGTCTCACAAAAGGTCAAGGTAAGATAGTAGACTATAGGCAACTATAAAACCAGGGTTTGGACCATTCCCGGTCAAAACGTCACCAAAGTAACGTAGGCCTACACACAAAATACTGGGTTTTGCTTGGATGTTTATGACACTAAAATATTTTTACCGCTAATTCAATATTCAATAATTCATTCAATGTTCATTCAATTCGATTCGAGTTAATTTCATTCGATTTTTCATCATCCTCTCAACCGCTCCCCTGTTGCAGGCTCAGGCCAGATCCAGCTGTGGCAGTTCCTGCTGGAGCTGCTGTCGGACTCCACGAACGCCAACTGCATCACGTGGGAGGGCACCAACGGCGAGTTCAAGCTGACCGACCCGGACGAAGTGGCTAGGCGGTGGGGCGAGCGCAAGTCCAAGCCCAACATGAACTACGACAAACTGAGCAGGGCGCTTAGGTAACTACTGACCCACCATCGTAGGTATACAGTCCAAGCTGACCGACCCGGACGAGGTGGCTAGGCGGTGGGGCGAGCGCAAGTCCAAGCCCAACATGAACTACGACAAGCTGAGCCGGGCGCTTAGGTAACTACTGACCCACCTTCGTAGGTATACAGTCCAAGCTGACCGACCCGGACGAGGTGGCTAGGCGGTGGGGCGAGCGCAAGTCCAAGCCCAACATGAACTACGACAAACTGAGCAGGGCGCTTAGGTAACTACTGACCCACCTTCGTAGGTATACAGTCCAAGCTGACCGACCCGGACGAGGTGGCTAGGCGGTGGGGCGAGCGCAAGTCCAAGCCCAACATGAACTATGACAAACTCAGCAGGGCGCTTAGGTAACTCATCAACTCTCGTGTATATAGGCTCACTCTGCTATAGTCCGTTTGATTGGTAACTACCCTATTCGCAACGAGAAGTAAAACTTAAGAAGCTCTTTCCGGTTTAAGGCACTGTGCATATGAAATGGAGTTTTTAGTGGCTATGGACGTACAAACATAAAAAACATTGATTTCACTGGAAAATAACTTTTTCACGGGGAAATTCGCTATAAGGCCACCGTTTATTGATTTCATTGACAGTGGCCATACTTGTGCGGTGGTGGTTGCCCATGGATAACGGTGGTAGTTATCCATGTGGTCATAAAACATGGATATTCATAGATCTTTTCAATCGTACTTGGCGAAAATCATGTACGCCTATTAAAAAATAATATTTAATTTTTTTTCACAACTCTCTAATTATTTCTTGGAAAAATATTTCTCCTCAGTAAAAATTCAAACCTTAAAAGTATATACCTTCTACCTGATCCTTTACCATAATCCACTGAGAGAACTAAATAACAGTGGTAAACTCATTTTCACCGCCCATCCATAAACATTTTAACGACCGTTCTAGACTACCAAGGAAAGATAAACGTTTCTCAACGCAACAGCTTACTCACAGTGGTTCTCTAGGATCCATCACAAACACCTCACCAAATTCCTACACAAAGGATCTCTTTTATTTCTCGAGGTATGCAAAGCAACAGACCGCCGTGTCTGCCGGGGCGCGGGGGCCGGTGGCGGGTGGGGGCGCGGGGGCGGCGTTGGGGACGGCGATCGGAAACCTCCGTCTCCGGAAGGGTTTCCGCCCCCGGCCCGAATGTCTTATCACCCGCTGTTATCATTCCACCGCCCCCACTCGGGATTTATTCATACGGTCCACCAGAAAAAGGTTCACACACATGTTTCACACTGTGTAAATTTAAGTCGGTGTCTTAGGTAGATGTTTTGTACCTTTTTTGTTGAAGTTAGTATGATTAAGGTGTTTTTTTTTGTTGTTAATGTTTCTATAATTTCATAATTCATATTTAAAATAAATCTCTTTTTCATTCTGACATATAAGAAACATGTCGTGAGACATGCTGCAACTTATTTCTCGTGTCATTAACTTAACAAATCGTATGACTTTATTCTGTATACGTGCCAGTATGCTGTTACATCAAGACATGTTGTAAATTTCAGGAGGAGTTTCGCATTTTATTGACTTAGATATTGCAATAAAAATAAACCGTTATGCAGTACTTGAGAGCTATGACTGTACTGTGCCGACTGTAACTTTAATTGTCGCTACCTTAAACTCTTTCCAACAACCTTAAACTTAAACAATTTCTAACAAAACCTAATCAAATAAACAACCGTAGCCTCTCAAAGTCGCCGCGGCGCCGACGCCCTTCTCGGTTTATTTCCCTAATGTCAAGACAGCACCGCCGGAAGTGACTGGTGCACGAACTGTGCTCATTATGTGCTCATTCCGTGCTCGCCGCACGTGCTCGATGCTCGATACCGTGATGGCGACGGTGATTGCCGTTAACACCCTTCAAACCCTCCTGCCAAGGATTTTATTCCCAATCCACTTTTCATCACGGTCTGATGCGATTCCGCAAACGTAGGATTGAATTAGTCGACGCTGATTGGTGGAATGAGATCGAGTAAGTAACGATCGAAAGGTCTTCGAAACTACGCCTTTCGTGATCGTTTCACTGTATTGGCTGTAAAGATTTTTTACTATAGGAAAGAGATGTTTTAATGTTATGAATGGTGAAACAAAGACTAACATAGTGCAGCATAATGAAGGTATCGGTAAAAATTCATTCAACTATATAAAAAAATCTAGGTAACTAGTGTGAACTAGTCCTTGGCTTCGCCCTTGGATTAAAATGAGTATTAGATATTAAATATTATTTGCTTAAGCAATTTACGGTGGAAATCCAAGAAAAACCATAGTAAACAGCCCTATATTACTGAATTGAGTTTTGGAGGCCTATCAGGTAAGCATTTTAATTTTGGGGGATTTTTAATGAGACAAAATCTTATCTGTGAAAATGAACGCCCCCCCCCCAAAAAAATCCCCCTACATTTGATTGGCAAACCTTTGATTTCGGAAGCCTTTTTCCTAAGGAACGTCCATACACAATTATTAGGTTCTTGTCCGAACTTTACGATGATACCTCAATAAGAATTGTTTAACAAAAGTAGTTGATTGTAGATAACAAAAATAATTTTGTACACTATCTATTGATTTTTTGTGTCTTGACAGTACTTAATAGGGCCTACTTTATGATTTTTAAGACATTATGCTTTAAAAATTATTGAATGTGTTCACCATTTTTAATTTTCTTATCTTACTCATTTCAGCTTTACAAACAAATTGAAATTCCTTCTTAGTAGCCTATACATTTAGATCCCATGAATAATGTTCCATTTCATGGTCCAAAGTCCTGCAGTTTTTGAGAAACTCAGATGAACCAATCAATGAGTAAAAGGTATTTGGATGTTATAGTTATAAATATACTCGTAGATTCCCATCCGAGTTTCACCCAGAGAGCTTCAAATGGACTTAGATCAAGCCAACGCTGTCAATATCCATAATAAGAGTTACAAGTGGCGTCCGTCTGTCTTGGATGTATTTACGTCTCTGTTTAAGTCTTCAGTTATTTATCACCAGTAGAGTTTAGATTAGTACTTTAGAAAACTACTCCCTCCTTGATTTCAGTACGTCTTCGTAAGTGTGCACCTTTACTCAGTTCGCGCGTTATATCTCCGGCTATGGCAGAGTCAGCTGGTTGTAAGGCGCGGGGGGAGAGGGGGTACTTTTGTGGAAACATTGTTCTACAGTCTCGTTAATAGCAAATGATACAGTTAATAGCCATAATAGTTGTCATAGCCGGAGATATAATGCGCGAACTGCACCCCCGTACTGTTCCAGTCCAGGAGTTAACATTTTGTGAAACGCAAAGGACATGACAAACCACTGTCTTTTAACTATTCATAACGATCATAAAATCTATTTTCTTCCATGATCTTCCGAGTCCTGACCCAATCAAGGTCAGCCTTGGATGGAGTATTAGATATTACCCGTCATCTAACACACTCCGCCCATATCGGTGTTTACTTTAAGGATCAGCCCCGTCGTATTCGGTGCAGGTCGGCCGTAACGCCTGATTGTACCCTAATTGTCCCGTAATGAAAGAGAACCTCCCCAGTCCCTCCCCCACTGCCGATCGTCTCTCTTAATTAACACCGTAGCTGGGGGATAGCACCCCCTCCCCCCCCCACAGTCAACCTCCCCTCGTCCCCGCCACAGGTGTTGTATTGTCAATAAGTCAAAACAATACCAATTTATTTGCGAATTGGCTGATTCGCTGCCGATAAACTGTCTTTCCTGCGGCGATTTTGAGTTGTCAGGCGTCGGTGGTATTGTTTTAACTTTTCTTAAATAAAATAATTATTTATCACTTTTTAATTCGGAAGAGTAATTATGATCACTGAGGTGAGTCCCTATATTTTTAAAATGATAATTTCATAACATTTGTAATAAGATATCAAACATCAAATATGCTGAAGATTTAGACCTATTTTAAAGTTTAGTTTTAATTTTATTATTTACCTATTTAACTAACAATTATTATATGCAATTATTTTACAGGTTATAGTAATTTATTTTGAAACATTTTAGGAAAAGTCAAATAAATTGCTTCGTTACAATTTTTCATCATCTTGCACTTGAGGTTTCCGTGAAGTCCTTCTTGTTACATATGAGAATTTATTGAGAATATCACACATTCTAACAAAGATATTCAATAAAGTAAAATGGGCAAATCACAGATATGTTAATCAATTGGAAGCCATGGTCGGAAGAAAGATTATTTAAAGTTTTCTTCCCACCATAATGCTCCTCGCAGGTTGGCAACCTGACAATATTAAGAATTTAATTTATTATCAAAATATACATGTTAACTCCACTATTTGCTCTGTAAGAGATTAAAGCTAAAAACTACTTCTCAGTGTTGACATTTACTCCAAGCACATCAAAACGGAGGCAATTATTTGTCGATCTTTACTTGTACCTCTACTTGACATCTTTCAAAAAGATGCCCAGTCTTTCTAAGAGATACCTTAAAGCAATCTCTGCCTCGGTGAACAGTGTCCTGTACCAACTCTTTCTTTCTCGACTTGGTCACGACTCTTTCTTTCTCGACTTTGTCACATCTCTTTCTTCCTCGTCCTCGTCTGTGTCACAACTCTTCCTTCCTTGACTTCGTCACAACTCTCTCTTCATCAACCTTGTCACAATTCTTTCGTCCTCGACTTTGTCACAACTCTCCTTACAACCTTCGCACTCAAATACCTGTACGACTGACCCATACACACCGTACTACACGTTGCTGGCGGAGGCGACGCAGCCTACAATAGGGTACTGTACTACACCTTGCTGTCTGTCCCCAGGTATTACTACGACAAGAACATCATGACCAAGGTGCACGGGAAGCGGTACGCGTACAAGTTCGACTTCCAGGGGCTGGCGGCGGCGACGCAGCCTACAATAGGGTACTGTACTACACCTTGCTGTCTGTCCCCAGGTATTACTACGACAAGAACATCATGACCAAGGTGCACGGGAAGCGGTACGCGTACAAGTTCGACTTCCAGGGGCTGGCGGCGGCGACGCAGCCTACAATAGGGTACTGTACTACACCTTGCTGTCTGTCCCCAGGTATTACTACGACAAGAACATCATGACCAAGGTGCACGGGAAGCGGTACGCGTACAAGTTCGACTTCCAGGGGCTGGCGGCGGCGACGCAGCCTACAATAGGGTACTGTACTACACCTTGCTGTCTGTCCCCAGGTATTACTACGACAAGAACATCATGACCAAGGTGCACGGGAAGCGGTACGCGTACAAGTTCGACTTCCAGGGGCTGGCGGCGGCGACGCAGCCTACAATAGGGTACTGTACTACACCTTGCTGTCTGTCCCCAGGTATTACTACGACAAGAACATCATGACCAAGGTGCACGGGAAGCGGTACGCGTACAAGTTCGACTTCCAGGGGCTGGCGGCGGCGACGCAGCCTACAATAGGGTACTGTACTACACCTTGCTGTCTGTCCCCAGGTATTACTACGACAAGAACATCATGACCAAGGTGCACGGGAAGCGGTACGCGTACAAGTTCGACTTCCAGGGGCTGGCGGCGGCGACGCAGCCTACAATAGGGTACTGTACTACACCTTGCTGTCTGTCCCCAGGTATTACTACGACAAGAACATCATGACCAAGGTGCACGGGAAGCGGTACGCGTACAAGTTCGACTTCCAGGGGCTGGCGGCGGCGACGCAGCCTACAATAGGGTACTGTACTACACCTTGCTGTCTGTCCCCAGGTATTACTACGACAAGAACATCATGACCAAGGTGCACGGGAAGCGGTACGCGTACAAGTTCGACTTCCAGGGGCTGGCGGCGGCGACGCAGCCTACAATAGGGTACTGTACTACACCTTGCTGTCTGTCCCCAGGTATTACTACGACAAGAACATCATGACCAAGGTGCACGGGAAGCGGTACGCGTACAAGTTCGACTTCCAGGGGCTGGCGGCGGCGACGCAGCCTACAATAGGGTACTGTACTACACCTTGCTGTCTGTCCCCAGGTATTACTACGACAAGAACATCATGACCAAGGTGCACGGGAAGCGGTACGCGTACAAGTTCGACTTCCAGGGGCTGGCGGCGGCGACGCAGCCTACAATAGGGTACTGTACTACACCTTGCTGTCTGTCCCCAGGTATTACTACGACAAGAACATCATGACCAAGGTGCACGGGAAGCGGTACGCGTACAAGTTCGACTTCCAGGGGCTGGCGGCGGCGACGCAGCCTACAATAGGGTACTGTACTACACCTTGCTGTCTGTCCCCAGATATTACTACGACAAGAACATCATGACCAAGGTGCACGGGAAGCGGTACGCGTACAAGTTCGACTTCCAGGGGCTGGCGGCGGCGACGCAGCCTACAATAGGGTACTGTACTACACCTTGCTGTCTGTCCCCAGGTATTACTACGACAAGAACATCATGACCAAGGTGCACGGGAAGCGGTACGCGTACAAGTTCGACTTCCAGGGGCTGGCGGCGGCGACGCAGCCCGCCACGGCGGACCCCGCGGCCTACAAGTACCAGAGCGACTTCTTCATGTCCAGCTACCACCACTCCACCAAGCTCAACTTCATGAGTCCACACGCCGGCATTCCTTCCTCGTCAGGTAACTATATATTCTGTCTGAGCTTCTTTTGTGTTTATCCTTGCAGAGGGTTTCCGGGCTAAACCGTGTAGATGTCGATCTCAATGAATGCCGACTTTTCGGATGTGTTACAACTTACAACATCCATCTTCAGGGCGTAGAGAGTCGTCGCGCTCAAAGCTTTACTAGTTAACTCTTGTTGATGACGAGCACGCCCAACCTTCGCTAGAATAAAATAAATATACTATATTATTTACATAATAGAAGCTTAGTGTGCTACGATTGATTACGCCCTGAAGGTGGGTGTTGTAATATCCGAAACGTCGGCATTGATCGAGTTCGACATCTAAATGGTTCAGTCCGGAAAATATCTACAGGGATGTGTGATAGTATCCTTGCATCCGTGAAAGCCTTCTTTTTTTAATGTTTTACTTGGTCAGCAGGACAAAGTTCACGTGCTAGGATTTTTTTAACAATTTAAGTTCAATGTATAATAGTTTATAGCGGGAAGTAACTTTTCTTTTCCCTCTAAAAGGGAGTTTTCTAACTTTTACTGCATTATAATATGGCGAGAAATAACCTCCTTTCATTCAAAGAGCGATTTTCCCACGTTTACTAAATTTAACGTACGACAAACTGATCTTTTTGACTTTATTGAAAACACGAAGAAGGTTTGATTACTTCCGGGGAAATGGTGTTACCTAGGATTTTTTAACACATTTTATAGAATCTGCTAGCATTTAAAGTGCCTATTCAACATCGAAACTTGTATTAACAAGTTATTACTAATTTGTATTTTAAGACATCTTGTTTTGCTAATAGGCTATCATGAAGATTTACAATCTATTATGGAAGATATTATGAAAGAAACTATTACTATCTATCTATCATGAAAGAATTACTATATATTAGCGATATAAGACAGTTGTATACACTGACAGTTGTCCCAGTCGATGGTTTTGGATGTCAATTATGGGTATAATCCCAGCTACCCAGTTTTCCAGCTAAATTACTGTGTTTCTCATTTTTTACATTTTGTTACGACACGATTTCACATGCTACTATCCTAGATATGAATTACAGCCATGTGAGTACAAGCTGTGAGTGTCACTGAACAAAGATGCAACAGTAGACCGTCGCACACTGCCGTAACAGGACGTCTTTGTCTTTTGTATTTTTTTATTTGAAAAAATATTTAGTATCGTCTATTTCACCCATGAACCAAATACAAAATGTATCTTTGTCTTTGTGCAGCCAGCTTATCTAGTAAATTTAGGTGTATACACTTTTCATAAAATTTCAATAACTCAGTCATAATATTCAATTGCAAATTCAGCAGTACTACTTGTTATTTTAGAAACATCAACTAAACAAACCCATAAAAACCAATCCCTTCAATCCAGCCCAAAACCTTCTCCCCCTCGCAGCCTCGAAATGTTTACCCGGAGAGCGGAGCGCGGAGAGAGGTGTATTTAACTCCTATCTCTCCGCAGATACAGTGCCAGAGGTTTAGCATGTGT
This sequence comes from Flexamia atlantica, assembly GCA_035578135.1. Classification (NCBI taxonomy): domain Eukaryota; kingdom Metazoa; phylum Arthropoda; class Insecta; order Hemiptera; family Cicadellidae; genus Flexamia; species Flexamia atlantica. The sequence goes on from JAQJVK010000008.1 coordinate 23,668,783, forward strand.
GAGAGGGAGGGTAGATATTGCACCACTTGAGGCGTTGTGTATCGATAAAGGACATAACGAGCTTTTAACGCCCGGAGGCGCGGAAATGACGGAGTTGCGCCCAGGGCGCCGGTATATTGCGCCTCCGCCGCCCAATACACGACCTCCTGCCCCCACCCCCCCCCCGCTACTCACCCCCCCACACACACCCACATGTATATTGGCTTACACTCCGGCTGTCTTTGGTGGATTTGTTCTGAGAAAACAACCCTCTGGGGTTGATTCGCAGTTTTGTTTTGATATTTTTATAGGGTTTGCAAGCCTTTGAGTGTTAGGCCTTGGTTGTTTTATTTGGTTTTAGTTTTGGTCTTATATTTTATCCTGTTAATAGGTTTGACTTCTTTATTTATATCTTACCTGTTATATTGTTGACTATCTTATTTATTTATTGTTTTATTTGGTTTTAGTTTGGTCTTATATTTTAACTTCTTGTTAATATATTTGACTTATTTATTTATATCATGGTCGACGTCTATTGAAGAGGATATATGAATTAGGAAAACATGATGAGACGATTAATTTGCTTGATAAAGTGTAATGAGAAGTAGGATAAAACCTTATACGCTTAGGTCGGAAAAGAATTAACAAAAATATTTTTCATTTTCCACTATACTAAAATTTATTTTACCAGCATCTTTACAGATTTAGGAACAATTCAATTTATGTCTCACCTCTTACCCAAAGAGCAAGAGTATTCAATCAGAACTTGCTATATACAATATTGATTTGAATATGGATTTAAATAAATATTACACAATATTAGCTGATCACCCGTGAAAGACGTTCTTGGACTTGAAATTGCATACGTTGTTCTCATCCTTCATTTTATTGAATGATAGTAAAACCGTGTTTAGTGTTCATCATGTTCTGAGAGGTTTTGCACACTAAATAATAAAATTGCTCACCAAACTAAAAACTAAATAATTAAAAATTTTAACAAAGGAAGCTTCTGAAATAACGTTTTTTTCAATATAAATGTAAATTCGGAATAAAAAATTAAGTTTATGAAAACTATGTATGTTACATTTTTTTGGAGTTTTGTCAGATAGTACAAATATGATGTCACAATAGACTAGATTTATCAGATTTAGATTTATCCTACAATACAGTTTACGACTCATGATCTAAATACTCTTAAGTACCTACAATATTAAATGATTCATTAACTTTCTGAAAAAAATAAACCAGTTTACAAAAGAGACGTGAAAAAACAAAACCCCAAATGGGATTTTTATGGGCTGGATCAAATGTTGTTTTCCCGCCACATGTGGATGTTAATTTTATGGTTGACATCGGTGGCGGGGCCGGGCTGTTTTGTTCCAAAGTTAAAGGCATAAATCGCCCCTGGCCAGGGGGAGGGGGGGTGAAGGGGGGCGGTTCCCTGATTTATCGGATCACCGAGTCACTTGTTCCTTTCATCCCTCGAGCCTCTTCTTCCTCGCCCCTCTCTTGTCTTGTTCACCGATATGTAAGAAAACCCATTGTAAATCTATAGGATCGCCCACTTAAATTGATGCTACTCCCAAAAATTACAATCTCAAATCTCTCTTCCACATAGCCGATTTGGAAGTATACAAAGGTTTTCCATATTTTTTAATTGATGTTCTATTAAATCAAATAGTTTTATTTACATTTTCTGCATATCCACTAGGTCCGTCTTAGATAAAAATAAAGGGAGAAGTGCCCTCGAGAAATAGAGTTGTTAAGCCGAGTTTCCTCGTAGTTTCCTCATATTGTCTCAACTGAAAGTTTTGCAAAATATTCGAAGATTAAGATGCATAGCTAACCCCAAAGGTTACTCTAAATTACAAATTACTCCGCGGAAAGATATAAATTACAGTAGTTTATTCCGAATAGTTAGTATAGTTTTTTCAAGTGTTTGTTAAACGATTGTTAAAAAATACGAGCATTTTACGTTAATTGTTGAAATCAGGTTTTATTTATTTATTTCTTCAATGATGCCCTCCGTCTATAATCGCGGGCGCCAAATAGCGCGGGTGAGAGAGTGCGCTGCTGGCGAAATTAATGTTTATTATTTGTTTGGGTGATTAATCAAGTATATGGTCGTATGTTAAAATAAACAAAAATTTACACGTAAAATGCCCTGAAGAACGTAAACAAAGTTTTGACAGTTCAACAACATTTCATTTAGTAATTTCAGCTGAGGTTTAGTAGACAAATTGATGAGTTAACAATTTTTGCCGCCCGCCCTACTCCGTGCACTCTACTATAAATGTCATTTCCATTCATTTCAGTTGACATGATAACATGACTAACATAGACTTAAAACAATAACCGTAATAACAAAAGTCGATCTAAATGAACTAATTTCTTCCTCACATTTTCTCTGTTATCATGCGCTCACCCGTCAGACAACTCGTACAATAACATCATAACTCCCGAGACAGAAGGCGCAGCAGAGACTTCCCCGCCAGACCGGAAGTGTTGTTATCTGGGACGGTCGAGGGGGACTCGGGGAACAAGATTACACGAGGCAAGGGAGGCAGAGCCGACCGCTCTTGCCGCTGTGTTAGTCACTTGTTCATTTTTCCATAATCAAGATTTTTTTTACGAGCATTTAAAATTTGTTAGCCTAATGCAGGATTTGATTTAATTAATTAAAACTGCTTTTATTTTACAGATGATTATCAAATTTTCATTTTTATCAAAGCAGCTCAAGCAAGTAAATATGTAATAGCAATACTTTAACTGAAATCAACTGGCAAAACCAGTTATCCTACTTAATTGCAGCACCGAAACATATTCAGCAACCCTTAAACAACCTTCCAACTAATTTTAATCGCCGAATCCAATCACAGAATGAAATCACTTTACATACCTTGCTCACCACTTCCACCGGCTGGAAACGGATGTAGAAGAATTAATCTGAACAAATTGCCGAATCGCAGATTAATTCTGGTCACCGACAAAACGTTATTTCCTGTCGCCTCTTCCGTTTTTTCTCCCGTGCGAAAAAATCGCGCGAAACACGGAAATGAGGAAGGAAGAAAATGAAACGAGCTGGTTTTCCCGTTTTCCCGCATCCTGTTTTTATCCCGGGGCGAATCATTCGAGCAATTTGTATGGAAAACCTGTTACTATGTCGGTCATCAATTTTCGCCCGGTGAAAAGGTCATATCGGGTGCGGGGGGAGTCTATCAAGGAAGGGCAGTTCCCCTCCATATTTCATCCGTAATCGTCCTCTATCGATTTATATAAAGCAATTCATCGGGTGGAAAGTGATTTGTAACGTGGGAGGCGTGCAGTGATTGCACAGTCTGCTTTATGACCACTGTGATTTCTCTTATTAGGCGATTTGTTTTCGCTGCAAAGTGTACCTGGTGGATCGAATTTAGAGGGTCGTAAATAAATTAAAAAAAGTAACCGACCATCGATAAAATATTGGATTTTTTCAAAATAGGCTCAGCAAGTGTAAAAACGTTTTATTAGATAATTGGTATGTTGGCTGAGTTTATCAGTAAACTGAACCGTTTCAACAGTTCTCCGTGCTTACGTTTTCCTCTGCGTCCCGTTGCCCTAGCAGTAGTAGGGATGGAATACGTCCAAGGTATCTCTCCATATAGGTTCTGCTCGCCATTGCCAACCTCTCAACATGTCCTGTGTCACTCTGAGTATAATACGGATTAGTTTTTAGGTTAGAATAACTAACTCGAAAGCAGCAATTGGTGCTGTGAGCCTCTGGTTAATTGTAAAACTATTATTTGTTCACGGGTTTGGACAGCGAATGCTAAAAAGTCTTATGTACAGTGAATAAGTCTGTGTTAATCAAAAGTAAGAAATCTTAACCTTTTGCAAAAACCGAGCCATCAAAGACCTCTTACACAATTTTTGACAAGGACGTGAAAACATTTGACTCTACGTGTACATAAAACTTCAAGGAAATCGACTAAATTACTCAACAAGATCACGTGAACCGAACAATGAATAGTCTTAGACTTTGCTCTTGGAATTACGCGCGGCGGCGAGGGTCATCCCCCATGTTTGTGCAGGACTGACGTCCAGAGTAATGAACTGCAAGGGCGCGGGCGAAGTCTAGAAGGGGCAGTCTGGTCCTCGTGGGTGTAACATCAACCTGCTGTTACTTATATGATGTTTTTACTGAAAATAAATAACAGATAAAGTATTACAATTTTTTATCTTTCTCATCTGTCTTCTTACATAAGAAGACAGGCAAGCATGATTTTTATGATTCTGTATATTTTTTTAGCTCGGTACATTGTTACAAAATCTAAGCAAGCCATTAAAATGTAGGCCCTATATCTAATGAAAAATACAAATAATCCACTTAACCTGATTATTTGTGCAAAGTCCCATCATAAATCACTTTTAAGTTTTTAGATATTTTAGAAACTAATATTTAGTTTTCAAACAAAAACAGTTTTTAGGAAATTTAAACAAATCCAGTAATTGTTCTCGTTTAAATTTTCAGGTTGAATTTCGACCATAGGCGATTACTTGAGGTTTAAATTTTGATTCAGAGTTACAATACCAAGGGTATTTATGAGAAGATAACCAAAACCCGAAAGAAATCGTCGGGGTACTCTACATATTTTCCATAAATAAAAAAAACTCTTAAATTATTCTTTCAATTAATTTTTATTGGTCTACTCATTAGAAAACAGTAAAAGTTTTACCACCCTAATCAAGCACTTTAAATGCTCTTTCGCGTTTTAGGGAGCAACAGGCCCCAGAATCACTTAAAAGAGTACATTTTGCTATAAAATGAGTTGTAACCCGCGTTTTTCTACTGATGTTTATAATAATTAGGTCAGTAGTTCTTTTATTGATATTTACATTTATTTTCGATCCTACTCCAGAGCGTGATGCAGTTGGCTACACAGTTACGAGCTACGCGGCAGCGACGTGGATGTTTGAATGTTTGCACTGATTGGGGACGACGCGGCGTCACTCGCAGACTGCAGTGGCTGTTCAAACCGTTCAAATCCACGTGCCTACTCGAGTGGCCACTCGCATTACCCGGCTAAAACCCCACTTTTCCGACACTCCTTTTTATACTCGAGGCTCATTGATAGACGCCCTCATTCCATGAATTTAGCCTACTTCTGTGAAAACTATGAAATATAGGACTGCTTATATGTGTTAGATGTGTTAGTGGAGAATATTTTTGTTGGCGGTAAAGTAAAATTGGGGGTTCGGATAGGAAACATCACGAAATCACATCCCAATGGTCGAACCAATGGCCAATAGTCGAAATCGAACCAATGTTTTGGTTTGTGCATTCACGAAAATTTGATAAGAGCTTCTTTTCAGAACTATAAAATTAAAGATCCGATGACTCCCAAAAATATTTTTTACGTCTATAAAATCACGCTTAAAATGGTGTATTTTTTATAATGGGATATATTTTTATAGATAGTAAGTAATCCACCTATAAATACTAAAGGTCAATTTTAGCGTTGAGCTTACGAGCGGCTTGGGCCACTAATTTACCCAGATTGTAGGCCTACACACTTCTAAAACCATTGGACTGTAATGCAATGAATTATAAAATTACGTTTTCTCATTAATATTACTAACAAAAATGTTATTTCATATTTTGCACGTATTTTTTTGTTTTCGTTTCCAATCAGCTGGTAGGCCGACACTCCCCCAATGTCTGTGGGGGGACCAAACGCTATTACGCGAGCCCATATTGCCCCACTGTACACTGTTAGACAGCCTCCCTGTATTGGATGTTGATTGGTGATTGATTATGTCTGTTAATTTTCCATATCGATTCGATTGGGAAATCGTCTCTGAATATATGTTTACTACAGTAATCGGTTAAGGGAAAATCTAAAAATCTAGAGTGAAATAAAAATATTAACAGTGCCAAAATCGAATTATGGTGACTCACCAGAATTCAAAATTTGTTTCCATGCATTTTATTTTTTGTATAAAATCTAAGCTTTTCAATCTCAAAGTTATATTACAAAATTAAAATATAGATCTCAATATGTAAATTAGAGGAATGCCGCACAGTGGCTAGAACAAAGGTCGGCAATTAGATTTAATGTCTTGACGGAGGTACAGTTATCCACATTATTCACAAGCGTTGTAGACACCCACAGAACTGAATTCCTGAAATCGTTCAGCTACACCCCGAGGAATTTGCAAAAGTAGGCTACAAAACGATTTCCTCAGTCAAGAACATTTTCTACTCTCTCCACACTATTTCATAGATCTTCACCATCTCGCTTACCCATATTTGACAAAGCAATCACATATCTCTTCCTCTGCGTCACACCACTAATGCAGCAAACACCTCCAATGTTTGCTTTTCTCTTACTCTCGATTGCAGATATACAATGACACCTATAACAATATCTCCGAAACAACATTTTTCTTATGCACTTCTTTGTTCTTTGTAGTCAGTCCCACCTTTACCCCCTCTCGTTCTCTCTGTTGCAGCAAACCCGTGTCTTTCTTTCGATAAACTCTCTTCCTTCTTGACACACCAGCAACATCTTTTCTCTCTGTTGCAGCAATAACCTTTCTTTTCTCTTCATGAACAATGTAACCTTCCTCCTTGATACACCAGTAACATATTTTTCTCTCTCTTACTACAACAACCCATCTTCCTTTCTTTACTTGATCAGTATACCCTTCCTCCTTGAGACACCACTAACATATATTTTTTTCTTTTGCAGCAATAACGTTCCCGTCGCCGACCTCCTACTGGACCAACCCCGGCGCGAACCTGTACAGCAACATCGCCGGCGGCTCCATGTCCCACCACCCCTCCCACGTCTCCTCCCACCTCCCCTCCTACCCGCACTACGCATGACCTCACTACCACTCCCTCCCCATCGTCTAACCTCCGACTGTGATGGCACCGAGCGCGGTGACGCAGGTGTGCGAGTGGTGAATTGTCTAGACCGGCCTCGGGCCGAGGATACCACTCTAAAGTTTAGGGGAAAGTGTTTGATTTTGTTGTTGAAGAGATTTGAATCATGCCACGGCTGTGGAGTCAAAAGTATAGAACCTTAAGGAACAAGTCTGTCTTTTTTATCGAAGAAATTTCAATCCACAGATTTTATGGTTGAAATTTCTATTGCTTTTCTAACTAGGGGGTTCCGAGCAAGAAAGATTTTGAGTGCCGCTATTCAATTCAATTAATTCAGATTTTTCGTTTATTACTAACACTCTCTAACGGTTCCAAAGCGTTTTACAGGGCATTAATAAAAATAATTATCTCGTCGTAAAAATATAAGGAACGTTTGACATCAATTGTGAAAGTGAATCAGCATACAATTATCTTACATTGATGTCTAAGGATTTAAACTACATTAAACCTTACAAGAGAGGCTGATGTGTCATTACCATTCAACAACTCTATTCAACAGATTGACCTAAGTCGTTTAGGTCCTACTATCGCTTATTTTGTTTTCGCGTACCATTCATACAAATGGGTCGTTTACATTAATATATAGATTTATCAAAGACGTTCGAAGAAATTGTGTTCCATGATGTTGTCACCACAGCCGAGATATTTTTTTTTACTCTACAAAAAAAGAAAAAGCTTGTAAAATCATATTTTTATTGCAATAGAAGGCTGATCTAGACTTCACCGCTGGCGCTGGTCCTGCTTCTCCCCGCGTGGATGCAGAATTATGGAGATTGTAATAATATTTTATCTTACGTGTTATGTGAAATACGCAAACTTACGCATCGGACATTTTTATGTGAGAAACATATTTTCTTACTGGAAACCCCGAACTTGGTAATGGGTAAGAAAAATTAGACTTTATATCGTGTAATGATTGTGTGATTTTGTTCGACCTGTACATAATAATGATTATTGTTTTGTAAAGTTATTTTTCACCGGAAGTTGAACGATAATGTGTTGGTGCGTCTAGTCAGTTGTTTCTTTTTGTTAAAATAAAATAGTTGATATTTATTTATTTTTAAAATGTTTGTTCCTTAAGTTATTGTTACCATAATAACTATATTACTCAAGATAAGTTATTAATAGCTAAGAATCAAAGAGAGGATTTGTTTTGTTATTGGGTCAAACCAGTTTACAGAATGATTGTAAAACATAATAATAATATTGGAAGGAATAGAAAGTCATTTGTGTACCGTAAGTAATACGACCGTTTCTATAAAATACCGTACTGGAACAAAATTCATTTATGTACTATTGTTAGTCATTGTGGATATCCAAAAAGTTATTTTTTAACTTATATGATTGATCATTTTTTTAACTTACATCATAATATATTGTGTGTAAATTATATGACAACATGAAAAGAGGAGAAGTTGAAATAGATTAATATCAGTCATGTTTAATATGAACCACAATGTTTTCACTTAAAGTGTGGTCCCCAACATAGTATCATCGACTATGAATGCAAAAGTATTTATACAAATTTAGAATCTCATGCTAGTTTTTAAACGAGGTTATTTTCTTTATTTTTTTTTACTGGACTCCTGAAGACCAATTTATTGGATGTAATTCAAATTAATAAAACCTCGTCATACCCTATGAGTTAATAAAAAAATAATGACCACTGAATGTTATTACTATTCAAACATGCGAATTGTCTCACTGCAATAACTGCTATAATATTATGTCTCGAGTCCAAACGGACACTGTATTATAATATGTAAACTAGTACCTCTGAATAATATTTATGTATGTAATAAGCATTTATTTCTGGCAATTGACACTTTATGTTATTGCAAATTGGTTGAGATAATTTTTGAACAATTTTTTTTTATTTAGAAAAGACTTTATGCAATTATTAATTACTGTATTTGTATTTTAAAACAGATTTCATAAAGTGACTTTGGCCAGAAGTAAACATCTGTTATAACTGTCGCTCCGGCGTTGTAAAAATTATTGTATAAGTGTTTGTAGAGTCGGTTGAAATAAAAAAGAATAATTCCAAAACTGTGTTCTACATGGACCTCCCTTTCCTTTCCAACGAAAAATTTACAAATGTTAACTGATCTGTTGTTAAAGCTTAAAATAGGACAACGCCTTCACTAAAATGGGTGTCTCATGCATGTGACGAGAATCCAGCCTCCGCCATTTTGGTGTTTACTGAAACCCTCCCGGTCCTAATTACATTTTCGAATGTTTTTACTAATTTAACTCGTCTTGTTGGCAATCGTATAATGTTTTACCCCTGTTTACTTTTCACCTCGTACCTTTCAACGTATATCTAACGACTACCAGATCCATTATCCTCAAAATTCCAAAAACTCCTTAAACGCACTCTACCCATTGTCATCACAATGAATAAATTATAACTTCACCAATTATGTAGGCCCCAACAAACGCTTTATACAACTCGAGAAGCGAGCATGGAAGACTTGATTTACAATCCCATTAACTAATGAGATTCAGGAGAATAAATGGAATAAGTTATGTCATAATCTTGCAGACGACACTGCATACATATTCATGTCCGGGACATAACACCGCCTCATTAATTTAGCTAACTGCCGACTCCGCAGCTGATCCATTGTTTCTTGTGCCGGATGAGGGTAAATTCGTTCCGGGAGCCAATCAGGGTGGGTTCCGTCTCCGGCGCGGTCTTGCCATAGAGCACTGCTCAAGGTCATAGAGTAATGAAACGTTATTAACACGGGTTGGAAAACTTTTAAAAATTGGTTACAGAGAGATGGCCTATGCTAGGAGAATTCGTGATGAAAGTTTGTATTGAATATTTGTGTGTCACGAGGATTAAGATGTTCTACTTTGAGTACTTTCTTAGTTAACTCAACTGCCCGTCACCACGGGCCAATAGCCCTATGCGGTGATTTGAAGACAGCGAGGTACTGAAGCAGTAACAGTGACAATATGCTAGCCAGCCAGAGGTATCCGCTCATAGTGAAACAAGGGGTCGCCCGCGAATGGGGTCGAAACAGTAACATTCAACCAGCCATTCAACATAATGAGCTAGCGCTTTAGCTCTAAATACTACCTTGGTAATTAAACTCGACACATATAGAACGATTCTTTTGCAAAAACCGTTTTACCTTAAGATAAAACGATTAAATTAAATTTCACTGTTGGGTGCTAGATATCTGAAAAGGAAGTATATTTCTACGGTAAAAAGGGTTTATTTATAAGTAAAAAATTAGGCCTATTTACAAAATCCACAGTCTCTGTGCTAAAACGTATCCTTGAAAACGCTTTTGTTTGTAGACTGTACTGTAGGTCCCTTAAACTTTTCCAATTTTTATCGTCAGATTACATCCTATTGCCCATTGAGATAATTAAACTTGAGTGACTCTGTTAGACTAATGAAATAAAAGAATTGATAAAAAATAAAAACACGATACTCATAGAATGCTAAACCATAATTTAAGAAAAACAATCGTTACGGAGTAGTCCAAATATTTTAAATTTGCTAGACCTACGTTTTGCTACGGTACATAAAAATTTTGTTGTCTTGCAAACTGAACACACTGGCAGCTAAATAAATATTTTTGCCATTTTTATTACTCTCCTATTTACCCTTCAGATATTTTTGGTGACTCGGCACGGAAATGTTAAATATGATTAAAGGTGATTTTATGACAGCTAAAATTCGCCTTACTTCCTTGCCTTTGCCTGACAACCAACCAAACAAGCCAATTACTGTTTTGAAGATGTAGGCACCAAGTTTTTGAACAGGCCACTTGTTAAAACTTTGCAAAACCCTACTAAATTAAGACATCCCATAGGGGGCCTTATCATGTAAGTTTTAAGTCTTTGGGAAGTGAGGAAGTGCAGCCAAAGCGATGTTGAGACAAGAAGGCGCCATTCTGTGTAATAAGCGGACTGCGAGAGTCAAGCGAGCCACACGCCACGGCCCCCGCCTTCGCCTGTCTGTCTGACGTAGTCACGGCAACTTCCTTCCGGTCACGTGGCACTCACTGCCACCGCCGCCATGATAACGCGACCGCTTTATAATTGGCCGCCGGCATACTGTATGGAGATATATTCCGAAAAGGTCGAACGCTGTCGAGAGTTTTCGTGCGGAATAGTTTGGCGTACTGATCTCATTTCTTGTAAAACACTAAATGAGTAATGTTTTTAATAATTGTTTTTACAATGTAATACAAGAAAAAACTTTCCGTGTTTTTTTGGAATGCTGATTAACAAAAAAAGTTATTATTTATTTATTGTTTTTTTCCCTATGAGTTCGTACATGTACGTGATCAAACAATCTCAAGGAAGTCAATTTTGTTAATAGACTTATAAAATAAATCAGCAAAATTACAATAAAACGTTTTAAATTCTCTTTTACAATATGCTAAACATCAAGGACTGGTTGTATTTTGTAGAAAGTCAAACAAGGATTTTCAAAACGCTCACTTTATTCACGTTTTTGATGAATTCCATAAATCAACCAAATTTACTCTTAGTTCTGATATTATGATACTTGCGTACGTACATGTTTGATATGTAGATGACAAGGAAAAGCACTTGGCTTTCTGACTAGCATTTTCTTGTAGTTTTCATTTAACTTTCAGTCTGTGAGCAAGCAACATAAAACTTTATGTGACATTTACCTTTGCATGTTAAATTCCTATAGGCTTATCAAGCATTCAGATGATTTAAATTGAGCTTACTAAATGGTCCCATTTTCTATGATAAAACTTCACTGAGCCCTTTGTCTCACTCTTATTTGAAAACCATGAACTACGATAATAACATTTTACAAATTATAACCAATAAACTGTGAAAGAACAATAAAATGTTTGTAAAAGCCATATAATTACAATTTTCATTTCTGGTTTTTATAAAGGGAAAAACTATTTCAAAATTTAAATATTGGAGTTTAGTAATTCAACCAGAGCACAACGTGGGCCTACACCAAACCGAGATATATCCCTAAGAGATGGAAACAATCGGAGAGCTCATGGTCTGCAGGCAGGATTTGTGAAATGGTTTACACATTTTGCTGAGATGATTCCAAATGGTGATAACAGCCCTCCGCCCACCATGGCCGGCCTCAGGACATTTCGTTTGATGTATTTGCTTCCTAGGAGCTTATGACCAATGCCTTAGTAGAACATACACAAAGAATGAAACATACAGAGCTACTGTTATCGTTATCTCAATTGTCAAAGTCCCAGACTCACAAATAAAATTTTAATAGTACAAATATTACCACACTTTACCATATTCAGCCAGAATTTAATCCCTCAGCACTCATCACACTTACCACCAATTATGGGTGTTTTGAAACTCCTGAACTTCAATGACTTGGTTGTATAAGTCATCCATATATTATTTGTACTTTTCTAAATTCTCCCCACATCAAGATTTGAACTATTATTATTTGTATCTTATTTCTAAAACTCAAAAGTATTGTAATGTTAAATTTGTACCGTACGTATCACCAGTAAATTATTACATTTTCCCATGGATCAATGGTGAGTTTCATTATTTTCTATGAACATTCAAGGTTACAACACATATTTTTGGTTGTACTATAAACAGCGTTTTGGTTGACTATAAAAACAACACAATCTACAAAATTTTACTCCTAATTAATTGTGAAATTTAAATTAAGTTTAACTCTTACATTACTTTTACTGAGTGAATAATGTAATTTAAGTATAATCTGTAAGTATTACTTTAAAAATTATCCAAAACATTAATCAAAGTGATTTAATTTATAATTCAAAATCGTACATAACCTCTGAGTACATTTAACAGTAAACACTGAAAGTCAACAAATCTGATACAATATCATGAAGAACACTTTTACTCCAATCATAATGACTCGAAAACAAAAGAGAAATATAGAAGAAAAAAAAGAAAAAGGAAATATTAATCAAACTGGAAAAGTGAAACAAAGAAAAGAAATCAAAATAAAAGCACATCAAAAAGTCTGTAAAACATCACCGAAAAAAACCGATGAAGATGTAATAAGATCAATTTCTGACCAAACAACCCAAACGGATTCTTGCTCCTGCGTAGATATTATGATCAAAGAAATACAAAATTTGACATTACAAAAGAAAGAATTAGAAGATCGTCTTGATAACTTAATGATAGAGTTAGAAATCTCAAGACTTGAAGTCAAATTTATGAAAACGCATTCCTTCAATAAAACTAATACCACTTCCAATAATATAGACAAATCTAAATCTGTCAATAAAAATATGAAAAAGGGAAACATGGACATAGATTTTACAAAAATTAGTGTACCAGAAAATATAAATAATGATTATTCATGGAAAAAAGTACATCACAGAAGAAAAATAAGAAGTCAAAATAAAAATGTAATCTCTACCGACTACACCTTGAACGAAATATTCAATAGATTTGAAATTTTAAAAACAATCGATGACAGCGATAAAGACAACGAAGAACCATCGCAATTGATAATCGAAACTAATCATAATAGTTATGAAAAAGAGACATATCTCAGGAAAAATGTAATAAGAAGAATCAATAATGACAGTAACAAACAACAAAATATTACAATAGACCAAACGATAAACCATAATAATGAATCACAAAGAAAATTAAAATTAGCTGTAATAAGTGATAGCCAAGGGCGTGGGATTGCACAGAATATAAACACATTATGTAATGAAAAAATACAAGCTTCAGGAAAGGTAATGCCTAATAGATCCTTGTTGACTGTTATTGACAATGCTATAAATACAAACTGTGATGCCTCAATAATTATTGGGGGCACAAATGACAGCTTAGATAACAAAACTTGTGATATATTTTCAAATTTAGAACAAAAACTGGAAGATTTATGTAGGAAGAAGAAACCTATTTTCATAACTACCGTACTGACGAGAAATGATCTCCCTAAAAATAGTTTTGAGAATTATGAAATAGAACTAGTAAATAATTATATAGAAGAATTAGCTATAAGAATTAGTAATGTTTATGTTATAGACTTACGAAATTTGGACAGATATTGCTTTACTAAACATGGCCTTCATATTAATAATAATGGAAAGAGAAAAATTGCAGAAATAATAATAGAGAATTTAAATAAAAAAATCAAACAATGTTATTTTTTAGGAGGGAACCATCAAAAACAAATACAAACACATCATCTACTAAAACCAAATTCAAATTGAAAGGCAGCTTTACAAGTTTGAACCAGCATTTACCATCATCTTTTGATGATAATTCTGTTTTACCTTTAAACAATTGTTCAGAACATTATAAAGAATATAATCCAATAAAAAATACATCATCAATGAAATTACCAAACACCAAAAGTGATCTTTTTAATCCTATAACCTCATTATATAATTGTTTGAATTCTAAATCAACAAATCAAATAACAATTTTTAACTGGAATATCCGTGGACTAATAAAAAATATTGATCTACTAAAAGTATACTTAGATGAACAAAAAGTTGACATTTTATGTATTGCTGAACACTGGTGTAAAAATTATGACATGGAAAACATATTTATTGATGGCTATACTAATGCAGCCAAATTTTGTAGAACAAATATTAAAAGAGGAGGTACTTCTATCTTTGTTAAAGAAAATATTATATATGAGGAATTAAAATCAATTACTAATCTCTCGGAAGAAATGATTTGTGAAGTATCAGCATGTAAACTCAAGGAATTAAATATCATAATATTATCAATATATAGACCTAATAATAAAAACATAGTTTATATAAAGAGATTTCTCAAGAAAATGAATGAAATACTTGGTGCTATTTTCTCTTATAAATGTGTCCTATTTGTAGCAGGAGATTTCAATATAAACTTAAATGAAAATGGCTGGGATTCTGAAGAACTATTAAGAATCATGAGCAGCTTTGGTTTGAGAAGAACAATATTTAAAATTACTCGACCAGGTAAAATCAAAGAGGGAACCTGCATAGACAATATATTTACTTCTCTTCGATCTAATATGATTCAAACTCACATGATTCCTACAATTATTTCAGATCATGACGCTATCGTATTAAATTTTAACTATTCTCCAAACATTAACATTTCTAGAAACAGTAAAAAGAAAAGAATAAGAGTCATTTCTCCAGATAGATACAGTATGTTCAATGAAATGATATATCGGACAAACTGGACTGATATTTATTCATTAAAAGATATAAATGACAGATTTCATCATTTACAAAAAAAACTTGAAAATACAGCTATAATGGCATTTCCCATCAAATTTATAAACCCTAATTATACAAGAAAAAAGAATTCATGGTACAATGAAGAGTTAAAATCATTAAAAAGCAATTGTTTAAAATTGTATAATCTTTCCAAAATTGAAGGTTCTGGGGTATTTAGGAAAGATTATCTAATATCTATAAAACAATACAAATCAGAATTACGGAAAGCTAGACTAAAATATAATAACATGGAAATATCTAAACACATTAATAATAAATCAAAAGGTATATGGTCTGTTATCAAAAATCTTTCAGGAGTTGGACATTTTAAGACAGATGTATTGGAAACTAATTTAACTTCTAATGGGTTCAATCTTTCATTCATAAAGAGTGTTAAAAACATAATTGAAAAAATTACACCAACACAAAATAATAATTACAAAAATATGTTCAACAAAATGATGATTGAAAATAAGAAAACATTTAAATTTAGCCATGTCTCAGTGGAAGAAGTTTATGATACAATAAAACATTTAAAATCAAGTTCATGTGAAGATATTTTTCAGCTGAATACTAATATGATAAAAAGTGCAGCAAGAGACATATGTGAAATCATAACGAGTCTATTTAATCAATGCATTGATGAGGGAAAATATCCACTTATTTTGAAACAGGTTAAAATAATACCTATTCATAAAGCAGGAAATAAAGAATATTAAATTTCAGACCTATAGCAATTGTGCCTGCCATTTCAAAAATACTTGAAAAACTTATATACAATCAAATCTATGAATTTTTTGAATCAAATTCACTATTTAACCATCGACAATTTGGATTTAGAAGAAATTTTTGTTGTATTGATGCCGTTTATGATCTTATCAAAGATTCCATCAACAAAATAGAAAGTGGAAAATTAGTCTGCTTTCAATCATTTGACATGTCAAAAGCATTTGACTCTGTCACACATGAAATTTTGCTATACAAACTCAAACATTATGGATTTGAAGATTCATCTTTACATTTAATGAAATCTTACCTAAGTGATAGAACACAACATGTTCAATATAATGATGAAATTTCCGATGGCTTGAATATAGAAGAAGGGGTACCTCAAGGATCATGTCTTGGACCACTTCTTTTTAATATATATATCAATGACTTGCCAGAATCAATTCCAAAGGCAGATTATTCCACATACTTATATGCTGATGATTTAGGTATTAATATATTTGGAACAAATTCTCAGGAAATAATACAAAAGATGAAAATAGCTGAAAATCATATAATGGAATGGTGCAATAGCAATAAATTAAGTTTGAATACAAATAAAACCCAAAAATTAGAAATTAATTTCTCAAATAAGCATCATCTACATAAGAATATATCTTCAATGAAATTCTTAGGTATAGTAATAGACTGTAAATTAAACTGGCAAAGTCATATAATTCATATTTCCAAAAAAATTAGTAAAGGAATTCATATTTTAAGAAGATTAAAAGGCAATGTGGAATTAGAAGTCCTAAAAAATGCATATTATGCTTACATCCATAGTCAATTAAGTTATGGAACTATATTATGGGGAAATTCGAATGAAGCGAAAACAGTATTTAAAATTCAAAAAAAAGCTGTGAGAATTTTAGCAGGAGTTAAGAACCAAACACATTGCAAACCCATATTTAAAAATTTCAGAATTATGACATTAACATCAATTTATGTTCTTCAAAATATTTTATTTGTAAGAAAACACATAAATGATTTTAACCATAATATTAATATACATCAACATTCAACAAGAAATTATTCAAAATTAACAATACCTTTTTGCAAATATTCAAGAAGTCAAATAAATTTACATACATGCATTAAATTATATAATAGCATACCTGAAAAATGGACTTTATTATCAAACAGAACATTTCATGAAAAAATTAAAAGTATTCTTACTGAAAAATGCCCATATAAAATTCAGGAAGTTCAAGAAGAAAATTATTGGACTAATTAAAATTATAATATAAGTCATAATTATAAATAAGATTAATTTAATATTGTCATGTATTTATATAATACCAACGACAATAAATGATGATTATTATTATTATTATTATTATTATTATGATGAAATCTTTCTTGGATTTTGGGTTGGTAATGCAAAGAACAAAATTACTCCTCCCCCTCATATTTTTTCCAACCTGACAAAATCAGAGTGCCGCTGCGTCTATCCTCCTTGGTGTATGTTGTAGTAATATCGTATACTTAAAACAAGTAGGTTAGTGATAATTGAACGTGTAGAATTGTGTTCTTAAGTACATAACAAATAACATATTTAACAGATGTTATAATGTACCAGTAACTATATTATAATGGAAAAAAATATTACAGTTAACAATTTCTCTGCGGCGCTTTGTGCTGCATGGGGTGAGTCTAGTTTTTTTTTTATTCTTCTTCTAATCAGCTTGTTAGGCTATCATGTTTACTTTAAATGAATAACTATTACATTTTTATTGTAAAAAATACTAAAATTACAACTTAATTTATAAGGTTTTTGTTTGTAATCTCTTCTTTCATGGATGTAAACTTTCCTCTCTTAAATTCACTTTAAATCTTTTTCATTAGTTTTGCATTTTTTGTTTGCAAATTCTAATCAGATTTTGTTTGCTAACACTTAATTTTTCATTTTTACTTTTTTACTTAAAATACTGAAAATGTATTAAAAATTCAGCTAAATGTGCATTTATTGCTTAAGCAGCCAATTTTGCTATACTTTTCAGATGGATTTTATGGTTTTTACACTTACTATGTTTATTGGATGCCACATCCAGTTTTTTCATTGAATAAGTCAGTTAAAATGTGATATTGCTGGGGCTGTAACAAGGTGTTACAGTAGTTTTATTTGTTAATTGTGGCAATACAATTTACTTCAATAAACAATTCAATCGCCACCATAGTACCTATCACAAACTATTTTAATGTTTTACTGATTTTATTCAAAATTATTTATTCTTTGTTGCCAAGACATGTTATAGCAGTATTAATGAGGGCTTAAAAAGCAACAAAGGTATTTTCTCATTGAAACCCTCAGGAAGTGAGTAGAATAGAAAATCAGAGGTAGATATGCCTTTTACTCATAGAAATGTACAGCAATTTCAATAATTTTTGTTTTAATGCTTTTCTATCCAAAATAAAAAATAAATTTTAAGCGAAATATGCAAAATCTGTCTTGGTTTTGATCTAAGTACTTTTCAGTCCAAGCTAATTTTATTTATTCAGCTGAAGTTTTTCAGTTCAAACATGAAAAAACTAAGATCCTAAATATTTTAATTCATTCAGAGCAAGGGCGGACTGGGAAGAAAAAACGGCCCTGGCATCCTTCTGGCAACCGGCCCCAGACAGGAAAGAAGGGGGCACACTTCCGGGGGGGCTGGGGGGTACGGAATACCCCCCAGGGTGGAGGGGGTCTGGGGGTCCACCCCCAGAAAAATTTGCAAAATGTGAAAGTAAAACCCAAAATTTTGTTTTAAGGCTATCTGAACACCTAGAAATGCCTAAAAGCAGTTAGTCTAGAAATAACAGATCACAAAGCCTGGGCTTAGGGCCGTGTGCCGGGCGATAGGGGCAGCAATGGTTGGAAATAAGGTATTTTTAGTAAATATATGAGGCAATAATTATGCTGCAAAACTTTGAGCTAAAAAAAAGCCTACCTTTTGACGAGGCCGTAGGGGTCTTCAAGGGGACCGCACAGTAATCTGGGCTTAGGGTCACGGCGCCCTTAATTCCGTCAGTATTGCCTGGTGCTGCGGCCTCTTTTTCACAGTAACGTTTATCGAACAATTCACTGGATGGGCCATCGGCCACGTTGTTCCACAAGCGCCGGCCTCAGCTCAGCAACAAAAGAGGCTGATTTTTATTTTGGTTTAGGTTCACTTTTTTTAATCCACCGGCCCTTTTCTGACCTAAAGAGGCCGGCCCTTCTGGCATTTGCCCAAATGCCCAAATGGTCAGTCCGCCCCTGATTCAGAGACACAATTATATTTTTATGAAATACTTGCAGCACAGTTAGCAATTCAATATTATCCTATACTCTAAAACAAGCAATGTTTGTATGGGCAAAATTTTTATTCCGTCTTAGGATTTTTAATTTTTTTGTTTAATTTGAGGTTTCAGACCACCAGAAATCTATTGGAACTGGTCTCAAGTCTGGGAAAAATCCGGTTTCCGCCCTACAGCACTTCTAAGTGCCCATTTAAAGTGCCCATCGTCATGGGCATTTTTCCTAGCTGCAATTAAAACCAGAACAGCTGATTCAGATTGTTTTTATTTTCATTTGAATTGTAAACAACAAATTTTATTTTTTACAGGTTATTTTGAATTAAAAATTTTAGTTTGCCTTATTTTTGTTCAGTGTTAATGATTTTTAAGGACATGTTTCAGATTATAGGAATTTTAGGAATAAAAATGAAACTCGGAAGACCTCTAAAACGAATCTGTATTCAGAATTTGCAAGGGAGGGGAGCTTCAAACAATCCTCAGGACCTTCAACGAGCCTGTACATCTTCATCTGTAATCGAGCCGGATTCAACAAGCTCCTTCGTCTCACAAAGTATCTCCGAACCACGGCTAATACGCGCGTCGTAGAATAAAAGCAAAGAAAGTATATCAGATATTACAGCCCAGCTTAATTATGAAGAACGGGCCGATCACCATGAGCAAGAACGGCAACGAATCGCTGCCCGACGTTTTAAAGAAACCGAAAATGAAACAATTCACCGAATTGACCGAGTTCGTCAGCAATTTCAAAATCAGCGCACTACAGTTCCTCAAAGCTATAAGGTCGCCATATCAGCGGATGTTGAGTATTCAAGAGTGGGGCCGTTGAACGTCGCATGCATGCATTGTGGAGCCATATTTTTCCCTGAGGAACAAGTGTAGAACAGAACAGGCAGAGATTCATTTGGCGATTGTTGTCTCCACGGAAAATACCCCTACAGGGCTTTACGATTCCCAAACGAACTTGTGCTGCCGTTCGCCCGCCAACACAGATTATCGAAATATTTTGTAGCTGACATTCGTAGGCTCGACGCCATCTTCGCTTTTGCGTCATTCAATGTAAAAATGACCAAACGAGCAACACCCGAGGCATCTACTGTTTCACCGCCGGGGGCCAAGTGTATCATCGTATGAATATCGGAATATCGCTGCTCGTCCAACGTAAGATGAACAAGGAGAATCCGAAAGACCGCGCAGTGGGCAGATGTTTTTTCTCGACCCAAACGACGCCGTCGACGAACGAATTGCTGCGAACGCCGATATGGACCTTGAATTGATCCAGTTACTAGAGAGGATCCTGCGAAACAATATCCCTTTCGCCCAAGCGTTCATAATGATGCGCGAGGTAGATGAAGAAGAAAACGCTCGAGCCGCCGCTCAAGCCATTACCATCTCTTTTACCCACAAGGAGACTTGGCGTTTCCGACCAACATAATGTCAACTGCTTCCAATCGTCGCTCTAAGATATCAAAACTTCAATTCGTGAATAAGCCACTTAGTGTTCCGACCCAGTTACTGTGGTTTCGACCGGAAATCGCAAGATCACTGCACTCCAACGAACTGACAGAAAATATAACGACCAACTTCAACGGGACTTCCCTTCTGTGGGCATTTATTACAAAAGTACGTCGTCGATATGTTTTATCAGTGTTGAACGAGACCAAATCAACTCATTTTTGCTGGAACAGAAAAAGCTGAAGGCACAGTTCTATAAAGGCGTTGATACCATGCTCAAACAGTGTTATAGTTATAAGTGCTCATGTTATAGTTGTGGTATTTTTAACTAAAATAGCTGAATCAGCCGGTTGTTTTTATTTAATCCGAGCAAAGCTCGGTCCCCGGTACTAGTCTTTAAATTAAGCTGGCTTGTTTAAACCATCTGGTAAAATAAACAAAGTTTTTGGCATTAAAAATTAAGTACAAACCTTCTTTATAATTGAATCAAAATTTATACTCCTTCAGCTGAAATGTTTATGACTTTTTGGCAGGAGTTATTCTCACGAAACTGGTTTCAGCTGAGTCAGCATGAAGTTTTGAATAGGCAAATCATAATATTTTTACAGCCTACGTAAACTTATTTTATTTTTATTTTGTATGTTTCTAAGCCAGTGGCATTTTTTAATGTTTTGATCAGACACGGTCCAAACCCAGGTCTTGTTACTATCTCACAGTGATTTTTTGTTAAATAAAATCATTAATTCATAGCCCAAAGATGAATGTGACCAGGATTCAAACCGCAGCGACCCTTAGATTATGAGGTGAGCACTTTTTTTACTCGGCTATTTTTTTTCACTTTTTCTAATGTAAGTGAACAATAGTCATGGCGATGACTCTCATCAACAGCCAAGTTTGATTGATGTTCCATTGCATATGCAAAGAGGGGTAGGAAAACGTTGTTTGGTAAGTTCAACCCCCCCCTTAGCATAGGCCTCAGCCTTAGGGTAACCAAGTACACAATAACAAACCACAATAGTGATAACCGTTTTATTTGTTTGCCTGTTTAAAAATAAAACAATGCAGCACTTTACACGGGAGCATAAAAATATACAATAACCGGGCAACAAGGAATACTGGAGATCGGAAGGGTGTTTGGAGATATAAAACAAGTGATTTGAGCAGAGTTTGTGTTCATCCCTATAACCGAGTTCTCTGTACAGAAGCTCTCCGATAAAAACAATTTATTACACTTTTATACATAACCAAATGTAATAACTCTATTCGGTAACAAAGATATCATTCCGTAACATGCGATCGACATTCCGTTTTATCCTGTATAGAACAATAAAAAATATTTATACACGAGTGTTACGCCGTCAACGGCAGTTTACAGTACAAGACACGTTGATATGCCAAGAGGGGTGGGGGCGGGGAGTATCAAACAGGCTCCGCCGGCGAGGCGGGGGGAGTGGTGGGGGGTGGAGGGCTGTCACCGGCGGGGGGCTGCTGTGTCGCATCCTCGCCTGCGGAACTGCAACAGACAAGCGGCAGGGTCAGTGGTGCCAACCAGACAAACGACAAGAGGATACAATTGACTTACTGCTCCACAGGTAAAGAGACGGTAATAAAGATAGGTAAATGTTCAAAATCAAATTACTATTGAATAAAAAATTCCTTAAATGTGTACAGCTAAAACAACTTGCAATAAAATACTTTTGCACATGCATCTTGTCAAAAAACTAGATCAAAGAACTAGTAAGTAGCTTAATGTAACTTAGTAAAACTTTCACTCAATCATGAATCTCGAAATCGATGAAGTTTTAATAGATCTTTGAATAGATTTAGCCGTACACTAAGGCAAATCAAGCTCGATTATGAATCTCAAAAAAGATACTAAAACACATTTTATTAAGGCAGAATTATTGAAGTGTGATTGTAAAACAATAGATGCAAATAAAATAGACTCATCTAATCATAATTAGATAAGTCAATATAAGATCACATGTCTATCCTTAAACAAGTCAACACTAGATTAATAAAAAAAAAATAAAGACATTTGTTTTTTTACTGACTCTAACTCTTGGGTAAAGTAAATGCATTATTCAATAAAGAAGATTGTCAGGGACCTTTATAGCGCTTGGCACATAAAGTGATAAAGGCTGACCGTAAGCTCAATACTAACATTACCTTTATACAGTCAAATCTCGCTAACATAAACCTCCATACAAGAAAATTGTAGATTCCTCAAATTATTTGGAAAAACTTGTCGTAGTAAAAAAATAACCATATAAAAACTTGAAATTATTTTTAGTGATATTTTACCATTTTTAGTCAAGGAGATACTAAAATAACCTTCATAACATGAAGGTTAGTAGATAAGACAAGTTTAACTTGCACTTTACTTCTACAAGTCAAAGTTCATGTCTACATCTACAAGTTTTCTCAACGAACCTCTGTAAAAATTAAGACTCCAGTGCACAGGTTACAACCTGCACATTCAGTCCAGTGTTACTTCTTTTCACCTCAGTGACTCAAATTTTAATTTGGTTTACATCTTTATCTCGAATTTAGCTTAAATTCTGCAAGCCGCATTTCATTATTCATTAATGAGTCAGGCTTCATTAATGAAGTAAGTCAGGCTTCATGGTACTCAAAGAAAAATCGTAGTCCTACGGGATTTCGACACTTTGAACCCTAAGCCAGAGTATAGCTCAGGGCATAGCGTATGTCGCCGTGAACGAAGCCCGAGTTTATGTCGGGCCTTGAAATTAAATTCTATAGCAACATTTATTCGACGTATATTTGGTAATCATTGCTACGGAACTCTTCCTTGATCATCTGGCATTGATTATAGTATCCAAAAGTCTCGAAATCTGCTGCAACCTGTTTAGCAGCAGAAAAATAAATCCAAATGTCTGCAGCCGATGCTTTGCATCACCGGCTGACGACGCTTTGTTGTTGTCGGCAGTAATGGTTGACTTTGTTTACGTTTGTGTCTGTGTCCAATAAAGTGTGATTTTACTGTTATTTCTGTTTCGAGTGTGAGTTAGCTATCAGATTAGTTATTACTTTATTATGTAAAGTTTTTGACAAGTTAAGTGCAAAATATGAGCGTAAAATTATTTTCTAAAAATGTGTGACCACTGTCCCAATTTTTTTTCCTAATTTTTTTCTGTCCATTTTATGTGGAATCCTAAAATTGTTGTTTTCTTGTAATATAACTATAATAAAATTTATACTATTTGAAAGGTTATGGTATTTGAAGCTGTATTTTTCTCTTTATTTTGATATATAATTTATATGGGTGAAAAAATATGTATATTAAGCTACAAATTTTAATTTGAACCCCAAAATGGGCCAGTAACACACATAAAAAGAGATTTCAACACCCAGAGTTAAAAGTGTTCAGTTAACGAGAGCTGACTGTGACTGCGGACGGACTGGTTACATTCTACCCACCTATCACAGGGCTGCTCGGCGGGCTCCGGCAGCGTGCAAGGCGAGGGCGACGAAGTCTCGGACTTATCAGCTATTAAACCCTGACTGGAAAGGAACCTGCACACATAACGTCACTTAAGTTTACTGAAAAATACTGTTTCTCTGTTCTGTTTGCCTGCGATAAAAAGGCTAGGTGTACACTAAAGTGCGCACGAGTTTTTCATGTTTTTCTTCTTTTTTGTTGGTTGGATATCAAAGTTACGAAAATGTTATTTTCAATTAAATCTGCACACACAGTGAATATTCACTGTTAATTTTATAAATAATAGGTCCTACCTTTATAAGTGCACACTGTCATCACCATCAGTAAAATCAATACGTAAAATATGTCTCCACTCTCTTGGTATGGTGCGTTCTTTGATTAAAGATGTGAACAAAACAAACAGCTGTATAAGAGTTGCATGCAGACACAAGGACGAAGTGAAAAAGTATGAGGGGATTCTACAACTTATTTGACACCTTTGTGGAAGCAAAAAAACAAAAACAAAACTAACACAAATATGTAGTTTCAAAATTAAAACTGGGCATAATAACTGGCAGTATCTTTGAGGTTTTGTTTTACTAGATGGGGTTTGTTCACTTATTGAACTTTTTAATTAATAAATATCTGATTCTACTTACCTAAAATTATCAATAAGTTGTTCTTCATCTATAGATTTGGAGACATCAGCACTAAGACTAATGTTAGCATTGTTGTCTCTGAAAAAAAATGCATTTGTTAAGGCACATTTCAACAATCACAAAAAATGTTTCTTAAACCACAAAAAAGGTAAATAATATAGGTGACATGAAAATATATTTTTGAAAAAACAACTTCAATCCTACTATTTTCAAATTCAAATAATTTTATTTATCAGAAATAGTTATGTGATGCATGAGCTTGAAAGTAATCGTCATAGACAAAAAAAATCCTAAGCATGAGAATGTCTGTTTATTTCTCCTCCATTATCATAGTCCATTTTTAATGTTTACCACTTGCAAAGATGATCACAAGGTCAAACAAAACTTTCCCCCCCCCCTGAAAAATGTTGCACCAAACAAACAGACACACATGAAAACACACAAACCCATACCAATAGCGCACTCTCAAAAACCTGCTGCTCTGAGTATTTATAGTCTGTATTGTGAAGTAATCAAGGTTTCAATGTCAGTTCTTCCTGTTTGCTCTAGCCAATGTTTGATTCTTTTTTTTTTTAGTTGCTAGAGTGCATGTTTTAAAACTCTTTTAATGGCTTCTAAAGTCCCGATGCTTCAGTAACGAAAAAATGCTAACAAATATAACTCTAAAATAACGAATTCATCTCACTTTTTATCTTCATCACTCTTCTCCTCCGAGGCGCTTGCTCCCAGTGGCTCAATACGGCTTTCACTGGACACAACTGCAAACAGACATAATAAATCATTCATTGTAGACTTACTCCTCAGAAAAAACAGCCAAAGGCACTGAAAATTCATGTTTTTGTGTTTTTCTGTGCACTTTTCAGCAATCTCAATACATTCACATCGACCATGAATTGCTTTTAATGCCAGACTAGCTTAGATCAGAACAACACGGTGATACTGAAACTATTTTAGCTAATCAGCGCATATAAAAACAGAAGATCAAAACAATCCCAGTTTGAAAAACTCACTCGTCACGCTGCTAAGCTCGTTGGAATCGACCGCCGGATCGGCGGCCACTGACGAAGTGGTGTTGCTGTCGAACGCCGCGCCAAAGTTGGCATCGAAGTTGGCATCAAAGTTGGCCCAGCCGACCTCCTCGGCAGGAGTGGGGGCCGCATCGCCGCTGCCCCATGGGTCGGCGGGGCCGTCCACGGGCGGGGGCACGGCACTGGTCAGGCTGCCCCACGCTGTAACAACGGAGTTGATCTACTATTTTTTTTTTAATTCCCTGGGGGAAATCTTTAAGCATTCAGCAATTATGGTCATTAAAAGAAAGGAGAGGAAAGTGTCATAGCAAGAATCAAATTCAATAAAATATAAATGAATAAAACATACAACTTTTTAGAGAAAGATACTTCAAGATAAATAAATAAACTCACCGAGGCAAATAAATAAACTCACTGTGGCAATTAAAGAAAACAACTTATAACACTATAGCAAATGTCAGATAATAGATGAATGGTGTTCTAAGAAAGGATGTGAAATTTATTCAAGGGAAGGAGTGGGGAACATGTTTATTTCCATCTACTGTTCACAAAAAATACCCAAAAAAAGCTAATAATGCGTCTGTTAACACATGTCAAAAATAGGCAGATCAGTGTGAACTGGCATCAGTCAAAGGTTTTCACCATGAAGCCAGTTTTCACTTTAGAAACTAATATCATTCAAACACATATTGCCATTTGCCTACTTCAGTTTCCCATGCCTCACTTTAAGTGCACTTTTAAAACCTGTTAAAACAAGCAAACTTACTTACTTGGATGCTTGGAGATTCGCCTCGTTGGCAGTTGCATGAGGCGTCGTCATAATGTGGCCGTAGGCCAACATTTAGAAGTTGGTGAATTTAGGCTTTAGGTTTTGGAGGGGGAAAAACGTAGGTTAGGGCTACAAAGTTCAAAAAACTCACTCAAGCTATAAAAACTATTTTGTACAAGAATGTTTTTTAAATTCCTTTTAGATTCATTAAAGTTTTCCTGTAGCCTAAAGTTAGCTGGCAAGAGTTGAAAAATCTTTAAACCGGAATATTTTGGCATTTTTCCAAACAAAGACAAGTTATGTTGAATGGAAAAGTTGTGTTTGAATCTAGTACTATATCTACAGCCCGTATTAACATATTTTACGGTATGTAATTTAATATAAATGGCAACTTCAAAAATGTACAAAGATGGAACGGTAAGCAAACCTAACCTAATGAAATGATCTTTGCAATGAGCATTGTAAGGAAGCCTTAACATGCTCCTAAGAGCTTTTTTTTGCCAAACAAAAGTTCTTTTGAGATTTGACTCTGCAGCCCCCCATAGAATAATTGAGTAGGAGATGTGAGACTGGAGCAAGCAGTAGTAGACAGTCTTGAGTAGCTCCAAGTTTTGGTACTTAGCCAGGTTTTTAAGAACAAAGGTTCCCCTGGCAAGTTTTCCCTCAATCCTGTCCAACTGCTCGCCCCAGCTTGAACCACCGTCCAACGTCACCCCCAGAAAGTCAACCACATCGGCACAAAAAATTTCTGTGTCATCAATTGTAATGGTTGGAGTTTTTGACAATTTTGACATTTGTTTTTGGTATGTTTGGATGCAAACATATTGGGTTTTGTCCAGATTTAATTTCAATTTGTTTTCACTGAAAAACTGGGCCGCTTCGTTAATTTTGATCTTCGAATCTATTTCTAAGTTAGTGATGTTTTTATTTTTGGTGACGATTGTGGTATCGTCAGCAAAAATAAACAGGTTGGCTTCTGGAATTCTATCTGAAAGATCGTTTATGTACACCAAAAATAAGAGTGGGCCCATAATCGATCCTTGCGGAACACCACAAGAAATCGATTTCGGACTGGACAGGACTGACTTAATTTTGAATTTTGATTCGTGTTGAACTTCGGTAACTTGGCGCCTGTCACTGAGGTAGGATTTAACCCACCCCAGGGCACCACCACAAATACCGAGTTTGAGAAGTTTCTGGATGAGAAGATCTGCATCGACACAATCAAATGCCTTGCTGAGATCAGTAAAGCATCCTATTACCGTCTCGCCAGCATCCATTGCCTCGATACAGTCATTTACAAAATCTATTAATGCCAATTTAGTGGATTTGTTTTTCCTGAAACCATACTGCCGCCCACACAAGAGTTCATTGTCCTCAAGAAAGGCAGTCAGCTGATCACAGGCCACTTTTTCAAGAAATTTGAAAACAACAGGGAGGAGTGATATCGGACGGTAGTTGCACATCTCCCCCTCATCCCCCTTTTTAAACAAAGCCTTGACCTTGGCAACCTTGCAGCCGCCCGGGAAAACACCGCTGCAGGTCGAGACATTAATCAGGTGTGTCAGTGGTTTGATTAGAGCATCCTGACATCCCTTCAAAACTCGCATGCTTATATTGTCTATTCCAGTAGAGTTTTTCGGTTTGAATTTAGAAAACATTGCTGAAACTGTTTTTTCATTTACCTCATGAAATTTATTAAAAACGTTTGCAGGCCTAACCATTTAGTTAGGATTTGTGAGCCTCTGAGGTGCAAAAGACGGAAGGTTGTCATGAATTTCATTCCCTATGTTACAGAAGTAATTGTTGAGCATTTCACACGTTCTATTTGGATTAGATGTCAGCGAACCATTTTCGTTTAGTTGAATATTCTTAGGCTGTTTACAGTTTTTGACCTCTCTCCATTCATTTACTATGTTCCAAGCCTCCTTCGCCTTATTATCAGCGGCAGTTATTCTAGAGTTATACCAATCACCTTTTGCTGTCTGTATGCTTAATCTGTAATCATGTAAAGCTGTTTCGTATCTATTTTTATTGAAGTCTGTTTTATTAGCTTTCCAAATATTGTATAGTTCTAGCATGGTGTTTATACAATCAATAATATCATTATTGAGCCATTTATTTCTATTGTTGGTTGAACATTTAACTTCTTTCAATGGGCATGCAATGTTAAAATGATGGAGCAATGTTTCCATAAAAGTGGTGTATTTATCATTAACATCTGTGACACTGTAAAATTCGGTCCAGTTTTCTTTAGAAAGTCTTATTTTTAATTCATGCAAATTATTGTCATTGATAATTCTAGTCATCTTCTTCTTATAATTAATTTTCTTTATTCTAAAGTTAGTCTGTATTATAATGGCATGATGATCAGATATGGCTGGTTGTACAACAGAACTAATGCATTCAAAATCGTTTATCAGAAAATTGTCAATACAAGTGCTGGAATCAGCTGTAATTCTAGTTGGTGTGGAAATTATGGTTTTTAATCCAAAACTCTGTAAAATGTTCATGAACCTTTATGTTTTGCTGTCTGACTCTGAAACCATGTAAAGCCAATGAAAACTGAAAAAGTAGGAGTAGAAAGCTGAAAATTAGGACAAACCATCATTTACAAGAGTAAAAGAA
Source organism: Flexamia atlantica (assembly GCA_035578135.1). Taxonomy (NCBI): domain Eukaryota; kingdom Metazoa; phylum Arthropoda; class Insecta; order Hemiptera; family Cicadellidae; genus Flexamia; species Flexamia atlantica. The sequence continues at coordinate 23,697,934 of JAQJVK010000008.1, forward strand.
GAAGAGTGCATCTAGAGACCTTAATGAAACTAACTCATATAATCAAATGTATTATACGCCAAAACATTGATTTTTTGGAAAGTTATAAATACCATACTTTGATTGTTTTAAGAATCTGAGATCTCCTTAAATCTAATCATCCTAGTAAAAATATAAAACAGTCCCTAATATCATAAGTAGGCGTGAAGAGCACCACTCACGGTCGGCCTGGTCCACGTCTATGTGGTCCTCCCTCCCCTCCGGACCCGGTCTCTCCTCGTCGTCCGAGCTGTTGTAGTTGGCGATCTCCTCCCCGCCGTTCCACACTCTGTGGCAAACCAACAAAGAGGTAAATTATAGTTTCATAGACTGCTTGAAATAGGGTTTTGGGTCAAAATCTGAAAAGGGTACAATTGCAAAGTAGGAAAAAACTAAAAAGTTATTACTTGGTATCTAAATGACAGTTACATTTTTTAATACTTTGAACCCTATAGAATATGAGAAAATATAAAGAAAGCACCATTACCCATGTATGTCAATGAGAGAGGCAGTTTTATATCGGAAACTCCCATTTTTCGTAATAGAGGTCACACCCAGATAAATCAATATTACATAATGAAATAAAAGGGAAAACCCATGGTATTTCATATTTTTTGTTGCTCACATATACTGTTTTTAAATATATTACAGCCCTCTTACTTTTGATTGACCTATATCTTAATAATAGCTTAGAAAATATGTAATTCACCTAAAAATACAAGTTTTGGTCAGGTTTTTTAACCTCACAATGTGTTTACTCCATTCCATTTTCATGAAAATTATTGTGTACCAACTTGAAACTGTACTTAATTGAAAAAATATAACCATTTATATATTTTTTGACCATACATATTTTTAAATAAAAAATTTTAAATGTGACATTCTGCTACAACGTGTGACCTCAGTTACATGGATATGACTTCCATTACATGTTTGTTGTTTAATTTTTTTAAAATACAAAATCTTCATCTGTTCCATTCATAGTCTGAAATAGGAAGAATTTGATTTCTAATATAGGCCTTTTTCAGTAATTACAAGACAATACAATAGTGTTAAAATAACCTTAACTGAATCATTAGGTGCATAGTACAAAATTGTTAATGACTTATGATGTTTAAGATGTTCTATTTCCAAAATCATTCATTGTTATTACTTAGTCATGAAAAATTATTTTGAAATTCTTCAAAATTACATTTAAATGATCACGGTATGTTTAATGTGGTTATGTATCAAAACGTTTCAACGATTAAATGAAGGCTTCATTACAAATTTCTAAAAATAGGCTTAGGCCTGAATAAGTTATAGTTTAGAGCATAAAAATAAACACATAAGTAACATGAATAAGTAAATAAAAATAAAATTAAAAAAGAAGTTTAGCTATTCTTTGAGTAAGTTCAAACACATTAAAATCATTATATTTTTCAAAATGTATTAAATTGCTTTTTAAACTGCAGCAAAAACAGATGACCAAACGGAATTAAAAATCTTTTCATTAAAAAATTATTTGTCATAATTAAAAAATGCTACTCACAAGTTAAATTTCAAAATATATTATTAAGACATGCTGTATTTTAATTAATTAACTTAATTAAAAAATGTTTAGAAGCATTTAAAAAAAATTTGTTTCAATGTTGGACATGTTACATTTTTTATGTATCCAACATTTTAAACAAAAGTTAGGCCTAGGTGACAAACGTAAAAAAAGCTATGGACTTAATAAATTAATCTTAAGCATATATAGGCCTAATACAAACTTAAAAACAATCAATCAAAAACTTTCACCCAAATTTGATTTTAAATATAGGCTACATTAAAATACCTTTATCATTATTTTAAAAATTTATACCGTAAAATCAGAAACAAGGGCAAATACTCCTAAAAAGAATAAGCTATGAAAAGAATATAAAGAATTTCTATCAGCTAATTTCATTTTCAGATTAAATAAAAGAATGTATAACAGTTGTAAAAAATTGCTTCTGGAACTAAAAATGCCCGCACAATTAGATTTTCCCTGTTGGTGGCAACCCTGCATCATTATTTTCATAATTAACACATTGTTTACTAATTCATTTTACTCTATTAAGTATTAAAATCGGCCGTAATATAAAAAAAATACATCACCATTAAGAATATAAGGTATATCAGTCAAATGGAAAAACCGGTCACAAAATGTAGCGGATCTCACGTTAAATTAACCAAAATTCGCGACCGTCGCTTCCCAGACCGACGCTACAATTTCGCTTGTTGTGTCTGCTAACCTCAAAATGGCGAACGCTATCGCTAGTGACGAATCGGCATTTGAAACCGGGCCGTATTACGCACGAATTAAACTATTACGATGGACAGCGATTTACTTTTGATTAAGAATAAATCATGTACCGATGCTACATAAAAAAATGAGACACGGCAATTTTAATGAACAAAACTATTTTCCTCCACGTCCAAATTCATTTAACACGACGAACTCCGACATCCGTCGTTGTTTGCCGCCATGATACTCCTGAATTAAACTCGTTGTCGGCTGCTACTAGCGCTAGTGTCGCTGTACGATGAGAAACAGACGACACTACCGACGCTACTGCTTAAGGTGGAGACACGTGTTTTAACCTAGCTCGGCGTCGTAATAACATAGTTTCATCCGTAATAAGCGCTATTTGATTATCTCCCTGTATCCGACAATATAAACGTGGGTTTTATATTCACTTATTTGATTGGTGAACTTGTTTAAATCGTATCTATAGCGGTAAAACTGGGATTGGGGACACGTGACCGTCACTACTTTGGCCAGTTTTTTCTCAGAATTTTGACCCAACCTCTTCTTAATTCATGATTTAAACAGTATAGACAATAAGATTAAGACCTAAACTTCAAAAATAAAACATTTTTAGCAATAATTACAGTAGGCAACATTATTTTTTTATGAAGGGACAGTGATTGTACCCTTTTCAGATTTTGACCCTTTTAGTTTTAGTTGGAATTTTCATTCATCGATGTTGAAGGACACTATTCTAGTGCCTTCGAAGCAAGAGATTTTTTAAGTACCCTAATGTAATGAAGTGTCATTAAAAAAACTTTTGATGTTTCCTTTTATGACTTCTAAATCGTATGACTAACAAATAGTAGGAACTTGGGGATCTATTGATTCTAACATTCACTATGTGATATCTCACTGGAAATAAATAAAAATAAATTGTCATACATACTCTATAAATACTTATAGACTTTATCCAACTTTTGTTCCGCTCTAGGTAATTTACATAATAATGTTCAATTTAAGTGTAAATGTTGTTTATTTGGCTCAGACCAAAATGAGATTTTGAAATAGTCAGTGACAATATTCTTTAGCAAAATTTATCTCTTGTAATAAGAATTCAATCACTTTGATTATAACTCACCATGTTTATGTTTACATGTTAGTAAAACAACTGGTCTTACTATCCAAGGTAGATTATATTTTGCAAAATTCCCAGCACACTAAGTGGATTAACTAGGAAACCCGCTGTTTTGAAGCCTGTTCTCATTTACATGAATGGAATCCTGCAGGAAGCAGGAGAGTAATGAGAAGACCTAAAAACACATGGAAAGAACGTTGGTTGAAGAATTGACGGAAAAAGGAAGGTACTATCTTGGGTAGGGATAGTAAGCAAAGGGTACAACAGGGTCAAATGCATTTTCTTAATTCAGTTGAGTATAATTTGTTATTAACTATCAACCTATCGTGTAGTGCAGGGTCATGTGGCATGTTTTTCGAATGATTGATTGATCCGCAACATGACTTGGCTCATATTGAACAGTCGAGGCCTTTTTCTCAAGGAGGAGTGATTGTTTTGTCAGTTAGGCCTGATTTACATAATGACAAGTACAAATGACAAGTAGTCAGTGAAAACAAAGGATTCTTTGTTCTGCACTACAAGAAATCTCTTGTTTTCACAGCCTACATGTGACATGCCAGTGGCTGCACAGACCTGGAGGGCGCGTTGCTGCTGTCCGCCCACACGTCCTCCTCATTGTCGTCCCCGTCGCCGTCCAAGAACTGGAGTCTCCGGCTGCAGACCTGCTGGAACATCTCCTCCTGCTTCTCCAGCTCCTCCGCGTCCGTCACACTGAACGACAGGTTGGCCAGCCTGTCCACCGACGGACTGTCACACAACACAACACAACATCAGTCTCCGTCTGCAGACCTGCTGGAACATCTCCTCCTGCTTCTCTAGCTCCTCCGCGTCCGTCACACTGAACGACAGGTTGGCCAGCCTGTCCACCGACGGACTGTCACACAACACAACACAACATCAGTCTCCGGCCACAGACCTGCTGGAACATCTCCTCCTGCTTCTCCAGCTCCTCCGCGTCCGTCACACTGAACGACAGGTTGGCCAGCCTGTCCACCGACGGACTGTCACACAACACAACACAACATCAGTCTCCGTCTGCAGACCTGCTGGAACATCTCCTCCTGCTTCTCCAGCTCCTCCGCGTCCGTCACACTGAACGACAGGTTGGCCAGCCTGTCCACCGACGGACTGTCACACAACACAACACAACATCAGTCTCCGGCCGCAGACCTGCTGGAACATCTCCTCCTGCTTCTCCAGCTCCTCCGCGTCCGTCACGCTGAACGACAGGTTGGCCAGCCTGTCCACCGACGGACTGTCACACAACACAACACAACATCAGTCTCCGGCTGCAGACCTGCTGGAACATCTCCTCCTGCTTCTCCAGCTCCTCCGCGTCCGTCACGCTGAACGACAGGTTGGCCAGCCTGTCCACCGACGGACTGTCACACAACACAACACAACATCAGTCTCCGGCTGCAGACCTGCTGGAACATCTCCTCCTGCTTCTCCAGCTCCTCCGCGTCCGTCACACTGAACGACAGGTTGGCCAGCCTGTCCACCGACGGACTGTCACACAACACAACACAACATCAGTCTCCGGCTGCAGACCTGCTGGAACATCTCCTCCTGCTTCTCCAGCTCCTCCGCGTCCGTCACACTGAACGACAGGTTGGCCAGCCTGTCCACCGACGGACTGTCACACAACACAACACAACATCAGTCTCCGGCCGCAGACCTGCTGGAACATCTCCTCCTGCTTCTCCAGCTCCTCCGCGTCCGTCACACTGAACGACAGGTTGGCCAGCCTGTCCACCGACGGACTGTCATGGCAAACACACTCTGTTAGATTTTGGAAAAGGGAAAGCCCCAGCATTGGCAGCTAGGCACATCTCTCGAGGGATATTTTGCAGCTTATGGCCTCAGGTACGATACAAGCGACTGGCGGCAAGCAGCAGGTGGCAGGCAATAACTGACTTCTGGTCAAGATTCAAATTATTTTAAATTGCTGATCAAAAAACGGTATTTCATTGCTAAATTACTTATTAATCCCCCTCTTATTGCGAACTTGACAAAAAGAATTCCGCTTTTTCGTCAACATAAGCATTGTTGCAGAATCTCAAGTACAGATCCTAACCTCAAACAATATAGCACAATACAACACTGCATATGGCGAGTGACGAGCAGCATGAAAAAAATTTCCAACCTGCCCAGGTGACGAATGCGACACTGAGCCATGTTGCTTGCAGCTCGCTAGATTGTTGCATTGCTGAAAACGAGGAAGTTAGAGTCTATACTGGAGATACCGCGACAATGCTTTTGTTGATGAAAAAGCAGCCCTTTCAATTTTCAGGCTGGTAATGTGAGGGGGAGCATTTCGTAATTTAGTTAAGAAATACAGTTTTCTGTGAATGGCAATTTAAACGATTTGAATCTTGGCCAGAATTGAGGTATTGTCTGACACTCATTGCTTTTACTGTACCCTAGGCTTGAGGAAGGAGGGGATTATCAGAATGAGAAAGGTACCTAATTATATCAAAGAAACCAAAAGTGATAAATTGTTTACAAAGAATGTTTAATCATTTTTCATTCAAAGATGTTTCTACAGAGTAGAAGATTATTTTAATGATAAGAATCTCACTTGACTCAGATAATCTCATTATATTTGTTTTTCAGTATTTTTTTATATTTTGTAATTTAAATCCATCTTAGAACTGACTAATCACCTGCCAATGTGAGTGTATTACTCTTGTATATCTCAGTGTAATGTGATCATTGTATAAATAAAAATAATAAAAAAATATGATATGGTCAGTCGGCCTCGCCCTTAAGGAAAAGAGATACATTTCCAACCCATCCTCCAAGCTTTTACGGGGACGGCTCACCCTCTAACCTGTGACCTCCCAAGCATTTCCAGACAAGGATCTTGTTGTACAGAGCCTCACCCAGGTCAGTTCACCCTTCATTTGAGCAAACGAACCCTTCTTTGTTATCATCAGCCATCTTAAACTCAAATACTATTGATAATCATATACTTTCATAGATTAGCAAAACAATTAATAAATACAATGGGGTAGAATATCAACTTCTGTCCAACTGACTATGTTTTGGAGTTTGACTATTAGTACAGTGGAACCTGGATAATTCGAACTTGTATAGTTCGAAATCTTCTTTAATTTGAATATTTTTCTTGGCCCCTGGCATTTTGTATCCAAACAATGCTAAAAAAATTGTGGATGATTCAAATTTTATTTTGGATAATGCGAATTTTTTAAGTGCCGAATTAAGGTACATCAATTTCATTCCACGACTGGAAATAGTTACAAATTCATTGGAAAACACGTTTTACTACGTTAATAAAAAATTAATGCCAGACCTATGGCGTGTCAGGTTATGGTCAAATGACTCATCCCTTCCACCTCCCAGGCTCCCACCCTGCCCCAACATCACTTGTAACTCGATACCAATAATGTAAACTAAAACAGTACAGAACGCTGACTGGGTTCGGAAAAGGGTTGCGCTCGCCGTGGCAGCGCCACTAGTCTTTTCGTGCTTGATTCTGTGTAGAACGGCTCCCGAGCCATGCGCCAGACCTGATGCGCAGTTTTCTATGTCAACACAAAGGCTACTCAACATTGCGACCCCCTTCCCTCCCCCCACCAGCCAAACCAACTTCCGAATTCCAGTGCAGCATTCCGTTGTTTTTGATGATCCTTCAAACAAAGTGGATTTTTTTAATAGTGCAGTGTCTTGTTTTTAAGAGTTTAAAAGTTTTTTCGTAACATTAGATAAGTGTAGTGACCATGTCGACAAAATCTCGGACCTATGAAACACTCACTTTAGCGGAAAGTCAATGAGCGTGCAATTGTCAATGTTACATGAAGTTAAGTTGGTAGCCTGTATCAAGTTCAGAAGTAGCAGAACGTACTGTATTTTTTTCTAGCGGAATAAATGTTTCTTTGTATTATCGTACGTCGCATCGTACATAGTTATTTCTGTTTTATGATTACTGTTTTTGAACCTTTGTAATTAACGTTTTTTGATGAATTCATTCTTTTAGAGTGTCAATTTGATAAAGAGGTTAAATTCACAATGTGAAGTTTTAATGTTTTGGCCTCATTCTTTAAAACTTCTTTAATTCGAATTTATGGATAGTTCGAAGTTTTTAGCTGGTCCCTTGAGGTTCGAATTATCCAGGTTCCACTGTAGATCATTCGTTATTGCTTCCTTAAGATCAGATATTAATCTGCTATAATAACTCCAGATCACATATAGAACTCATACCTAGAAAAGGTAAGACATGACCAGTTGGCCTGACCTCTGAAGAAAAAATGAATCGCTCCCGCAACAATAATTAATATATTTACAATAAGAAAAACTTAAAAAAAATAACATACATGCCTCTTCACTAGGTCAAAAACAATAAATGAGGTACAACCCATATCAGTGTAAACTCTCAATAAACCAATCAATAAACATTAAAGGTCTGAATAATTCTTGTGCTCTCACCTCAGAATGTCCTCAGGGTCGTTGAACTCTGACTCGTGATATCCAAAGTTCTCAATGAACTGAGAAGACATTTGTTGCGTCTGGTATTCTGTGTAAAGCTGCAACACATAATTGCTGTTTTAGTAAGCTGCAACACATAATTGCTGTTTTAGTAAGCTGCAACACATAATTGCTGTTTTAGTGTCTGTCTAAACTTGATTTGACTTAAGAATTCACAAAAATAAATAACAAGGAAACAAGTTGGACAAATACATAAATTGGCTGACAATTTCATAACAGTCACGATTTTTACCTCAATCGTAAAACTTATAGTACTATGCATCTTTACTACAAGATTGAGCCTCTTAGACATCATTATAATAAAAATAAATATTGTAGTATGAAATAACCCTTGCCGTGATACAGTAAACAAAGAGCGGGACAACTTGCAGACTGACTCAAAAGAGGCGACTAAAATAAATCCATTTAACAAATCAGTTTACCTGTTGGAACTGAGTGTCTTGCTGGAAGGGAATGTTGCGGAAGTTTCTTTCATCATCGTCTGATGTTGACTGCGCTGGGTGCTTACCTCCCTGCATCAATTGTAATAAGTTTACCAACTGGTTAATGTAAAAATCATTTAAAAGTATTGGTTTTAAAACTTACCATCATTAAATGTCATCATCATTGATTTCAGTGCAAGCAATAAATGAAGCTGCTCATATTAGGTTCGAAATGGCAACCTATAAGGTATTTTAAGCCAAGTGTGAATAAGCTTTGAGTGTGAATACGATGATTGTGGCGCGATCTTGTAGTCTTGTTACTAAGGCCGACATATTCCTTGGACAGGACTCATAATTAATAGCCCAACAGCCAATGGCAACTAGGGGACCTATAGTTTAACTTGGGATCCGAACCACATCTCGTCAACTTCACTTACGAACTGGTCTAATAATGAGTTTGGAAGTAAAGTTGGCGAAATGCGGTTCGGATACCACATTAAACTGTAGGTCCCCTAGTAGCCATTGGCTGTTGGGCTATTTAAAAACTAGTCCTTCCAAAGCTCAGACCCAGGGCCGTGATCATTTGCCCACTTGAGGCTGCAGTCTCGAGTCCAGATCCTAAGCGAGATAACTTTTTTACAATGTTGAAGTAGAGTCTCACAAACTTGATATAAAGTGGACTTTGACCATGTTCAGTCTGGGGAACATTGAATTTTCCAAATACGTAATCAGGGATGAAGAAAACCCAATTAATATCTTAAAATTGTATACTGGAGCATACTTAAACTTATTAATGCTCTGAATAAACGTATATTTAAAATAAAATGACTACAAAACCTAATGAGCTAATGGTCTGCTGCTGGTCATTTTTGTGACTTCAAAATGGAAATAGGTTACAAACTACACTGTTCTTAAAGCTAAAAATTATCCGCATATCGTAAAAACAAAGATGTTGAGTTACCCAGACTGTCGAGTTACTGTGTTCTCCTGTACTTTTTTTTTCTTTGATAAATCTAGGGTTAGACATTTCTTAGCTTCAATTTTAATAATTTTTATTAGTAAATGGATTTTAAACATTCTCACCAGCGGCACCTCCAGCAGGGCGCGGACCTGCGCCAGGTCGCCGTCCGAGAACTCCCGCCACTCAGCCAGCTCCTCCTCGGGGACGTTGGCCTTTACGAACGACCCCAGGCCCTTGTCCATGTGCGAGTTGATTGTCATCGACAGCCGCGTCAGGTGGCCCATGTAGCCTTTCCTGAACCCGCCCGGTTTCGACCTGCACAAGGGAAATCGATCAGTCATAATTTGGGCTTAAACTTAAAAAATAGATTTTTTGCAAAGTTATTCCTGCCATTACCTCTGATCTACCATATACTAATGTCTAAAAGTGTGGGGAAAGTTCATATAATTTTCATGTGTATGAGCGATTTGCAGTAGAAAGTGAATTAATCTGTAGTTTTTTTATGAGATACATTTTTTAGGCTGATAGCTATGGTTTGTTAAAAATACAAAATATAAAAAAAATTGTATTTACAAAAATTAGTGTCTTTGAGCAAGTGATTGTTAAAAGAATGCTATCCTATTAATATTTTGAAGTTGTTACCTATTAAGTGGCAATTTTTCAATACAAAATTGTTATAGTAAAAATTTGCTTAAGTTTGGAAGGAACAATTACATTTAAGTTTAAATGCAACTTCGTTGGGTTCTAGATTACTTTGTGACTGTGTATGTATTTAATCTTGGAAAATTATAAATATTACTGAAAAACCAAACCTTGGCATGCAATGTTAATGATAGCAATGGCACAGTAGATGAAATGCGATGTTTTTTTTTAATGTTAGGCACCTAAATCTTAAGGCCATGAGATAAACTTACTGTTCAGCTTCATTTTCTTTCCAAGCATCAACTATCTTGTTTAACAAGCGGCACTTGACAAAAATCTGGAAAAAAACAGTGATAATGATGTGATTCATATACGATTAACATATTAATAGTTAACAAGTCAAGCACAAAGTTGAATACTAAATATTTGAATTAAGATTATAAAAATCCAAGGCTTGAAACCTCTTAAAAAATACTTGCTAAAAATCTTTATTGACAAAATCAAATAAATAGAAAGTGAAATCTTTAGTGAAAAGAACTAAAATATACAAAGTTGTAAAATAAACATTAGATAAAAGATTGTTGATTTACTACAGGTAACCAGTGATATTAAGGGAGTAATTGGAAGAGTATTATAATTTATAACGGTTTATGTAAGTCTACAGTCGTGTTACACTTACATTGTGCAGCAGGGGGTTGTCGGCAGGACTGTCTGAGGGGGAGGGTTCCACCATCATTGCGGTGGTCAGGCACTTCTCTACTTGGGTGTGGAGGAAATTGTTCCAGCTATATCTGAAGAACAAGTCCTACAACAGAGCAAGAGATTTTTTTGAAATCACAAGATTCAAAAGTGAAGCTTTAATTCAATACTGCTGTTTAATGTCTTTGAGCTTATGATTAGGAAATATCCAATTCCTGAGTTCAAAAGTAAATTTTATTTCCAAATAGGTACTGGATAATGCTAAAAGTTTTTTTCAAACATGGTAGGCTTTATTTTTAGCTAGAATAAGGACTTAAAGAGTCTGCAGTACCTTCCATCATTTTGGGTTTTATTCCCATAAGAACAATGCTAACGTCCTAGAAAAATACACAGCTTTGGACACAAATTACTTGTTTACCTTAAAAAGAATAAAACTGAATCTTGAATATGTTTTTCTTATTAATATTTAGTAGAGAACTGTGAGGAAACTTTATCGAAATATGTTCAATTTATAGCCAAAAATGTACATGTAAAATGGTTGATTTTACACATGTATTTTGTTAATTATTCTAAAAATTGTTTCATGTTTAAAAAATTTAACCTCACAGATCTCTAGATGTTTGTATTGCCTTCAAATTAACACAAATTTTGTAATTTTTGAGCGGAAAATAAAGGTGTAGCAACTGCTTGAAATAAACATTGTTCTTATGGGACAAACCCTTAAAGGCGACAGCTACTGCAGACTCTTAAGCCTGGTTAACACGACGACCAGTACAGTGGTCAATAACACCTTTGAACAAAAGAGAATAAAAGTATTTTTTTTATGCCCAACTGTCTGGTTGTCATGTAAGCAAGGCTTTAGCCGAATCGCTGAAAGTGACATTGACATTGATTTTCATAAATCCTTAAGACAAGTAAATAATATTATTTGATTTCAACTATCAATTTTGGAAAGACGACCATTATGATATTTGATTTATTACCAAGACAACCTTACAGACTAAAAGGAAAATTAACAGTAACTATGAAGTGACTATTACCCAAACTAACAATAAATCTCTAAATCTCCGAAAATTCAAAATCAAAGTGTCACTATCTAGCACATAATCAACCAATTTTTAGAATAATATCAAAACAACAGCAAAGTTACTTTACTGAGCTCACGAGTGTGGGACTGAGATTTGAAGGCGCTAGGAAGCAGCCAATGCTATCGTACTCTGTGGGGTGCATCGTTCTGGTCTCACAAGCGTGAGCTCCCAAGAGTAATTACTCATCCAATAGGAAATGTGATCGAGACACTAAAACCAAAATGCTCCGGTCAACGATATATTTCATGGGATCTTACAAACGGTACTCGGTAGGTTTCAAGAGAGACATGCCTGTCATTGGTTAGCAAGTGTAATTTCTCTCCCTCTCCCATGTCATGTCATTCATTAATCAAAGCATTAAAGGTCTCTCAGTCACAATCACAGACAGTTGGGCGACTCACCAGCAGCACTTGTAACGGTATCCAGTGCGACCAGTGACTGGGCGACCTCCAGTGAGACATGCCTGTCACTGGTTAACAAGTGTAATTTCCCTCCCCCTCCCTCGTCATAGTTACATTAATTCATTTATCATAGCGTTTGAGTCTCTCATTCACAATCACAGACGGCCGAGCGACTCACCAGCAGCACTTGTACGGTGTCCAGTGCGACAAGTGACTGGGCGACCTCCAATGAGACATTCCTGTCACTGGTTAACAAGTGTAATTTCCCTCCCCCTCCCTCGTCATAGTTACATTAATTCATTTATCATAGCGTTTGAGTCTCTCATTCACAATCACAGACGGCCGAGCGACTCACCAGCAGCACTTGCACGGTGTCCAGGCGACAAGCGACTGGGCGACCTCTAGTGAGACATTCCTGCCACTAGTTAACAAGTGTAATTTTCCTCCCTCTCCTTCGTCATTACAGACTGATGAGCGACTCACCAGCAGCACTTGTACGGTGTCCAGTGCGACAAGTGACTGGGCGACCTCCAATGAGACATTCCTGCCACTAGTTAACAAGTGTAATTTTCCTCCCTCTCCTTCGTCATTACAGACTGATGAGCGACTCACCAGCAGCACTTGTACGGTGTCCAGTGCGACAAGCGACTGGGCGACCTCCAATGAGACATTCCTGCCACTAGTTAACAAGTGTAATTTTCCTCCCTCTCCTTCGTCATTACAGACTGATGAGCGACTCACCAGCAGCACTTGCACGGTGTCCAGGCGACAAGCGACTGGGCGACCTCTAGTGAGACATTCCTGCCACTAGTTAACAAGTGTAATTTTCCTCCCTCTCCTTCGTCATTACAGACTGATGAGCGACTCACCAGCAGCACTTGTACGGTGTCCAGTGCGACAAGCGACTGGGCGACCTCCAATGAGACATTCCTGCCACTAGTTAACAAGTGTAATTTTCCTCCCTCTCCTTCGTCATTACAGACTGATGAGCGACTCACCAGCAGCACTTGCACGGTGTCCAGGCGACAAGCGACTGGGCGACCTCTAGTGAGACATTCCTGCCACTAGTTAACAAGTGTAATTTTCCTCCCTCTCCTTCGTCATTACAGACTGATGAGCGACTCACCAGCAGCACTTGCACGGTGTCCAGGCGACAAGCGACTGGGCGACCTCTAGTGAGACATTCCTGCCACTAGTTAACAAGTGTAATTTTCCTCCCTCTCCTTCGTCATTACAGACTGATGAGCGACTCACCAGCAGCACTTGCACGGTGTCCAGGCGACAAGCGACTGGGCGACCTCTAGTGAGACATTCCTGCCACTAGTTAACAAGTGTAATTTTCCTCCCTCTCCTTCGTCATTACAGACTGATGAGCGACTCACCAGCAGCACTTGCACGGTGTCCAGTGCGACAAGTGACTGGGCGACCTCCATTGAGACATTCCTGTCACTAGTTAACAAGAGTAATTTCTCTCCCTCTCCCTCATCATAGTTACATTAATTCCATTTATCATAGCGATTGAGGTCATTCACAATCACAGACAGTCGAGCGACTCACCAGCAGCACTTGCACGGTGTCCAGAGCGACCAGCGACTGGGCGACCTGCGGGCTGTGGGTGGCGATCAGTGCGACCAGCAGCTTGATCACGTTCAGTCGCGTGTTGCCCAGCGGCGGGTCCACCCGGCCGCAGGTCATCGCCACCGCGGGCTTCTGCACACAACAGTCATCAGTACTAGAGATTCGCCCAAAAACAGGACAACTTTAGCCACGACTCAAATAAAAAGATGCTATGGGTCTACTACATTCACGAAATTGCAAAACTCAAAACTTAAACAGCTGGTCATTTTTTCATATGATTACATTGGAAAAAGCCTGCTGTTTTTAAGTTTTGATTAATGCATTTTTGTGAAGCCTCATACAACTGCGGGCTTCGGTACACAAAGTCATCTCTGTACTAGATAAACCTAGGAAGGACATCATTTCGTCTGGCCAGTTAAACTTAAAATCTGATGATACCTAATGAATGAGTGATAAAAAATTGAGATCCGAACTATTACATTGTTACTTAACTACTACATTGTGTGTTAGGACAAAACTATCCTTGCAGAAGATCTTTACTATTACACTGTTGCTGAATGTGTATTAGGACACAACTATCCTTGCATGCGTGAAGGCTTTGATGGAGCATGGTCCTCGAAAACCCAGTAATAATCCAGCCTAAGCAAGAAAAATTATTGAGTAGTGCGACACACATAGTGTTTTAGCAATCTGAGTAGCCTATGAGATAAACATGAAAATATCATCTGCTATGTGTACTGCCCATGTAGGCCTTTTCCGTATTACGAGGCAATGCTAATATTGTTACAATAAATTAATTTAGGATACCATGCATGTTGAAATTAAATTATATATTTATGATGTTCACCTAGATTATTGCATGTGTATGATTCCTTGCATGTTACCAATTGTATTTTTGATGGAATAAATATTTAATTCATTCATTTAATTCATTCATTCATTCATCACAACATGCATTATGAAGTAAAAATGTAAGATTTTCAATGGCTATATACACTTTCTTTTGTTATTTTAATACAGCATTTATAGGGTAAAAAGTTTGTATCCAACAGCTTTAAACACGTAAAATCATACTGAACACTAATTAAATACTAATAAATATTTTTTGCAAATGTCCTAAAACAGATTTAAAAAAATATATTTTGCAATAAAGAAACAACAGCAAATATCTCTGGATTAAAGTATTGCAAAACTATAATTTACATAAATACCTTATTCTACATAGGCAACGTTGTGTTCTCAGACTTATTAAGACTTAAAAAACTATTTGTACAACCAAAAGATATCACTACTGGATTGTACTTCATTTCACAATATCAAGAGATTTTCCAAATGCAGCTTACCTGAGGAGGGTTAATAAGGAGATCATGGAATTGCGGCAAGTACGGAATGATAGCCTCTGTGGTGGAGAGAGTGACGGGTGGTGGGGGGGAGGGGGCGGGAGAGTCTCCCGAGGCCCCTCCCCCTCCCCCGTCCCCGCCGAAGTTGAGAGCCAACCCACCAGAGTCTAGACTTCCTCCACCACTGGACAAACATCACATACATGTTGTAAAATCAGGGTGATAAGAAATTTAAAATAGGTACCGATTTCTTATCAAAGTTCAGGTTCTACATGCATTTTAATACAAATTTGTTTTATCAGTAAAGCAGTGCGGCTTATTTGTCCTTAAGTTATAATCCACAGACTTAATTGTTACAATCAATTTATTGTATTTTTCAATACTTCCTTTAAACTATATTTCTCTGCATTGACTCTATAGTCAGGGATATAAGTTCGATAATATTTACCACAGAAGATCATAAACCCTGAGAAAATATAAGTTTACTTGGGACTACCAGTAAACTTATACTTTCAATTTTCTGGTAAAAAACCTTTAGTCACTAGAATTGCTCCAATCAACAATTCTAGTTTGGTAACTACAGTTTCATGAAGCATTATCACTAGGGGATCAGGTGCCCTATTTTTAAAATAGGTGAAAAGTGAGTAGTGAGAAGTGAGTTGGTGAGGTAGTGATTCATCCTTCGAGTTATTTATTTCTAATTTTAAAATTGAGATACAAATAAAAACAAAAATATTCCTGATTAATTTAATGAATTCAGCCGCAAAATTTCTGAGTACATCATTTAAATAGACATTTATTTTTAAAAATCATTATTTTAATACACATATTGTATGCATATAGTATATCACCAATTCACCCATTTTTACTCACGAAGCATTAGGCTGGTGAATAAAAACAAGTAAGATGGCAGGAAATAAGCTTCTTTTTCTCCTTAGGAGTAAATAGCATCAGTACTCTTGGAAAGCCTTCCCAATTAAGTTATGTTTACTTTTTGATACTAAATATTCAAATGCGTTCGGATAGCCTTTAGACAATTTATAAAATGCCCTAAAACTATATTGACCTAAAAATATGCCAAAACAATTTGGGTAAAGCCTTGAAAAATTAGATAATTTTTTAAATTTATCAATGTTTACATTTGACTTTCCAGTTTGACAGATTATCCAAAATCATTGACATCCCTTGTGATGGTTCAAACAATGCTAACATCAGCTGACAGGTGATTTGACGAGTGACTCAGAACTCACTTCTCACCCGTTTCAAAATAGGGGTCAGTCCCAATTACAGTAGACTCCTTCTTATCTGGACACCTTTTAACCGGGCATCGGTTTAACCGGACTACTCTCGGAGTAACATCTTTTTAACCGAACAATTTTTACCAAAACATCAGTTTAACTGGACGTGATTGGCAGAAAATGGACGACATTGTACCAATGATTCATTTGGGAAAATATTTGTTAATGACGTGTCTAAATAATATGCCAAATGTAAGTAAAACGAGTTCGTTTTTTAATGATTGAGGAACAATATCAATGATTCCCATGGGACAAATATAGTGGACAAATTATTGTAAAATACCTAATTTTTAATTTTTGGATCCAATAATCAATTTTGGGTAATGTCGATTTAACCGGAAAACCCGTTATCCGGACAGCCTCGGTCCTAAGGGAGTTCACCGCAGTCGGGAACGGCGGGGCTCTACTCACACGAGTCGTGTGGGCTCCAGCAGGGTCAGCAGCACGGCGATGCCGCCGATCAGGCTGCTCTCCTTCTTTGGCCCGCTGAACATCACCTCCAGTATCTTTTTGACGGTCTCACTCCTGCAGGGCAAACATTCGCATCCGGTCAAACTGTATTGTGTGCGGTCAAGAATCGTCCAATTCAAATTAAATTTGGTGATAAGTTTATTTTTTCCAAAAATAATGATGTCATGTCATTAAAAAAAATACCACAGTAAAACCTAATTTGTTGCACAGATGATTTAAATCATTATTTTGGTACTTAAGGTTTGGCTAAGGTATGAAAAAAGGTGATGGGGATGTATAAATTTCATCTTTCATAGAATTGGCAAGCATAAAAGAATTAATTGTTTAACATCACTGACCTAAAAATAAATGCATCAAATACTATTTGAAAGTGCTCAGTGCAGAAACAAACTTATTAACTATTTAAATTGTCTCAGAGGAAATAGAGATTGAAATAACATAATGGCTTTTTAGGACTGTAAATTAATAAAAATTTAAATCAGAACTATCAGGTACAAAAAAGGTTGTTTATATCATAAATTCTTAAATGTATGCTTTGCACAGGATGTGTTTGTAACTATGTAAACACTTCAAAAATGATAGGACTATGCCATTTCTTCCACATGTTATATTCAGCCTTTCAAAAATCATATGCTCAAAAAACCCCGCTACATACTCATTGCCAATGCTATTCTTATGGAAAAACAAAAACAATTCATATCACTATGTAAGGCCAAAAAGGATTTTCAATTTAGTTTTAAATTCATCAGGTACACAGATCTGCGTTGTACTCACGACTCAAGGCTGGACAGGATGGGGTCGGGCTCGGGCTTGTTCTCACAGGTGAGCTGCGCCTCGCGGGACTTGGTGATGATGTCGGAGAGCAGCAGCGCCGCGTTGGCGTTGGAGCTGACCTCCGCCGCCGGCGCCAGCGACTCCACCAGCGTCTCCACCAGACCCTGCGCCGCCAGGAACTGCAACCGGCCGCGCGTCTTAGTGAGCATTACGTACTGGGAGCGGCAGAAATACCTGACGATTTTCATTTGTGCACAGTTTGGCAACGGTGTGGGCAACTCTATAAGTGTTTCCACCAGCCACTGTACCACCAGGAATTGCAACCAGTCTTGCGTCTTAGCCAGTGTTACATACAGGGAATGGCAGAAATACCTGACGATTTTCGTTTGTGCACAGTTTGGCAACGGTGTGGGCAACTCTATTAGTGTTTCCACCAGCCCCTGTACCGCCAGGAATTGCAACTGGTCATGCGTCTTAGCCAGTGTTACATACAGGAAATGGCAGAAATACCTGACGATTTTCGTTTGTGCACAGTTTGGCAACGGTGTGGGCAACTCTATTAGTGTTTCCACCAGCCACTGTACCGCCAGGAATTGCAACCAGTCTTGCGTCTTAGCCAGTGTTACATACAGGGAATGGCAGAAATACCTGACGATTTTCGTTTGTGCACAGTTTGGCAATGGTGTGGGCAACTCTATTAGTGTTTCCACCAGCCCCTGTGCTGCCAGGAATTGCAACTGGTCGTGCGTCTTAGCCAGTGTTACATTCAGGGAATGGCAGAAATACCTGACGATTTTCGTTTGTGCACAGTTTGGCAACGGTGAGGGCAACTCTATCAGTGTTTCCACCAGCCCCTGTGCCACCAGGAATTGCAACTGGTCGTGCGTCTTAGTGAGCGTTATATACCAAATGACCAAATGATTTACAGCCTAAGTAATCAACTAAATATATTAATCTAAGCCTAAACATTGAAAAAATGTTTGAAAAGCCTATCAGATTTAACAATAACAGTACAAACAACAGCATACTCACGTTTAGGATGTTCTGCTTCATGTCGATGCCCTCGACCTGCGTGACCAGCTTGAGTGTGAGGTCCATGATGGCCGAGGTGCCGAGGTGCTTCAGCAGCAGCCCCACGCTGCCCTCCCGCGTCTTCAGGAACTCCAGCACCTGCAGACACGTGAACTGGTACGAGTACCAGTTCTGGCCCACACCGACCGTTAGTGCACTGACTCTAGCTCAACATACATGATGGCCGAGGTGCCGAGATGCTTCAGCAGCAGTTCTGGGACGAGTACCAGTTCTGGCCGACGATATGTGCTGTACACTTACTCTTACTGACTTTTAAGTCTGTTTTTTTTTGTTAAAAGCTTTTCGCTACGAAGAATTTTGATTTAGCAAGTGATAGAATAGCTGGCTTTCCTGAATAACAGTTTTCAAGCCAGCACAGAATCACAAAAGATATACACAGTTTTCAACTGTTATTAGAGGACTTCTTTAGAGAGATGAGGACTTAGAAGATGTACACCTAGCTTTCCACTTAAATTTCGTCCCTCTAGAGACTTCTTCAGGGAGAAGAGGTCTTCTCAGAAGAACTTCTAAGAAGCATGGAATATCAGAGGAAAAACTAGGCTATGTGTACCGTACATCTTTTGAGTGTTCTGTTTGCTGACTTGAAAACTGTTTCTTTATGTAAGCTAGCAGAGTTCTGCCCCTTTCCAAAACAAAATCATAAGTTATTTTTATATTCCTATTCCTAAATTCACTATGTCGCTGCTTTAAGACCACAATGTTCCGTATTTGACGGGGGATATTAAAGAAAGATGCTTGGGATGAAATATATTGATAGCTTTGGTAAAAACCAGCTAATTTATTTTCATTAATTAAAAGCCAAATGATAAAACAAATGGCATTTTTTACGTTTTAAGTAATTCAATGGCCTCCAGTCCATGGAATTCACTGTCAAAACCTGAATATACAGGTACTGTGGAAAAGTACCGGTATGAAAACTGATGGTAAAAAGTCGGTTCAAGGATACTGTAACACAAGATCCCTGAAAACAAATAAGCGTGAATGAGCAATGGCTCGTAAACGTTAATTTTCCCGGAACGTGCTCACCTGCTCCGTCCGGCGGACCACCAGCACGCCCATGGTGCGGCTGAAAAAGGACGCCAGCAGGGGGTTAAGGGGAGGGTCGGTCTCCAGGAAGGAGTAGAGCTTGGCTAGCAGGGCGGAGTCCCGCACCAGGGTCTCGGTGAGGGAGGGGATGTCGGTGGTGAGCAGCTCGCACGCGAGATTCGGGTATTTGTAGCGCTCGGCCTCGGGCAGCTCCTCCCGCGGCTCCGTCGTGATCAGCGTCACCAGCTCCGACAGCACTTCCGGCTTCACCAAGCTGCAACGTCGCAGTCAAACAATCTTTATTCATAAAATTGTATACATATACACGTTAATAGCGTAATATACCAAACCGGTCTACTACACCTCTCCTAAATATCTGTATCGTACCGATGCTTCAAATCTTATATGATGATGGTTGTTAAATGGACCAACAATGACTACTACCATATTTGTAGTGCCACCATGCAGGACCAACAGATTAAAATGTGATACAAAGCCCAGTTGAGTCTCAATTATATTTAAATAGGCCTATTATAATGCTAAATGATTTTGAATGTTGTCTTTTGTTTTTGTGTGGTTGACCGGCAAGTACGTACTCAACCTCAAGCTTTTATTAAATCTTTAAAAGGCTGAAACCTCCAGCTTGGAGAGGGATTATTGATTGTATAATTGGATCCATAATTGCCAGTGAAAGTGATAGATACAGTTTTGTTCAATTTTTTTATGACATGTTTTTTAGGTGAGGAGATCATAATTTTAATAATCTTGTGATTATAATTTTGTGGGCTACACTCACCTCAATAAGATATTCTTTGAGGCTTTTGCAGATGATAAAAAACATACAGAACACATGAAACACTCACAAACAGACAAACACACGTACATTAAAGCGTTCCAAATAAAATCCAGTGTTAATTATAGTTAAAAATAACTTATATAAATAGGCCTGCAACTACTTTTGCAGATACTCACAAGTCAATTAGTTTTTTGTTCTGTGATTTAAGTTCCTGAAGAATATTTTCCTGGTCCAAGAGTTCTTGCAATGTGAGATCCTACGAAATAAAAACTTGTGAGGTGCTGAAAATTAGAGGAGAATCAAGTCTCTTGAAAAACATGTATGAATCTAGTCTGGTGTTGGCATAAAACAAAAAAAAATAAACAAAAACTACATATACTTGAGGTTGCTTGGAGATAAAAGTGCAACTGCCTTTTTTAATCAAAGGTGTACCAAATATACAATGTAATTCAATTTGATACATTTATCACCATTTAGCCTATTGCATAGGCTAGTCAGAAGAATTTATTTCAGCCAAAACCTGACTGCGGTTAGAAGGTACATAACAGTAATTAAAAAATTCCCCTTTCATCAATTATTCAGCAATAGCATGGCCTACATTCAAAGGTTTCCTTTAATTCAGCCAACAAAATAGGTAATTGAATAGTTTTTAAAATTATAAATCATCAGCCTATACATTGTAAATTTAGTTTACCTATAGTTTAGACTATGGATTAATATAGAACAAGAGTACAAAGAAAAAAATGATGGCATGCTATTCCAAGCATTGTTACTTATACTTTCTAGTTTTCAAGAGGGCCCTCAACAGAGGGCTAATGACCACAGAGAAAACTTCTGACCATTTTACACTGTATGACTGGTTAGGTACTAAAAAGTACAGAAAATTAAAATGAAAATAGCAGTAAATAGTGCCTACATGATTAAGAATAATGATAAAAAAAATGTCAGCTAAAAATTAGTAGGCTAGCCTAATTAAAAAATAATTTTTATATAAATTAATGTCGATAAAATTTAAAATCACATTGAAAAAATAAAAAAACAGATTTTGTTCTTTTAATGGGAACACAGATAATTAAATTAGCAGTACTGAGGTTTTCTCAATCATTCATTTACAGTTCGATTTGGTTTTATAAAGGAGATAAATTCAATGATTTATATGAATGGGCCAAAATAATTTTAATACAATACAAATCAAAACATTAACAAGAGACCACAGTTCTTACCTCTTTACAAAAGACATTGTCTATTTGAGGGGAAGAAGACTGATTATAGTTCCAAAACATTTTGTAGGCAATAGAACTAGTTCTTCACTTCTGAAAAATTCAATTTAAAATTAATAGAATAGTACTATAATAAGTTCTTGAAGAAAGAGCCAGATCCAACGAGGATAGTGTTGAATTGAATTTTCCATTACCGGTATCGTTAATGGAAATTGGCAATTGAGGACTTTTTCTACGGTAACCAACACTTTACGATCACACGGTCGTGGAGAATGAATATCGTCAAATTGTGCTTAAATACCAATCAATTGGTATGAGTTTCCTTTTAAAGACGTAAATCCCTTTCTATGGATATTTCAGGAAAATTGTATTCAATTCAATTCATTCATTTTCATGCCACAAAACAGATACAAATCCAATTACATTGTAGCATAAAACATTAAAAAAATACAAAAACAGCACAAGATACAAGTTTAAATACTTGACTTCTTGTATTGGCAAGAAGACTTAACTTTTACTTTCTGTTAGGGCCAAAGTTAGCTCTTGATACTTTTAGCGAATTTCCCCTTTAAGCCTATAAGGAAGTAGATGTTACTGAAGGTCTCATGGAGAGACCTAAGCCCGAGACTATCATAACTTTTTGTTTTGAGGTCTCCAGATGCCAAAAACACCATTCATTCATTTTCATATATGTATATATATGTGTATGTGTGTCTTTAAGCACGATAACTAGTGTAAAAATGGTGCAATCTGAATGAAATTTGGCACAGACATGTAAAGTAGTAATTATTAGGTCGAGTTAACAAACCAGCCTGATCGGACCATCGGAAGGGGGGGGTAAAGGGAAATAAACCCCTCAAAAAATGGGTTTTTGTGATTTTTTTACATATACAAAAGAAAAATATCAAATTCTGGTTAGACCATTGAATTCAGCTTGAAAAAAACAAATAATTTGGTATCTTGAATTACTGCTCTATGTACACTGGTTACCAAGATATCGCTAGGGTAAACTCAGTACGTTGACTCAATGTAACTTTATAGGCCTACTTAGGCCTATAGCGAGATATAGAATAAATAAAATTCTATATCTCGCTTATTTCTCAATATTTCTTAATGAAACTTGGTATATGGCTTCATCTAACTGATATCTACTGGATTATAGCAAAAAAATCTAATTTTCATATTTCAATGGCAGCAAACCTGCATACTATTATCCCAGTTATTCTTATGGAGACAATGATTTATGTTTATTTTAGGAATTAAGTTGATTTTACATGATTCGAGGCTCTTTCTAAATGATTTATTTAAGCATTTGACATTCGCTGAGTATGTAGGTCTGCTGTAACGTGGATAATTTCTATCTAAAAAGATAGAACCTAAAAGATTCAAGGAAAGGAATATAGGCCTAATTAAATCCCTGGACACTTGTCATCTGGTCCAGTGATTATCTACTCTGGCCCAGGCTACGAATTATCATTTTATACTAGCAGACTATTTGACTAGACAGTCAAACAAATCAGCTGATGTGCCATGTCTGATTTCAAAGGATTTGAGAACTGACTTTGGTTAGTGTTTGTATAACTCGACATACCACAAACTCAACAGCGTGAAAACTATAAGACTTTAGATCTCAAGTGGAGGTGAGGAGGCAAAAGGAGCGATCCCTACAATGATGCTTCTAAATTTTCCAGGCAATGAAATTATAACCTGCTTATGTACACCCAATAAGTTGTCAGGGTGTGTAACATATCAAACTGAAAAGTATCTGTTTTGGGCCTAATTTGGTTTTTTTCTCCTTAAGCTACTCTTGTAGTCTTGTTGACCGCTTTCTTTCCTTCTTCCCAATCTGCTTAGTTTGAGTGATTTAACGTGAGCCTATTTGGCATTAAGGGATCCAATCAAAGAAGGTAAAATAGTTCCTAATGGCTTAGCCTACTTATAAAAGGTGTTTTTTTATAAGTACAAATTTGAATTTCCCGACCAAATGTTGAAATTCATTACTTTTTCCCGACCTTACAAAATCCCTGACATTTTCCCGAATTCCCAACTGGCAGACACCCTGTGCATTCTTTAGACAATAAATATTTAATCACATGCACATTAAGTGTATTGGCTACATGTAATCCACAAGTAATTCAATTTTTTCCATTGATGGAAAACATTGTAATTCTTCATACTTCTCCCATAAGGCTAATGCACAAATTCTCCAACTACGCAATGCTACAGTCAAACAGTTAGGGAGTTTCAAATTCCAAGTGTGAATGTCATTAGATTGTCTGCTTGAGTGCATCCGTGACTTAGTTGAGAGAACACAAAATTAAAAAAAAAACTCTTTACTTTAGACTGTATCTCTATTTTTTTGACAAATCTACCAATTAAGTATCTGTTGAACACCAAACTGGTTAATAGGATAACTAGTATTTTATTTAGTTTTACAAGTATAACTAGTAAATTGAGGCACTTATCAATTTAAAATTTAAGAAGGGTAGGGAAATTCATCACCATAAGTTGAAAGTTTTAGGTGGTCTCCTATCCCTGGAGTTGGGATTGTGGCGTGTGACGCCAATGCTACTACTGTAAAACATTTCGTAATTCACCTACAATAACCTTTTCTCATAGAATGGATGCTAAAAAGACATTAACGGACTGAGGACATTAACTAAAGGAACATTAACTCACTGCTACGGTACTTCCCTTATTAGGGTACCTAGAGACGACTGTTTTAACTTTAAATACTTCCAGTGATTCACACCTCATTTTTTTCTACAGGCCTCGCACGAACCATACATCATATCTGGCTTGCCATTTTGCCACCTTTTTAAACTGTAGTTTTAATATTAAATGTTACATCCTCATGGTTTAGTAAATATCTCAGTGCTGTTTTATTGTAATTTTTTATTTGTCACAGAGTTTAAATTTTTTTTTAAACCTTTATTTGATAAAACTATCAGAAGCGTGAGGCCCTCCCAGACACGACTGCCCCTGTCGCCCTACCCTAAGGCCGGCACTGTTTTGAATGATGTGAGTTTTTTCTACTCAGCTATAGGCTAAGTGTCCTCTTTTTCAATCTAGAACTAGATCTACTTTTTAAATATAGCCTATCTAAGATTGAATGCTGGTTCAGTGATTAAAGGGTTTAGGCCTGAACATAAGAACAAAAGTAGGCTAAGTAACTGTGTAGACTGAACGGCAACAACTTTGATATCCGTTTTCATCATATCTATCGATGTTTACAACTGTTCTTCACCATCGAATACCGATAACTTAGTGAAGAATCGATAACCATCAGAACAATTAAACGATCTCACATGGTATGCTCACATGGTAGTAATGGTAAATGATTTGATCATCAATGTAAGTTAAGTAAAGCTACATGTTTCTAATCATAATTACTACCAATGATCAAACAAATGAGACTTTAAATACTAAACCTAAAACTTAACCAAAACCAATAACAAAATGCACTGGGCAGACCCCTCAGGGAAGACGACACAAACATGATGCCACTGGCAACGACTGACAATGAATCAAGTGCAAGATGACAAACTGTGTGGAATAAGTTTTAAGTACAGTAAGCTATCTTAGTTGAAGGTAGTTGAGTTAGGCCTATGATATTTTATTTATGTTAGTATATAATGAGTTTTGTTCGTATATAGTACACGTTTCATTTTATTAAGGTTAGTGTTTTGTAGTTGGATCATGTTGATAAATATTACATTCAGTTACGGTTGTAGAATCGACAAATCCATTGTAAACATCAATATAGATATGATATAAGAATCAGATATGGAGCTTAATGAGTGACGACTCCCCAATCATCCTGATTGTGGCGAAGACATCGTATGGTAAATGGTAAATGGTAAATGAGTAAGAGCTTATGAAGGTGGAGGTGATATCAACGTTTTGTCGATTGAACAATCAAAGAAAATTTTGCCAGAGGCCAATCATAAAATTGCAGCTCCCCAACATAACTAAGTGGCATAACTTAATGATCCATCAGGCGCTAAGTCACTCCAAGTAGGCTACTGGCCTTCAGGGGCGTACCCGGGGGGGGGGGGGGGGGGGGATATCGGGATATATCCCCCCCAAAACTTTTGGGGATTTTGGGAAATTTTTGGGAAGATTAATATCTTATTCATAATGAAGGTGGTGGTATCACTAAACTTGTCGTAAAGCTGAGGACACTATACATTAATTACTCACTAAACTATTATAAGGGGTTTAAATAGTTAAGTTCTATTATTTTAAAGATAATTGATCCAGGGAATTTGTATATTGGACTAAGGTATTTTTACCTATTGTGGTCATCGTGAGAATTGGCGGTAGTAGGCCCATAAGAACATTAGGCAAGCAAACACTCCTGATGACAACAGTGGCATTAATGGTGTCCGCGATATTGCTGCCATATCGCCATCATCGTCAAATGTGAAAAAAGACTCGTGATATTATGTGAAATATTCATGGTAAAAAAATCACGATGTTAAAATGCGTCATACGAATATTGTCGTCTTCTCACGACCGTGTACACTTTACACTATTCGTCTGTAGGACGATCTCGTAGCAGCATCGCGGCAGACGAAAATCGTCTGCCTAGGTTTCATGAAGACCATCGACCACATAGTGGTCGCTGGTGAAGACCAAGTCTCGTAGTCAAATCTAGGCACAGTTGTAATAAGTGTATCAAATTTTGGAGATTAGACTTCTTCAGGTGGTCTCCACTATTAGACGTATCGCTATTATGTGATTGTTATTATTAGCCTTCGATGCTTGCGTATAAATCAGCTTTGTGGTTGTGTTCTGGGACTTGAGAAACACTACACTTGGCGCATTATATCTTGACCCTTGGGAACCCTTTACACCTGAAGCAATTGGAGTGGAGTGAAATTCATCAGGAGACCACAGCTGATCCGCAAAGTTGTACTAGCCTGTCGTATTAGCATTTTCAGCAGCTGTCAGTGTATATCTTAATTGTCATTTTTAAACAAAATACAGTTGGATGTTTGAAGAAATTTGTTTTTATTTTGTTTTTTGTCCAAAATCATTGACAATGAACAATATTTGACAGCTCCAGCAATGGACTAGGCCAAGGGTCAAGATATAAAGCGCCAAGTGTACCTGGGACTTGAGAAATGAGAAAACCTGCATTTTCTAATTCTATTCATCAACCTCGCTCGGATAATCTAAGATCCGAATACTTCTGGTCCGAGGCGTGCAATAAATGAGAATGTGAGATATAGTTTTTACTTTGAAATTAAATAGAACCATTTTTTAAGGTTAAGAACGTATAATTCTACAATTACTTTCTCATATGTCTTTTAATGTTAGACCTACTACATAAATATGCTCTTTCTTTGATTGTGTAAAAAACATTTTGCTAAAATCCCAATGTGATCTAAAATTTCCTGAATTCAATCTGTGAGCAGCCTCAAATTACTTCAAATCTCGGGAGTTATTCTGTTTGTTGTTATTCCTCTAGATTGCTTAAAAACGTGAATATACAGAAGTAATTTATGAAAATTTCCCGGGGGAGGACCCCCGGACCCCCCCCCTTAGGAGGGGGATCCATGCATTTGACCGATTCGGCGTTTGACCAACTGGGCCGACTGGGGTTCTCCATCACGGCGTGATCTCTCGCCCTTAGACGCTAGTACAGAGCGTTTGGCCAACAGTCTCTCTCCATCACTGTGACGCAGCGCTTGACCAATCAGAGCACACCGCTCGACAATATCGTCGAACGTCGAACGCTATTGGTTGTTGTTTAATTCATTCATTCATCACCATACAGACGATAAACGAACTCACTCACGACGTTGCTGTTGCCAACTCAATGCCAGAATAGAATTGACACGATGGAAACCTCCGATTCGGCTTATATAAATCCAAGTTTATTTTTAATAAAAATAAAATGTTATGTTTCGTAATCCAAGTTTTTGTTTAATAAAATGTGTTAAAATTCGGAGAATCATTAGAAAAGATAGCTAATTATTGAAATAGTCGGCGTATCTATAAACTTATAATTCTGGTATTTTGTATCTTGCTGCAGTAGTTCTGTTTAAATACGCATCCCCGAGCTACGTCTCGGTCTTAAAGGCATTTGTAGACCCTCTGAACCATAATAAGCAATGTAGACTTTGGTTTTGAGGAATGATCATAATGAATGGCCTTAATACTATCAATCCATTTAAGTTAGGCTCACCGGGTTTTTGGCGATGAATGATAACAACATTTTGACAGGCCTATAATTATTAACGTTATAATCAATAGATAAATGTTTTGAATTAGGGTAATTGAGATTTTCGAAGGCAATAAGGAATCTGTATTCGGTTAAGTTAACGGTTACCTAATCATATTCTCTTGAAAAATATTTCTTTTTTAATAAAATTACCAAAATATTACTTAGATTTAGTTGTTTTATGTACAAGGGTTTACTGAATCAATAAGATAATAATATAAGGCCTACAGTTTTTTCTTAATGCCTGAAGTTAATGGATGTTTTAAATTCTTAAGTAGGCCCACTGGCTTTTCAGCGTTCACTTACTCAAATCGTACGACTTCAATAATGTAGGTTTGAAATTCATTTATGGAATTTTAATGTAATAATTAGTTGGTAAATTAATTGAAAGGAATTACTTCTTTTTTGTGATCATTAATTCCTTGTTTCCCCTTTTGTCTACACAACTTTAAATTTTAAAATAATCATTAGGCCCTAAATAACGATAGTAAAAAATTAGATAAGATCATCATTTTTTATTACTGTAATTCTATCTTTTTCGAATTAAATATTAATATCAAACGCTTAAACCATAAGATTATCATACAGAAAATACAATAATTATTATTCATGAATATTCTGATGAGGTTGGCACACCTGCTGCTGTTCGGTCCGTAAGTCTCCCGTGTGCCCTGCCGGACATCATAGCGATCCACAAGTCTCCCGTGTGCCCCGTCGGCCGGAGCCTGTCTGACAGCTGTGACAAAACGGCGTCTATGGAGCTAGCCGTCCCTACGTGATGGGGAACCCAATTGGTCAAATGTCGAGTTGGTCATTTGTCTTGTTCCCTTAGGAGGTGCCCCCCCGGCATTATCCCCCCCGAAAATAAATCCAGCGTACGCCACTGCTGGCCTTGGCGCTGCACTTTTACGGACCCCCAGTAAAACAATAATCCAATAACTTATCCAACCTAAAATATACATAAGTTATACGGTATACGTTATATTTTTACATTCTTCTAGGCCTAACATCATTTCCTAATTTGGGCTATTTCACGGAAGCTAGGCTAAAAGAGGCCTAACAGCCTTTTTATTAACAGTGAAATAATAAACACTAATTAGGGCCTAAGCTTTATCCTACAATAACTCTAACAATAAATTTGTAAACAGAACTAACACCAATGCACATATTTTAAAAATAATCTTAATAACTGTTATAAATAACTGCTAGGCCTAAGACAAGTTCCTAAAACTAGGCTGTGATACTATCAAGTCTGCCTACTACAAGTCATTGTCTATTGAACTAACCTAACAAAACCCTAAATAAGGGAGGCCTAGTCTGATAGCAATTAGAAAAAAAATAGAGATATAGATTGAATACAAATTAAAAAATGAATAAATATGTTATGGATCAAGTCTAAAGGTACATTTGTTTATTTCACCTGTCAAACACAAACACCCAACTAGTTGAGAGGAATGTCTATGATACAGTAGGCACAGGTGGACAGGTGTTTTTTTTTAGTTTAAACAGAGAAGTAAGACAGCACAGCCCAGCCCAAGAAGTCAAGGGAGAAGAGGCAGTCTGGCTTTGAATCCTACAATAGTTCAAGTGCTACAGCTCTATACTAGGTAATTATCCATTTTCTTTAAGACTTTAAGTTACTTCATAGGAGGGCTGTTTTCAATCAATATACCATGAGCTTCTAATATTTGCAAATGTATATTTAAATTTCAAGAGTTTGATTCTTGGTAGGGTACAGACCAAGTTTAGTCTTTCTCATTTTCAGACCTTGTTCATTAGCCTATAATTGAACTAATTAACGAATTCACTGATGATTAAAACAAAAATCCTAGGTATTTATGGTCGAAAATGTACGTTAGGTAGTTAGGTTATAGGCTTAGATACTCAAGGGTGACCTGCATGAGGCTTAAGAAGCTTTTTAGTTCTTCATAGACCTAAGCCTATGGCAAAATTTGTAGTTGAACAAATATTACTAACCTGATGATAGGCTTATGTTGCCTTAAAATGGGCCTACTGGTCATGAAACATTTCCAGTTCTTATCCACTGTAACTTATTCGCAGAAAAGGTTATCTGTTGAGTTTTTGTTATTATCTGATCTGGTACAAGCTTACAAAGAGTAGCTTGTATCTTAAAAATTTTAGACTCAAAGAAATAAGATTTAACTACTCAATAAACAAAATAAACTTAACAATAATGTTTAACAAAACTATTCAATTTGCAGTACACTTCCTTAATTTTAGCAAAGAATAATAACTGCCATGGCAGCCACCATTATTATGAAGTTTGGCGTAAGATATAAGTCTGTCTGCCTGCCTACTTCTTCAACATTCATTGTCAAAGAAGTACAGGCTGTCCAACTGGAAATAATAAAATTGTGCACGTACATTATACATGCCCAACATTATTTGACGTTACATTTTATTCTGTGTGCATGTGTATACATTTTATCCAAAACTATAGATCGTCTGCTGGTTAAATCAATAAAAGTAATTACAACAACAAAAAATAGGTTTAGTATTTACTATGATTAAAAAAGTCGACTATTAGTTATAAAGTCAATGTTTTTACTCAATGCTCCAATAAAACATGTGACTGCATTTGATTACGTTTTATTTTGTAACCAACATGGCAATTCATAAGGTCCATGCATTTTTTTGTAACTTGAAATTCATTTTTTACGGATCTCAAAAACGGGTCTATCGAAAACGCTGACTGACCGGACCGACCGACTGACAATGGGCGCGTTCAGCCGCAGTCACCGGTGGGTAACCGATTACCATAGTCACTAATAGGCAAATCCACCGCATCTTGACAATCAACAATATCCGGTTACTTACCGAATCCACCGTAAACACAACATCGGTGGATGCACAACAATGATCGGTAGATGGTACGTCCACCACTACCGTTCACTTATTATAGGTTAGTATATTACCCACCGGTAAGACTGCGGCTGAAGGATAAGACTGCGGCAGTCACCGGTGTCCGGTTACTTACGGAATCCACCGTAAACACAACATCGGTGGATGCACAACAATGACCGGTGGGTGGTAAATCCACCACTACCGTTCACTTATTACATGTTTGTAGGTTACTTACCGGTGACTGTGGCTGAACGCCACCAATGTTAGTGAATTTCCTGAGAAATAAGCTATTACCGTCGTTTTAACAGAACAGAATGGACAAAAAATATCCGTTCAGGGTAACCTCAGCAATCATATTAATATTTATATTAATTGACAGCTTTTTATGTGTACTTTCTGGATATGAAGTGAGTTTATTGTTAAAACGCATTTTTGCTTGCAAAAATCACGATTTTTTTCAAAATTTAACATGGGCTTATGTGGGAAATAAAATTTTCATTTTTTGAGCGTCTTTAAGCACGATAACTCTCGTAAATATCCTCCGATCGTAACAAAATTTGGTACAGACATGTAAAACTAGATTCTCTTGGACGTGTTCGTAAACCAGCCAGATCGACATATCCAAAGTGGGGCATATAGGCTCCATTTCACCCCCAAAAATGGGTTTTTGTGAGTTTTTCAAATTGAAAAATTATATTTATCCAATTATTGTTTGCACCATTGGATTCAGCTCGAAAAAACACGCAATTTGGTATTTTAAATCATTTCTCTAATTCCATTGGTCTCCGAGATATTTTTTCCCTGTTTTAGCGAATTTCCCCTATAGGGAAGAAGCTATTACCGTAGGTCTCATGGTAAGACCTAAGCCCGAGACCATGATAACTTTTCGTTTTAGGGCCACCAGAAGCAAAAAACACCATTCGTTCGAACTTTTATATATCTATCTATCTATCTGTCTATCTATCTATATATATATATATATATATATATATATATATATATATATATATATATATAGATAGATAGCGGCCGTAAATATGGTCCGATCTTAATGAAATTTGGAACAGACATCTAAAGTGGTAATCGAATGGACGAGTTCGTGAACCAGCCCGATCGGACCACCGGAAGGGGGGGGTAAATGGGGATAAACACCCCCAAAAATGGGTTTTTTGAGTTTTTTACATATAAAAATAAAATTTATCGAATCTTTGTTGGCACCATTGAATTCAGCTCAAAAAAACAAACAATTTAGTGTTTTGAATCATTGCTCTATGTCCATTGGTTACCGAGATATTGAAAGTGGTAAACACAGTATGTTGTCCCTATGTTAACCTTATGGGGAATAAGTAAAATTCTATATCTCGCTTATTTCTCAACATATCTGGATAAAACTTGGTTTGTGGCTTCATCTAGATGTGATCTAATGTATTTTAGTCTAAAATCCCCGAAATTTCAGTTTTTGTGGCAGCAAACCTGCATAATCATTCCCCATGTTATCCTTATGGGAAATAAAAAAATTCTATATCTTACTTATTTTTTAACATTTCTTGACAAAACTTGGTATATGGCTTCTTCTAGTTAAGATCTACTAGATAATGAATTAAAACCAACCAGTTTTAACATACCTGTTGCAGCAAACCTGCATAATCATTTCCCATGTTATTCTTATGGAGATTACAAAACATGTAAAATCTCGCTAAGTTGGATTGAAATACCGTTTGTTGTGTTGCATCTGAAATTCGCTGAGTATGCAGGTCTGCTGCAACGGGGGTATTTATAATATCAGGGCAGCAGAATGATGGCTTAGCCAATTTCCTATTTACTCTCTACTGAGGTTTTCAATGAATAGCTTTGAATAATTTCTCAGTTTATCAATGTATTTCATAGAATTTTATTTTTTTAACAAAATATTTTTATATTATATGTTAATATAATTTTAAAAGTAAACATTCTTGCCTACTTCATTAGATGAAATCTTTGTGTTTTTTCATCTTTGTCATTTACCAATATTTTTTTACAACGGCTTTGCAAAACAAGCTATAATATAATATTTGAATATATAAACATATATTAAAATATATATTTATTTTTCTTTTTTTCGTAATAATGGATTAATTACTGGATATTTTGTAATTGGAAATTCGCTGAATATGCAGGTTTGCTGCGACAGGGGTATTATCACTACACCATGGCCCCCACATTCGATTGGGGGCCCTGCTTCGGGCCCCTCTATGTTCGTGGGCTATGTTTAAAAAATGACACGGTAATTTTTAACCCTTTACAAATTTGATTTAAACCGAGAATTGATAGTAATTAAACATTAAAGCTATTAGTTCAATCTAAAACCAAACTCTATTTGCAGAATTATTGCAAACGTAAAATATTTTACTGAAAGTACATTTCCATTTTGAGATTGATTCCCCTTTCTGACCAAGATTAACTCTGAAACTGCCAACTATATTTCTTTAAATGCTGCGCCATTTTGAGAAAATTTGCAAGCATAATTTCAAAAATTATAGTAATATATATAGTAAAATATATATATATATATATATATATATATATAATATATTTTTATATTATACTATAGTATAAAAATATATTATTTTATTATACTATTTTACTATGGTAATATAGTAATACAGTGGAACCTGGATAATTCGAACCTCAAGGGACCAGCTAAAAACTTCGAATTATCCATAAATTCGAATTAAAGAAGTTCTAAAGAATGAGGCCAAGACATTAAAACTTCCTCTTTATCAAATTGACACTCTAAAAGAATAAATTCATCAACAAACGCTAATTATAAGGGTTCAAAAACCAGTAATCATAAAACAGAAATAACTACCCTAAAGTATAAACTACGTACGACGCGACGCACGATAATACAAAGAAACATTTCTGCTAAAAAATACAGGACGTTCTGCTACGTCTGAACTTTGACAATTGACGCTTGACAATTGACAATTGCACGCTCATTGACTCTCCGCTTAAGTGAGTGTTTTATAGGTCCGAGATTTTGTCGAAATGATCACTACACTTATTTAATGTTACGTAAAAACTTTTAAACACTTAAAAACAAGACACTGCGCAAATAAAAAAACACTTTGTTTGAAGGACGATCGATAATAACGGATTGCTGCACTGGAATTCGCAAGTTAGTTCGCTGGTGGGGGGAGGGAAGGGGGTCGCAGTGTTGAGTAGCCTTTGTGTCGACATAGAAAACTGCGCATCAGGTCTGGGGCATGGCTCGCCTGCCGGGAGCCGTTCTACGCAGAATCAAGTGCGAAAAGAAAAGACTAGTGGCGCTGCCGGGGCGAGCGCAACCCTTTTCCGAACTCAGTCAGCGTTCTGTACTGTTTTAGTTTACATTATTGGTGTCGAGTTACAAGCGATGTTGGGGCAGGGTGGGAAGCCTGGGAGGTGGAAAGGATGAGTCATTTGACCATAACCTGACACGCCATCGGTCTGGCGTTAAATTTTTATTGAACTTCGTAGTAAAACAGTGTTTTCCAATGAATTTGTAACGATTTCCAGTCGTGGATTGAAACTGGTGCTTAATTTGGCACTTGAAAAATTCGAATTATCCAAAATAAAATTCGAATTATCCATGGTTTTTAGCGAATTTCCCCTATAGGGAATTAGCGAATTTCCCCTATAGGGAAGAAGCTATTACCGTAGGTCTCATGGTAAGACCTAAGCTCGGGACCACTATAACTTTTCGTTTTGGGGCCCCCAGAAGCAAAAAACACTATTCGTTCGAATTTTTATATATATATATATATATATATATATCTATATATATATATATCTATATATATATATATATATATATCTATATATATATATATCTATATATATATATATCTATGTGTCTGTTAGCACGATAGCGGCCGCAAAAATGGTCCGATCTTCATGAAATTTGGTACGGACATGTAAAGTGGTAATCAATTGGACGAGTTCGTGAACCAGCCCGATCGGACCACCGGAAGGGGGGGTAAAGGGGGATAAACCCCCCCAAAAATGGGTTTTTTGAGTTTTTTACATAGAAAAATAAAATTTATCGAATTTTTGTGGGCACTATTGAATTCAGCTCAAAAAAACAAACAATTTAGTATTTTGAAACACTGCTCTATGTCCATTGGTTACCGAGATATTGAAAGTGGTAAACACAGTACGTTGTCCCAATGTTAACCTTATGGGAAATAACTAAAATTCTATATCTCGCTTATTTCTCAACATATCTCAATAAAACTTGGTAAATAGCTTCTTCTAGTTCAGATCTACTAAATATTGAATTAAAACCACCCAGTTTTAATATACCTGTAGCAGCACACCTGCATACTCATTCCCCATGTTATTCTTATGGAGCTTACAAAAACATGTCAAATCTCGCTATAAATATGTTGTTTTGCATTTGAAATTCGCTGAGTATGCAGGTCTGCTGCAACGGGGGTATTTAGCATTGTTTAGATACAAAATGCCAGGGACCGAGAAAAATATTCGAATTAAAGAAGATTTCGAATTATACAAGTTCGAATTATCCAGGTTCCACTGTACCCCCGTTGCAGCAGACCTGCATACTCAGCGAATTTCAAATGCAAAACAACATATTTCAATCCAACATAGCAAGATTTGACATGTTTTGGTAAGCTGCACAAGAATAACATGGGGAATGAGTATGCAGGTTTGCTGCTACAGGAATATTAAAACTGGGTGGTTTTAATTCAATATTTAGTAGATCTGAACTAAAAGAAGCCATTTACCAAGTTTTATCAAGATATATTGAGAAATAAGCGAGATATAGAATTTTACTTATTTCCCATAAGGTTAACATTGGGACAACGTACTGTGTTTACCACTTTCAATATCTCGGTAACCAATGGACATAGAGCTATGATTCAAAATACTAAATTGTTTGTTTTTTTGGGCTGCATTCAATGGTGCCAATAAAAATTTGAAAAATTTTATTTTTCTATATAAAAATCTCAAAAAACCAATTTTTGGGGGGGTTTACCCCCTTTACCCCCCCTTCCGGTGGTGCGATTAGGCTGGTTCACGAACTCGTCCGAATAATTACTACTTTACACATCCATGCCAAATTTCATTAAGATCCGACAATCTTTACGCGAGTTATCGTGCTTAAAGACATTTGTATATATATATATATATATATATATATATATATATATATATATATATTTATGAAAATGAATGAATAGTGCTTTTTGCTTCTGGGGGCCCCAAAATGAAAAGTTATGATGGTCTTGGGATTAGGTCTTACCATGAGTACTACTGTAACAGCTTCTTCCTTATAGGGGAAATTCGCTAAAAATATATAGTAACTAACCTCAAATTTAGAATTAATAGGCCCTATTATTTTACGACTCTTTATAAAATTTATATATTTGAATTTTTTATCATGATCTGCTGTAAGTTAAATAATCCAGGCAACAAAAAGGTATAGAAGGAATTTTTTTTGGAACACTATTTTTGACTTTACAGCTTTGTTTGGACTAGTCAGGAGGTGAACGCATATCAAAAGTCCCCGTCCGTAGCCCTGGAGCGGGGAGAGGGAGGGGGGTCGGAAGGTACAATTTTTTGGTTTTTCTTAAATCTTGAAAATGAAAACTATCAACTTTTAGTATTCCCTATTAAATTTGAAAATTAAAGAAAATTAAATTTCCCGTAAGAAAAGTATATAATATGTCTATTTTGGTCCAACCATTAACAAGGAATCACTAATTTTATTAATATTTACACAAATATCCTTTCCATAAGATATAAAAGTAAATTTGTAGGTAACATACAATCCCAATGGGGCAACGCTTTTTCTACCTAAAAGGAAATGAACAGCATTCAGGAAATATTGACAAAATTTCCAGTAATTTGACACCTCAACCATAAAAATTGGTCTAAAATAAAGGCGTTGGCGAGCTCATAAAAACCACTATTTCTCAAAGGATTCGTACAAATATGTAATCAAAAATTGAAAAATAAAGTTTTTTGTGAACTCGCCAACACCTTTATTTTATACCAATTTTTATGATTGAGATGTCAAAATTACTGGAAATTTTGTCAATATTTCCTGAATGCTGTTCATTTTCCTTTAGATAAAAAAACGTTGCCCCATTGGGCTTGTATGTTACCCACAAATTTACATGTATTTCTTATGGAAGGGATATTTGTTTAAATATAAAATAAGTGTTTTCCTTGTTAATGGTTGGACCAAAATAGACATATTATATACTTTTCTTATAGGAAATATAATTTTTAAATTCAATAGGTAATACTAAAATTTGATCGTTTTAAAGATATTTAAGAAAAACCAAAAAATGGTACCTTCAGACCATTATATGGGGATTTTATGGAAGTGAATAGGCCTGGTATGTTTCCCAGGTTCAAGATCTACCTGGGTGTAAAATTTCAACCCAGTCGGTTCAGTATTTTTCGAGTTCACTTGTCCTATACATACATACAGAAACCACGTCTTCTTTATAATGGTATAGATAGATATGTCGTAGCCACTTGCTGTAATTGGGCACTTCATGAAGTGCCCAACGCAGCCCAGGCACTTCATGAAGAGCCCAGCGCGCCTGGGCACATAGTGTAACTCGATTATTTCAATCAAAATTACAACATTTCCCAACGAAACTGGACACTTCATGAAGTGCCCAGCACTCATTGGACATATGCTGTAACTATCAAGGCATGTTCGGCAGTCGATTTTAAATCTTTTTTAAAGTCAATCCCAATGTTTACATTAAATCCCAATGTCCGTGTTAAAGTAGCCAGTGTTTCTTTTTGCTATTAAAACTTTTAATATTATTCCATTCTAAAAATTTTAACAATAGTTTTAGTTGCACTCACATTTTGAAAATATAATTAGTCTACGTTATATTCGGATAATAAATTTTTTGCTTTATAAGTTGACTTCTGTCTAAAATAAACAGTTAACAATAACGTTGTTATTTTTCATGATAAATTAGTAATCACTTATTCCTAATTCCTACTATTTCTTGGGCTACTCTCACCTTTTATTTTAAGTTAAAACTAGAAATAACCACTTATTCTACGATAAAACATAAACACTTATAATTGTGACGGGGGAGTAGGTTTCTGAATATGTAGATAAATATGTAGATTTAAAAATGTAGATTTCAAGGAGGATGTTGGTTGAGACAGAGGCGAATGTATATTGTAGGAAGCGTGCTGGAGGTGTTGTAACAACGCTGAGGCTGTTGTTCTGAGGGCAAGGCCGTCAGTAGTATAGGTCTTATAAATTGGGCAGATTTCCTGGTATCGGGGTCAGTGGGCCACCGGACCTGCAGGAGGGGTCAGGTGAGTAACTGCATCGAGGGGGGTCTTGATAGGGTTAGGCTCTATCGGGACTTAGGCTGTTTTCGGGGATCTAAATTAGTAGGTTTGTAATTTTGGGGTTGAAAGTTGATTTTTGGGAGTAAAGTCTTTTTGGGTAAACTAGCAGCCCGCGTCACTTTGTGACCTAAAAACAACTTGGTAAAATAGATTTAGTTTCATGTTGATTATGTGTATGGAGTTTTGCAGCGCAAAAAACCTTTCAAAGAGAAAGAGTGTGAATTTGTATGATTTTTTTTATTTTTCAGACCGATTTCTTGTGTCATAACACTGAAATAATGTTGCCAGTAATTGAACTTCTCCTTGGGGGAAACTTTAAAATAAAAAAATAACTTATTACCTTAGACTTTCAACTTCTAAATGGGTAAGAAATTCCTCACAGAAATTGAGAAGTTCATTATATTTTATCTACCTTAAAAGTGTCTATGTATAAGTCCTACTCTTTAAAATTTCGATAGTGCGGCAACGTTCATTTTGCACAAAAAGGGGGTCAGTTCATATGGATCTTCTTTGCCTGGTGCATCTTCATGGCTCTGTTTTACAGTTTTCTTGCTTTGTTTCACATCTTAAATACGCATGTATGGCAAATTTGTACCTAAGCAAATAACATAACTTTCAATGAAACACCTTCATTAAATAGGCAAGTTGTTATTGGTACATTGAAAAATCGAACAACCTAGACAGGCTAACCGTTAACACTTCGAAATCCTTCGTATTCCATGTACATTTACAAAATACAGGTTTTAGCGTTTTAAAACTTTATTTTTGTAAGTTAATATTTAACTAATATTGCTATTTTAAAACACTAAACGTTGAACATTCATCAATGTGTTGAAACAGCACATATATCAATGTGTATTCATTGTCAATAGTTTGTTAGAAAATCCCATCTCCAGATCACCTCCTGAGTTACTTGTGTTCCTTTTTAAGTTCCCTTTAAGGAAATAAATACAGTAAATTTAGATGATTACAGACTGATGGTCTTAGTTTCAATAGGGCAAATACTCTTCCTTATTTTCTGTAGTCTTAAAAAAATCAATATTTTAAGTAATCAAAATCATAATGTGGATGAATGTTGACTGACTTTTGCTAGAACTGCATTCTGGGGGATATCTCTGGAACTATTTCAAGTCTTGATCATCTGTTTAGTTACAAACAAATGTGGATTAGAAAAAGTTCACAGGTTCTAACAGAGATAGTAGCACTTTCGCTGGAATTTCAAAAGCCTCCTGTGTGAAGGCTTTTTCATGGGATATTTTTCAAACCCGCAAAAGGAACATCTAGAGAGTAATAGCTTTAATTTGATACCAAATATTTGTAGAAAAATTAATTTCTAGGGGTCGATTTGCTCTGGACAAAATCCCAGAAATTCTTTTAATAATATAGATTCTTATTGGTTATAGTTTCGGGATATTAATTAGTCTGGGATTGATAGTCTGGTTTTAAAGTAATCCATACCGTAACTGCCTCCAGGACGTTTACCTGTGTAGATGGATTGATAAAATTGTTGTAACTAGACGAATGAGTAAGGTTACCCACCAGAGAAGGGAAGTTAGGCTAGTCACCCAGAGAAATTAGGAGTTGTAGAGGTAGAATTAAATTATCGGTGAAACAAGGTTTTGAGAATAAAGAAAGGTTTGTCTGGATTCAAATGTGCAGTGTCTTTATTGAGGAGGCCAACCCTGAAGTGTTAAACATTTTTAGAGAGAGTTAGCTACGCTCCCAAGAGTTGTGGTCGGGTGTGTCACTCCAGGCGCTGTTGTGTACAGGTGGAGTTTCACACACGTCACATAATTAGTTTAAAGTTTAATACAAATATTGCGGTTTTCAAATAGTTATAAAATCAAACTCCTGTGGCCACTCGAATCCAAAAAGATTTTTGGCCTCGCCAACAAGGTGCCTCCATCTTTCTCTTTCTTCTGCGTCGTCCACCTCTGCTCTCAGTCTTTTGACGTCCCTAGCAACCTGGTCATCCCATCTCAATCTCGGTCTCCCCAGTCTTCCTTCTGGCTTTCCTCTCCACACTCTTCTTATACAGTTGTCTTCTTCTCTTCTTCTAACATGCCCAGGCCATCTGATTCTCCTACTTTTAATTATAGCTACAATATCAGGTCTTCTATAAAGTTCCCTTAACTCTTTATTCTTTCTAATTATATTTATTAATTATTTTAATTCTTAATTTTAATCTAATCTAATTAATTTAATTCTTTATAATTAAAATCAAACAATAGTATAAAACTATTGATAGGTAATGCGCTATTAAAAAAATGATAATGATAATTAAAAATCGAACCGCTAGAATTTTCTAGTACTGCTTATTTTTAAATAACATTTAACATTCATAGGTTCTCCATTTAGACAAGTTCTTTATATGAATTTCTAAAAATTTGATTTAATAACATAAACTTAGATTTTTAAGCTATTGATGTCAGTGGGAAAATAATAAAAGATTTAAAGCATATTTTTGAAAGGTTGTTAAGTAAACAGGACACTCCATACACATTTTTTGATATTCTATAAACAAATTAAAATGACTACAAGGAAAAGGCTGAATGTAATGATGTTATGTTAATTCATTAAAACTGGTATAAAAGAAACACTTAAACCTAAATTGTCGTTAATGCTAATAAAATTGTAAAACTAAATAGTGAAATTGTATAAAGATTAAATGTTTTCAATTTTGATATAAAAAAATAAGGAATTGTTTTTATTATTTTTTTCTAGACTCTCATGTCACTTACTGTAAATTTGTTTTACTTTGCTATATTTTGATTGGTCATAAGTTTTATTAAGGGTGGCTAAGTAAGAATTTAATCAATTAAAACACGCAAAAAATAGGTTAATGTTAATGTTTATGTGTTATGTTATATTTAAATGTGGCAGGTAAATTGTTTCCTGTACTTTATTTTATTAAATCATAAAATTTAAATTAACTGAATTGTCTGGCTTGTTTTCTGAGTTATTTTGGCTATACATCACTATTAATATTGTTATTTAAACAATAAAAAATGTTAAAACAGTTTGTTGTTTCAATACAAATAATATTAATATTTATGAGCAGCCAAAATAACTCAGTAAACATAAAAAACCCCATGATAAAAAACATAAAGGTAAGAATTGTCTGGTTCAATGGCAACAATCTTATTCTTAATGTTTTACAAAATTCTTTTGAGATATTCCTATTTTGTGTTATTAAAAATAATACACTGGATACCACAGCAACCAACAACATTTACGTGTTTACATCAAGTGTCCAGCATTCAAGCTGGACACATAGTGTAAAAGAAATAATTACAGCATGAGCCCAACGAGCGATGGGCACTTCATGAAGTGCCCAGATTTGTTGGTTACATATTGTAATTTTTAATTAAACCGTTTAATTACACCATGTGCCCAGGCAAGCCGGGCACTTCATGAAGTGCCCAGTTAGCGCTTGACATTTCATGAAGTTCCCAATTACAGCATGGGGCTACGACAGATAGGTTTGGGTGTTGAAAAATAAAATTGATTTTCTTCTGTGTCAAATGTATCATTCGTTCTTAAGATCTGAGTCAACAATTATTTCAAACACACCATCTATTTCCAGGTCCTCTCCGAGATGTCAGAAGCTACAAATAAAGATTCCTCCGGGGGCACATGTGACATCTGTAAGAACGTTCAAAATCTGCACGAAAGTCTGACATCTTTACACAAATTGGTGGAACATTTGAGTGAGAAAAATTACACTCTTTATGATTATATTGCTGATTTACAAAGAGAAAATGAAATCTTAAAACTTCATCTGGGATATCGAGGTGTGAATGTAAATGAACTGGTTGGAGTTAACACCAAGAAAGACCCTCCGTCTTTTGTTAATGGCAACACCAAACTCACTTAAACAATATGTGTTCCTTACTTCAGCACCTTCTTAACTGTGAATATCAATCACCTACTTAACTGCAGTTAGAAAACTATTTTCAATGGCAAAAACTTAGTTGAGATAATTTTGGTATTTTGAAGTGAACATCTCATACAGCAAGAGTTAAGAGTAAATTAAACAAATCGGTTATGAACAAAATAAATCTACCGACGCTCATATGGAATCAAGATTAAAAAATTGTATTCAAATGGAGGAAATTCACTTAGAGATATTTTTATTACCTCTGAAAAACCAAAAATTACCATAGAGGACGTTTAATGAATTTCAAATTGTAATATAGCTACCAAATTTTCTTTAGATGTATTTAGAAAAACTGAAAGAACAAAAAATTTCTGTAGTGAAGGTTTTATAAATTTCAAATTGTAATATAGGTCCCAAATTTTCTAGATGTATCTCTATGGGTTGAGGGAGGGAAGTCATCATTTTCATTGTTAAAATATATTCTTCAAATAATTTTGTTCCTACTGTAGAAGTAGTTTATTATGCAAATATGTTTTTGAGTGTTGTTTAGTAGGGCTGTTTATTCATGGTTATTATTTGTATTTAATTTATTGATCTGTAACAATGATACTTCAATAATGATCTCCTAATTTTTTATCTTATGTTTGTATTTTGTTGAGTTATTATTTGTGTGCTGATATTAATTAAAGCCAGTTCCATATACATGTGTCATTTACTTTATTTAAGTGTGTGTAAACTATCCCCTGAATCAAAACCATATATATTTTGAATTATAACCACGGGCACCAAATAGGGTGGGTGAGTGAGTGCCCTGCTGGCAAAATTATTGATTATTATTTGTTAGCATAAATAATCAACTTATATGATCATGTTGCAGTCAACACAGATGTACACGCAAAAGGCCCTGTAACACCTAAACAAAGTTTTGACATGACTACAAAAACATTTAATTATTTCAACTGAGTTTTAACAGATGATTTGATGAGTTCTCAGTTTTTGCCACCCGCCCTGTTTCGTGCACTCTTCTCTATTGATTTTTTATTTGTCAAACAGTACATATACAATTTTAAACTATTTCGTTTTAAAGTTCAATACAAGCCACAATCCATTCAACCACTAATGCACAGACTTACTAATGAACCTTGTGTTCACAGTCTCTTCCTACCTATCCCGTTTGTTCTTCCTTCCTTCGCCGCTTCCCCTGCCATCATTTCCCTCGTGCGCCGCTGCATCCACTGGCTGCTCCTCACCTTGTCCTGTTCTCCATGCCTCTACCCACTATAATTACATGTGTTTTTGTGTCTTCTTGAAATTTACTTATAAAAAGACAAATACAGCTTCAGGTAGCAGCTAGCACAGCAAGACCAAAATTATGCATTTAGCAGACCTACAATAAATCAATAAGTGTCGAAACAAAATCCTAAATGTATTGTGTTTGTTCAAAATCTGTACCATTCAAGTATAGAGTTTCAATTTAATATGAGGAGATGAAATCAGATTTTAAAACAAGAACTAAAAAATTACTTAAACTTATCAATTGCTCATAAAGTATTCTTTCTAAATTGCAATACAAAAACTATGGAGAAAAGTGCAGTCAATTAAACATTGTATTTATATTTATGAGGATCTTCATGAAGCTCGATAGGTTTAGTGATGCTGGATTTTTGTATTTTTACAGCAAGAGAATATATTATTTTTGATTCATCAAATTGATCATTATTGAAACATTGGAAGGAGGGAGTGGGCTGTACGCAGAGGCGGATTTGGAAATTTGCCGTCCCCGGGCTATCCAGATTTTGCCGCCCCCCCCCCCCCTGTATACTTAGACTGTATAGTTAGAATGTTCAACAATTTTGCAGAGACTGCCCTTCCTTTGAATATTCTGCAAATTTGGAGTATAAGACGAATTTTATAGCTCCCAACCCATTAGGCTGTCAGCTTCCCCTCCCAAAACACTGACCCTTACACTCTTTCCATCAAATATTTTCAGTACTACAGTAGAATCTTTATAAGAAGACTTTCATTAACAAAAAAACTTTAAGAACAAGTGCACTTTTTAGATCCCCTTCTAAATCCCATTACAATTAATGTTTTATACAAAAACTCCCTTGATAACAAATTTCTGTTTTCTAAATCCCCTTTACTCAAGGCCACACTAGTGTGGCCTCGCTTAAGTCGTCTTATCAAGATTTAGTTTTTAAATATTCTTTAATTTTTAAGCTCTAGGAAATTCATCAATAAAGAATTGATTTTGATCTGACTATTTTATTACAAATATAAATGCATGACTTTTTCATATAACTACATTAATTTCAGAGTGTAAAGTAAATTAAATGTTTAGAGTAAACTGATGATTTGGTAATACAGGATGTTTTTTTTTTAAACGCAACCCATTTTTAAGATTGAATAATGCACATATAAATATGTAATGAGTATTGTTTCATTGATTTTTAGAATTTATTCACATTTAGTTTACATTATGTGCTCAAGCAGTCCGCCATTGGCATTTGTATAAAGTTATGCTCTCTCCATCAAATTCCCGAACACGTGTTGCAAGTTGAATTTCTTGCATTAAATTTGTTACGTTTGTTTTGAGGTGTTGAATATCTTATGAATTGTTT
Source organism: Flexamia atlantica (assembly GCA_035578135.1). Classification (NCBI taxonomy): domain Eukaryota; kingdom Metazoa; phylum Arthropoda; class Insecta; order Hemiptera; family Cicadellidae; genus Flexamia; species Flexamia atlantica. Next base: position 23,742,636 of record JAQJVK010000008.1, read on the forward strand.
TCCAAGGAAAATTACTACTTTACATGTCTGTGGCAAATTTCATTCAGACAGGACCATTTTTACGCGAGTTATCATGCATAAAGACACACACATTAAAAACGCAAACCCAAAACTTTATTTTATTGGTGAATGATTATTTCCCTACATGATCCCCGGATTTGACCCCAATATATTATTTTATTTGGGGGTAGATAAAAAGTAAGGCCTACAAAAACAATTCACAGGATATTCCATAACGAATTTAATGCAAGAAATTCAAAGAGGTACCTTGCAACACGTGTTCCGGAATTTGATGGAAAGAACATAACTTTATACAAATGCCTTTGGCGGACTGTTTGAACAAATAATGTAACCTGAATGTGATCAAAATTAAATAATAGGTTGCATAAAATGTAAAGATCAATAAAACATTACTCATTTCATATGTATATGTGCATAATTCAATCTCATAAACGGGTTGCGTTTTAAAAAAACATCCTGTAATTTACCATTGACGATATTTTGTTTTGAATAGTTTTTATATGTTGATAATTTGATTGTGTTGTAATAATTTGTTTTTGCATCGACAATTAATTTTTTACTATTCTTATAATTAGTTGCTAAAGAATTTAAAACATAATAAGTACAATAACACTTCTATAAAAGAATAAATATACTTTACGCTCTTGCCATTGACTTTAATGAAGACGCTTTCACTGAATGAAGTATTACATTGTTGAGCTGTTATAACGATCACTAGTAATGTAAGAGGTAGAGATGATACCGTACCACTTACAAGAACTTTAACATGAAATAACACATGCACTTAGATAGAAATTATTGCAAGAGGTCTTGCAATGTGAATTTAACCTGTCCTGTTCAAGTAGATTTCGGTTGTTTGAACCGAGAAAGTTGCTCTTGTGTGTGTTTCAACCGAATTAAGCCTTTCCCATCGGTTTTTTATGTTGTAAATTTTCTTTCTAAACTTTGAAAACAAGAAGTCATCAATTTTAAAACTGTCTTTTAGTTGGTTAAAGTTGATATATTTACGTAGAAACAGTGGCGGCCCACTAGTGTAAGTTGCTCTGACATGGTTGATTATTTCTTCTCGAAAAGGATAGTTCCTTCTTAATATCAATCCTAAGGTCTCAAAGAACGAGTCTAAAAGTTCCATGGTTCGATTGAATTTGTCCGGGATAGGGTTGGACATAATATCCCTTAACTCATTGTCCAAGTTCACCAAATTGTTAAAATTACTCAGATTCGGTTTGCTAGTGAAATTACTTTTCTTTTCAAAGAAAGTCATAAAAGTTTTCCACCTAAATAGGATTTTTGAGATCCACTTTTTGAAGTCCACAGCTTGAATGTCAGTCATTTGAAAACAACTTTTAAGGAATGGAAAGTTTAAATAACGTCTCAAAAAAACAGGTTTCTCATCATTGTATAGCGGTCTACTTTTTTCGCACATTTCTTCCTCATTTACACTAAACAGCTTCAGTAACTTTCCAAGTCCATAATAGTAATTTGATAGTTCCCTGAATAAATTAAATGTTAAATTGCTGCTCGGTTTTGTAATATACTCTAATACATTATTGCCTGCCCTTTCCATTAAAAAGAATGGTAAATCATCTGCATTTGTTTGCAGTTCCGTTGTGTTTGATACCTTGAGAAATGTAACCCAATTCTCCTTTATTTGAGTGACGAGTATTTGAATATCTGCTGTCTGAGCCTCTGTTAAATTAAAAGACTTCTGCAACTTATCAAAGTCTATGTCATCTTTCAGAAACATTGGTGAGTCCAAGAGCGACAGGTTTTTGGCATGTTCCATCACATAGCCTCGACCTGCTGAAAGCCTCTTTGTAAGCCTGAACAAGTTTTCTTTGTAAGCTCGTAGATCTTCGATGAGGAAACGCACAGAGTTTATGTTTGTGGTCGGGTGAGACAACTGATACACCAAACTTTTGTCTAGAATACTCAAAAACTTTCCGACCGGTATAGCGTAAACACAAAGATGAAAAATGGTAAACACAACACACAAATATAATTTCATTTTAGGTAAGATTACCAAAGACTCTTATATTTTACTTTTGCAATCATCCTTATCTATTAAAAATTGTGACTACATTTTTTTTAGCACACACCTGTAGAAATTTAAATGGACTACTATTATTAAAGTTTATCAAAGAAAATATCTCTTTATATTGTCTATAAGATCGTTCATCAGATTGGTGCTTTAATTAGATCTTGAAACTCCACTTCTATAACACATTAGCATAAAAATATTCCATGTCTCTGTCTTTTAATTTTTTTAAACAAAGTAAATAATTAATAGTCAGTAGGTTCTATTATAACAACCTTCAAGCTATAAGTTTGTTTAATCTCAATTCTTTGTTTGAAATTCATTGTTGGTGATGGTGATTTTATATTTTGATTAGGATTTTTGCGGACATTTGCCATCACTGATTAGTAAAAAACAAAAAAAAAAAAAAAAATAATCTCAATTACTTGAAAAATAATTAAAGTATCAAAAATTTATTTTCTATAGGCTTTTTAAATCTTTTTCATTGGTTGTATTCTAACAATTACTTGAAAACTACTCCTTTTTCAGCTTGATAATTTTTTTGGTGATGCACATTGACCACAGAAAGTAAAGACCCTCAATATATTAAAGATTTCTTATGACTTCATCCCCTGAAGGCTTCAAAGGTTTTTTTTAGTAAATAAAATGACCACAATTTCTAGATATACTTGATAAAACTTGACTCTTGATTTAGGAAATTTAGTTAAGATTCAATTTACCCGACTTAATTATCTGCAAAGTCATTCCATCAAATGTCAATTATTGGGAACTCACAACGCAGCAACAAATTTAATCAAGCACACATAACTTTGTTAGCCAAAACAAATGTATTTGCTACAAGATTTGTTTGAACATGCAGTATTTTTTCATACTATGGAAATATACTATTACACTCCATAGTTTTTATGTTACTTGTTAAATGGAATAGATAACAACAAAATTTACAATGTTTGCTTTAGTTTGATATGTTGAACTAATTAGATAAAAGTTAATAACATGTCAATTGTAATCTCTCATCACCATGATCAGTTGGAAGAATAAATGTATTGGCAATGTGATTTTGCATTAAACTTTAATGTAAAATCATTGATTTAGTTTTTAATATTCACATCTTATAAAGGTGCTAGACAACTTAGAATACTATTGTCCAAGCTTTTAAAGGGGTACACCTATAATATCATGATGAAAGTTTTAGTAAATTTATGTCATGACCTTTTCACTGTCATTACTTCACGAGATAACCTTATTAGATAGGTGGTATTTACGCTCTCAAACTGTTAAAATGACAAGCAAAGTTTTCAGTCTTTCAGACATACCTAGTGATTGGCCTCATTTGACTTTGTTTTAATACATCACATCTGAAAAATTTGGCATTTTTTATATTTTAGCAAAAAATTTGTCTCATTGTAATTAATTGTAGTGGTTATAAACAGCTAAGGATGAATCTCAAATTATGGCTGGTTATCCATACTTTGGTGATTGGGTGCATGACGGTGGAAGTGGGTATTTTCCTGCAGCGACTTGACACAGCGTTGTCTCAGAAACTGAAGACTCCTCAAAATTACAACCGTACAGAATTCTTCAGAGAGCTTGCTGCTTACTGTTTCAACATCAAAAGACTCTTGCGGTTGTTCAAACTGAAAAGAGAAAATATAATGGATTCCGCTAAAACCCTCCATTTCCTGCAACATCCAGAATTTATTAGGAACTTCAGCTGTGAAAGAGTCAAAGAAGCTTTCAAATTGAACGATCGTGAGTATAAAGATCTAATTCATTTTGTCGAGAAAATAACGACGAGTCTCACTGAATTTTACAATGAGTGTGAAGCTAATCCTGGATTCGTCGGTGTTCCTGTAGAACCTACTCCGTGCGGTTTACAAAAGACAGGTGCACTGCTCAAACTCATGTTCCAATACCCAAGTCCTACATATAAGAAGTACCAGATTTTCAAAGCAGTCGAGGAATACTATTATCTTTTAGGGAAAATTACAAAAAAGTTCAAATTGGGAAGGAGGACGGTAATGGAGAGAGCGAAAGCGCTTTTTGAGTCAGGAGGCCCTCGTCAGTTCCTGCAACACTACGACTACCTAAAGTTACAAAAGGCATACTTCTTGACTTCTGCGGAGGCCACCACTTTAGACTCGAACATAAGAGGGATACAGAAGCGCTACTGGCAATTCACAAGTGCGTGTGCCAAAAATCCTAAATTTGAGAGCAAAATAGACTACAGCAGTATCGATATTGCCAGAAATTCTGATAGAGAAATTCAGGATATCCTCTCTCACCCTTCATTCCTAATGGCTGAAAGGTTGTTTAAGCACATCAGAGACCTCTACCATGTGTTTGGATTTTTTCGGAGGCACAATATCCCACATCGGGATGTCCTTCTACGAGCTCTGAATGACACCTTCGGTTTCGGCAGTCCAGCAATATTGAAACCTCTTGATTTGGAGAAGATAAAACAGAGTTTGGGGTTGAATGCTAGTAAAGGAAACGAACTTGAAGAAAATATCGGACACTTACGGCGAAGATTCTTCAATCTGCAGAAGATTTACCTTAATCCTAACTCTTCGGATCTGCCGTTGATTTCCTGAGTCACTTGTCTTTAATTGTAATTTTTCCACTCATCTGTATTTAATTTTCACTTTCACTAAGTGCTCATGAATTCTCCAAGCAAAAAGTATGTTTTACTAAAGTTAAAGAACAGGGTTTGTAACTTATATTATTTTCACATATTTAAATAAAAGTATTTGTGATTTGAAAATAGTACTCTAGTTTATTTAGTGACAAACAAATTTTAACAGATCCATAGCAATCCTTTTGAAAATCAACCATTGCAGGAAATTTTAAAATTTACAAATATCTTAAGAAGTTGCATTTTTAACTTCTTTTGGGTCCAAATTTCAGTATATACGTACAAAAAGGTATATTAATACTAATATAAAAATCTCATTATACGGTATTAAGTCAGGCTTATCTTTAACTTTTATTTATTTTTTATCTTAGCCACAAGTCTAATCTATATCCATTATTTATCTTAATGTGCACATAAATTTAAAGTCAACTCATTTGATACAGAAAGAAGAGTTTGTGCTACTTATTGAAATATGTTTAGTTTTCTTGACAATAACTTATGTTAACTGTTTTGTTTCTGTGTTTGTTGATTTTGTGTTTAGCTGGATATAGTACATGACTACAATTGCAAAGGTCATCACCAGATCGGTCCTATACTTCATTCAATGAGAGTGTAAAGTAAAGCCCCACCTTCTGCACCAGTTGTAATATTGACAGGCTGTGGCTGTGTCATATGACTGTACCTGTTGTTATTGCTACTGAACTCTGAAGAGCTTAACCCTTCCCAGGCGGCGTTGAATTGTGCTCATGGCCATTATTATTTTAAGCCAAAATTCAAAAACTAAAGTTGCTATTTTTTGTACTTTATTTGTTTGAAATAATTCATAGATCATAAAAAAATTTACCTTAGCGATGAAATAATTTTTTTTAAACAACTTATAAAGTAAATAAAATTTAATTTGACGGATATATCCGTCTTTGGCCCGCTAAAAACATAAGGTAAACGGATATATCCGTCCGCCGCCTGTTATAAAAATCACGAAATATGAAAACTGCCGATAATCTTGAGTACTTCTGTGGGCGACAGACGGATATATCCGTCTGCCTTAGTCCCTTGTTTTATTTATTATCTATCAAAATATAGGTTATTTTGTCCAAAAAACTGCACTAAAATACTAAAGGAAAATAATTAGAAAATTTCCATGAACGGACGTTTTTTGATTGTAGCCAAATTTTACAAGAAATAATCGAAAATCAAGTTCATTTAGTTGAACATTAATAAAAAAAAGTTTACAAAATTTAGGCCTCTCAATTATCTTATTTAGCATCTGAATAATGTCCACTTCAAATTTTGGATCATTTGGATTCGTCATTTTATCTAAATATCATAAAACCACATATCAACTCTGTTTACAAACACTCGAGAAGACGAGCACGTGCACTCTAACAGTTCGGCACTATTTCCGGTATCCAAGCACAATATGACGCAAAAAAACAGCTGAAACAGGTGCGGCAATCATTATTGCCAACTGCAGAAATGATATAACCTTATTATCATGCCTAGTAATGTTTATTTTCGTATTATAAACAATGTATATCAATTTACTTCAGAGACGGATATATCCGTCTTTATCCTCCCCCATGAAAATTTTTCTTCAGATCTGATGAAAAAAAACATCAGACCTGATCAGAAATACCATCAGAACTGATCATTCCTGGTCAGGAATTGGTGCATTTTCTGACCAGTTTTGATTTGTATTTCTGATCAGTTCTGATGTGTATTTCTGATCAGATCTGATCAGAAAATGCACCAATTCCTGATCAGTTCTGATGTACATTTCTGATCAGATCTGATCAGAAAATGCACCAATTCCTGATCAGTTCTGATGTATATTTCTGATCAGATCTGATCAGAAAATGCACCAATTCCTGATAATTTCTGATGTATATTTCTGATCAGAACTGATTACAAAATCCACCATATCCTGATCAGTCCTGATGTGTATTTCTGATCAGATTTGATCAGAAAATGCACCAATTCCTGATTGTAATTCTGATCAGATCTGACAGCATTCCTAATCAGGACTGTTCAGAAAATGTATAATTTTTTAATGTATTAAATAGTTTACAGTTTTTTACAAAACTGCTGATTCTATTTGGATAGGTAATAAAAAATTAACACTTTTCAAAACTGAGAAAAATATTTTTAATTATATTAGCAAAAGAACAGCAATGTTGAATCTATACTTATTTAATACGCGAGCAGTTTTTTTGTTACAAAGACTCCTCCTAAACTACTGAACCGATTTTCATGTTTTTGGTGTCATTGGAAAGAGCTTGACGTGAAGTTTTGCAGGAAATAAAATTTAAAAGGTTTTACTAAAGGGAAGAGCCCTAGACGCCATTAAAGTTTCATATTATCCCATAAGATTTAACATGGGAATAGAAATTTCAAATAAGGCAGCTGATTGGAGCAAACAAAGTTTTTCAGCAAAGCCATATGTTGTTAATGGAATTGAACCCATTGCATGTAGAGCTGGAGGCATTTCAGTTGATGGAAGATGTAAATAAATAAACTATTATCCTAATACATACTTAAGGTCAGAATTCAGTTTTAAAAACATTTATTTTGAATCACATGTGTGAAGATCTTAATATTTACATATGTTTATATTCCAAAAAAAATACTAAAAGAAAAAAATAAATTCTTAGGTATAAATGTTATAAATGAATGTAAATAGAAATAAAAGAAAAAGAAGCAGACTTAACATTCATTATGACTAAATGTATTGAACTTTAATTCGGTTTAAGATTAAGACGGGTCGTACGCTACTTAGGGCCGCTTTCCCCAATTAAGGTTTAAAGTAAACGCGAATTTAATTTAAACCATATTATGAATATTCTAATTTTTAAATTATTACCACATGATCAGGAAAATACAAATTTTACTAAAATTAAGTTTCTGAAGTTCAAATAAAACTAGATTTGGGGAAAGCAGCTCTTAGTCATGTATACTGAATTTCAGAAAGTTTTACAAAAATAACGTAAAACCCACGAAACCAATTAGCCTAACTTTATTTTTTTACTAAACATGATTTGATTCTTCTTTACCCATCAGGTTTAATTCTAACAACCCATTTAAAAACATTGGTGTTGACTAAACAAACTTGCAGTCAAATTCCAGCACTCTATATGACTAGGTACAGCTCAGGGTCTGTCCATTGTGGACTACTGTATATGTGGCGGCAGGTCAAGCCAACCCCTTTGAGGGGCTCATAATATTCGTAGAAAACGCTAAAGAAACATGGACATCTCCTTAAGTATGAATGAGTATTGGAAAGAGCGTAATGTAAAGTTTTGCAGGCAACCTTTTTATGCCATAATAATTTTTGAGTGAGGCCCTGGAGCCCTTTAAAGTTTTGAATTTGTCCATAAGATTTAACATTGGTAGAGAAATTTTAAATAAACTAGCTGAAATGAAACACGTCTGTTTTCTGCTTTGTTTATAATATGACCATGTGGGACTGCTGATGCTTAGTTAAAGAAACATTCAAAATTCCATATATAACATTTGGTTTAAAACCACCTGTTATTTTTGGAAACCAACAAAAACAAATTGAAGTGGATTTTTAGATAAATATTATTGTTGTTTAAGAAGTAACACAAATCGGAGGATGTATAATTGTAAGTTTTGAACAATTTACCAATGTCATTTTCCTCAATTGTGCGTCTTGGTTCACTCTTATTTTTTCAGAAATATTTTAATGTCTATGTTTATAAATGTAGTTACTGTAAACCATTTAACCTTTAATCATGTAATTTTTTGTGTTTTTACTTTAATAATTTCTATAACAGTGTTAATTTTGAACATGCCACCTATTAGAAGGAGAAATTTACGCAGGGCACGGGAACAATACCGCGACCTCATGCGAAGGGTGCGGGCTAACCATGAAAATAATATGGATTCTTATAAAAGTTGTTTAAGGATGCCCGCAGAGGAACTCCCATTTACAATTGGTCCGATGAATGTCCAGTGCATGTCATGTGGGGCTCGCCATTTTAAGGGCGAGGAAACTGGCAGGAACGACAGACAATTCAAATTGTGTTGCCACAAAGGAAAGGTCGTGTTACCAAACTACACCCAAGCAAACTTCATCAAGACCCTAATTGAAGGAGTTAACTCACCAAACCGAGAAACAAAACAAAAAAGTCAAAACTACATGGCAAACATCAGATCATTCAACTCAGCTTTTGCCATGGTGAGTTCAGAATCACATCTAGATGAATCGATATTAGGCGGAATTTATAACTTCCGAATTCACCATAATTTTTATCACCGGATAGGGACATTATTGCCAGCCCAGGATTGCCATCCTTAATATGCGCAAATGTATTTGTATGATGTAAATACGGCCACAAATCAAAGGATGAGAAATCAAGCAAACCAAAACTGCGATAGAGCTTTAATGGAGGAAATTACCTTTTATTTAAATGATGTCAACCCATATGTCCGCTCTTTTAGAACCATGGCCGAAATTTGTCATCAGTCTGGTGACAATGACGTTACAATGTACATTGTAACTGACAAAGATTTAGATCCAAGACGATATAACGATGCTATTACCACTGACGTAGCGGCTATATTTCGGGCAAGGGATGGGGAACCTCCCGGCGAACGAAATTTAGTAGTTTACTCTAAATCTCATGGAATACGCCGAGTTTCAGTTCTTGAGCCATCTTTGGACCCAATGGCATATCCACTTTTGTTTCCAGGGGGTGACAGTGGATGGCATCCTGGAATGTTGCATGCTCCTGGAACGTCAAGACACCGTAACCGATTGACCATGTTGCAGTATACGTCATACAGACTTGCTATAAGAGATAACTTTAATATACTGCACAGATCTCAAAAACTTTTTTTACAATGGCTGGTGGACATGTACGTAAGGATCGAGGGAACAAGGTTAGATTTCATTCGAAACCATCAAAGCCAAACCCGAGCTGATTTATATCTGAACGTCTGTGACTATTTACATGATCGAGTAGAAAATCAGAATCATCGTCTTGGGAGACAAGTCATTTTACCATCTTCATTTATAGGCTCGCCTCGCAACATGAACCAAAACTACCTTGACGCGATGGCTATTGTCCAAAAGTTTGGTAAACCGTCATTATTTATTACAATGACGTGTAATCCGAAATGGTCTGAAATAGTACAAAACTTGTAACCTGGAGAATCAGCGCACTTTAGACCTGAGCTAATAGTAAGAGTTTTTCACACTAAACTTAAGGAGTTAGTATCTGGCATAATGAAATCCCAAATATTTGGAAAACCTATATCTTTGATATACACGATCGAATTCCAAAAACGGGGACTGCCACACGCACATATGTTATTGACGTTAGACGAGGAAGATAGAATTCATGATTCAGACATAATTGATCAAGTTGTACATGCTTATCTTCCCGATAAAGACAGTTACCCAATGCTCTTTGAAAAAGTTAAGAATCACATGATTCATGGGCCATGTGGCGCTTTGAATCCTCAATCACCGTGTATGAAAGATGGTGTATGTAGCAAAAAATTTCCAAAAGACTTTATTGAAGCCACAAGAGATAATGTTAATGGATATGCGGTATATAAGAGACCTGACGACGGAAACACTGTAGATGTTCGAGGAAGCACTGTGGACAATCGTTTTGTGGTGCCATATAATCCCTATTTGTTGGCAAAATTTGACTGCCACATTAATGTTGAGGTATGTAGTACCGTAAAAAGTATAAAATATATTTACAAGTATATTTATAAAGGGTACGATTGCGCAACTTTAAGATTTGCAAAATCAAATGACAATGAAATTATCAATGATGAAATAGACAGATATTTGAATTGCCGCTATGTTGGTTCCGTTGAGGCTGTATGGCGTATCTTTGAATACGAAATGCACTACCAAAGTCATCACGTTGAGCGCCTAGATCTGCATTTACCTAACCAGCAAACAGTATATTTCAGAGAGGGTGCGGAGGAACAGGTCGTTGCAAATCCCAGGCAAACAAAATTGCAAGCTTTTTTTTGAACTCAACCAAACAGATCCGGCAGCGAATTGCCTCCTCTATAACGAAATACCACAGAACTATATTTGGAACAACAATGAAAAGAAATGGAGTAAGAGGCAACGTGGAGGTGACAAAGTAATTAGCCGAATCTACACAGTGAGTCCTAAAAACAAAGAATTGTTCCACCTGAGGCTACTTTTATTGCATGTTCGAGGTGTGAAAACCTTTGATGATTTGAAAACTTATGGTGGAATGTTATATGACACATTTGAAGAAGCAGCACGTGCCCGTGGAATCGCGACAAACAATAACGAGTGGCGTGATACTCTAGCAGAGGCTGCCACATTTAACTCTCCTAATCAATTACGGCAAATCTTTGCTGTGATATGTGCTCTGAACATTCCAACGAATGCAATCCAACTATGGGAAGAATTTAAACAATATCTTTGTGAAGATTACCTTCAAAGATTTGAAGAAAATATTGCATTTAATCGAGGGCTCTTAGATATTGAAGATATCTTACTCACTCATAATACGTCTTGCTTACATATAGGTTTATCAGCACCAACAAGAAATTTACAGAATGAAGAGAGCTATGATGTTGTCGAAGAGCTGAACAAGTACAATGAGATGTATCAGTTAGCGAATGAAGAACAGCGATCAGTTATTGATCAGGTTATTTATGCCGCTACGTCACAGTACGCTAGAGAAAAAGTATTTTGTCTGACAGCTTTGGGAGGGTGTGGGAAAACCTTTGTACAAAAGGCAATTATGCACAAACTTAGGTCACTGAACTTGGACTGCATTGCATGTGCTTACAGTGGCATTGCTGCAAGTCTTCTAGATGGTGGTCGTACATTGCATAACATGTTTAAATTACCTATTCCAATCAATGAATCGTCAGTATCCGGCATTGTTCAAAACAGCGAAGAAGCAAACCGAATCAAAAATTGTGCTTTAATTATAATTGATGAGATATCTATGTGCCCCGTAAATGTTCTGAACACTATTGACAGACTTCTTCGAGATTTAAGACCTCTAGAGTTTAAAAACTCAATGTTTGGTGGTATTTGTGTATTGATGTGTGGTGATTTTCGACAAACTCTACCTGTTGTTCCACATTCGGGCCGCACCATTATGATTGAAAATTGTGTCAAAAACTATCACTCTTGGCACTTAGTGAAGAAGTTGTCATTAAGTAGAAATATGAGAGCTAACAACCCAGAATCAGATTTTGCCAACTTCCTCAAATTACTCGGAGATGGCAAAATCCCAACACATAGAGAGTTAGGATCCGATGTTATTGAAATTCCGAATGAAATAGTTGGAACAGGATCAGTAGTTGAATTTGTCTATGGGAATATAAATGATATCATTCAAAGAGAAGATATAACAGACAGAGCAATTTTGGCACCAAAAAATGAAGACTGTATAAAGTTGAACAATTTAATAACATCTCTAATGCCAGGGCAAGAGAAAGTGTACTTGAGTTGTGACAGCATAGTAGCAGATGATGAAGAAGAACAGAACAGATATCCTACAGAATTCCTAAATGGTTTATGCATAAGTGGACTACCGCCTCATCGTCTATTATTAAAGGAGGATTCGATTATAATGCTAATTAGAAATCTAAATATTTCTAAGGGGTTAATCAATGGAACCCGTTTAAGAGTAAAACGTTTGCATAATAACAGTTTAGATTGCGAAGTACTTACTGGTGCATCCGCAAAAGAAAGAATTCTAATTCCTAAAGTACACCTGCAGCCATCGGACAATGTCCTCCCATTCAAAGTGCAACGTACGCAGTTCCCTGTTATTCCAGCTTTTGCAATGACGATAAACAAAGCTCAGGGACAATCTATTGGAACTGTTGGAATCTACCTCCCGCGGCCTGTGTTCTCCCATGGACAGCTATACGTTGCAGCGAGCCGTGCAAGATCATTTGATGGGCTTCGCATGTTCATAGAAAGGACGAAAGATCAAGGGAAACTGTTAAATGATGACAGGGTATTCACGAAAAATATAGTATACAGAGATTTACTATGATCCAGACTATTGTTCAAATTTACAAATAAAAAAATTTGAAAAAACAAAGTTTAATTTATTTTTGTTATTAATTAACAAAATACATTTGCTCGATTTCGAGCAACGGGTTTCCTAGTTACATTTTACAATAAACGACAATATATATCAAATACATTCTGTTAATAGTGCATTATAATTTAAACTATACCATCATAAAGTAAATTATAATGTTTATTGTAAATTACTGTCTTACTTTTAAACATAATGTTAAAAAAAACTAAGTTGTAAAAGTATAACCTCAACTCAGTTGTAAGTAAAGTTATTAACAGTAGCTCAGTTAAGGTAACGTTTCTGGAACATCCTTATAACAATGAATACACACAAAAATGATGAAAAGCAACAAAAAAACTTTAAAATGGGCAAAACTATTTTTTAAATTATATTAAAATATGATATGAACAACACCAAAGGACCTGAAAATGCACCACTTCTAAAAAACCATCAACCAAGCGATATACATCGTTATTTGGTATTTATAACAAAATATATCAAAAACATTGTAATAAAAATTAAAACATATAATAAATTAAAATGTTTCTATAATACATTATTGTATTAAAAATCTCTTTAATTGTGTGCGGTCGATTGCAAGGGCACTTGGTACTGGCAAACTATTTTGATCGCGAGGAAGAGCGAGAGAGAGGAACATACACTGTATTAATGCCCTCTCTCTTCCTTGAAAACTTGCTAGCACTGTGTTAACATTAAAATTTGATATTAAATTAGTTATTATAAAATGTGTTACAGGAGTGCTGATGATGTGTGTGTATGGTTGTAGCTTGGAAGAACAGTAGTAATTCTGAAGATCACTTTTTGATTTGTTTTCAATAATAAAATAGTACCATTCAATTATGTAAAAAAAGGCCTGGTTTGCACACATGACTAGTAAAGTTGTGAGTAGCCAGTAAAAACAAAGGATTCTTTGTAGTGAAGAACAGGATCCTTTGTTTGTACTGGCTACTGAAATCAGAACTTGTCACCATATAAACCAGGTGATGATTCATCATTTCCTAAACCGTAGGTTAGGAAATGATTTGCATAAAACAGTGTCAGCTGACATGTAACTTTTAAACTTAATAGCAGAGAACGAAAGAGAGGGAACGGGTACAGTGTATGTCGTTCGCTCTCGCTGTTGCCCGCACTGTCTCGCGGTTGACCGCCTAAGTTAAAAACAATTGTAAGAATTTTTACATAAGACCTGCGCTTTTTAACCAAAATCCTTACTGTTTTTAACAATAAAAAACTCAAATAAGCTGTTTATTTTTGTTTGTGTATCTCGTAGAGCTTTCTTCCCAAGTTTTTTGTAATTTCTTGTTGATTAATGACTTGAAGGTTATGTTTAGTGGATAACATTTTTGCTGCATCTGAAAAAAGGATGTTGAAGATAATTTTAAAGGGATATTACATGACAAATCAACACAGTCATTTTACTTCACCATCTCAAAATGTTATTAGGATTGGTACCAAATCAGCCATTTAGCCATGAAATTAGCTTATCAGCCATTTTGTAAAAAATTTCTCATTCAAAAACCAGTTTTACACATAAAATTATAATTCACACGCTTCAATACAATTACAAAACAATTGAGTATAGCCTATTAAATTATTGTTCCTTTGGTCCCCGGGTCATTCCAAGTCAAATCATCCAGAAAATAAAGGATTTGTAACCCACCATCTCAGAATTTGATGAAACTTGATGATTTTGTTCTTTTCACATGCCTATGGAAGAATACCAAATTTTAGCTTCATATCTCAAACGGGTTTTTTCTTGCAGACATTTGAAATTAGTAAAAATCTGTCGTTTCTGTTGTTCCCGAGCTCCAAGATAAACTTGCATAGCTTAAGAAAAAAAATTTGTATCTTTGCCATTTTTAATCCAATTGTTATGAAAATTTGCAGTAATATTAAGTAAAGTGTGCTAAATCCAGAAAAAAATAAATCATAATTATCTTTCTATATATAGGTCATTGAAAAAAAAATATTAAATTTTTTTATATTTTTAGTCCGATTACAGTGTTTTAATATTTCATTTAAAAAATTAATATCTCCTAAAGGCACATTGACAATCAAGTAAACTTTTTTTTAAACTTATCTACATTAAACAGATGCAGCAACAAAACTCATGACTTTTAGCATGCTTTGTAAATTAAAAAACTTTTAAAAAATGTCCAAATAAAAACTAGTTTTTTGAATTTTTTAAATGGAAGAATTTTAAAAATCTAATTTTGGTTTGCACCATTAAATTCAGCTTGAAAAAACAAATATTTTTGTACTTTGAATGTTTGTTCTATGTCTACTGGTTGCTGAGATATTGATTGTTGTTAATACGTTACGTTGTTCAATGTTAACCTTATGGAAAATAAATAAAACTCAATATCTCACTTATTTTCCAACTTATCACAATAAAATTTGGTATATAGCATCTCCTATTTGACTTTTCTTTGATGTTGGCTAAAAACATAAACATTTTCCATTCCTATGTCAGCAATCCTGCATACTCATAGAAACGGAGTGTTAGCTTATCGTAGCAAAAAATAAGCAATTTTGCTGCCTTGGGAAAGCAAAAAATAGTTGATTTTCAATGAACCCACACACCAAATTTTATTATGATAAGTTGGAAAACAAGTGAGATATTGAGTTTTATTTACTTTAGTAAAGAAATAATAGTATATTTCACTACTAGTCTCGAAAGTAGCCCGTTTTGGGGCAAGATAGTGTTTTACATGCGAGGCTTGACGCCTCGCATGTAAAACACTATCGAGCCCCAAAATGGGACTTTTGTGATGAGTTTTGAACAATACATTTCATTATGATGCAAATAAGTAACCAAACTTGTGATAAAAAATCATCCAACATTTCATAATTTAGTCATTTCTCTATAAGCAAACACAATAGGGCTGAACTGTCTATTTTAGTTTAGAGTCAGATGGTTGAACTGTCAAAACTGGAACTTTGTTTGTTTGGGTACGGCAAAATTTTGTTTGGGTACGGAAATGCAAAGTTTGGGTAACGAAAAATCTGCTGATCATTATTTCTTTTGATGTAAGGAAATCGAGGGTTTTCGTAGATCTCAGCTGTACGGTAACGGGCAATTTTCGTATACAGAGTGATGAAAAATGCTTTCTGAGGTCATAAATACGTTAAATCAGTTTAAACTGTTTTTTGCAGTCAAATATACGATACGGTAATGCTACAAGGAACTTAAAGTTTCACCTAAATTTATTTTGAATTGCTGTTTTAGTAAGTAGACTTCTTGGCAGGTTACCTGTGTTAGTTAACACTGGGTTTGCAAATTATCGTGGCCTATTTATATACAATTCACATTTAGGCCTATAGTTTTTCACTCCAGGAAGAAAGCTTGTAGTTACAATACACGCTTGCTTACCTACATTAAATGCAAATTAGTTAAAAATTAGCAAAAATGCCTAAATACCAAGAATATTTGCTACCTAACATTATTTGTCAACCTTGGAACATCATATCGTCCAAGAGAAAACAAAACTTTGTATCATTATAGCCTACCATAGTTTTTTAAAATTCCTTTCACACCACATGAGAATTTCCGCAGATTGATGAAACATCCAAATGAAAATAATCTTTAGTGTAACATCGATTAAAAAATTACGAGCCAATAAGGAATCTGAAGAATGTTATGGAGTTTTCCGTGCGCTGATCATATAACATCATAAGAAATATAAGACAAAAAGGAATCATAAGATACCCACAGAAAGCAATAGCCTACTAAAAACCTACCTGAATTTTTTCTCCTTAAGTTGTGTTTTGAAGCTAACCCATAGACTGAATCGATTCTCACAATTTCTCCAAAAAGCCTAGAAACTTGTAATATTTTCTTGGTGTTAAAAATGTAACAGCAAGCTCCTTCCTAAAAGAAACACAAAAAACAAAAAAATTACAAAATAAACAAATATTATTAAATTGCAGATAAACAAATGTAAATTGCTTGAAGGCTACTTCAATATTTAAAAAGTTAAGTTGGCTAAGGTACTCATTACCAACGTTTCCAAATAGGCGGGTGCAGTTTTGTCAGCGGTCTAAATTTTGTTGAAAATTGGCTATCAATCTGAAACTTTTGTACGTCTGTAACCGAAATTAAGATTATTCGATTTCATCGAGAACAAATCAAGACACTTCAAAACATCAATTATCTATTCTAAATAAACAGAACAATGTAATCAAAAGCATTAAGGTGGAGTCTGATAAGGTCTCACCTGATGGGCCTACCCAATCAGAGTATATTTAAGTTAGGCCTTTGATAAGTGCTAGTGAAGGGCAAAAATAAACAGTAGAAGTAAAATAGGTAATTTGCATTAGCAGGACGAAATATAATCAGAGGTTATACAGTTGGTGCGTTTCGTCTTAAGCTTTGGCCTATTCCGTTGCCGAAGCTGTCAAACATTATTTATTTACTAGGAAACCCGTTGCTCGAAATCGAGCAAATGTATTTTGTTAATTAATAACAAAAATAAATTAAACTTTGTTTTTTCAAATTTTTTTATTTGTAAATTTGAACAATAGTCTGGATCATAGTAAATCTCTGTATACTATATTTTTCGTGAATACCCTGTCATCATTTAACAGTTTCCCTTGATCTTTCGTCCTTTCTATGAACATGCGAAGCCCATCAAATGATCTTGCACGGCTCGCTGCAACGTATAGCTGTCCATGGGAGAACACAGGCCGCGGGAGGTAGATTCCAACAGTTCCAATAGATTGTCCCTGAGCTTTGTTTATCGTCATTGCAAAAGCTGGAATAACAGGGAACTGCGTACGTTGCACTTTGAATGGGAGGACATTGTCCGATGGCTGCAGGTGTACTTTAGGAATTAGAATTCTTTCTTTTGCGGATGCACCAGTAAGTACTTCGCAATCTAAACTGTTATTATGCAAACGTTTTACTCTTAAACGGGTTCCATTGATTAACCCCTTAGAAATATTTAGATTTCTAATTAGCATTATAATCGAATCCTCCTTTAATAATAGACGATGAGGCGGTAGTCCACTTATGCATAAACCATTTAGGAATTCTGTAGGATATCTGTTCTGTTCTTCTTCATCATCTGCTACTATGCTGTCACAACTCAAGTACACTTTCTCTTGCCCTGGCATTAGAGATGTTATTAAATTGTTCAACTTTATACAGTCTTCATTTTTTGGTGCCAAAATTGCTCTGTCTGTTATATCTTCTCTTTGAATGATATCATTTATATTCCCATAGACAAATTCAACTACTGATCCTGTTCCAACTATTTCATTCGGAATTTCAATAACATCGGATCCTAACTCTCTATGTGTTGGGATTTTGCCATCTCCGAGTAATTTGAGGAAGTTGGCAAAATCTGATTCTGGGTTGTTAGCTCTCATATTTCTACTTAATGACAACTTCTTCACTAAGTGCCAAGAGTGATAGTTTTTGACACAATTTTCAATCATAATGGTGCGGCCCGAATGTGGAACAACAGGTAGAGTTTGTCGAAAATCACCACACATCAATACACAAATACCACCAAACATTGAGTTTTTAAACTCTAGAGGTCTTAAATCTCGAAGAAGTCTGTCAATAGTGTTCAGAACATTTACGGGGCACATAGATATCTCATCAATTATAATTAAAGCACAATTTTTGATTCGGTTTGCTTCTTCGCTGTTTTGAACAATGCCGGATACTGACGATTCATTGATTGGAATAGGTAATTTAAACATGTTATGCAATGTACGACCACCATCTAGAAGACTTGCAGCAATGCCACTGTAAGCACATGCAATGCAGTCCAAGTTCAGTGACCTAAGTTTGTGCATAATTGCCTTTTGTACAAAGGTTTTCCCACACCCTCCCAAAGCTGTCAGACAAAATACTTTTTCTCTAGCGTACTGTGACGTAGCGGCATAAATAACCTGATCAATAACTGATCGCTGTTCTTCATTCGCTAACTGATACATCTCATTGTACTTGTTCAGCTCTTCGACAACATCATAGCTCTCTTCATTCTGTAAATTTCTTGTTGGTGCTGATAAACCTATATGTAAGCAAGACGTATTATGAGTGAGTAAGATATCTTCAATATCTAAGAGCCCTCGATTAAATGCAATATTTTCTTCAAATCTTTGAAGGTAATCTTCACAAAGATATTGTTTAAATTCTTCCCATAGTTGGATTGCATTCGTTGGAATGTTCAGAGCACATATCACAGCAAAGATTTGCCGTAATTGATTAGGAGAGTTAAATGTGGCAGCCTCTGCTAGAGTATCACGCCACTCGTTATTGTTTGTCGCGATTCCACGGGCACGTGCTGCTTCTTCAAATGTGTCATATAATATTCCACCATAAGTTTTCAAATCATCAAAGGTTTTCACACCTCGAACATGCAATAAAAGTAGCCTCAGGTGGAACAATTCTTTGTTTTTAGGACTCACTGTGTAGATTCGGCTAATTACTTTGTCACCTCCACGTTGCCTCTTACTCCATTTCTTTTCATTGTTGTTCCAAATATAGTTCTGTGGTATTTCGTTATAGAGGAGGCAATTCGCTGCCGGATCTGTTTGGTTGAGTTCAAAAAAAAGCTTGCAATTTTGTTTGCCTGGGATTTGCAACGACCTGTTCCTCCGCACCCTCTCTGAAATATACTGTTTGCTGGTTAGGTAAATGCAGATCTAGGCGCTCAACGTGATGACTTTGGTAGTGCATTTCGTATTCAAAGATACGCCATACAGCCTCAACGGAACCAACATAGCGGCAATTCAAATATCTGTCTATTTCATCATTGATAATTTCATTGTCATTTGATTTTGCAAATCTTAAAGTTGCGCAATCGTACCCTTTATAAATATACTTGTAAATATATTTTATACTTTTTACGGTACTACATACCTCAACATTAATGTGGCAGTCAAATTTTGCCAACAAATAGGGATTATATGGCACCACAAAACGATTGTCCACAGTGCTTCCTCGAACATCTACAGTGTTTCCGTCGTCAGGTCTCTTATATACCGCATATCCATTAACATTATCTCTTGTGGCTTCAATAAAGTCTTTTGGAAATTTTTTGCTACATACACCATCTTTCATACACGGTGATTGAGGATTCAAAGCGCCACATGGCCCATGAATCATGTGATTCTTAACTTTTTCAAAGAGCATTGGGTAACTGTCTTTATCGGGAAGATAAGCATGTACAACTTGATCAATTATGTCTGAATCATGAATTCTATCTTCCTCGTCTAACGTCAATAACATATGTGCGTGTGGCAGTCCCCGTTTTTGGAATTCGATCGTGTATATCAAAGATATAGGTTTTCCAAATATTTGGGATTTCATTATGCCAGATACTAACTCCTTAAGTTTAGTGTGAAAAACTCTTACTATTAGCTCAGGTCTAAAGTGCGCTGATTCTCCAGGTTACAAGTTTTGTACTATTTCAGACCATTTCGGATTACACGTCATTGTAATAAATAATGACGGTTTACCAAACTTTTGGACAATAGCCATCGCGTCAAGGTAGTTTTGGTTCATGTTGCGAGGCGAGCCTATAAATGAAGATGGTAAAATGACTTGTCTCCCAAGACGATGATTCTGATTTTCTACTCGATCATGTAAATAGTCACAGACGTTCAGATATAAATCAGCTCGGGTTTGGCTTTGATGGTTTCGAATGAAATCTAACCTTGTTCCCTCGATCCTTACGTACATGTCCACCAGCCATTGTAAAAAAAGTTTTTGAGATCTGTGCAGTATATTAAAGTTATCTCTTATAGCAAGTCTGTATGACGTATACTGCAACATGGTCAATCGGTTACGGTGTCTTGACGTTCCAGGAGCATGCAACATTCCAGGATGCCATCCACTGTCACCCCCTGGAAACAAAAGTGGATATGCCATTGGGTCCAAAGATGGCTCAAGAACTGAAACTCGGCGTATTCCATGAGATTTAGAGTAAACTACTAAATTTCGTTCGCCGGGAGGTTCCCCATCCCTTGCCCGAAATATAGCCGCTACGTCAGTGGTAATAGCATCGTTATATCGTCTTGGATCTAAATCTTTGTCAGTTACAATGTACATTGTAACGTCATTGTCACCAGACTGATGACAAATTTCGGCCATGGTTCTAAAAGAGCGGACATATGGGTTGACATCATTTAAATAAAAGGTAATTTCCTCCATTAAAGCTCTATCGCAGTTTTGGTTTGCTTGATTTCTCATCCTTTGATTTGTGGCCGTATTTACATCATACAAATACATTTGCGCATATTAAGGATGGCAATCCTGGGCTGGCAATAATGTCCCTATCCGGTGATAAAAATTATGGTGAATTCGGAAGTTATAAATTCCGCCTAATATCGATTCATCTAGATGTGATTCTGAACTCACCATGGCAAAAGCTGAGTTGAATGATCTGATGTTTGCCATGTAGTTTTGACTTTTTTGTTTTGTTTCTCGGTTTGGTGAGTTAACTCCTTCAATTAGGGTCTTGATGAAGTTTGCTTGGGTGTAGTTTGGTAACACGACCTTTCCTTTGTGGCAACACAATTTGAATTGTCTGTCGTTCCTGCCAGTTTCCTCGCCCTTAAAATGGCGAGCCCCACATG
Source organism: Flexamia atlantica (assembly GCA_035578135.1). Lineage (NCBI taxonomy): Eukaryota > Metazoa > Arthropoda > Insecta > Hemiptera > Cicadellidae > Flexamia > Flexamia atlantica. Next base: position 23,764,015 of record JAQJVK010000008.1, read on the forward strand.
ACATGCACTGGACATTCATCGGACCAATTGTAAATGGGAGTTCCTCTGCGGGCATCCTTAAACAACTTTTATAAGAATCCATATTATTTTCATGGTTAGCCCGCACCCTTCGCATGAGGTCGCGGTATTGTTCCCGTGCCCTGCGTAAATTTCTCCTTCTAATAGGTGGCATGTTCAAAATTAACACTGTTATAGAAATTATTAAAGTAAAAACACAAAAAATTACATGATTAAAGGTTAAATGGTTTACAGTAACTACATTTATAAACATAGACATTAAAATATTTCTGAAAAAATAAGAGTGAACCAAGACGCACAATTGAGGAAAATGACATTGGTAAATTGTTCAAAACTTACAATTATACATCCTCCGATTTGTGTTACTTCTTAAACAACAATAATATTTATCTAAAAATCCACTTCAATTTGTTTTTGTTGGTTTCCAAAAATAACAGGTGGTTTTAAACCAAATGTTATATATGGAATTTTGAATGTTTCTTTAACTAAGCATCAGCAGTCCCACATGGTCATATTATAAACAAAGCAGAAAACAGACGTGTTTCATTTCAGCTAGTTTATTTAAAATTTCTCTACCAATGTTAAATCTTATGGACAAATTCAAAACTTTAAAGGGCTCCAGGGCCTCACTCAAAAATTATTATGGCATAAAAAGGTTGCCTGCAAAACTTTACATTACGCTCTTTCCAATACTCATTCATACTTAAGGAGATGTCCATGTTTCTTTAGCGTTTTCTACGAATATTATGAGCCCCTCAAAGGGGTTGGCTTGACCTGCCGCCACATATACAGTAGTCCACAATGGACAGACCCTGAGCTGTACCTAGTCATATAGAGTGCTGGAATTTGACTGCAAGTTTGTTTAGTCAACACCAATGTTTTTAAATGGGTTGTTAGAATTAAACCTGATGGGTAAAGAAGAATCAAATCATGTTTAGTAAAAAAATAAAGTTAGGCTAATTGGTTTCGTGGGTTTTACGTTATTTTTGTAAAACTTTCTGAAATTCAGTATACATGACTAAGAGCTGCTTTCCCCAAATCTAGTTTTATTTGAACTTCAGAAACTTAATTTTAGTAAAATTTGTATTTTCCTGATCATGTGGTAATAATTTAAAAATTAGAATATTCATAATATGGTTTAAATTAAATTCGCGTTTACTTTAAACCTTAATTGGGGAAAGCGGCCCTAAGTAGCGTACGACCCGTCTTAATCTTAAACCGAATTAAAGTTCAATACATTTAGTCATAATGAATGTTAAGTCTGCTTCTTTTTCTTTTATTTCTATTTACATTCATTTATAACATTTATACCTAAGAATTTATTTTTTTCTTTTAGTATTTTTTTTGGAATATAAACATATGTAAATATTAAGATCTTCACACATGTGATTCAAAATAAATGTTTTTAAAACTGAATTCTGACCTTAAGTATGTATTAGGATAATAGTTTATTTATTTACATCTTCCATCAACTGAAATGCCTCCAGCTCTACATGCAATGGGTTCAATTCCATTAACAACATATGGCTTTGCTGAAAAACTTTGTTTGCTCCAATCAGCTGCCTTATTTGAAATTTCTATTCCCATGTTAAATCTTATGGGATAATATGAAACTTTAATGGCGTCTAGGGCTCTTCCCTTTAGTAAAACCTTTTAAATTTTATTTCCTGCAAAACTTCACGTCAAGCTCTTTCCAATGACACCAAAAACATGAAAATCGGTTCAGTAGTTTAGGAGGAGTCTTTGTAACAAAAAAACTGCTCGCGTATTAAATAAGTATAGATTCTTAAATGATCTGGGGCAATAAATAATGAAAAATTAATCTCAACAAATATTAAATGTGATTAAGTACAAATTACAGTAAATAGGTATATAAACAGCTATTAAAAAATGTTAACATGTCAATTTAACTTTAGGTATCAGCTGTAGTGTTCTGAAGATATTCACTCCACTCCAACCGCTTCAGGTGTAGGCCTAAACGGTTCCCATAGCTCAAGATAAAATACCCAAACTGTATCCAACAAGAAGTTCAAAATTTAGTAATAAGGCTGAGGCATACACGTAGTTAGGGGGTACGAGTTTCATAGCCTATCTGATCTTCTGCCGTTTGTTCCTATAGCAGACGATTCAACATCTGATTTTCTAAGAAACAATATCGAACGATCTACCAATAGTCGAAGTTCGATGTACCGTCTGTTGGACAGAACTCAACATCCGATTCCATTGTATTTGATATCGATTGATTTGTTACTTTACGAAAATATATTTATCGATAATATTTTAGTACAAGATGGCAGATGATGAGAAATAAGGTAGTAAGTTGTGTTTAGATAGTTAATTATAGTAACGTTTTAATTTAGTTTTTATATTAGGCCTATGTTTAGTATAATTTTAGTTTTACTTTATTTACGTTTGGTATGGTTTGTTGTTTGTGAGAGAATCAAATGATATAGGTAGGCCTAGATATAATTGACAATGGTTTCGGTATTTGTTTGTTATCGAAGTTTCTTCACTAGCCTACTGACGGTTGTTTGTTAAAACAGTACATCAGTTGAGTTAAACACGATAGGTTGATAGTTAATATCGAATAACCAAAATCTGAACTGAGTACCGAAAACAAAACTGATCTTTGCCCATGTTAAATCCTATTGAGAATTTCAGTTATCAAACCTATAAGCATTAAAGGTAAACAATGACAATAAACATAAACCTGGAAGATCAGATATGAAACTCGTACTGAATTATCACATGGGAGTGTTTTGGAAAAGGCTAGGAGAGTTGTTATGATATGCATAATTACCAAACTTGTATCAACTAATCAGAACAACTATAATGGAATGCTGAAAGTTGAGGTTAGGTTATCTTGATTTCACAATACATGACTAAATAAATATCCTAAGTATAAACTTACCAAGAACGATGAAAGCTCGTAGTAGGGTTAACTCATTGTGTCGTAGTTACTTGAAGACCGCAATTAAGTCAAAACTTCCAATTTAAAACCTTAAAAGCCGTTATGACTTTTAACTGAAACTGAGGCCAACGGCGTCTCACTCCACACTCCACACGTCCACACTCCAGTTCAGTCCAGTCCACCGCACCGCACTGGTTAAACGTCGCGGCGTCGCGCGTCGTCTGAAGAGAGGTTTTGTCTTGACACAATTCACGCATCATGCTAGTGTTGTTATTTATGGCCCATATTATTTTGGCAGGGTGATTGTATTAATTTGAAATAAATTGCTTATATTGTGTCAGGCATTTTTTAAAATAGTAAACTATTATAAAACATATTAAGTATACCGTAACAAATAACAATTTAACAAATAGTGTAATAATTTTATATAAATAATTCATAACATAATTTATAAATCCGTTAAATTTTTAAAAATTATTTTTATATTTTTGAATTTAAGTTTGGACTAAATAAACGATTACTGTAGAATTTGTGTATTTTTTTACACCGAGGATGATAGTTTTTTATAAGCGCACAAGACTTGTTAATCAAAACGTATAAAGATCGAAATGAATAAATAACAAAATAAAAAATATGAATAATAAAACGTTATATTTGTTATTTAATTTGATTTTATATATACTTTTGATTCATATTTTTCACGTGAAAATAACGTTTTTAATTTCACTACATTTTTCACTTTACATTTTTTCATCATTTTCACGTGAAAAATATGTTTCGCTTTTTACTTTTACGTTTTTTTACTTTTTTCATGTGAAAATAACGTTATTTTTACATTGTGTGCTGACTGGGTGATAAATTAATTATTGAATAAAAATATTCTTAGAAAATTACCTCGTGTATGAAAACATATCTTTGAAGCTGTTTTCTTCTAAACCAAACCATTTCCAATTTAATATTTTATCGACATATACATAGGAATATTAAGACATGACTTCAAATATTTATTAGTTCGCATACCTTAATGTGTTGGGATTATGTCAGATCATATGATATCATATTCATGACCAAGCCTGATCCGTCCTGATCATGTTGAAATCAGCCCTAATCAGACTTCATTAGTTGGGATCAGACCTGATTGGGTTCAGGAAGAAACGCATCAGATCTGATTGGGTTCAGGATGAAATGCATCAGACCTGATTGGGTTTAGGATCAGACCTGATTAGGTCTGATTATATCAGATCAGACATGGTCAGATCTGATCGTGTTCAGGAATTAACACATTAGATCTGATTGGATTCAGGATCAAACTTGATCGGACCTGATGAGATCTGATTGTATCTGATCGGTCTTGATCAGATCTGATCAGATTCAGGAATTGACGTAGCAGACCTGATTAGATTCAGGATCAAACTTGATCAGACCTGATTGGATTCAGGATCATATTTAGTCAGACCTGATCAGGCCTGATTATGTCAAATCAGACCTGGTCAGACCTGACTGGTTTATGATCAGATCTGATATATTCCTGTACAGATCTGATCAGACCTGATTTAAAATTTTCATGGGGGCTGTAAAAATTATTTTATTTGACGGATATGTCCGTCTCAACGCCCACAACGTAAATGGAAATTGACAGATATATCCATCTAAAGCCCGGGAAGGGTTAAGTATAAATTGGAGATGGAACTGAATAACTGTTGACAAAGCCAATTATGGTTATGTTTATTTGCAGTGAACTTAAAATGCAGTCGAGCTTTACAAAAAGTAAATAAATAGTTCATAAGACAAATATAAATGCATTGATAAATGCTTCATTAATTGCTCGTATCATATGGTTTGTATTTTTTCATTTCAAATCGTTGGAATGGCTGTGAACCATCCCTGGGACTATATGGACTGCCTCTTCCCTGATTGGTTCTTTCCTATACAAATGTTATTTAAGGGGAGGGGCTTTACTTTACACACTCACTGAATAAAATATAGTAAGGTGTAAAGCTTTTTGAAGGTCGATTCTGGACTCAGCTGTCATTGATCATTGTTTATTTAATTTATGAATGATCCTGGCAAAAGAATCAGCTTGTCTTAGTAACAAAGCCTCTATATTTTAAATACCGGTACCATACTACATTGATATTTCACCCTTATCCTCTTACTAGCACCAACTACCACCAAAGGTGAGATTCCATTTTTTCAATTCAACTTTCCTCATCTGGTTGCTTTAAAAAAAAGTTGTTCAAAAATTGAATTTTTAAAGGTTTTTAGTATTTTTCTCCTAAATGAATATTTCAATGAAACAAAATGTTATATATGGGACTTATGGGAAATCAGGGAAATCATCCCGGTTATTTCGGTGGTAGAATAACATTGTTTGGTAAAAGTATCGCAGAGAAATCGGTGAACATCCCTAGAAAAAAAAAAACACATCCGAAGATGAATTGAGAACCCCCTCCTTTTGTTGGTTGGTGGGGGAAGTCGGTTAAAAAGTATAAACACTATGACCACTGATCCTCAGCCAGCTACAGGTGCAGCCCACAATAGCTAGGGTTCTATGTGTTGAGGAATTTGTCTAGGACTCTACTAGGGGTGCTAGAGTCAAAAGAAATTTTACCCACCACCGCTCTTCTTTGAGAGGGAGTAGAGAAGTGAGGTGAATCATGTTTGTGAGACAGAATCTCACCTTGTACAGTTCATGCATTGATTATATCTCTGGCTACGGCTTCAACGCTACTAACTGTATCATATGATATTTTCAACAAATAAATGATATTGGTAAACACAATGTTTGACAAGCAGCAAGGCTTTATTAGAACAATGTTTTCAGAAAAGTACCCCCTTTTCCGCCGAGCCTTGCAACCAGCTGACTCAGCCATAGCCGGAGATATAATGCGCAAACTTTAACTGGCTGTGTTGCTATGACGTCCTGAGTTGTTTTGTAAATCAATGGTTCTAATTTTCTTTATTATCTGAGTGTAATTTGCATAGTTGTTTATTCACTATAGCACTGGTAAAACATAAATGTGATGCAGCATGTAAAAAGGGACCAAATTAAAGTTTCCAGTATGGACATTTTAGTCAGGTTGCATAAAAAATATTGATTTTTAGGTTTTGATTGAATAACATTCTTCAATCCTTCATGTAAACATTTCTTAGTTTATTTGCGATAAGAATCTGACTGATCTATATTAAATAATATTGCCTATGTCCTGCAAACAAGAAAGGGGCCTCTTGTTACTTGATTGGGAAACAACATGTCTGTTGATATCAGGCCCCACATCTCGATGTTCAATTAAGGTACACTGATGGGAGGAGTATGTGGCATCACAAAACTATAGTCTCTCTGGATATCTATCAGTGGATGAGTGAGCTAGTACAAGTTTGTCATAGAACAAAAAAAGTAAACGAAAGATTTCTTTTTTTATTAAAGAAGATATATGAAGAAAATCTTTTACATGACCTCGACTTCAATAATGTTTAGATTTAACTTAAGTTACCTTAAATTTATTTTATTGCAATTTGCACACATTGTAGAAAGTGTCAAAGCAAATAAACAAATTGTAATTTTACCTGCTAATTTACCAAAAAATATAAGAGCCGACTTTGACACCAACAATTAATAATTATCCTGATGGAAGAAGTAATGATTCATTATAAAAAACTTAATGACCAAAATGTTATTTTACTATTTTTGTTCACTTTAACAGCTAAATTAATTTTAATTTAGGCAAGAAATCACAGCCAAGCAAAAAGTTAATCACCCGATGAACAGTTTTCAACACATCTAATGGCAGATTAACATAACATTAATTACTACTAATATTTTCTTTTAACTCTCTTTAACTATGGCTTGATTAGAAATAAATTTATAGCGATTATTCTTATTTAAGTATCTATTCTTCCCATTCATTCAATTGATCAATATTCATTGTGTTTGTTAAGTTGTGTAGAAAAATTTATTGTTTTCAAATGATTCATACTTAATTACAGAAAAATGACTATGAAAATGTCAATCTTGTTATTTTTGGCTATAAGAACTTGCAGTGTCTCACAAACTTATGATTTCAGTAGCTTATCAAGAATCGATAAAAAGATTACAAGCCTTTTAGTAGATCCGAGATCTAAAAATGAATCAAAAGAAAAGGACAATGTAATAGAGTGCTTAAAGAATTACAAGGCTACAATGTTAAAAATGATTGAATGTATTAGAAAGAAAGACACGGTTATCGTTAATACTGCTCATGAGCTTTATAAGAAAGGAGGGCCTTCATTCATCAAAACCCAACCAAATAAAAGTAAATTTGTTCAAGTTTTTGGTTGGAATGATACACAGTACTCTTACCTTGAGGAATTACAAAGGGAAAATCTCAAAGTTTGGCAAGAACTAAACAGAAAATACATTTTAAACCATTATTGGTTTGAAGAATTTTACACAAATTCTACATCGAATATGGGGCATGTACAGAAAAGCTTTAGAAAAAATAAAATGTTTCTAATTGCATTTATTTTTTGGTTTTTGAGTTTGGGAATACAAGGAATAGTGTAAACTGAAGAGTCTAAAAAAAAAACAGAGTTGTAAATGAATATTTCCGATATTTTTAGTGTTCAATACCTTGCTGACATACAGTTTTACTATAGAAAAGTTGTGACAAAAACCAAACTTTGGCAATATTTCGCTGACAAACTGGTTTAAACACACTTTTCAAGAAAATAAGTTTAACAAAAAGTAATCTATGGACAATTAACATTTCTTTGAACCAAATTATAAAAGTAATCTTAATATAAATAAATTAATAACAAGCCTGTTTATTTTCAACCTACAAAAGTAAAATTAAATTGATGACGCGCAGCAGTACATTCCCAAGAGGCGGCACTACCAAAACGTTTTGACAAGGATTTTGAAGCATGCGGCTGCATGAGAGTGAGGTAGAACAAGGCATGCAGAGAACACTAATTACACTCTCACCCTGGCTTGGACGGAGCCTTGTCTCTTCAAGAGTGCACTGCCAGTATAAAAATCATTGTACATGATTTATAATTCATTTTTACAAAAAATCTATTTTATTGTAACAGCCTTGATACTTTATATATATATATATATATATATATATATATATATATATATATTGAAGGTACAGTATCAAACAAATTTCATTTAATGTCAAACTAGTTTCAAGGATTACTCCTCATTATCAATGGCATATCCCTATTTATTTAGCCCACATTTCTGTAGTTGTCGAATACGGTTGGTCAAATCTACATAAAAACAGTACATATCGCAAAAACACAGAATTAAAAATTTTAAAGTACTTCAATAGATATCTTTTTGCTGTGTTAACTTGTAGCAGAGTCATCTGTAGTAATAAGGCTGATGAAGCGCAAGTAAATAGCAACATTGCACACAAGGGTTGAGCTGATTTCTCAGCACAAACAAGTTTTTTTAATATGTACTGTTTTTATGTAGTTTTGACCAAAGATTTTCGACGAATACAGCAATGTGGGCTATATAAGTAGGGATTGGCCACTGATGATGAGGAGTTTTATCCTTGAAACTGGTTCGGCATGAAATGAAATTTGTTTGATACTTTCAATTGCCTAAGTAATATATTACACTTATAAAAAAATTAAATGTAGAGGTCCTAAAAACCAGCGTGGACAATATATATATATATATATATCAGTATTTTTATTGCTCCTAGCATAGCCGTCTCTAGTAATAAGGCCGCGGCCTTTGAACTGGCAACTTTACTTTTCAAGGTTTTTTTTTGCATTGTTAAAAACCCTTTCAGAGCCAGCTTATTTCAAGTAAACAAGAGGTAGTGCCATCAGAGAGCATGGATAGACAAATCAGCTAAACCTTTGGGCGCGATGCTGTTATTTACTAAGGCCGCTGCCTTATTACTGGAGATGGCTAAGCTACAAGTGAATACAGCAGACAGATTTCTTTTGCAAGTATTTTAAAATTTGAAATTGAAATGTGAGTATTTTATCATGATGAAGAGTATGATGATATTTATCTATTAGAATTTTGTAACAAAACTCTAAGATTGTAAAAAAAGATTTACCCTGTATTAAAATAGTTTTTCAAAACTTCTCAATATATTTTATTAGTTTAAAAACGTATATATTTAAATTTACTGTTCTTTTCTGACAGACCACTTACAAATCAACATACAAATATTTACTCACAGCCAAAAAAAATTTAATTAACATTCATTAATAACTGCTCAAAACCGTAGGTTTTAGATTTGTTTTGAGTTGTTAGATGAACAATTCACCTTGTGCTTCCTTACCAAGACAAAAATATTATTCCTACCATCCTTACAAGATTTACAAATTAACTCTGTAAACTTTCCTCACCTAAGATCTTTGCTCCTAGATGGATAGTTACAGGACATCCATGACTGGTCCATCTCACCAATTGTACGTATTTCCTTGTAAGTCACTCCCTTAAGAATGACTAAAGTTGGAGCCCTATACTCTGAAGAACAGAGTGACATTGAATTTAAAAATAAATTATTTCACACCTTTTCCACCTCATGCCAAAAATTAGTGTCATTCAAAACTCCATTATAGAAGCTATGGTTTTTCCGGTAAACCTTATAAAACAACCTCCAGTTCTTCAGAATATCACTCCTAAGTAGCAAAAGGTGTTGTATTTCGTGTTCTGTCCATCTGAAATCGATTTTGAGAAGGTCGAGTGTGCTGCGGCTCATCTTCTCCTTCAGGAACTGTGGGCCCCCCTGGACCCTCAGGTCTCGAGCTGCTCTCGCCACAACCCTCTCCCTCCGCTCCACACACTCTCGCAACGATGTGAGCGACCAGTTATACAGCGTCAAGGCTTCCATGGTCTCATTGCCGCTATACTTGCCCGGCGCTGACAAAACTCGGCACAAGAATTTATCTAGGCTTTCAAGAATAGGGAATGACCTCGACGGAAAACAACAGTACTCGAGTATTTTGACGAGAAGTACAAACAGACTGACGTCCATTATTTTCATTGTTTGATAAACCAGTTCCCATGATGTCTGAGAGACTGAACTGCTATCAGTTGGAAAATGAGACATATCAACTTGATCTTAACAGATGAGCGACTATTAACAGATAAGTGACTGTGAGTTTAGATTAAGCTGTAAATATTATTTTATGCTGTGGGTTTTTTTGAAAATTTGAAAATGGCATGTTTATGATTGAACAGGCTTAAATCTTGAAAAGTCGATTGAATAACTAGAAAAAATAACGTAATTTAGTGGATAACATTTGAGTAAATCATTAATAACAACAAATATTTTATTGATACATACAACTGTAAATGTTGTGTATCAATGTTTAAAATATCATTGTTTTCTCTATAAGTAAATAGTACCTGGTGGACCGAGCCTTGCTCAGTGTTATTTCATGTTTACGAGTTCATCCAGTTACTATAAAATATTTCAATGTCATAAAATTGATAAATAGAAATCTTTTTTATTGCTCCATGGACTCTTCGTCCCACTTTCTGTATTTTCCCTTGATGGCTGTAGATTCCAACCAGCTGTTATGATTACTTCATTTGTTTACACTTTCCTCGTTTATTTTCGTTGCCATCACGGCAACCCATAAGACCAATGTTAAAATTTTACAACTTTTAAATTTGATTTATTACGTTAATAGATTTTCTCCGGCCAAGTAATCTGCATAAAAGACATTTTTGAGACATAAATTTCTTATTTCCAGACTTTGAGGGAAATCCTGGGAGCCGTTTTCGAGATCGTTGTGCAAGCAAGCAAGCATACAAGAACGGACGATAACATTGCTCATATAAGAGTATAGATTGGGGCCTCAGCACTGGATGAAATTTGCTAGCCATACGACTGTTATTTTTTAAATTTCTAAATTGAAATGTAAAACTAAAAAAAAAATCATAATACCCCCATCGCAGCACCTGCGTACTCAGCGAATTTCCATAGGATTTATTTTGTATATCTGAGCATTCAACTTATTTGAAGGAAAGTATTGTTTGAATACGTTAAGTAAATAATATAGGCCTACTAAAAATGTATATTTAATAATTTATGAGCTTTAAACATGAGGAAAATTAACAAGGAGACCACATTGGTTTTCATTTATAATGCTACACTTTTGTATTTTATATAATTCTTAGTCTTTCAATAAAAAAAAGTAATCTTGTTATAGTATATTAAAGTCAATAAACATGTAATCAATTAATTCAAAACACTCAAAACAAACAAATAACTTAATCTCATGAGAAAAATAAATTAAATCATATGGTCAGTTTTATAATTACACTAAACACTCCTGTTATAGCAGACCTGGATCTCCACCCAATTTCAATAAAACATATCATCAATCCTCATCATTGTAAACATACCATGCATTATGCTACATTTCCTGGCAGTTTAGACCAAGACATCCCCCCTCCAAATGCTCATACTTTCTTTATTAAATTTAAAAATAATTTGTATTTTTTGATATAGTGCATATTTTCTGCAAAATCTTGATCAATGAACTCTAACTATTCAAAATAAACACAAATAAAATTTTCATCACCTGAAAATTTTATCATATGTTCAGAATTGTACTTTTATCTACGACCATTGCAACAAGCACCAATTATGGTATTACAATAAACATTACAATGATATACATTAAAACACCAAAAACCAAGCAGTACTCTAATGACGACTTTAGAGTACTGGAGTCACTTTAGAGTACTGGTTCTAGACCAATGAGAGCTCGGCATTTTACGGAAGTAGTGTCATAATAACAATTACGCAATTCGCACATCAGCTGATTGTTGCATTACGATTCATGTTTGAGTTTACTTATCCCATCAGCTGATTGTTCCACAACGATTCATGGTTCAGTCTGCTTATTTGCCTAACCTCAAATTTTAGTTGACATATTCCATCATTATTAAAAGTCATGAGTTTTGTTTAACTTCGGGGAAATTTTGTTGTATATTGTTGGTCGTAGATAAAATAGTGTATGCAACGATTGTATTATGCCTTTAAGCCACTCGTGAGATATTTAGAACACTCGCTTCGCTCGTGTTCTAACTTACATCTCACTCGTGGCTTAAAGACATTCATTATACAATCGTTGCATAAACTACTATTTTAGCGAATTTCCCCTATAGGGAAGAAGCTATTACCGTAGGTCTCATGGTAAGACTTAAGCTCGGGACCACTATAACTTTTCGTTTTGGGGCCCCCAGAAGCAAAAAACACTATTCGTTTGAATTTTAGCGAATTTCCTTAGAAATAAAGCTATTACCGTCGTTTTTACAGAACAGAATGGACAAAAAATATCCGTTCAGGGTAACCTCAGCAATCATATTAATATTTATATTAATTGACAGCTTTTTATGTGTACTTTCTGGATATGAAGTGAGTTTATTGTGAAAACGCATTTTTACCAGCAAAAATCACGATTTGTTTCAAAATTTAACATGGGCTTATATGGGAAATAGAATTTTCATTTTTTGAGTTTTGTTAGCACGATAACTCTCGTAAATATCCTCCGATCGTAATAAAATTTGGTACAGACATGTAAAACTAGGTTCTCTTGGACAAGTTCGTAAGCTAGCCAGATCGACATACCTAAAGTGGGGTAAAGGCCCCATTTTACCCCCCAAAAATGGGTTTTTTGAGTTTTTCAAATTGAAAAATTATATTTATCCAATTATTGTTTGCACCATTGGATTTAGCTCGAAAAAACAAACAATTTGGTATTTTAAACCATTTCTCTAAGCCCATTGGTCTCCGAGATATAAGCAAAAATGCCTCTGGAAGGCCCCTTTTTGCCAACCAAAAAATCGGTTTTTTGAGATTTTCAAATTGAAATATAAAGTTATCAAATTATACCTTTCACCTTTGGATTCAGCTCGAAAAAACAAACAATTTGGTAGCTTCAATCATTGCTCTAGGTCCATTGGTCTCTAAGTTATTAGCGAATTTCCTTAGAAATAAAGCTATTACCGTCGTTTTAACAGAACAGAATGGACAAAAAATATCCGTTCAGGGTAACCTCAGCAATCATATTAATATTTATATTAATTGACAGCTTTTTATGTGTACTTTCTGGATATGAAGTGAGTTTATTGTGAAAACGCATTTTTACCAGCAAAAATCACGATTTGTTTCAAAATTTAACATGGGCTTATATGGGAAATAGAATTTTCATTTTTTGAGTTTTGTTAGCACGATAACTCTCGTAAATATCCTCCGATCGTAATAAAATTTGGTACAGACATGTAAAACTAAGTTCTCTTGGACAAGTTCGTAAACTAGCCAGTTTGCCACTTCGCATTTTTCCCCCTGTGTTTTTAGTATCAGGGCAGCAGAATGTTGGCTTATCCAATTTCCTATTTACTCTCTAAGCTGTAATATATAAATATTTCACTTGTTTAGTATTGTTTGTTTTCGTAATAATGGATTAATTACTGGATATTTTGTTCTTGGAAATTCGCTGAGTACGCAGGTTTGCTGCGACGGGGTTATTTATATATATATATATATCTATGTGTCTGTTAGCACGATAGCGGCTGCAAAAATGGTCCGATCTTTATGAAATTTGGTACGGACGTGTAAAGTGGTAATCAATTGGACGAGATCGTGAACCAGCCCGATCGGACCACCGGAAGGGGGGGTAAAGGGGGATAAACCCCCCCAAAAATGGGTTTTTTTAATTTTTTACATAGAAAAATAAAATTTGTCAAATTTTTGTGGGCACCATTGAATTCAGCTCAAAAAAACAAACAATTTGGTATTTTGAAACACTGCTCTATGTCCATTGGTTACCGAGATATTGAAAATGGTAAACACAGTACGTTGTCCCAATGTTAACCTTATGGGAAATAAGTAAAATTCTATATCTCGCTTATTTCTCAACATATCTCAATAAAACATGGTAAATAGCTTCTTCTAGTTCAGATCTACTAAATATTGAATTAAAACCACCCAGTTTTAATATACCTGTAGCAGCACACCTGCATACTCATTCCCCATGTTATTCTTATGGAGCTTACAAAAACATGTCAAATCTCGCTATGTTGGATTGAGATATGTTGTTTTGCATTTGAAATTCGCTGAGTATGCAGGTCTGCTGCAACGGGGGTATTAATCTGTCAAATCAGGGTAACTATACTTTTTGGAGGGTAAAATTAAAAATAATATTGGACAACGACATGCTGTGTTTAGCACTTTCAATATCTCAGCAACGGATTGATGTAGAATAATAATTCAAAATGCTAAATTGTAAATTTTGTTAAGCTGAATCCAATTTTGACACTTAAATTTACAAGAAAATAATATAAAGATATTTAATCCTAAAAATAAATTTTATTTTGTCAAAAACCCTCCTTAGAGTTAACTTATCGCGCTGGTTTTCGAACTCGAAGTAATAAATGTCACTCTAGGCGTATGTACCAAATTTCATCGTCATCTTTTACTCTCCTTATATATATATATATATATATATATATATATATATATATGAAAATGAATGAACGGTGTTTTTGAGGTCTGGGGGCATCAAAATGAAAAGTTACGGTGGTCCTGTGCTTAAGAGTAAAGATTCAAAAAAATTGGTGCTCAAGTAACAATTGGTTTTAGCAAATTTCCCCCTATAGGGAAGTAGCTATTACCGTAGGCGGCATGGTAAGACTTAATCACCGGACCACCATAACTTTTCATTTTGATGCCCCTAGACCTCAAAAACACCGTTCATTCATTTTCATATATATATATATATATATATATATATATATATATATATATATATATATATATATATATAAGGATATATATATATTATTTTTTTAACATTTCATATTATATATATGAATTTTATATATATATAACATGATTTATATATATATATAATATGAATTTTATATATATATAATAACAATTCATATTATATATATAACATCATAATATATATATATATATATATATAAGGATATATATATATATACCTGTCCGTAGGCATGATAACTTTCGTAAAAAGGTCCGATCGTGATGAAATTTGGTTCATACATCTAGGGTGACATTTATTACTTCAAGTTCGAAAACCAGCGCGATTAGTTAACTCTAAGGAAGGTTTTTTGACAAAATAAAATTTATTTTTAAGATTTAATATCTATATATTATTTTTTTGTAAATTTAAGTGTCAACATTGGATTCAGCTTAAAAATATGAAAAATTTAGCATTTTGAATTATTATTCTACGTAAATCTATTATTGCTGAGATATTGACAGTACTAAACACAGTACATTGTCCTATACTAATTTTGCAAAATAGTCACTGTTTTAATAGTTCTTAAAACAGTGTAATTACCCTGTTTTCATTGAGAAATCCCCAAAAGTTGTATAATAATTACCCTAAATCCCTACATTCACCCTAATGTAGGGTAATTTGAAAATAAAATTCAAACACATGTTTATATTTAAATTTTCAGGTGAATATCTTATTTGTCTTTATTTTGAACTAGTGGCTTGAAGGGGCTAAAAGCCCCTAATAAGGGAAAATTCTAACAATCCTAGTTTATTATAGTACAAAATTCCTTCATGGCAAACTGAATCTGCTGATATTGATATCTAGCCTACCACATGGTTTTCAATCAAGTATCAGCATCACATGTTTTATGTAAACAAAGCAGACGTTTTTTGGATCCCAATGCATTTTAAATGGCAGATATTTTACGTTATTTCTCGTTTTCTGGTTAATTTCAAGAAATTTCATTATTTTTCCCGCCATCACGGGATAGAGACCTTTAATTTTAGTCCTCTCCCATCTTTCTACTACTTGCCTGACGCCTAAAATTTTGACGCAAAGAATCGCCTTACGAAATTAAATATATATATTTTTTTTTTTTCTTGTAACACTTTATTTAATTTACAATCTGTTCAGTTACAAATAGAACAATAAGCAAATATGATACATTTTTACAATCAGTAGTCAGTCTTCATCCTGCGATAAAGCCAACAAACAAACCTTGCATTTTTTACAACAAAGTGAGAAGTCTATATAAAACTAAAAACGATGACTCAAGTCCAAAACATGGCACCTTTTCAATCTATAAACGCAGTTACTATTGTCCAATAAATTTAGTGCAAGATGGTTCCGATGGTTTTCTAATTTTGTCAAATACTTTGCGCTAAACCTTTGGATTTCTTCCTTCACAGTAGGGGTCCGAGTGTCTCTATGTAGTACTTCGTTACTGACAAACCACGGAGCATGGAGGATGTATCGTAGAGCTTTAGATTGAAACCTTTGGATGATATTAATATTTGATTCGCTGGATGTTCCCCATAGTTGAATACCGTACGTCCATACTGGTTTTAAAATGACTTTGTATAACAGTAATTTATTTTCTGTTGTTAATTTAGAATTTTTACTTAATAGCCAAGATAGATTTCTTAATTTTAAATTTAGGGAGAGCCTCTTACTCCAAATATGGCTTTTCCAATTAAGTTTTCTGTCAAGGATCATGCCCAAGTATTTTACTTCGTTACTTTGTGGGATTTGGACATTGTTTAGGGTCACGGGAGGACAATTGTCTAATCTCGTTGTGAAGGTTGTATGGACGGATTTATTTTCATTTACTTTAATTCTCCATTTTTGTAGCCAATCGGATAGGTTATCTAAGCCAGTTTGCAACATTTCCGAAGCTACCACGGGATTTACATGAGATGCCATAATAGCAGTGTCGTCAGCAAAAGTAGCCACACAGGTATTGGGATTTTCAGGTAGGTCGGCTGTAAACAAGGTATATAACACTGGACCCAGCACACTGCCCTGGGGAACACCTGCTTGGATTCGATGTAATTGCGTGACACTATCTCCAAATTTAACCCTAAAATACCTGTCTGCCAAGTAAGATTTGATTATCATATAAAACGTATGAGAAAGATTGAATTTGAGTTTATAAAGCAGGCCAAGGTGCCACACTTTGTCGAAAGCCTGACTTACATCGATAAATACAGCTGAACAATAATTCTTTGTTTCAAGGTCTTCTTTAATTACATTTACAACTCGATGTACCTGTTCAACAGTAGAATGTCCCCGCCGAAATCCGAACTGATGACATGGAATCAAATTTTTCTCTGCTACCTCGTCTAGGAAACGACTCAAGAAGAGCCTCTCAAACAGTTTAGAAACTATCGGGAGGAGGCTGATTGGTCTGTACGAGCTTGCTTGATTGGGCGGCTTTCCAGGCTTCGCTATCATAATAATTTCTGAAACTTTCCACTGTGCCGGGAAATATTCAATACGTAAAATCGAATTGAAAATTAACGTTAGATACAAAACTGCTTTCCTGGGAAGCTCCTTTAGCACTTTCCCAGTGATCAAGTCATAACCTGGTGCTTTAAAAATTTTTAAATTTTGTATATTTTTAGAGATTTCTGAAGGAGTAAAAGGCTTTATTGGAGGTGATAACTGGTTCGGTGAGTCAATGAACTCTTGAATGTCATTGTGATTAATCAGACTTGGATTGGGAGTGAATACTGCAGCTAAATGATTCGCAATACTTCAGATTTTTCTGCGTGACTTCTTGCCCATGTACCATCGGGCTTAGAGATAGGCGGTATTGGAATATTTGGTCGTTTCATTCCCCTAGTAGCTTTCCATATAGAATAGTCAGTTGCTTCATTTGGCGATAAATTAGCTGTATATTCAGAAAACCATTCATTTTTAAGATTTCTTAGATCTCTCTTGAGTTCTTGTGCGGCTCTGTTGAAATTAAATATATGATGGTTAGAGCTCATTGATCAAGATTTTGTATAAAATATGTACTATACTAAAAATACAAATTATTTTTAAATGTTATGAAGAAACTATGTGCATTTGGGGGGGGGGTCTTTGAACTTCCTGAAAATATAGCATAATATTTGGTACGTTTACAATTCTTAGCAATGATAGTATGTTTTTTTAACTGTCTGGAGATGCAGGTCTGCTGCAAACTGATAGGGATGTTTTGTTTATAAAATTAACCATAAGATTGAATTTAATTTGTTCATGAGATTCATTGATGACTTACTAGTGATTCGTTGCTGACAATTACATACTATAACAAGACTATATTTATTGAAAATTAAAAGGCTAAGATCTATACAATACAAAAAGTGTGCATATTACCAATAGAAACCAATGTGATCACCTTGTAAATTTTCCTCATGTGTAAAGCTTATGAATGATTTAATATATGTTTTTATTTACAAAACATATTCAAACGATACTTTCCTTTGGATATGTTGAACACTCACATATAACAAATAAATCCTATGGAAATTCGCTGAGTACGCAGGTCTGCTGTGACGGGGGTATTTAAATATTGAAAAAACCCAAGATTTAACTTAAAATATTAACTTAAACAATAGGCAAAGAACAGTCAACAAGAACAAAGAACTCAGTCAAGTTTTTGGGAATTTTTATAGATTCAAACGTTAGGTGGAAAGTTCATATTGACTTTGTAGCAAAGAAATAAGGTAAAGGGACTTTTTTTATTAAATAGGTTTAATCATTCTTTTTAATCATTCTTAATAAGACAGGTGCCTCATGGAGGACGTTACTCTGAATATGAGTGAAGGATGAGTGTGATGATCGTGATGATAGTGGCGCGATCTTGTAGCCTTGTTACTGACTAAGGTTGGCACGTTCCTTAGACAGGATTGTTAATTAATAGCCCAACAACCAATGGCAGCTGGCTCCAGAAACATCCCTTCAAAGAGCTACGGTACTAACTTTTCTTGGGATCGATCCGGCTACCTACAAGTTTGTAGGCCGGCTCTATAACCATTACACCAACCAGCCAGTTAAGGAAAAGCTTAGATTTTAACTCTAATGTGTTCATTTTTCTCATGTTCACTGCCATCTAATTATTGTATAATATTATGGGGAAGTAGTAACTACAAGCATAAACTATTTGTTTTACAGAAAAGAGCAGTTAGGATTATGTTTAATGTAAATGTTAGAACTCACTGTAAACCATTATTTATTGAAGCTAAGTTTGCAAGCTATGCATATTAAGTTGCTTAATGTATGCTAAAATTAATTTTAGTAACTTTGACACACATGAAAATGTTCACAATTATTTTACCAAAAATAGATGTAATTTAATGCCAGGTCAGTGTAAACATAGCATAACATCCATCAGTTTCACAGAACAATCCAAAATATATTTTAATTTATTTCTTCATGAAATTAGAGGTTTAATTGAAAAAAAAATTAAGAAAGTTCTTACCAACTATCTGTTAAACCTAAGTCCTTACAATGATCAAGAATTTATTGATGATATTAGAATTAGTTTTAGAACCTAGTTTTTCAAAATCTCTGACGATGCCATGCTTGTAAACCTTGTAACGGCAAAAAACTATTCTTATTCTCAGAGTGTGAAAAAGCTAACTCACTATTAAATAACATTTCCTTAATCTGTTTTTTATAACTACCACGTGGTGTACACTTGCAGGTAAATAAACTTCAAACCTAAAAAAATGTAATAGTTTTACTCACTCATACTCGTATAATACATACGTACTCATAGCATGATACACGACTAAAATATCACACTGCACACAGAGCACTGTATCAGATACTTTCAATGCGTACAAGTTTGATAAGAAAGATTAATGCATTTTCATCTGCTTAATATTAAGATAAATTCAAACATCCGCTTTTTAGCAGGGATTCCAACTTTTTCATCTAGTAAAACTATATTAAAGAAACAACTGCACATTATTAAAAGGTTTGCTTTTCTTTCAATTAAATTCTCTCGAACAACTGTAAATAATAATATTTATGAGAAAATCTATTTTTTAATACATTTTATGGTTTTTGTGAAGACAGAGGAGTCTTAATCTTTTCAAGAAAGTTTTTACTTTCATTGCAAAAATGGAACTGGATGAAGCGATCTTCGATGAACCCGATTACCTCAATTGGGAACAGAAGGCAGGAAAATTGATCGATGAGAAAGGTATTTGCGAGACCATCCCTGACTTCATAGTGGGCGATGTGAACCATATAAAAGAGCTGGAAAACACGACACTGAGACAGATCGCACAGCCGTACACGTTCCCACTGTCCTATGAGGAAGTGAGGGACCTTTGCAGGCTGAAAATGAAATTTGAAGAAGACAACAAATATTTCTCTATGTCTATGCCACAGCTGGGAATACCAAAAAGGGCTATAGTCTATTACAAGCCCACAAAAATCAAGACGATCGAACCAAAAGACAAGTTTCCGGTCTACTTAATCATCAACCCAACTTTCGAACCATTCAAGGACCCAGAAGATGAAGAGTTTCTTACAGGTTACGAGAAATGTGCTTCCATCAAGGGTGTTTGCGGTTTTGTTACTCGATATAATGACATTATAGTAAGAGGGTTTGATACTTACGGTCAGCCGATAGAGGAAAAAGCTTTTGGACATGTATCTAGGTACATACAGCATGAAATAGACCATTTGAACGGCTTGTTGTACACAGACCAATCTCATAGAATAGTCTCTCTGAAAGAAATGAGATGGAGGGTAAATGTTGGAAAAGTTCTAATGACGATGGACTGTCGTTAGATGAGTCAAGTGAATTTTCAATTTAATGTTTAAGAAAATGAAATAAAACCAATATTTTTTTAATTTTATCACAGAACATTAATGAGTACCTTACATTAAAACTACTCAATTCATTTCTAAAAAATTATGTAGTAGTATAGTTTAATTATTTTTGATCAGCAATTTCTTTACCTTTATAAATATTATTTAAATCTTTTTCATAATTTACTTTAATTTAATGATATCTTCAATTTGTCTTAAAATGTTTCTCCCAAGACTTTTTAACTAATTTTCGAACAGTTACAACTACAATCTCTTACTCTCTTTAAATCATTTGATAACTATAAAAATGTACTTCCATTATATTGTAAATGTTTTTGAAATAATTGTGCGTGGTGAAATTAAAAATTATGTAACTTACATCTGATGGATGATCTTCTTTTTTATCCCAAGGATTAGTATCATATTTGTAATCTCAAGTTTGCTTGAAGTAAAACAACACCTAATAGCTTAGAATAAAATGTTTAAGTTGAGCGATTCATCAGAACTCTAGCATTAGAGCCAAGGTCCAAGATTCCAAGATAGTAGTCAGTAGGGAAGTGTTCTTTATGATGCTTTAGGGTTTCTTTTTTCACAGTCATAACTCGAGAACAGTTGGGCAGATTTTAACATTAGAGGTATCAATTTAAAGGTATTTCTATATAGATTTGTCAAAACATCTCAGAATAACAAAAAAAGTCATCACTTTAGCACCATGAAGGGTTGATTTTTTGGAAAAGTGGCTCTATCCTTCGACATTGGATCAAACTTGATTTATTTTGTTTACAACTAAACATATCGACATGGTTTGAAATAGTTCTAAAAGGTGACCACAGATTGCAGCATTTTAATAAATAAAATCACACATTTGTTTGCAAGTGAAGCTAGGACAAAGTTTGAGGGAATACCGACGGCGGAGGGGGGGGGGGGGGTGACGAACAGGATCAGACACCCCCAAAAAGCTCAGGGTCTTGCTGGGTTTAGGTTTTAAAGTTGTTTCTAGTAATATACAAATTATTTTAAATAATGGTAAAGCTTGAAACAAAATAAAATTAGTTTTCCATAAAAGCAATCAACGTTAAAATCTGGAAGCATTCAGACTTGATCAGTGTGGATGGGGTTCGGAAGCCAACTCCATGTATAGTCTATTTTTGTTTAGATAAAGGTCATAGTAGAGACGTTTTTTCAACATAAAGGTAAAATGAAACTAGACGCGTATTTACTAACCATGGGTAATCAATATCAACAGTAGGAATGCAAAATATGCAAACAGGTAAATGACAGTAAAATATGCAAAAGACGTGAAGAGCAGTAAAAATAATTACTTTTGTAGGCCTATTTATTGAAAGCAGGTAAAGGACGAGTAACTTTGTGAAAAATTAATATCCCACTTCTTTCCAACAATTTTTTTCGTTGAAAAACTATGGAAGACTCCCTGGGCACAGTAAAAAACATTCTCCACTTCAAACTATTTGAAAAGGTTATGAGAGCGCCAGCAAAAGCCACCAAACAAAAAATTTGCACAAACAATTTTGAAAGATTCTCTGGGCACCCGCAAACACAACAAAACCACTTGTTACACTTTTGCACTTTGTACCTATGATTTGAAAGGGCTTCTCGGGCACCGCCACGGACGCTACACAGCTCTAGCTTTGCCGGCGCCCTTCCCTTGTTGGCGCCATGAGGCCATGTGTTTAAGGGTCTTGCATCAAAACTGGGTGAAGACACAAAAGTAAATGACTTAGCATAAATTCATTTTCTATTTTTGCTTGAAATTTCGCCCCTCGACAGCTTGTGCCATTAGGCCTGGGCCTATTAGGAAATCCAGCCTTACCCCCCCCCCCCCCCCCAACTTTTTGAACCTGCGATTATGAGGGGTTGGCTTCCCCTCCCAACCAACAAAATTATCCATGTTTCTTCCACCATATGAAAAATATATTTTCAAGATCACTTTTTAAATATTAAAAAAGCTACAATTTAGGAATATTATAAGGGAATTGAAGAAATGTATTTAGAAATATTTGTAATTCAGAGCTCAGTCCTTTTCCAGAATTTAAGTGTCAGTATGACAGACCCAGAGGGAGGAGTTGTAGGGATGAATCCCCCCAAAAAGTTTTATCGGTAAAAATATTTTGATGTATCCTCAAACCATAATCAGAATCCTATGAGAATATGGTACCTTACTTAATGTTAAGAAAACATTGTGAATGGTGGTTTGTGCTATTGTTAGAAGGTTTTGAGAACATCATGACAAGTAATTCATGAACTAGGCAATCTAAACCGTACTCAGTAGAGCAGACGGTCTATCGCTTTCTTTTCTCAAGGGGTGAAAATTAATTTTGTATGCCAAATTTAAACTAAATAAGTTATTAATAACAATAACATGAAATATGAAATACAAATAATACAACATTGATAATACAAATAATGCATTTAAAATATCACAAAGGAAGTTCTTTTCAATAATTTTGCATCACTAAAAAAATATTGTGCTGCTTAATCAATGGTTTTGGTGTCACTAAGAACATTGTCAACATTGAATCTGATAAAATAAGAATGAACACTAGTTATTTAGAATTGTTAGATAATGTTGTCATAGATTATCATTCATGGGTTAATGTTTAGCTGATAATTTGAAATAGTTCTCCCCAGACCTCAAAAATGTCTTGTTCGATTAAATTTCATCAGTTTTTTGTGCCTCTCTCTGTTAGGTGTAGTTCAGGATCTGGAAACATAGATATGATTGTGAGAAAATAAGATGGTCACAAAAAACTGTTTTGGGCACTTAGTCAAATGATGTATAGGTGATTTGTAAACATTCTAAAAGCTCAAGATGAAGTTAAAAGATAAATTAGCGTTTTATGACCACTTCCACTTGACTTTCTATTGTGAAGACTACAATAATCCGACAGCCACGCAGGACTCTGCCCTTCGTAAAGTAGCGGAGCCAATACAGTTCCCACTGAGTAAAGAGGACAGGAACGACTTATTGCTGCTGAAGTTCAACTACGATGACAGGGAATACCTAGGACGGAGAGATCGAGTGTACTACTCCCTGGCAGCTCCTCAGGTGGGGATTGCCAAACGTGCCATCATGTTTTATGTCCCGTTTGGACGAGGAATCGTCCAGCCATTCCCGAGATCCTTCTGGCTCAACCCGACCTACGAAGGAGTCCAAGAAGAGGTGGAAGAGGTGGTCACATTCGAGGATGTACCGACAGTGGAGGTGAAAGAGAGTATGGAGGAAGATTACGAGATGTGTCTCTCTACGAATATGGTAGGAAAAGTGAAAAGGTGGAAGAGGATCAAATACAAAGCGACTCTGACCAATGGTAAAACAGTTCAGGGTGAGGCGAATGGCAAAGCGGCGAGAATCATTCAGCATGAGATAGACCACCTGGATGGCAAGTTACTAGTGGATCACGTTCCCAAGGAGGAGTTGATGACGGTAGAGGAATACAAGCGCATGCGCAAGGAGGCGTGGGGGGGGAAGAGCTGGATAGACATGGTGCCAGAACTGCGCAAGGAGCATGAGGCGCTGAAGGCAGAATACAGTCACCTTTTCCCAGAAAAAAAGCCAAAAAAGAAGAAAAAGAAGAAAAAATAGTTTGGTGTTATGTGTGCTATTTATATTTTGTCGATAGATTTACGGTAAGATTCGTTTACTATTTTACTATCAAAATATCACGTAATGTATATGTTACCTAGATTCATGTTACAAATAGTTTTGTTAATTTATTTTTTGTATTTGCAAATGAAATGATAGTTAGAAATTACTTAACACCTAAGATTGTCTGGACAAGTGTGGAGCATTGTACTGTAAAGAGAAATTATCTGCATGATCTAATCACACTAAATAACACAGCAATCTAGAAAATATTCCTGCTATATTGTTGCGGCAAATCCCCTTCGACTGTACAAAGGTACAAGTATGAATTTTATGAGAGTTTAACCCAGTTGACGCAAGAAAGTGCTGTATATTGTTGGCAAGAAACATACTAAAACCATGTTTTAGTAGGTGATTTGAGGTATACTGTAATAATCAGATCTTTTGATAACCGAGAGGTAGACTAAATTTTTTTTTTTTTTTACATTCAATGGAAACAATGCTTCTGTAGCATAGACCAAATCATGTCTTTATTTCACAGAATGCCTGTCTACATTGTAACTGCAACAATATTAAATACCCCTGGTGCAGCAGACCTGCATACTCAGCGAATTTCAAATGCAAAACAACATATTTCACAATCAAACATAGCAAGATTTGACATGTTTTGGTAAGCTCCATAAGAATAACATGGGAAATGAGTGTGCAGGTTTGCTGCTACAGTTGCATTAAAACTGGGTGGTTTTAATGCAATATTTAGTAGATATGAGCTAGATAAGGCCATTTGCCAAGTTTTATTGAGATATGTTGATAAATAAGCGAGATATAGAATTTTACTTATTTTCCATAAGGTTAACTAACATTGGGACAACCTACTATGTTTACCAGTTTCAATATCTCGGTAACCGATGGACATAGAGCAGTGATTCAAAATACTAAATTGTTTGTTTTTTTGAGCTGAATTCAGTGGTGGTAACAAAAATTGGATTATTTTTATTTTTCTATGTAAAAAACTCAAAAAACCCATTTTTGGAGGGGTTTACCCCCTTTGACCCCGATCGGGCTGGTTTACGAACCCGTCTGAGGGATTACCACTTTACATGTCTATACCAAATTTCATTAAGATCGGACCATTTTTAATGCCGCTATCATGCTCACAGACACATATACATATCACAGATACTGAATCAGAAAATCATATATATATATATATATATATATAAATTTGGACGGTGAGACCTACGGTAATAGCTTCTTCCCTATAGGGGAAATTTGCTAAAAGTATATAATTTTATAAAAACAGAGCCACAATTAAAATCTACTAGAATAAGTCAAGTGTTTTGAGATAATAGGATAAAATATTAAGGCTGAGTGAGTATAATTTTGTAAAAATATAATATACAAATCCTATATTATAGGATCACCTAATTTTAGTTGACCACTAAAAATATGAACTTGCTCTTCATCACGGTTTAAAAATGTGGGGACAGGCATTATGACATTAAATTTATGCCATTTTTTTTAATTTTTAGATGTTAAAGTTGATTAAGACCATTTATATTGCAGTATCTAGGGTTCTTCATCCCCAGATTTGGGATCCCAGTCGCTTTTGGGTCCCTGATAATCCTGGGATTAGAGTCTCACAATCCCGTGATTAACAGGATTGCAAAAAAAATGGTTCCACAATTTTTGCATGCTTTAATTACAGCACAAGTTGTCTTCACAAACAAATAAACATAAAGATTTTTTAGGTAATTAAAATGTTAATATTAATAATTACAAGCATAGTTTTTTTTTTTTTATTCACGTCCCTTTACGCTGTTACTTACCTTTCCCAAGATTTACTTTGTCCAAAACCAAAATTCAATCCAACAATGCAACTTATTAGTGGTATATAATGGGGCAGCACTGAGTAGTTTCTCAATCGCTCCAAAATTCTGTTGCAGTTAATTCCCATGAATCGAGGGATCACATTGGCCATGACTTTATTTTTATATTTTTTATCTTACTGAATTTTATTTCTAGAGTGAAACTGATCACCAACATTTTCAGTTGTGCTATCAGGCTTTTGTTTAGCGAACATCTTTGCGAGTCGAGAACCTTTTTGTGTACTATGTCATGAGTGCCGTTAATATGTTATTTCAATAATAACCATCTGTGATCCGTGAATTATTTGTGAATAGTGAAGTATTGTGACCAAAATACATCAAACTACCTAGATTAGAAGAATTTTGTAAGGTAAAATTATTGTTAGTTTTAAATTTTGATAAAAAGTTCTATTAGCATTGTCATACACAGCAATATATTCTAGATATATAGAAAACAGAAATCCCGGAATTGGGATTTGGGTCCGGGATTGAGACCCCTAGTTGTATCTTTCCGTAAACCTAACAGTTAGGGCGGCAGGGTAAGTAAGTTAAATTTACTCATTTTGAGATATATAAAAATTTATAAGGCTAACAACAGTATAAAAAAAACTTGTTTAAAAATCTAAAATTGCAAATAATTGTGCATCAGATCCTAGATGAATCATCTCTTATGAAAGAACATCTAAGAGGTTTAAAAAAGCAATTAAACTGTTTATAGTCATAATTAGATCCACTTTGAAATGAAATACAATATCAATGAATTATTATTAATAAGCAATTGAGTATTTACTGAAACCACGCAAAGCATTATGAAGATAAAAAAATAAACTATCACTGATAGGTTTAGAATATTATTTATTGTTATCTCTTTCAATGGGTTAAGCATATATAGTTGTCTTTGAGATATGATAGTAATCAGAACTTATCACTATAGTTGAACGTTTGCAAGTATAACCTTATCAGCTGTATAAAAAACTAAGGAGGTAACATGTTTAGTCTGCAAGTCATTTCCTTGTTTTAAATACAAACTAAATAAATCTCAAACTACAAAAAAGTAATGAAGTAACGCTAGTAATAAACATAATTAAAAATGAC
Source organism: Flexamia atlantica (assembly GCA_035578135.1). Taxonomy (NCBI): domain Eukaryota; kingdom Metazoa; phylum Arthropoda; class Insecta; order Hemiptera; family Cicadellidae; genus Flexamia; species Flexamia atlantica. The sequence goes on from JAQJVK010000008.1 coordinate 23,791,103, forward strand.
TATCAGATTTTACTGTAAAAGCAAATAACGTAAAATACAAATATTTTCGAACATGGTGGAGTTTGACGAATTCAAGCGGAAACTACCTTCATACACAATTGCAACAATCGATGAACTCAAAAAGCCTGAAGCGAGCAAACTATCAATCAGGCAGAAAGCTTTACCTTTTGAATTTCCTCTAAACATAGAAGACAAAATCGATGTCGCACTGGTCATGGAGAAGTTTAAAAGACAATCTTTCTACTCTTCTGTCTCCGCTCCACAGTTTGGCATCATGAAATGCCTCATCGTGTTCACGAGGCCGAGAAGTGAAACGGAGGATTTGTGCAGGACCAAGGTGTTCCTCAACCCTTCCTACGAGAAAGTAGGCGATGAAATGGCAGAGGAAGTGGAGTGTTGTGTGTCAGTGAAGAGTGTGGCTGCACCGGTGCCGAGATACACGAGGATACACTTCCGAGCTTACGACATCAAGGGAGAACTTCACGAGGGCGAAGTGTCGGGAGTGACGGCCAGACTGATACAACACGAGGTCGACCACCTTGACGGCAAACTGTTCATCGATCTTGTTTCCCCAGAGAAGTTAATGAGTGTTAGAGATTACATTGATTCATTAAAGAGTCAACATGCTCAGAGTCAAAATGTTCAGTCTGAGTGTTCAGATTTTGAGGAAATTCTGTGATTAGCTTTAGTACTTTATTGTTAAGAGATGTGTACTTTGGAACAAAGAAAAAAATAATTTCAATTTTATATAAAGAGAGCATGAACAAAGAACATATTACCGGTGTGGAATTGGCGGGCAATCGCCTGCTCTGATTTCATCTGAATGGCCCAACTCTATATCTTTAAAAACAGCCCTACAGCAGCCCCCCCCCAGCCCTACAGCCCCCCAAAAACTGGGGGGGGGGGCTGCAGCCCTAAAGCTCTGTGTATCTTGCTTGGCAGCTCTACATTACCTAGAATTTGAGGTAGGCCTGATTTTACTAAGCTACCAACAGTGTATGAAACTACAAACAGTTACAAAAAGCTACTAATTCCAAGAAACCTCGAGATTATTACTTGTTCACTCAATCACACAAACAGGTGTATTTCCCATTGAGAGGATAGATATGGGTGACTCCCTTTTATCCAGCCATCTTCGGACCGAAGCCTGTTTGGATTATGACTTGGCTCGTTAAACTAATGCGCCCTTAAACTTGTTAAATTGTAGGTCTACTACATACTTTACTTGCCATTGCTGATAGATTATGTCCTAAAAATTAAGACTGTTGTTTTATGTTTCCCTATTTTCTATATCAAACACTTCCTGAATAGCCATCTCTAGTAATAAGGCCGTGGCCTTCGACCTGGCAACGTCGCTTCTCAAGGGTTTTTTGCATAGTAAAACCATTGACTTTCCCTTACAGAGCCAGCTGGTTTCAAGTAAACAAAAAATAGTGCCATAAGATAGTATGGATAACCAAATCAGCTGAACCCTTAGGCGCGATGTTGCCATTTACTAGCGCCGCGGCCTTGTACTTCAGATGGTTACGCTTCCTGCCAATCTCGGCCGGGTAAATTGATGCTTTGACAAAAATCAGCTGATTTAAAAGAAGTCACTTCCACAGGGTGTGAGCAAGTTTCAGACTGTGAATACATTTCTATTATGCAACCTCTCCTTGTATATATATGCAAAATGTCATCTTTGAGATAAAACAATGATTATCTTACATCGCTATTGAGATTTTGAGTTGGGGCATTTAATCCATAGATTTTATAAACTATCCGGAAATCAACTATTAATCCGATCAGTTAACCCCGTCCAAAATTAATACTTAATAAGAGATTTATTCATGGATTTTCTCACATTAGTACAACAAATGAAAATTTTTAAAAATAAAACTTATAAGCTCCCACGAGGAAGCACGTATCTAGACGTACAGTCTGTTTAAGGTTCCCTCAGAACCCCCAAAGTTTACAATTTATAAACAAGAACACATTGATAAAGGAGACTTTAAATAACAACAACACATGAGTAATAAATATAAAAATATGTATTTGCTACAATCAATACTTCAAGCACAATAACAAAGGTTAAAGGCTAAACAAAGGATAGGTTTCCTATTCTACTACCTATTACTGATATGTGAGTAATTTGACCTTTAACGTATGGTCAAACATATAAAGGATTTGGAAAAACAGTGTTCAGTAGCCAATCCAGATAATACATTCAAGGCTAAATTGTTTGTAGTTTCAGTACAAGGAGTTTTCTTATATACTAAGTTTCCTTTAAAGAAGGAAAAATGTAAGCTGTTTAAAAGTTTAAAGGTAAACTTTATCTTTAATAATAGGTTAACTTTTATCTTTAATAATAAGGCACCCACTAGACTAGGTGATTTCGCTTCACAGCACCCCTATTATAAAGGGCAGCAGAAGAAACAGCCGTCCAAGCAAAAACAATCACGCCTCACTCTGGTACTGATTTTGTTGTGAAGCACGTTTATAGGTTTCTCCTATTCACAACATAACAACATCTGCTTATTCTCTTCCAAAAACAGCAGCTGTGTGACTAAACTGCCATGCTCGAACGCTGACAGCGAAACCACTAGTGTAACCTTGGTTTACAAGTAATAAAAGATCGGAGAATCGACTGAAGAAATTTATTAGACTGTAAAAGAATTCATTTTACTGGATAACTTATAACCAGTTTTCTATTAGTAATAGGCCTCATTCAAATATCAACAAGATAAAACATATAAAAACTTTATGTAACAAAATATAAAGGACATTATGCCTTGGACATATTGTAAATTTTAAGCATAAGTGTAATATAAAAGAATACAAATTTAAATATACATGCTTGTCTGTTAAAACATTTTAAGTTCCTCTATGACATTACAATCATAAAAATTAATTTATTCATAGACAAGAAAATATTAAAAATATAGCAGGGGGGTGTTTCTAAACGGGTTTCACAAATACTAGCTACTAATGACTAACTACTAACCCATCTCCATTGTATCTTTACGGTTTTGAAACGGAATCTTAGTATTACAAAAAACAAAGTCAATTTTATTAATTCACCAACATCATGTAGAAACAGCCCCCAGGTAGGGAAAACATATTTGGAATTAAAATATATAACAGAAGAAAAATAAAATAATGGAAAAAAGGACTTAAAATAAAATTAACAGTAAAGTTTATTTAGAGCTGCCTAGCTTAGGTACTTTAGGAAAACTTGAGTCATGCTAAATTAGCAAAAAGATATTCCTAAATTTATTTATAAATAAATATAATAAAATAAATATATATTCTCATTTATCATAATATAGATATATGCCAATTAATTTATCAGTCTTTACTCTTTACACATCTTTTTTGCCGACTAACCATCACATTTGTTTAACATAAAATAATAATAATAATATTGCCACTTCAATCTGAAATCACCTCATTCCATAAAAAATTATGGTAACTTCCCTTTCATGCAAAACAATACTCCATCTCGAATATCTGAAAATTCACTAAAATTTTTAATTCATCTGGACACTCAACCCTCAATACAGTATAAAATTAATGAATACAGAGTTGTTGAGTTGGGAGGATTTACTGTGTATCGATGATTCAGCTTTCCATCATTTAAGCAGCACAGTGCAATTAAACCTACCAAACTCTCTTGATACTCCTGAAGGGTATTTTGTTTTTATCCATCCAGTCCATTATTGGTGAGCCAACTGCAGTTATACACTCGAGCAGTGCCAAAGCATCGCCCTCCGCTCGGTGGGCGTACAACAGCTCTTTCTTGACGACTCTCTCGTACACAGCGCTCAATGTGAACTTCTGTTTGGGTTTCTTCGGTTCGTTCAAGATCTGCCTCCTTGCATGGTCACCCATCGCATGAGTGACTTGTTTCGACCTCCTTGTAGGAGTGGTTTCATTGGCCTTCCTCATTTCCAAGGTTACTCTCCTCTGTATTTCTGCCATGTCGAAATTGTTGTCATATTCTCTGACGATTCTCTCCGAGACTTCCAAAGCTCTGACCAACTCCTGGTCATAGTCTTCCTGTGAGAAGCCGCATTTCGGGACAAGATCAGCGGCTCTGTGTGGGGAGGGAGCGTCGAGAGGTCTTATGTCATTTGAGACGTTATTCTGGTTGTTTTCACCACAACAATCAACTTTTGGCTGATCTGACAGTACATCTCGGAAAGCGGGCAGAGAGTCGACACAGAACACGTCTTCTGGGAAATCCTAGTGAAAGATGAGAAAACCACTAAAGTATTACTCATAAAATGTTACTCATAAATATTACTTTATCAAGTTCTGATTGCAAAACCACCTTCTGTGGTAATATTTTTGGCACAATTGGTTTGTGAAAAAAAAATAAACGAGTGGATGGTTCTGGTTTCATGATCCCACATTATATGGGAATAAATACAGCAACTTATTACATTACTGTTATTACATTACAGACGGTGTTACTTTAGTACCAACAGCCTCACTTTAATGATTTAAGGTATCTTTATTGAACAATAGGTTTTTTATTGAATCATAAACATTTGTTGGAGAGCTTTATGACTTGTTATTCAGTTCTAAACAACAGGAGGGGTGGGGGCAGAAAGAGTATGGACCCTTGAAATTTCCTCAAAATCTTCAACTTTCAACTCAAAATTTCCTCCAAAAATTTTGTCTAATAATATCTTTACTAACAAATTCACTAATTCAATGACTGTTATTGTTGTCATAATTGTTATTTATAATCAACAATGCAAGCCTGGGTGAATTCTTGGTGAATTGGTATCTTAATTGGCTGCTCCTCTTTTGTAAAACATTCGACTGTTGAAACAATTTGTTAACAAAGGTACAGGCCTAAAATCAAGGTTTTTGGCATCATTTTATGAGTGCCTTTATTTCTCTTTTTAATTAAATAACAAATAGAAAAAAAAGTCAAATTATGATAGCTGAATACTTGGGAGTGAGGCGGGGACAATAGTCTGGGGTGGTAAAAACTTGTCAAACATTGAGCAATTTTAACTTCAAACAAACAATTTTGTTCATAGAAAAATAGTAGCACTTAATAAGGAACTTAGCTTTATGTAAATTAGTTTATTTTATTTTTATTGTAGTTTTTAAGATATTCAATAGTGCTTTGTGGTATTCAAAGTAATTAACCCTTGAGCGGGCGCTTCACCGGCAAAACGCGAGCGGGTGCATGCGGAGTTTTACTCCACAACACTAGATTGCAAAAATTTAACTATTTTACTTGTTTTATAACGAAATATTGTATTTAAATGTTGACAAACTTCATTAGGAATCACATTTCATCGTCGATTAAATTAATTGTTCAACTTAATAGGTGTAATATTTCAATTAAACATAGTAAGTAATTTTCTAGTATAAAATATGTATTAATTATTATTTACATTTTTTGACTTTTCCTTTTGCTTCTTTTTTTCAAAAGCAAAAGGAAAAGTCCAAAAAAATTAATAATAATTACAAATCCATTGCTATTATGAATTGTAAAAATAGGTATCAGTGTCTGTGTAACGGGAGAGGGCGCTCCGCAAACTGAGACAGCATCTCTGAATTGCATTTATGGAGGTACCAGGGGGGCGTGGGGGGGTATACATAGCTTTAGGAAATTCCTGGAATGAGGGGCATAAAGTATGGAGCCGGAAACGACCGCCGACACCCATTATGTCTGTTTATTTTAACATAAAAAACACGTGCGGAGGAAAACCCCGCGTGCGCCCGCTCGAGGGTTAAAGATTTTGAGGATTTTGAAGAACTGAAAATTTTTAGGCCTACCATGCTCTGATCTGTTTTATATATTTATGTAGAATAGAAAATAATACATAGGAAGAAATGTATTATTACTTAACATGGGTATCATTTGTTTAGTTACATTCAATTAGTTTCTTATAAAATTTTTATTATTTATTAACAACTTTGATAATCCATAAAATATAAAACGTTTGAGATGCAGCAAAAAACATTTGTATAGCTGCTTAAGGGGCATGAACATTTACACAGTTTCATCAAACTCTGAGAAAGTGGGTGTCAATTTCTAAGGATGATTTGAAATGGAATGACCCATTTGTAAATAGAACACAGAGTTTATTTTTTTGTCCAATATTAACCAAAGATTAACAATCAGCATACCAAGAGGGGAATCCTTTAGTTTGGGGGGGGGGGGGGTCATTGCGGTGGTAGGGCCTATGTCAAAATATTGAAAAAGCTGTAACTAGTAAGCAAGCACCAGAAGGTTGGGAACCACTGATCTAAAGATTATCTTAAATTTAAGGCAGTGACACACTATCACACATTCCCCCGAACAAGACATCACACCGCGTAGGGAGATAAATTTTTCGCTCCACACATTTCCCCGAACAAGACATCGGTTCACACATTCCTCCGAGCGCGGTAACGCGAAGGCGTACGGAAAGACGTTCGGGGCAGAATAGACCCTGACACACTATCACACATCATACAAGACACTGTACCAGACATTTCTTTGATCTTTCGCCAAAAAACCGCCTCCAGAGCGCTCACGACGATGTGTAGTGTGATGTCTTGTGTGATGCGCCGACTCCTGACACACCATCACACATCCTCCCTTTTGTCCTGTGTGATGTGTGGTGTCATGTCTTGTATGATGAAATGTGTGATAGTGTGTCACCGTCTTTATTGCAGGTTGTTATTTTTACATACCTTCCCAATTTTTATTAGTTCTGATTTCAAAATCGGAAAATCAAACTTGTTCCCATTGTGAGCCACTAAACAAACTGGTTTCTCCAATCTCTCCATAAAAAGTTTAAGAATGTTGAAAATGTTGTCATCAAAGGGCTTCTGATGCTCCAAGTTCTCATTTGTCAAACCTGCAACAAAAGAATCATTTAAAATGTGCAACAAAACAAACTGCTAACAATCCAAGGCCCAAGGGTTCACTTAAAAATTAAAAGCTAAATTTGTTGAAGATTTACTTTATTTATTTTTTAGCTTAGTCATGATTAGATTTTTTTATAAAATTTACAGGCTACACTTCCGCAGATGCCTGGTGCAACAACCAAATAAAAATAAATTGATGAAAAATATCCATATACTGGTACGTTAATATTTCATTGTAAATATATCAGAATCAGTGTAGCAGACAGATTGTGATTATGGTTATAATGTATGTTTGTACTACATGCCTACCTTGTTTTATCGAATTTCCCCTATAGGGAAAAGCTGTTACTGTAGTACTCATGGTAAGATCTAAGCCCGAGACCATGATAACTTCTCGTTTTGGGGTCCCCGGAAGCAAAAAACACTATTTGTTAATTTTCATAAATATATATACATATATACAGTGCTTGATTTGCGGGGGAACGCGGCGGAACGGCGTTCCGGGACCTCTTTCTTCCAAAAGAGTCAATCGTGTGTAATCGGCCGGAGTTTTCGAAAGAGACGATCGCTTATAATAGGACGGATGATTCGCCGCAAAATACAATCGCGTATAATCGGCCGGAGAATTTGCCATACGGGAGAATCGTGTGTAATCAACCGGAGTAATTGCCGTAAGAGACGATCGCGTGTAATCGGACGGAGACTTTACCGCACAAAACGATCGCGGGTAATTGGCTGGAGAATATACCGCTAAAGTCGATCGCGTCTGATCGACTGGAGAATTCGCCAGAAGAGAGGATCATTTGCAACCGGCCGGGGTATTTGTCGGAAGGAACGATCGCGTGTAATCGACCGGATTACTTTTACCAAAAATACCGATCGTTTAAAATGAACGGAAATTAGGCTTGGACTTTCAGCCTGAAATTAGCACTCTTTTGTCTAAGAGTCTTATGAGCTAAGCCAAATGTTGAAAACGCTTAAAAGGCCCGAACACTCGCACAAGGCATCATAAAAATTCAAAAATTTCGTTAAAGAATTTATTTGTTAGTAAAATCAATAATGCTTCGTTGGTTTTAAATTAACTTCTTTTAAAATCTGTAAAATGGCTATGAGTTAAATAAAATGTGAATTTTTAAAACGACATATTATTCACAGAGACACATAATATCTTTATTGAAGGAAAGAACGGAGTGGGGGGGGGGCTATGTACAACCTGGTAAATTACAGTTCCGGTACCTCAATTTTTACAAATCAAGCACTGCACATATATATATATATGTGTGTGTGTGTGTCTTTAAGCATGATAACTGGCGTAAAAGTAGTTCGATCTGAATGAAATTTGTCATGGATGTGTAAAGTAGTAATTATTCGGACGAGTTCGTAAACCAGCCCAATCGGACCACCGGGAGGTTGGTAAAGGGGGGTAAACCCCCCCAAAAATGGGTTTTTTGAGATTCTTACATAGAAAAATTAAAATAATCCAATTTTTGTTGGTACCATTGAATTCAGCTCAAAAAATCAAACAATTTAGTACCTTGAATCACTGCTTTATGTCCATTAGTTACAGAGATATTGAAACTGGTAAACACAGTACGTTGTCCCTATGTTAACCTTATGGGAAATAAGTAAAATTGTGTATCTCGCTTATTTCTCAACATATCTTGATAGAACTTGGTAAATGGCTTTTTCTAGTTCAGATCTACTAATTATTGAATTAAAACCACCCAGTTTTAATATACCCATAGCAGCAAACCTGCATACTCATTCCCCATGTTATTCTTACGGAGTTTCCAAAATATCTTTGTTCTGAATACCATAGTGCCTCGTCATTTTTAGTTGAAATTTTGGTTATGTGATTTTTTGTAGCCTACTCTTTGAGGTTAATTATGATGACTTTTAACGAAATAAATAAAATTAAATGCAGGCCTTCAAAAAGTTAGTGACCGATTGGCATCAAAATCTTTATGGAATATTCGGTAATATTTTGACCTGCCGACTCAATTGGACCGGCAAAGCAAAATTAGAACCAATAAAAACAATGCTTAGTAAATTACTTTGTAGGGTAGGCCTACACTATTTTAGGGCACATGACAAATAACATAAATGTAGCCTATTAGGTTTAGAACAAATTTATGATAATGAGAAATGTTGCTAGGAAACGATGCCAACCCAATTGGTTCGGCAAAAGCCGCAACGCTATCTGGCAAACGTTGGATGTACTACATCAAAAAACATACATGTTGAGGTATGTCTTAGGCCTATTGTTCGTGAGAGACTCAAATAGAAAATTTTAGCTTGATTTCAGTTGTTGTAAGTTATCAATGTTCAGGTTGGTTTCTTCTTCATTACTTACGGTTAATATAACAGTACATTACATTACGTAATTTTCTTTCCAAAAGTGCTCGTCTGTCGCCATAAGCATTGGCCTCAGTTGCACCTGGCACGGTTAAGGTAGAGCCAACCCTTCCTAGAGCCACCCGAAATCATTGTTTCCTGCTGAGTCCCCAGGGTTGATGCAGAGGTTTATGAGATGTGGGAAGTGTACTAAACGGCAACTATGGTTTTGAGTTTGGGCCTCTCTAAGCTAAGGCGTTACTTAACTTCTTAAAACATCTAGGTTTATCACTATAAACTTGGCTTGACTGTTAACACTTTACCTGACATTGCAGAAGCTGTTGGGTGAATCACTTTACAAGGGTAAACTGTAAAGTTGATCTTATTCAACACTCTTGGTAATAAGCAATCCCCAAAATTGTTTTCTTTGGCAACTCCATTGTGTTTTTCTAAAATTTGTTCTCTGTTAGCAGCAACAAAAGAAATTTCAGTAATTTTTGACTGATCTAATCCTGTTGTTTCCAAATCGAAAAATACAAATGTTTTAACTTTATCCATGTTGATTTAAGTGATGGAGTGAAATGCCAACAGTTCTGACTTCTTTAGAATTCTCTGTGCGAAAAATGGTTATAAGGTTAGGAGGCCTCAGTAGAGATGTAAGCTTACGTTGAAAATAACCTTCGCCTTAACATGGTATAAATAGCTAGTCTCACTTTCACGTTCTATTCTCAAAATAAGTCTTGATATCTTGATGAAATGGCATTTAGTGACAAGTGAGTGATTCATAGAATTCTTCAGATTTTCTGTTTTTGTTTATGCTGACTAATTAACGTGACGTATTGAGTTGATGACCAGTGTTGCCACCCCAAACCCAGGAAATTTCCCCAACAACCTAGCGAAAAATCCCCATTTTATCCCAAGCCGAAGCAAAAATCCTCCAATAATCCGCCAAGCCATAGAAAACGAAAGAAAATCCCTAAGTTTTCCCCACCCAGTAGCCAAATTCAACAAAAATCCCTTTCAAATGCTAATTATCCCAAAATTCATATCTATGACCGTAAATATGTGGTAAAAAATGCACTTTAAATATATTATAACCATACATTTGCTTCATATCTAAATGATTCAAATGATTTATTCAGCCATTCAGTGGATACAATAGACTATGTCAAAAAGATTAAATATATACAGGCAAATGCAGCTTTCCTCTTGACGCACAAAAAAGTTCATGCCAGAGTCCCAGAGTCCAAACCATGCACAAATTCTACACAAGTCCAAGCAAAACATGCTTCAAACCATGCAAAAAAAAACAAAAATAAAAAATGAATAAAATATAATTCAAAATTACGCGCATACCTTAAGTAGGTTCAACTAAACAGGCAACATTCATTCTGGGTTAATCCCAACAGCATGCAGTGTAGTAAAGTCTGCACTCCAAAATTCTTGCACACTATGAAGCGGGTAGGCCAGCATCCACTTGCAAAGTGTTTAATTTGTATTTGCCTGACAAATAAAGGTATGGCGTTGAAAAACCTGATACCTGAAACAGGAAAGCAGTTTAGCGTTTTATCTAACCTGACTCTTTCTAAAAATACTAGTATTGTTCCTAGTTGAGTAGGAATGGAAATAACTGTTCAGAGGGAAGGTAGTCTCCTGGTTCTTAATCTCAAACAAGCATTGATAAATATTTACATTATACACGCATGATATCATGCGAAGTAAAAAGTGGCTTGCAATGCTCGAGCTGTGGAGCCCCGCACAAGATCCTTACAGCTTCCTTTCTGCAAAAGCAGAACTTTATGCACCCTGAATGACTGTGCAGAATGGTGACCCAAAAGTCTAGTACCATATAGAATGTGGTAATGCAAAAAGCGAAATACGCAAGTCATACAAACGCATACGGCATGTCGATTTTCAATCGTATTAACAAAAACATTATTTTACTGAGCTTGCAACGCAAGCTTTCAATGTGATTATGCCTATTAAGCTGGGATCAAGTGCAATTTAATTTCTTATTCACTAACCCTCCCCTCCGCCGTAAAAAAAAATTAAAATCCGCAAAAATACCCCATGGGTCTAAATCCGCCAAAAAAGTCCCCAAGACCAAGAAAAATCCCCAATTGGGCGAAAAATCCCCAAAAGTGACAACACTGCAGATTTGATGTCCTAGCAGTGTCTCCACTCCACCTCCACATTGACGAACCAATTTGACCCTTCATTCTCCAGAAAATACCTTAAATTACCATAAAAAATTCTTAAATTACGCTAACACCAAAACACTAGCGTTGCAGCAGACCTGCGAATTTCAAATGCAAAACAACAATATTTCAATTCATGACATGTAATATGACATCTTTTTTGTAAGCTCCTTAAAAATAACAGGGAATGAGTATACAGGTTTACTGCTAAAGGCATGTTAACTGGGTGGTTTTAATTGAAGATGTAATAAATCTGACCTAGAGGAAGCCATAAACCAAGTTTTATCAATCAATATATGTTAATCATAAGGAAGATATAGACTTTTCCCATAAGGATAACATGGGGAATGAGTATGCAGGTTTTCTGCCACAAAAATTGTCATATCGGGGATTTTATATTAATATACATTAGTTGTCATCTAAATGAAGCCACATTACCAAGTTTTGTTATGATATGTTAAAACATAAGCGATATATAGAATTTTACTTATTTCCCATAAGGTTAACATTGGGACAACGTACTGTGTTTACTACTTTCAATACACCCCTATCTCGGTAACCAATGGCAATGTATAGAGGATAAGATCCTGTATACATTGCCAATGGACATAGAGCAATAATTGAAAATATTTAATTGTTTGTTTTTTCGAGCTGTATTCAAAGGTTCTAACAAAAATCTATTATTATTTTTTGTTATTTTTATTTTTTTATGTAAAAAGCTCAAAAACCCATTTTTGGGGGATTTATCCCCTCTTACCCGTTCTTCCGATGGTCCGATCGAGCTGTTTTTCAAACTCGTCCGAATAATAACTACTAAACACGTCTGTACGAAATGGGAGCCCACCAATTGACCGAATTGATATTTGCTCGCCGTGACACTTGCCATCTTTTTAAAAATAAAATAAAATATATAAATGGAAGCCTGAATCCACTTAGACTAATTGATAGTTGGTCGCTGTGACAGTTGCCCCACTTAATAAAAGTTTTAGGTATGAAATAATTGACAGTTGACCGAATTGATAGTTGCTCGCCGTGTCTCTTGCCCGCTTTTAAAAATTAAATTCAAATAAATAAAAGACTGAATCCACTTGGTCGAATTGATAGTTGGTCAATGTGACAGTTGCTCGACTTAATTAAATAAAATAATAATAATTTATAATTTGTGACAGTTGACCGAATTGATACTTGCTCGTAGTGACAGTTGAAAGAAGAGTGGAGGTGGCAGCAAGGAGACGGAGTGGGCGGGGCGGCTAGCTCCTATTCGCCCAGTGGTAATATGCCCACATGGGCCGTCCAACAGCAGAGAATAGGGGCGTAAAATCCCGCCCTCTCCCTCTCCGCGCTGCCCCCTCCACTCTCCTGCCAACTGTCAATACGAGCAAGTATCGATTTGATCAACTGTCACAAATTCTAAATTATTATTATTTCATTTAAAATATTCAGGCAACTGTCACATCGACAAACCATCAATTCAACCATATCGATTCAGGCTTTTAATAATTTATTTGAATTTAATTTTTAAAAGTGGGCAAGTGTCACGGTGAGCAACTATCAATTCGGTTATGTTTCAATTATTTAATACATAACATTTTTATACAATCGGGCAACTGTCAAAGCGACCAACTATCAATTCGAACAAGTGGTTTCAGTATTTTATTTATTTTTAATATTAATATTTAAAAAGTTGGGCAACTGTCAAAACGACCAATTATCAATTCGACCAGTTGGATTCAGGCATTTATTTATTTATTTAATTTTTTTAAGTGGGCAACTGTCGCGGCAAGCAACTATCAATTCGGTCAACTGACATGCAACCATACACACACACACACACACACACACACACACACAAGAATGGTGTTTTGAGCTTCTGCCCCCAAACCGAAAAGTTGTGGTGGTCCCGGGCTTATAGTGGATATTCACTAAAAATAATAATTTTTATCGCTTTACGTCTAATTTAGAGTTTAATTATACAATGTCCAGACTATGATCTCTTAATTTATAATTTTTTTAAATATTAGCGCCTGTGTTTTGCATTAAAATCTTTTTTTGTGACGTAAAACTTAAATTAATTAAAAAATATTTATTTTATGAACTAAATTGAACTAAAGGAGCGTTTATTAAATGTTTGGGAGGAGACCAGGTTTGTGGTGGGGTATCATAGCTCATAATTTCATAGCCCATAATGTGGAAAATCGTTTCTTAGCTCATAATAAAATGTGTAAAATGTTTCAGAACTCCTAAAATCCCGACGGTTGCTTAAAACGAATTTGACAAACTGTTTCATAATACAAAAGGGGTCGTCCATAAATTACGTCATCTGGAAATAGGGGGAGGGGTCCAGATTGAAAATTACGGTAGGATGATGTGCATGGGGAGGGGGAGAAACATTAAAAATTACTTCATTTTCAAATTTTGTTTTCAAACTAATTTAGATATGAAAATTGTAAACTTTAGACTTGAATTCATTAAATTACAGATAAACAGCTTAGAAAATTCATTATAAAGTATATACTAGATTTTTACAATCCGTATGATGGTCATTTTAGCTTCAGGTCAGAAGAAAGCCATAGCAAAGGCAGATTTAAATGAGCATTGTTTTAAGATTTGTATGCAGCGTCAGCAGCCTTCACTGGAGGCAAGGCCACACTACACTACAGGCCGGAGTCCTTTTGTAGTGACGTCACATTATCAGACGAAATCGCAGTCGCTTTTATAATGTACTCTTATGGCGATTCACTGCTATCGCACTCTTAAAACTATCGTTCCCTAAGAAATTCGTTTGAGTTTTCGTTTAGAAACCATTATTTTCTAGAATCTGCATTAATTAATGAATAACCAAATGCGGTCGAAAATTATTTTAAAGAAAACAAGACTTTATTTCATAAACTTAAAAACCGGTAAACATTATAGGCAAGTAATTTGTTTTCTTTTCATCACATGATTTATTGGAAATTTGACAGTTTGGTTTCTTATTGTTAGTAAAACCTCACTAACTCGACTATCTGTGGACCCAGATATTGTTGAGTTTGGGGGTTGTCTAGTTATCCTAAATATTGGAATTTTCAATGGGTTTTAATATATGAACACAAAACAAATTTTAGTTTGACATATAAAGTTATTATATACATAAGTATAATATACTGGACGTTTCCCATATTGAGGAAATCTTTGAAGCAATGTCAAATACTCAACAATTAAAACTAAATGTTCTGAAAAATATGCTTAATTGAAGGTTCTCTGTCAGCTGTACAAGTGTTGAGTTACACAGACTGTCGGGTTATCGAGTGTCGAGTTACTCTTGAATTTTCTTAACGAGTCCATGCGCAGAAAATTTCCGCGCATGTAGGGGAGGTAAAACCCCTCCCGTCATTCCTCTTTCCCCTTCAAACTACGGAACGGATTAGAGGAACTATTACTTTTTCGTATCCAACTGCTATTTAGAAACATGTTTTTAATGTTAACTGTTCATTTACCGGTTGCAGTTGCAACAGTTTCTTTTCACTCTTATTCAAAAGACAGCTGTGAAGATTGTTGAGTTTCTTATTTAGATCAGAGGATGGAAAGGAAATTACGAGTACATAAAGGCTTTTTTGTCGTGCATACTATATGAAATAGCACATTTTAAGGGCGTATTTTTTTCATGTTAACCGATTTTTTTACGTTTAGCTTGACAATCATAGAGTGTGCGTGGTACATTTTTTCCCATTTTTGTAGTGGTGAAGAACAATAATGTAAAGATTACTCACAATTAAACTTGGCACTGCGTGATTACTAGGCCTAGAAAACATTCACAACGAACACGTTAAAATTGAACGTTAGGTATCTGCCTTGTGTAGGTTTGTTAGTGAACAAATTAGGTAATGCGAATATGAACCAATTAATTATACGTAAAATATCAGAAGTTGGGATGTTCTAAAAACACACATAGTCATGATACCAGATGTAGAGCCTATTTGGTTGTTAAACACCGAATAAAACTTTTTGAAAAAAGCCTCTTTTCATTGATCAAACAAATTTTCAACATGTATCGTTCCTAAGCGCTCTTTCAAGGCCTCAAGCAGCATAATCCGCCGAATGTTTGCAGGGCAAGTCAGGTTCACCCTGGTTCGACAATAGTGAACTTCCACCATTTTTTTCACTCCTGCTCGTTATAGATCGCATTCACACTCGTCAGAACTCAATCTAGTAGGCCTAAAGCCCTAAAGATAAACTAGAGCTTACATGACGTATCAGAAAATCCCGCACCGTTTTGCAGATCAACGTTAATTTATCCCCTTAATACTGATGCCTTCTTTTATATGTTTATTGGTTCGCGAGTTTGAATCGCTAAACTGCGATTACACCAGCACCTTATTGACACCAGCACTTTACGTTGGTCTGGTGTGACTGCACCCATTCTCATGCGTGAATGCTAGCGAACTACAGTGAGCACCTGAGAACATAACGGTAGGCTACTATTACTCTTACCGAGTTCTAGGATCAAATACCATTAGTTTGAACCCTTTCCCATCATTATATACGATCTGCTGAACGCCTAGTTAACTTTATAATTAAAAATATAAACAAAACTAATAGATTAATTAAATGAAAACATAATATTAACTTAATACTTGAATTATGCTCTGATTATTTTTGAGATAAGAATTTTAACAGCCATATTGTGCACAAAACATTATTCCTTAAAAATAACCATTCACATATACAATATATAAATAATACATTTTTAAAACATTATTTGTATTCGGCTATAGATATTTATTTTTTTGCCGATAGCCTTAATTTTAAAAGCTTTCAACAGCTGTTTTATTTTGAAAACCATTTTATTCTTCTCCCGACGATATGAAAACAAATATTCGTTACTAATACAAGTTATAAAGTATTAGGTTCAGGGATTATCGTATCAATGTGACGTATGTAACAGATGACATGAAACTGTTAAATTAAAAGAAACAAACATATTTTCTTCAGCCAATCGTGATCGAGCATGTCACCACTAGGGACTGTGATTGGTTATCACTTCCCCTCACAAGATTCTCCATCTCTCTCGCACAGTATCTCAAAAAGTGGTCCCGTTAAGAAAAAAGGTCAATAGTGAGGTTTTTCTGTACTAGCTATCACTAGCCGTCACTACTAGCTACAATGACAAAAGATTTCTCGTTTGAATAATTTATTAACGACAAATTAGCTCAAAATTGGTCTAAAACTTAATTCGAGGGCTTTTAAACCCCAATAGAAGAAACATTTAACAGGACTTTCCCCAAAATTAGCATTATTCTGGGAATTTGTTGTCTATGACGTCATTTTCCACTGGAGGGGGGGTCAGGAGGATTATGACGGTAGGATGATTGTAGGGAGGGGGGTCCAAAAATGGGCAAAAAGCGATGACGTAATTTACGGACGACCCCTAATGCATTTGCCAAAAAGTTGCATAGCTCATAATGGCTTTATGTGGTGTAACACCTAATGTCAATTTCGTTTTGAGCTGTGAAAACTTTGGCAAAAGCGTTATGTCAACACCTGTTATGTGCTATAAAACTGTTTAGTATTTGTTAATTGCCAAAAACAGTCTGTTGTATAGCCCATAATTTGTAAATCGTTTCATAGTGTGTATATCCTCCCCAGAGTATGAGTTATTCAACTATATGTACATTATAAGTTATGAAACTTATGAGCTATGAAACTTTTTGCCAAATGAGTTATGTGTTATAAAACAGTTTATAAAATTCATTATAAGCTATGATACTATCGGAAATTTAGGAGTTATGAGACACTTAACAAATTTTCATTATAAGCTATGAAACTGTTTACCATTATGAGCTATGATACGATTTTCCATATTATTGGCTATGAAGCAGTCTGTTTTCAAATAGTATTTAAAAATGCGCAACAGTTGTATAGCTCATGACGCTTTTGGCAAACTGTTTCATAGCTAATAATGAAATTGAGATTAGGTGTTATACAATATAATGCCATTGTGAGCTGTGGAACTTTTTGACATTATGAGCTATGAAACGAAATGTCACATTATAGGCTATGAAATTATAAGCTATACGACTCCACCGTAAGTTTGTTTGTTTGATCCATGAAAAATAAGCTTTCTTTAAACCCAAAAATTATAAGGAGTTTCCAATCAGTGATATTCTTCTATGAAAAGTCTAAGGGGTAGTTAAGAGAAAATACCCAGTCAGTTGAGTCATAGATAAAAAATACCCAGCAGGGTATTTTACTTTCTCCCCCCTATACAATGTATATGGAGAAAGTATTGTTTTCGTCAAAATTTTCGAATTTAAGTTGTTAGTGGATATATTCGTTTTAGTGCTCCCTGAATCCAAAAAAAATGGTTTTTGGCGTGGTGTCTGTCTGACTGTCTGTCTCTCTCTCTCTCTCTCTCTTTCTCTTTCTCTCTCTCTCTCTGTGTTTGTGTGTGTGTGTGTGTGTGTGTGTGTGTGTGTGTGTGTGTGGATGTAAACAAAGCTAGAGACGACACTAGTGGGCCGATTTTCATGAAATTTGGCATGTAGGTATAAAGCCGTGGTATCTCCAGGTGTATTTTTCATTTTTTGAATTTTTGATTTTTAACGGTATTTACACCATAAAAACCCATAAAAAATGACAAAAATCCAAATTTCTCAAAAACGGCTCTAACGATTTTGATAAAAATTTCATGGTTTTTAGTGCTTAAGATGACAAACAAAATGACACCACCCGCATGTCTGTAAAAATTCAGGTTCTGAAGTGATGGGGGTTTAAGTGTTAAAAGATTCATATTTTTGAAATTTCACAAAATCTGTGACCTCTAAAGAAAATATACTTGCAACCATTAAATTTGTCTTGAAAAACTAAATAATCTAGTATTTTGAATCATGAGTTTACGTCGACTGGTTGCGGAGATAATTGATATTTTAGTTCGGCGGTAAACGCAGTACGTTGTCCAATGTTATTCTTATGGCAAATATTTAATAAACGGTATCAGGAAACTGACACATACTTTCTCCCTTAATGTCATTTAAAACCAGAAAATTTATATAGTGAATTAAAACAAATTAACAATTAATTAACACACGAATACTTACCAAATTTTATCAAAATCGGTTAATAAATAACAGAGACTAGATAACACGTAGCTCGAAATCGAGCAAAAATCATGTGGTAAAATAATGAAGAATAATCAGCCTACTTATATACTTTTAAGTTTAATCAAAGGGCTAACTTCATTAACAAAATTATGGCTTATCTACTGATACTATTAAAATTAATTTGATCTACCGCAGGAGTTTCTGGTAAACGTAAACGATTTTTTAGGGAACACCTTCATTTCCCCATGTCCTCTTTTTTCTGAAATGTATATTTTAACACCGGCAAAAGATCACGCTCCGCTTACACAACATGTAGCTGACCGAGAGCAATCACTGGCGCCGTGAGCAATGACTTCCTTTGTTTAAGGATTGCCGCTGCAGCTTATTGATTATTATCGCCAAAACATATATTGTAGAGAATGGCTTTCTTTATGGGCAACATTTCCTTTGTGGCAAAAACGTGTAAATGACCCATTACTCTACATGTCTTTTCATTCTTGAAATACAACCCACTGCAATAAAAACATTTTTAGTTCAGTTTTAGTCAGTTTTCGAATTCTTCTTTTTTTTCTTCTAATTGGTGGCATTATAAATGCACCAAATCCAAAAATAGATTTGCTCAGGTTAATATAACTTTAAAAAACACTAAGAGATATTGTAAACTACATTGTAAAACTGGTAACTGCAATGTTTAAGAGCTTTACAAACTTCATAACATAACCTAAATTACATAATAAATCGTTTGAAAAAGAAAACTGTTGAAAACAACGCCAAACCAGCTGTAAATATAAAACTGCTCTTTTCAAAAAATTAATTATAATTGCTGCAGTCTGTGGTTTATTTCAGAGCTTGGCCATATGTTCAGTTTGTAAACAAAATAAACTGAGCTTGCTTCAATGCCGATGAATAGCGCTACTGTTCCGAACCTTCAGCCCTTTACTGTGCTTTAGTGAAGCCCTTTTTTAAAATTCTGAGACTTGATGACAAATCTACATAACAATCCCTTTAATTTGACACCTCAAACGTTAAAATCCGTCCAGCCGTTATTGCGGTTGGACTGTGAAAAGAAAACCGCTTGCGTATTAATATATAGATAGAAGATATCGGTTTTTAAATATTTGCTATAAGAATAACATTGGACAACGTACTGCATTTACCGCCAAACTAAAATATCAATTATCTCCGCAACCAGTTGACGTAAACTAATGATTCAAAATACTGGATTATTTAGTTTTGCAAGTCGAATTTAATGGTTGCAAGTATATTTTCTTTAGAGGTCACATATTTTGTGAAATTTGAAAAATATCAATTTTTTAACACTTAAACCCCCATAATTTCTGAACCTGAATTTTTACAGACATGCGGGTGGTGTCATTTTGTTTGTCATCTTAAGCAATAAAAACCATGAAATTTTTATCAAAATCGTTAGAGCCGTTTTTGAGAAATTTGGATTTTTGTCATTTGAAGACTCCAAGGGAAAAACGGGCTAACTCTCAAAAAATTCAAAATTTAGTTATGAATGGTTTTGAATACATCTTTTAAAGCTAAACATTTTGCAAAATTAAAAATTGACAAAAACGGGCTCCTTACACGAGTAAATCGACTTTGAAATAAACCCATCCAGGGGAAGAACAGGACAACCCACAGTTAGACTAGGCAAGAACGGGGCAACCCTCAGGCCGCGCTTGCGCTTACGGGTTGTTTTCTTCAGTAGCACTCGTTTCATGCAATCAACAGGTGGCGACTGTCATTGTCTGTACAAGTGGTTTGCTGTTTTGAATGTTTGTGCTTGGTTTTGTAGGGTGCGTGGTTGGTTTTTAGGGTCAATTGGGGTATCTGAAGAAATAAAGTACAAAGATCTGCAGTGCCTAAAGAAGTTCTGTGGAGAAGAGGCTCAGAAGTATTTTGATTCCTTACCACTGAGACAACAGGAAGAGAAGAAATAAATAAAAGATAAATAGAAAACAGTTAAAAAGCGTCAAAACCCCAAAAAACACCTAAGTTGAAGTCGTGGAAAAAATAAACCTGATTGTCAAAACTCTTGTAATTTCCTCTGTAACAGTAGATTTTTTATTTTTATTACAATCTTCTCATACTTTGTACTTTTATAAAGTTAAATAAACAAGATTTTCTCATTACAATTTGATACTAAAACTTTATTATTTACCTATTTTGTACAAGCTACTATTTCACCAAATTCCAAGTAAATGTGGGTTAGCCCGTTTTTGTCAAAGAAATTTGGTACTTAGAGTGTTTAGCCGAACGTTACTCTATAACCCAACCGATTTTGAACTATTTCAATATAAATTATTAAAATATATATAATTTAGTGTAAAATAGTACATAAAAACAGTTTTCAAAGCAATAGGCTGGCAATTAATTCATTGAAAATCTTTTCTTTTGCTCTCCTGAAAAATTTACTTTCGCGGGGTTAGCCCGTTTTTCCCTACGAGTCTTCATTTTTTTATGGGTTTTTATCGGGTAAATACCCTTAAAAATCAAAAATTCAAAAAAATGAAAAATACGCCTGGAGAGGGGTAGCGGATTTGTACCCCCCGGATTTGTACCCACCACAAAAAACGCTACGTCATTTTGACGTCACAGGAGGCGGGGCCGAAATCGCTCGAGAAACAGCCCGCGACTGGAAATGTATCCCCCCAATACATTATCAAATCATCAACACCTAAATGGTTTGCAATTAAATTATTTCCCTTAAGTCTGACCCCGGAATTGTACCCCCCGGATTTGTACCCCCCGGTTTTGTACCCCCCGTCGCCAAATCCTCAAGTCCTACCCCGGATTTGTACCCCCCGGATTTGTACCCCCCGTCGCCAAATCTTCAAGTACTATCCCGGATTTGTACTCCCCGGATTTGTACCCCCCGACTCCAAATCTTCAAGTAATACCCCGGATTTGTACACCCCAGATTTGTACCCTCCGGATTTTTATCCCCGATTGAGTTAGGACGAAATGAATGGCTTAAAAACCTCCTCCGTGAAACTTTACATATTTATACCAAGTTTCATGGCAAACAGTCCAACGGAATACGAGACCATAAACGTGAAACATATATAATCAAACTAACACATTTTTTATTAATTTAGATATTCAAAACAATATTTTATCCAATACTTTCATCACGTATTGACAGATTTTCTAGCCTACTTAATGATTAATAAGACTACACAATATAATAGTAATAAGACATATTCGTAGAATAATATTAGGCAATAATTTAACGAACAGCCGTAGATTTACGAGAACTAATTAAAAAAGTCAACAACAACAACAACAACAACAACAACGAATATTGACCCGGTAAATTTCCATGGTCGGTCAAACTGGATTTGAGCATAGGGGGTACATATCCGGGGGGTACAAATCCGGGGTAGGACTTGAAGATTTGGCGACGGGGGGTACAAATCCGGGGTAGGACTTAAGAATTTGATCACGGGGGGTTCAAATCCGGGGGGTACAATTCCGGGGTCGGACTTAAGAAGTTTAATTGGATTTATATCAAGTATGCAGCTGTCCAGCCAACCGTGAAATGTCAGTTGATTAAATACATAATAATTTATCCGTCCTAAAAGTTCGCGGCCGGAATTGTACCCCCCGTCCTGTGAAGTCAAAATGACGTAGCGTTTTTTTCTGGGGGGTACAAATCCGGGGGGGTGCAATTCCGGCGACCCCCTGGAGATACCACGGCTTTATACCTACATGCCAAATTTCATGAAAATCGGACCACTAGTGTCGTCTCTAGCTTTGTTTACATCCACACACACACACTCACAGACTGACAGACACCAGGCCGAAAACCACTTTTTTGGATTTAGGGAGCACTAAAACGTATATATCCACTAACAACTCAAATTCGAAAATTTTGACGAAAACAATACTTTCTCCATAGACTATGTATAGGGGGGAGAAAGTAAAAATTGATATCTCCGTTATTCACTAACCGATTTTGATAACAATTGGTATATATTTGTGTGATAATTAATTGTTAATTTGTTTTATTTCACTTAATATGTTTTCTGGTTTTAAATGACTTGAAGGGAGAAAGTATGTGTCAGTTTCCTGATACCGTATTTTTTATCTGTGGTTGAGTTGTCTCCCTCGGCCAATGTATACAGAACCCTCTAAGTAGGGACACCTTATGGAAAAATGTAGTTCCCGCCGCCGAAAAAGAGATGGCGCCTCTCAATCCGATTGGAATTGTTGTAGGAGTTTACGGATCAAGCTGACTTTCCAAAGTCAAGCGGCTGGTTGTAATATTTTGACAGTTGTATGTTATTGTTTTGTATTGTTTCGGCTCTTTGTCTGAATTTCCCCTTACAGAACTTATAGGGGTTGTTTGCTTATCATTTTATGAGGAATGGTTGGTAGTCTCAAATAATGAAATTAGCTACCGTTAGCTACTTAATCTATAAACAGCTCCTTTCCGGTCTACAAAAGACGTCACCTATGTTTACATTATTCACTGAGAAAACCTTCTTGTTCTTAGTGACGCTATTTATAGACGGCTTCTTTCCGGTCTACAAGAGACGTCACTTTTGTTTACATTTTTCACTGTGAAAACCTTTTTTGACGTTAGCACTGTTATTCTTCTTTTCTACAGACCCTGTCCAAATGTCCATTCTAGGAGAAAAAACCAAAGTTTTGTAAAATGTGCAATGTGCTCTCAGTTCTGTTAGAGGTTATGTTTCTCACTTTGTGTTCACTCTAATAGTTTTTGTTTTTACACTGTGAAAATGCTTGTATTATTCGAGTCACCGGCGGGATATGCAATTTTCAAAGTAAGTAAAACATTCATTTGAGATAACTATTCGCCTAGGCCTAGTAACGAAAATAAAAACGAGGTAGTAGCACGAGGTCTTGTCAGAAGCTGCTTAAAAAATATACATCCTTAAAAAATAATAATCACTAAGCCTGATAATTCCTTCAACCTTTGAGACTTTGGAGGAAACAGGAGTCTTCAGGCGGGTCATGAAATTTGGAAAGACTGACAAATTACTGCACTGACTTTAATAGGGCCTATTGTCAGTTTGTGATTTTCCTTTGGGTCTTAGGCCTATAAGGAGTTTAAGCCTAATAATTGAGGGGAAGTACAAAAATGTATGAAACATTTCTGCAGCTTACCACTGAACAATGTAGTTAGGCATCAGTTTCCTTTGCGGTGTACCACATCTACTAGTTTGGGGTTCGGTGGGAGTCTGGTGTTTTTGGGCGGAGGACTAGGCCCTATCTTTTTATTCAGTAAACGATATATCAAACAATACTGTGATGTATCGAACGATAGTAAATGGTATTTTGATAAAGAAATATAGTAAATTCCCAATTATCCGCGGAATTGGGTGGCGCGACTACCGTGGATAATGAAAATCGCGTATAATCCTCAAGTGTTGAAAATGGGAGAGAATAAAAAGAAAAACAATTTTAACATTGAAAATCTATTTATTTAATACAGTCAGGGGCGAACACAGAATTAATTTCGGGGGGAGGGATATCCTACAACATCGTGGTAGGCGAGTATCGTGTCACAATAGACGAATATGGACGTTGCGGTAAATGAATATCGTTGTCGTGGTAGACTAATATCATTGTCGCGGTAGAGACATATTGTTGTCACGTCACAGTAGACAAAAATCGTGGTTATGGTAGAAGGATATCGTCATCACGGTTGACTAGTATCTTCGCCGCGGTAGAAAAAATACCGTCGTCGGGTTATACGAATATGTTAGGTTAAGTTTGTCGATGCGCTAGACGAGTATCG
This sequence comes from Flexamia atlantica, assembly GCA_035578135.1. NCBI lineage: Eukaryota > Metazoa > Arthropoda > Insecta > Hemiptera > Cicadellidae > Flexamia > Flexamia atlantica. The sequence continues at coordinate 23,815,348 of JAQJVK010000008.1, forward strand.
TCATTGTGGTAGATGAATATGGTCGTTGCGGTTGACGAATATCATTGTCGCAGTAGATAAATATTGTTGTCACATTGCAGTTGACAAAAATTGTTGTCGTGTCATGGTAGACGAAAATTGTCTTCGCGTCGCAGTAGACAAACATTGTCTTAGGCGTTACGTAGACGGAGAAAGCCTGCGCGCGTTTTGTACTCAAAAAACTTGTTTAGTCTAAATATTTTATAAATTCATATTTTCTCGCTCTTTTTAGCACCCGCGGATAATCCGCACCGCGGATAAACCACTCGCGGATAATCGGGAGTTTACTGTAAAGAATTGCTCCTTTCCTATAGGGTTACCGGTACCAGATATTTTTTAGGCTAACCCCGGTTTGAGGTGCTGTGAACAAACACATTCCCAGTCCCTAGTAAAATAAGATTGTTAAAGTACCTATTATGAAGGTTTTTACCTATTGTTTGTCTTAAATTTGTATCAGATAGGCTAAGCCAGTTCCAACCTAAATCACAACACTGTCACAGTCTAAGAAAAAATATTTTTTCTTAAACTGTGACACTATTCCCACTGACGTTCTAGCTAGACGACAGACGTCAGAGTTCAGTATAGTTGAGGTTAAGAAGGTTTGCTGTTGTTAAACCCCCGCAGGGTTGCCAACTTTAGTTTTCATGCCAGATTTACCTCGTTGATCTCCTGATAAACTCTGAAACCTGTAAATTTGTCACAACTCCCGTTGAAATGTTGTATGATTTTCACATAAATCTTGAAAAAAAAGTTTATTTTGCAAAAAATTATGAAAACCCTGGACAAGAAGCAGCCCCGGACGGGACACCGGACAAAGCCCTCAAAACCCGGTCTGTAGGGGGAAAACTTGGACGTCTGGTAAACCTACTTCTCCAAGTACTGTGCACATCTTCCCGTTCCAAAAATTCCTTTGTAGACACACCGACTGTTTACGTTACTGACATACCAAACAAAGGCACTTTGGCGGGTAGTTGGGTGACGGTTGTAGACTCAAAAGTGCATGTCTACAATGGAGTTTTTCTTTCTTGTCATTGCCAGTGATTGCTTAATAAGTTAAGAGTTCTGATTTGTTGTACTACTTTACTTCAACATCTCCTTGATAACGACTTGGCCCGGCTGCACATTTCCCACATTGGGATTTTGGCCAGACTGCAAATTTCCTATCTCTAAAAGCATGGCTCCTGCTGCAGCCGTGGCGTCACCAAAGGCTGCAGCAGTCGGTCACTGATTAAATGGGCATTAGTAAAAGTAATTCACTTTCTCGCAACATGATTTGTTGTTTCGGACGTGGTGATTATTTCCTTTGTTTTCATACGACGTTAACATTCATGCAATTACGGGGAAGGGAACAAAGTGCTGTGCATTACAGAGTCAGCGTTGTGTCACCCGTTTACAGTCCAATTCGATATTTCGGTATGCACATTCGATTTAACTATCGATAGGGCCTGTATCGTTCTGATGACGTGTTATCCGGTTTAAATATTCGATAGTACCGTCAATATTCATTATCGGATACTCTTACAGACGACATCACGGAAGCATCATATATCATAATTAAGTTTATTGACATTTTATTTCAATTGTGTACTTTAGGCCTATTTAAGATAGTTTCCAATTTAGACACCTGGTTTTCCCCACTCAATACTCTGATATCCCAATTTCTCCCCACTGGATTGACTGGATATATTAAGTTATTAGCGGTACTCCGTAAAGGAAACTGCAACCTATATTTAAGTGGGGCTTTGATTTTGAATTTCTTGTTGATGCATTCTGTGACATTTTTTATTCAGGCTAGATATTACTTAACATGGTTTTGTGAATGTCGCACAAAAACAAGTAGTTCATACTTGTTGTCATACGACCCTTTCCATTAGAGCTCTTGCTTTTAGAGTCAGCTGCAGAGGCTCTATCAGGCATCAACCACTACAACATCAGATTTTGCAACAATGTAAAATCATTATTTTTTCAGTAAAGCATACCAGAGAATTATTTTCCCCTGCCCAACATGGTGGATAGCAAATGAGTTGCTTCATTACAAGAAAGCGAAAATGAACTTCGCTCATTGTAAACTATATCAGTAGGTTCATTTACTAAACCTCAACACCTGTAAACAGTAAACCTGTAAAGGCATAATATCTGGTCGTGAAACTCTCACGTACCTTTGAGTCTACATATCTACATCTAATTTCCGAAAATTAAATTATGCTAGGCTAGGCTATTAATATACCCTAACACTTATTCTATTAGGCTTCTGTTTTAATAGGATTGCTTTTTCAGTTGCTGGATGAGAAGAAGCTTCAAGAAACAGATGATCTGTATAAGGATTTCCAGTCTCCTGAAAGAGCTAATAAAATGTAAGTAGGTTAATTATCCTACTCTGTATCTAATTTACTATTAGTGGGATTTAATTACCTTGTATAAGTTACCAGGTTTTCCTCTGTTGACTGACATCAGAACTGTTTGAGAAGTCTTATAAGGATACATCTTGCTCCGAAAATAGAAGTATAAAAGAGGATGTTGGTAGCCTATATATATATATGGGTCATTCTCATATAAAGAGATAATTTAAGCAATAAAATCAAAAATAAATAAATGAAAAATATATAAAAGTACAGGCTGTAGTTTGTTTTCAAATACCTTTAAGAAACTATATTCAAAGCAGCAGTGCTGAATTTTTTTATTTTCTATTTTTTCTCAATTTTTTAATGCATCAAGACTCATCATGATCAATGGTTAAAAAATGTAAAAAATAAAAATAAATACTTCAATGAACCATATAAACGTATTTAAAATGTAATGAGGGTCTTAACTATTATAATGGATACTTGATTTAAAATGGTAAAATGACTTTAATTCCATAAATTTGGCTCAAACGTTAAAAATATAAGTCTTACAACTATCAAAAACTCAATTAGTCCGTGAAAAAATTACTTAAAGAGAACATTTTTCACGAAATTTTACAAGACGTCTTCAAGTGTTAAACTGGGTATTTTAATATTTTTTTTATTTCATTATTAATTGGTATATTTTAACTAAATTCACGGCGACCGAAGTGACGTAACGGCGACCGAAATGACGTGGCGGCGACCGAAATGACGCAGCCGCGATCAAAATGAACTTTAAAGGGTTTTATCGTTTAAGAAATATGTGGTCTCTATTAAAATTAAACAATTTGTGATTTGACAGAACATTTATTTCCCAAACAATATAGGAATATGAAGCAATAACCTAAAAATAACAGATGGAAAGATCCAGTTTAAAATAAGTGTTTTACAAAAATAAATTAAATATCTGCTTTAGTTTTACTATAATTTTGTTAGTTAGTAATAATATTCTGTTAGAAATATTAAGGTAAATGTGGTAAAGCAACGTTATGACTGTTTTTCAATGTAAATTCGTCAATTCGGTCGCCAAAATCATATTCGGTAGGCCGACCGAAATGACGACTGCCGAATTGACGTTTGCACTTTCTTGGCTCTGTCGTTTTCAGAACAAGCAACCTAGATTGTTTTCATTTCTAGGTTATGTTACACCATTCAATAGCTTTTGATTGATATTGGTAGTGTAATTGTTTCTATGATTATATAAAAGTAATACTGGAGACCGAATTGATCTGCAATTAATGTACTGCAAGTTTCTTAACTTGTTTTGGTGATATATCTATTTTAAAACTGGTTTTTAATTCACGAAATGATAAGGGAACTCACGTTGCACCTTTTTCAACACTACCTCAGTCGTCTGGGATCATGGAAGACGAGAGCTGGTCTTTGTGTGGGAGTTTTAAAAACTCACGTTCGGACGCCGTGTATTTTTAGGACAGTTGATTCCATTCAATTATTAATATTGAAATGAAACTTTTTCTTTTGATACTGTTATTAATTAATAAATTTATGTTAAAACAGATATATTGACCTAGGATATAAAATATATCTAGTTATTTTATTCAGTTTTACAGGCATGTAAGTTTGATTGATTTAGGTTGGGATGGCGACCGAATTGATGAATGGGATTAGGGAAGGCATTTTTTTGGCAACAATTTGATATTCACAAACAAAGAATTATATGGGTTGAATAAATAAACATACACATATTTTGGGTAAATATTTTATTTCAACAACATTATTTAAAAAATGCATTTTTTAACCTAAGGACTTAAATTCTCTCTTTATGTGAGAATGACCCATATATATATAGCATTAATAAACTCAGACACCGCTGGACCGATGGCCACGAAACTTGGTAGATACATGTAGAATTCCATGGAGTAGGTATACACCTTCAATTTCGTGATAACTTTCAGGGCTTAGCCCTGGGACCGTCTTAAAGGTACCCATGTCAGGGATTTTGAAAGAATTTGAGTTAGATTTGTTTACTAACAAAACATGTGAAAGTAAAATTCAAAAGAGGTGATGTAAATTAATGGTATTTCTTTCTGCTATTTAATTGTATTTGTTTTTATGAAGATTAGTTACTTGGTGCCAGATGGTTAATAAATTAAGACTTTTGAATATATTTTAAGTGCATTACACTATATAAAATGCTGGTATGTAGTATAAAATAAAATAAATAATTGATATTACTGAAGGACTTCTGTAATCACTGATCACTTATACTTGGAGGACTTCTTTTTTATGACAACAAACTGCTGTTTAAAGAGGAAGAGTGTGCTACTGTAAAGTATTAATTCTATCTACATTTCTTAAAAAAAAATTGCCGGGACGGCTCATTCAATCTTTTTGTTCAATATAGAGTCTAAAAACGTAATTCAGCACTTTTTAATAATTGCTGGAGTGGAATTGTAATTTTTGTTCAAGGTAGACCCTAAAACCTTAAGAAAATGATCTTTACAGTGAACACAATTTCAAGTCATGTTCTGTGGTTCCTCTAACACGTATGTCTTCATGAAGGAAAGAAATAGGATTTATAATACGCAGGTCTGCTGCGACGGGGGTGTAATAAATTTCAAATTAAGGGTAACTATGCTCAAGGCCCCACAGTGTGGCCTTGCTATGCTACATATGCAGGCAGATTCAAAGCCGTCGAAAAAGCCAAGGGTACCATTCCTTATATCGTGCCCCATGATCGTCATCAGGGCAAGCAGAAACGACCATAAATTATTCTCGGCGTTTGTCTTGGGTGAGCCAGTCTCTGTAAATTCGCTTCTTGAGTGTGTGAGCGCAATCCTCTTCACCTGATAGCAAGATTGACTGGAGAGCCGATATAAGCAAACAGCACTTGCAATAGGAAGGACCGCCGATATTGGGCATGAGCCTACCCAGGGCAGCAACACCATTTGGGGCCTTGTCGGTGGGGCGCTGGATATGGTCACATTTTTTATACAGACAGGCACTTTAGGCAGGAATAGAATACCCCCGTCGTAGCATATGCGTACTAAGAGCGAATTTCTAAAATTTTTTTTGTTTTATGGAAGTACATTTGATATGTAAAGAAGTAGATTTTAACAAGAAAAATAAATGGGAAAGCAAAACAATATAATTGATGGGTGATAGTGTATGTTTAATTTTTATCGTGGGCGAAGCCATGGGTTCTTCTAGTTAATCTCTAAACAAAAATAGCCCTTTTGCAGCAGACCTGCTTACTCAACATATTTTAAGTACTAGAATAAATAATTTACTAGACGAAGAGTCACATCAAGTAATATCAAAGCACTTAGGTAAATAAGCATGGAAAAATATTCTCTATGGGTGTGCGAAAAATGATTTTTCAAGTTGAGTTGGGTCGAATCGAGTTTTAAAATAGCCTTGAGTTTTGAGTTTTTATCGTGATGAGTTTTTTTTTTAATAACAAAGATTAGGCCTACAGTTTTCTTAATTCTGCAAAGTCATAATATAATAAATAAAATTATAAGCCCAATAATTTCAAATACGGTACAATGAAGTATTGTACTGTATTGATATTCAACTTTGAGGTGTTCTTGAGTTAAGAGCAAGCATTCCTATCAAAAGATATCAATTAAAATAAGGCAAATTTTTAATTAAAATGTCTTGAATTTGTGTTTTTAAATAAAACGACTAAAACAAAGGATTTTTCTACCGATAGCGGTTCAAGATGGTGGTGAAAAATTACAGTGAAACTGAATCACGCGTAACAGAAATCGAGTACACAGAGAGAGTAACTATTCAGCTCAAACTTAGAGTATTTTTAAAAACTTCCAGTCGAGTCAAGTAGTGTAAACTAGTCGTAGAAAAATTTGATCCTTGAGTAGGTATCCTACTCGCATACCCTTAATATTCTTTTATAGGCAAAATAAAATGAGTCGGTAATTTTTAACATCACCTTGGAAATCAATAAACGTCAGTGCTGATAATATTAAGTATTTTAACTTATTGATAGCAAAAGTACCAATTCCTCCAAGTCTACTTAAATTTGTCTAGAGCTGAACTTTAGTTCTCTAACAAAATATATTTTTCTTTTGATTGTTTTTATAGTTAGGTGTGGCGTAAAAGTTTTCAAGTTTCATGTATAACTTCAGGAGGCCTAAGCCTGGAGATAATATTAAAATATATCTTTTTACAGATTGAAGCTCAAGCACTTTGAAAAGTTTGTTGACACAACAGAAGCTTTAGCTGCAACAACTGCTGCAGTCGAAGGCAAAGTTAGCAAATCTTTAAAGAAGGTTAGTCCTTTCTGCTGGTACAAGTAAACCCTTAAAAATATTTTTACAATCAGAAAAATTGATATCATAGAGAATGATAAATGTTCAGTAGAGTATTTTTTAGTAGGCCGAGCACTCGAGCAGTCTTAGAATTCATTAACACTGCAAGGGAACACTGTTTCGGAGCGGGGAAAGAGGGTTGATGATGAAGACCCCCCTCCCCCCCCCCCCACCGTACCACATTACATACAAGACTGGTATCAGAGATGAGAGGAGCAAGTCATCCCTTGCTCACACTTAAGTAGGCTACATAACAGTTATATCACCCCTCAAGCCCCTTTTCCAGAACTGGAAAAACTCTAAAATGATATTTCAAACTAAGTTCATACCACAGTAGAACCTCAAAAACAAGACGGTCAAGGGATTCTCGGATTCTGAAAACATCTTGTTATCAAGGGACTCCTCTCATTTAGGTTTATGTTGTCAAAACATCAAGTGTTGTAACAATTTCAAATGGACTCTAAATATGACGTTTTTGTGTTGTCAAGTGCCTTCAAATTGAGGTTTTACGCGCAAACTGCCTCAAACAAGTCTATAAAAAAATGTTCATTCACAATCATTTAAGTGATTTTACTAAATTGAATTTATTTCAGCTAGGCCTATTTCAGTTTCTGCAGACAACGTTGCCCTTTTAACCGTACAAATGAGCTTTTCCTTAACCATACAGTACTCTTTTAGTTTTTGTTTTGCATTTTTATAAAGTTTAATTTTAGTCACAATGAATGAAGTTTTTGTGACTAAAAAACAAGTTTAACTAAATAACAGTCCACCCAATTCTAAGAGGATGAAGAGATTAAGTATGTTCAAGATAAATTTCTTTTAGGTCTAGGGTCCATAATTGAAGTTCTGTTATCGTTTTCAGATCCTGAAGAAGCTGGTTTCGAGCGAGGTGCAGGAGAAGTTGGCAGTGGCGGATGCCAAGTTGGGCAACGCCATCAAGGACAAGCTCAGTCTGCAGTGTGTGTCCAATTCGGCCGTGCTCGAGCTGATCAGATGCATCCGCTCGCAGACGGAGAGCCTGTTGGCCGGGCTGACCAAGAAAGAGTTGACCGCCATGTCTCTCGGACTGGCACACAGGTGACGATTTGTTTTTAAGTTCAGCGTTGCCGTTGTTTTTGTTGTATCAAAATCGTTGTAGGCTAAACTTTTTTTTGCACACGTGATAAGATAAAGTAGGCTACAATTTTGAGAAATTTATTATCGTAATTGCTTTAACACGTTTACCACCGATCACCCTTAGAGTGAAGTTCCAAAATAGACAAATTAAATGGTTCATATATGAGCTGGGGTGTATTTTTTTATACATAGACAGATGGCTTCAGTTTAATATGCATCAGTCTGTAGAATTGACTGGGGTGATCAATCACACAGCCTCAGGGCTGGGATGCTATGAGTAATTTCACCAACATTGTAAAACTTGCAGCACTGTACAGAAACGTCTGACTGAGGTCTTTGGTAACTAAGAAAAACAATTTCTACGCCCTCTAAAGGACCAGTAATCATACAGTCAGGCTGTATATTTGGAATAATTCAATCCCATGTACGAGCCATCGGTAGCGAAAGTTTAAAAAATGTAATTACTGTTTTGGACAATTTATAAAATTGTCAGATTGAAATTTTGGTTTGGGTAAAGCTATCTGTCCATGCTGGCTACTTCAGTTGGTAAATCATAGTGCAATATGTTGTTGAGAAGGAAACAAATGAATTGTTCTGTTATTCAACATATTATATAACAGTCTATGAAACATGATGTGAGTCAGTCCCATGAGCCCATGAGACTTTTTGTTGGTTTTAGAATTGGGCTCATGAGGTGTATGTGTATTGTGTCGGCTCAAATAACATTTGGTGCTGATTATGTAATCCATTTTATTTTATTTTACATTTAACCAAGAGATTTAAGTATGTAATCTAAAGACGTCCTTCAGTGAAGAATGACATCTTAAGTATTATAATTTAATTCCATATTGAAATTAAGTAACTATTTTAACACATTCAATAGCAGTTAATTCATAGATAGAATTGTCTACAATTTCATTACACTTTATAATAGTGAGTAATGCCCTGTATTTTTGATGACAGCTTATCCCGGTACAAACTCAAGTTCAGCCCAGACAAGGTGGACACCATGATTGTTCAGGCCATCTGTTTGTTGGATGAACTGGATAAGGAACTCAACAACTATGTCATGAGGTAGGGTTTGAATGAAATTTGATAATATTAGGCCTCTTTGTTGAGTAAAAACTGCTGATTGATCAGCCTGTAGTAGGAGTTTATTACTTTGTTTTGAATCAATTGAAAATATACAGTGAAATGAGTATTGTTAGATAAAAATGTTGAGGTTTAATTATATTGAAATGTAAAATTTTTGCCAGTGATTCTCTTAGTCATCGTCATTTCACATCAGAGAATAGCATAATACATATTTGAGTATAAAATGGCTGACATATTTGACCATATTTAATTTAAGATTAAGTTGTTGTAATGATTGAAACTGTAAATTAACACCTGGGTAAGATCAGGACGCAGCATTGGCTGGGTATTTTAACCGGAATATGAGTGAAGGATAAGTGTGGGATGAATAAGTGATGTTATAGACATATGTTTATTATGGTACAAATAGATTTAGTCCAGCAAAAGTACATATTACTTCTATATAGGCAATATTAAAAAAGTGAATGTTTCGAGTTTTTAATAATTTCCTAAAACCAATTTCAAACCCTAAACTCTTTTATGGTCGTACGCCAATGAAATTTATCATATGGTCGTACGCCGATGAAATTTATCAATATAAACCTGTTGAATAGATTTAGCTTAACAAAGTAGTGTTGTATGTTTAAAAATACATTGTTATTTATTATTGCAGGTGTAGAGAGTGGTATGGATGGCATTTTCCCGAGCTAGGAAAAATCGTCACTGACAACCTGGCCTTTGTTAAAACCGTCAAGATAATGGGTAAATAATTGCTAATCAATGTGATAACCTTTGAAAATTTTAGATTACTTATTGTCAGTGTTGTTTTTCTTGAATAAATTAGTATTGACTAAATAAAGTTTATTCATTGTAGAAGCCACCAGAACTGTATTTAAAATAATATGTGGTACACATACCAATTTTCCGTCACAGTTCTTGTCTCGTCCTGATTAGGATGACCCGGGTTTCGGCTTAGACTAAGCCATAGTCATATCCTTACAATAATTCAGGAACTGGATGTTAAAATAATCCATCTATCGATGTCGTCGAGGTATTAAACATAAAGTCACAAAAAACGTAGACAAAACACATACCTTGACACGACGGGCGGCACCGCCGCCGGTCGACCCGTCAAGTCGCATTCACTAGGCCTAGTTCGTGTCGTGTTTGTGTCAAAGTATGTGTTTTGTCTACGTGTTTTGTGACCTAATGTTTGATACCTCGACGACATCGATAGATGGATTATTTTAACAACCAGTTCCTGAATTATTGTAAGGATATGACTATGGTTTAGTCTAAGCCGAAACCCGGGTCATCCTAATCAGGACGAGACAAGAACTGTGACGGAAAATTAAAAATATTAAATAAAGTTAGCTTAGCCTGTGACAAATCGCTTATAAATATCTAAACCACAACGCAACCCATTTGTTCAAATTCTAAAGAACTGGTTTTAACACTTAATGACAACAATATTCTTGTTTTTTGTTCTTGAAATCTGTTTTATAATAATTGGCTAGCTTTAAGTTTAAAGTTTATCTGGAAAGAACATTATAATTTGAAAGCAAACAAGTTTCAGTTTTAAAAACAATTGACATTACTAAAAAACCTAGATTAGAATAATGAGCCATGTGAAACACACTGATGAAAGCTGTTGGTATCAGGAACACGAGACAATGCAGCCACGACAGACCTCTCCGATATTTTACCCGAGGAAGTCGAAGAAAAAGTAAAAGAAGCGGCCGAAATTTCTATGGGAACTGAGATTACAGAAGACGACATAGTCAACATTCAGCACCTCTGTGATCAGGTATGAGATGAAAATGTTGGTCTGTCAAGTCAAATTTGGATACTTAGCTTACAGTTGCAAGTTTCGAAGCAAGACCATAAATATGTGAATATAATGATGTTCTATGTGAAATATATTGTGGGCACTTGATTTCCAAAGGTGAATATTCAATCTGAGTGTTTTGTGGAAATTCCTCCACTCCTCCAGTTGTTATCTCTACTTTATATACCTTTGTAAGTCACATTAAAATATGAAAAGTTGGTCCTCCTAAAATCCTTATTAAAGGAGATTGTTTGATTTAAGTTATTACATACATTGTGCATGATGTATCAAAGTAAGGCACATAACATGTATACCTGGATCCAAAAACATGTTCATAAGCAAATTAACATTGAATTTTAAGATGTTTACGTCATAACCCAAAATATAGAACATGGTAGATGATAGAGTACCAAGAGGGCTTTGACAGGGGTGGGTGTTTGCTTTAAGTTTTGTCTGTTAGCATTTGTGGCTTGCGCTTTAAATAATCCAGTCTCTTTTAATCACTACTTTGGTCCGTTTAACGTGGTAAGTGACATTTAACGTTTAAAATTAGAGTGTCTCATTAAGTTCTAATTGTGCTTACAGAAAATTTTACGCCTGCAAGTTTAACACTTGTTTGGATTTTTGTGTTGAAACATTTTGCGCTGGCTGTGTCAGCTCTTCAGACCTTCATATCTTGCAAATGGGATGTGATTATTCTTTCAAATGTCCCGAAGTGAGATTTTGTCTCATGCAAAACACAATCAACGCAACTATTAGTTGACAATAAGTTATTATGTCTTTTGAGCTGATATTGTGATATTGAACTGTTGTGTGTTGTGTGGCAGGTGATAGAGATCTCGGCCTACCGCTCGCAGCTGTACGAGTACCTGTGTGCCAGGATGACGGCCATCGCCCCCAACTTCACAGTCCTGCTCGGGGAGCTGGTGGGCGCTCGGCTCATCTCTCACGCAGGTAACCCTCTACACGAGCCGAGTAAACACTGAAAACTCTCCGGTAACATTTCTGCAAGACTCCAAACTCACTTAAATCCATTTTAGGAATTCTATGAAGCAAAATATTAATTACATCTTAGATAGAATGGACTAAAATTCAATCCATTTAACCAAGTGTAATTTAATATTACCTAAACTTGTTTATAATTGTCATCAATGAAGATGTTTTGCGACAGCTTGTTTTGGCACAAACTCAAGTTCAGCCCTGACTAGGTGCTACCATCTAATTTGCCATATCTCATCAACGCATGTTGTAAACGTAACGTTTACTATTTCCCTTAAAATGAATTTACAAAAGTGTTAATTAGATTGACTTATTTAAGATGGATTTGAAGTTGCACATCAGTAATAACAGTTGATAGTAATCATAATGGGATTGTTTGGTGTTTGAAGTTGTGTCACAATAAAGACAGTTGACAAGACACGGGATGTTTGGGGTTTGAAGTTGCATCACAATAAAGACAGTCGACATCACACATTGGGGTTGAAGTTGGATATCAGTAAAGACAGTTGATCTCACACGGTATGTTCGGCGCAGGTTCGCTGGTGAACCTGGCCAAGCACCCGGCGTCGACGGTGCAGATCCTCGGCGCAGAGAAGGCGCTGTTCCGGGCGCTCAAGGCCAAGAAGGACACGCCGAAGTACGGCCTCATCTTCCACTCGGCCCTCGTGGGGTCGGCCAGCGTCAAGAACAAGGGGAAGGTAAATCAAGTTGATATTACGATCAGAGTCAGAGGTAAAACTTTGGGATCCATCTTTACCGCAGTAATCAATGTCACTTGAATTTGATAAAAAATCAAAATCAAGGACAGATTTGTAATTAAAGTACAACCATGTTCAAACATATCTTAACCTATAAACCTATAACCTATAACCTATAATACTGATCAAAACTTAAAAAAAACTTATTTTTGAAAGATACTTGACTTATTATTTCTAAATTACTTATAACCTCTAAAAAATTTTCAGTTGCGAATTACATAAAAACTACCTTACATTATCACAAATTCATTTTTGATGCCCACATACATTGTTCAAACAAAACCAACATACCACGTGATTGATTATTTTTGATCCAATGATTCAAATAGAGTCTTCAAGATTGGATATTGATCGTGAGAAGCGATTGAAAAATCTTTTACATTGGCGTAGAAGAATTTTATAGTTTATTTTATTCAATAATAACTACCTAATCCAAAGAAATTCAGAAAAAAAGTAAAAAAACTAACATACAATGTGATTGATTATTATTGATCCAATGATTAAAATAGTTTTCACAATATAATATTGATTGCAAGAAATTATTGAAAAAATCCTTTCAAAGTTTTGACAGCTGCAGAAACGTGGACCATGTGAGTTTAGTATAAAATCACTCTGAAAATGAGGAGTCATTGTCCTCGAAACATGTTGGCGCAAAATAAAATAACTTGTTGTTATCTACAGGCTATCTTATGCAAGTAATAATTCTGAATAATTAATCAAGGCATCAAGGTTGTTAGGGTGGAAATAGTGTAAAAAAAATCTTTTACTTTGCGGAGAAGGATTTTAAAATTTAGCTCATTCAGTAATAACATCCTCATAGTTGAGTTTAATCTCCTACACTGGCTGAGATGGTACTCTGGAAACTGAGTACACTGTAAATAAATAAATAAATAAATAAATAAATAAATAAATAAGGTCTTTATTTGCGAGCGAATTTCATTTTTACAAATGTTTTGCAAATTGACTCATGTCAAAAACTGTACAAAAACAATGATTCTTAAAGCTAAAACTAAAAATAAAAATATAAAATACTTGATCAAAATACAGCTTTGAGGGCAAGTTTAAATTTACTGCAAGACAGTGCCTTCATTTGAGAGGACAGTGTATTGTATTGGGCCGGCCCAAAGTAGGAAAACCCCTTTCTACCTGCTTCAAGTCTAACCCTCGGTATGTCTAACAACGCGTCCTGCCGTGTTCGACGCTCTCTCATAGTTGATCGCTGTCTTAGCTTTTCTTTTAAATATTGTGGTGTCCCCAAGACCAGTGTTTTGTGAACAATGTACACCGTCTGCATGTCACAGCATCTTTGAATGGACAACACCTTTGCCATATTCCGGTAACTAGTTATATGGTCAAACTTTTTTAGATCGTATACAAACCTTAGACCAGCGTTTTGTAGCCTATGCAGCACCGTCACGAGTTCCTGTGTCAAACAGTACCCAAAAACTGGAAGACAGTAGTTCATGGTAGGGAAAACCAAGGACTGAACTAATTTCAATTTGGATTCTTGTGGAATCAATGTCCTAAACCTATTCAAAACCCTAATTTTGCCACTGATTCTGCTGCATATTTGTTTTACCTGACCAGAAAAGCTCATCTGTGAGTCAATAACCACACCTAAGACTTTAATTTGTTCACAAATAGGCAAGTTAACCTGATCCATTGTGACTAATATACTATTCTTTTTCATGTTTTCACAGAACTCAGAGCCAGCAAAGTGCATCACAGAACACTTCTGTGACACTTCTGAACTGTAGGGTCACAGAACACTTCTGTGACTGTAGTAGAGTGACAGCGGGAATCCGCTGTCCAAATGTAGCTGATGTGATGAGACGAAATAATGTCTAAACAGCTTCCACTTGGTGGTACATCTGTATCTTTGCAACCCAAGCTTTTGCAAAAGGGCAGGCTGCATAGCAGTGTGGTGGTGCCAACAGTCCCTTAGGTTGCCGGAACGGCACATTTACTTTTGGTGCTGCTTTTGGTGCCAGCCATCTTGCGAACGTTTGGGTGGCGAAGGTACAGATGCACCGCCAAGTGGAAGGTTTCGACATTGTTTTGTCTCATCAGGTACAGGTAGACGGCTGTCACCGTAGAATCCAGCTGTCACTGTACTACAGCGTACTCAGTTTCCATACTACCATCTCAGCCAGTGTAGGAGAATAAACTCAACGATAAACCTTCTGGCTAAGAAAGGCCATGGACGATTCAACAGATGTCCACGTCATTTGAAATGACTTCCTAATCCAAAGAAAATCATAAAAGAAGTCAGAAGTGCAGGATACATTGGTCAAGGAGTAGGGCAAGTGGAAAGGGGTAGTATTTGACTGTCAACTCGAACAATGTAAACCAAACTTGACAAATGGGCGAGTTGAGTGGCGGGTGAGTTCAACATACTTAACTATGGGATTCAGCTGATCCCAGCAACTCGGCCAAGTTACTTGTCCATTGTTAACTGACGTGAAGAATTTTTTAATAAGATTTCTCTAGCAGAGTTCTATTATTATTTCTTGTGACAGTGTGTTCTCTTTTAGATGCTTCAAAGATATTTTACATGCTTCTACCATCACATACAGAAACTCAGAAAATCAAGTAGAAGCCCATCCCTACATTACAACCATTATTGACAAGTTGAAGGGTTAATGTCACACTTGTGTCGCAGATGTCGCGGATGCTGGCGGCGAAGGCGTCGCTGGCGTGTCGCGTGGACGCGCTCGGAGAGGAGACGAACCTGGACCTCGGCGCCGAGCACAAGGCGTACCTGGAGGCACGGCTGAGGGTGCTCGAGGAGGGCAATCTCAAGAGGATAAGCGGCACGGCCAAGGCCAAGGCCAAGTTCGAGAAGTACCACACCAAGAGGTGAGCGAACCGTCATGTTGACAGTGGTTTGAAGGTTATTGGGTGTTAATTCCAAGGTCAGATACCCTGTTGGACCCTGCTCATCCCATTACCATTAAGGCACAAATATATTCATGGAAGTTGTATTTTAAAACTTTTTAAGAAATCAGGTTGATTACATAATCCTATACTGTTATATGAGCAATGCTTTCTTCTTGATTGCATAATTATCTCAAAAATGACTTTGAGGATTTCCTAAAATTGTTTGAAATAACTTACTTATAGCTAAAAAAATGTGTTCTATGGAAATTACTTGGCCTGAATAAATATAATAATATAAACATTTAATTTTAAAGTTAAAAAATGTAACATTTGGTCATATAGGTTGCAAGGTTAGCAACGAAATAAAGAATAAACAAAACAAATAAACAAGGAATAACTATGGGAGCTTTTCGCAAACTCAGCTATCTGTAAAGAGATCATAACAGATTGAACATTGCATTGAATATGAAGTATCAATGAGAAAGGCTCAGTAACCAGATACTTGACTGATGTAGTTAGAGTAGGTGTCAGGCTGTAAGATTAAGAAGGCTTCTGGTTCCTAAAATTTTAAAGAAGAAACTTCTTGAGTTCATTGCATTGAATAAGAAAATTCAGCAGTGATTGGTTGTTGGTTGTGGTGTTCCTTTGGGTGTTAAGCCTATATAGCTTTTGTGGCTTGTTCCAGTGAGGTTGTTCAGTATTCGGCAGCTGCAGACTCCACTCTCCCTGCTGGCAAGAGGAAGTTGTCCGGCAGTCCGACTAAAGATGCTGGTAAGATCAAGTATTTCTTCTGGAATTATGAATAAACTGTTTATCAATTCAATGCATTGGTAAATAAATATCCAGATGTGGAAATTTCATTCAGACGCCTATGGTCCAAACGGTCTTTTGAATATAAGTCTCTGCTCACTTGAGAATTTTTCACGATTTTCAGGAAAGTGTCAAGTTCAGGTGTTTTTGTTGTTTAGTCTATTAGTTGCCATAGCACATTTGTATGTGCCCAAGTAAAAACAAATAACCTCAGTTAAATTTTCAACTGTGCCCTTTTTTAAACTGTCACTGGGGAGCCAAAACCTATCGAGGTCGGTCACCAAGTGTCTTTTTAGAGGGAATCAACTGAGTTTTTAGAAAATTATTTTTGCTTGCCAATTCACATTGTCTTATTAATTTAAAAAACATACCATCATCACCAAATAGTTTATTCTCCAAAACAATATTACACGACTTTTCTCCTATCATTTATGTTGCGCTGAAACCAAATAAATCATAAAGAAAAAATAGATTAACAGTATGTCAGCAATGCCACAGGACGCTCTGTGCTTGATATACGGGTTTTTAATCTGGTGTTAATTACTCTAAGGTAATTTCCTTCAACGTTCCTGGAGAAAACGAGTAAACAATGAAAATTGTCCAAAGTAAAGTGGTATTATAGTTGATTTGGCTATTAATGCTATTGCGTTTTCAATTATTATTGTAATATTAATTTATTATTATTTGTGTGGTTTTAGGCTTGCCTTCAAAGAAAAAGAAGAAGGAAGGTGAATTTGAAATCAAACAAGAAATCAAGTCAGAACCAGAAGATGAGACCTTTGAAGGTGTGTAAAACTGTAAAGTTGCTTAAATCAAACATACAATGGTTGATTCTGTAAGGATCTTGAATCCAAAATGAGAAAAATGTCTTAGTGTGGATGTTCAACTTATCAAATAAAACACAGTATAGGGCCTACCTACTAAAGTCCCTTTTGCTTCCATTACATTTCATTTTTTCTTTTTTTGTAATATTTTTATCAATTAAATCCACTCCTATGGACTGAACCTCATATTAATATTGTTTTAATTAAATATTTGTAGTGATTTTTAATTTATTAAAATTAGATAATGAATTTAAGGAATTAAGCATAAGGCTTGGATATTACTTGAAAGGAGAAGATAGGATATACAGCTAACTCACCTTGCAAATAAGCTGCAGAAAGACACATAGATATTTCACATTACATGAGTGATATTTCACCTTTGTCAAGCATGAGGAAGCCTTTGTCAAGCTCTTTTGTTTGTCAAAGGCTTTAAAGAAAACCTAAATATCACTCATATAATGTGAAATATCTATGTGTCTTTCTGCAGCTTATTTGCAAGCTGAGTTAGCTGTTGTATATCCGGGTACGTTGCATATGTCCCAATTTCATATGTCCCAAACTATGAAAATATTAACATTTTCATTTGTCCCACGTTTCATTTGTCCCAAAATTCTTATAACATAAGAATTGTCATATGTCCCAATTTCATTTGTCCCAAAATTACTCTTCAGTTGTAATTTTCATCTGTCCCAAAATCATATGTCCCAAATTATTTTAATAATGAAATTTGTCAGATGTCCCAATTTCATTTGTCTCAAACTGTTTAAAAAACGTAACATTTTTTAAATTTTCCTTTGTCCCAAACTTCATTTGTCCCAAAATAAGTTACAATAAATATTAAATATCAAGAGTATCATTTGTCCCAATCTCAGATGTCCCAACACATTTTATTTAATATAAACCTGTATTGTCATATGTCCCAATGTCATATGTCCCAAAGTACAGTCAGTGCCAGGAGTACGTAGGTGTAGCGCGTTTGCCGCTTGTTTTTTGCAGGCATTAAAGTTTCTCAGATAATAGTTGTAGATGAATTGTAACTGCGCTGACACGTTTTGAAGAAGCAGGTTTTGATATTTAAGAAGCCGACAAATAAATGGTTTTAAATATATAATTTAAATCCAATCGCTAAAACTGTAGAACAAGAACATCCTGGAGTAGTTAAGAATACATGTGTATTACAAACACCATCTGGTCTTGGCCTAGGTAGGCTATCTACAGAGTGCTGTTCTGTCAACCACGGCCACCTATTTATTGGATAGTAAGGTGACCACACTTCCCGTTTTGAATGGGACAGTCCCGTTTTTTAGTGACGTGTGCCGTTGACTCGAAGAAAACGCTCGAGACGACCCCATATTGGCATAATTTGTGGGAAAGTTATATACTAAAAAACTTTGGTAAAACTAATGACAGCGACCCTGGCCGTTCTACTGGACCGATGTAAATGCGGGTTGTACCTAAATTAACACATAGACTACGACTACCGGCCGTCACAGTGCCGGGTACATGGTGCTGCTTTAGCTGTGGGAGGGAACGTGTTAAGGTTATCGGCCCTATATGTGCAGGTTTTATGTGTATTTTGAAAATATTTTTTCATCATACTGCTTCAAAACAGCTGCTTTTGACACCTGTGTTGGGATTCAAAAGTTGTTCTTTTTAGTCCTTCGATAATAACATATGATTTGATGATCATTATTTTGCTAGGACCAAAAGGATCATTGTTGATGATACTTTTGATTCGAGATAAATAATAGAACAATCTTCATTCGATTACAAATAATCTAAACATTCATCGTTATTGTACATCAGCGTCGATGGTGAGCTATCGATTGGATCGGGAGTGGTTATAAGTTATTATATTTAATTGCAATAATTCATTGTAGCATTTTTGCATTTTTGTCGGTTTAATCAATTTGTGAAACTCGCTTATTTCACCAATTGATTATTGCATCCGTTTGATAAAATGTATCTCAATGTACGTAAAATGTGAACATTACGAACCGATTGAGTACATTGACTTTGCCTGTAAAGTCAATTACAACACAGGCTCATCGTGTTGTGTTTGGGTTCGACTTTGTCAGGCCCATACATAGGCCTGATTTGGTTCCAAAAATCCCTTATTAAATGAGATTTTTTTCAAAGAGGTGGCCATATTCATATAGCGCATAAGTAATAGCTGTAGACTAAAAACGATTATAATTTGTACAATATACATTGCCAAATTACTGGGACTTCGCGGTAAAAATAGACTGTTTTAACATGTCCATCAAGAAATGAGCTAAGCAATAACAGAAGAACAGTTCAGTAATATTTTAGGTGATTTAAGTCAACAGCAAAGTGAACTGGAGTGGAGTATTATAATGATACACTACAACTGTTAATGAATTTATCAAAATCAAACATAGAAGACAAAAATATCAACTGAAAAGTTTGAAATAATTTCTTTTTGGTAAAAAACCCGACTTTAAATGCTCTAAAATGGATGAAATAATTTTTAAGTCAAATTTTGTAATATCCAAACTCACGTATTTCAAGTCGGCGCGGCTATATATTAGCTCGAATAGCTCGAAGTTTTAGTAACGTTTGAATTACGTATTTATAAAAATAGAGTAATTTATTGTATGGTCATGCTCTATACATTTTTAGAGCGTTTAAAGTCTGTTTTTTTAGCAAAAAGAAACGTCAACAGCTGATGTCGTGAAGTGCTGTTGCTGTTATCAATGGGACGTGACGGTGATAAGGGAGGTAGTGCTGCTCTCTGTATAAAAATAGGAATCTGGGCGAACTACTGCTTGTTTAGACGCATTCTGTCTCAACACATACACCGGACCAGAATTGTACCGCGTTGTGAGTATAAAGTATAAGGAGTATAAGGACCGAATAAGTTAGTGATGCCAAGTGCCAAACAAAACAAAACTAAAGAAATATTTCTCCGAATAATATCCACTGACTGACTGAAAGGTAGCCCCGGAAGATTTTTTTCTTAATACATTTTTCAACTGCCCGCTGCAGTGATGGGGTTCCGGGATTTATACAGAAAAATATAATTCCCGCGGGGCCGGGGCCTCTCAGGGGCCCCCTGGGAGCCGTGGGCCTGGGGCAAACTGTCCCCGTAGCCCCCCCCCCCCCGCTCGTGGCGGCTCTGCATGGACGTGTGAATAAAGATAGGATTGGCTCTTGCCCACGGTAACTAGAAACTTGCTATAACTTGCCTATCTCGTCGACCTCTCGGTCAATATTATTTATTTTGCCTTCATTAACTCTAAATAAATATGCCACACAATAAAACGCACGTTGTTACTCTGGTGAAGAGACGATAATAAATTATTACTCTCCCAACGAGAACTACAAACAGTGGTTGTAAATAATCTAATTTAATGTAAAAAGGTAGACAAGAAATAAGAAATACGAAAGTTAAGATAAGAATTATTTTAATTGTCTGCTTCTAAGAACTGGCCTGGGAACGCAGCTGAAAAGATAGCAGGCGTCTCCTCAGCTTCAATTGCGATAATACTTAAACACTTTACTCTCTTTTCTATACTGTAAGTAATGTCTTGTACCTTCTCTTTGATAATCTAAGAAAACCCCCGTTGCAGCAGACCTGCATACTCAACGAATTTTAAATGTAAAAAAACATACTTTAATACAACATAATGCGATTTCACATGTTTTTCTTAGTTCCATAAGAATAACATGGAGAATGAGTATGCAGGTTTGCTGCAACAGGTCCATTAAAACTGGGTGGTTTTAATTCAATGTTTAGTAGATCAGAACTAGGAGAAACCATATATCAAGTTTTATCAAGATAAGTCAAAAATAAGGAAGATATAGCATTTATTTTATTTCCCATAAGGATAACATGGGGAATGAGTATGCAGGTTTGCTGCCACATAAATGGAAATTTTGGGGGTTTTAGACTAAAATACATTATATCTCATCTAGATGAAGCCACAAACCAAGTTTTAATAAGATATGTTCAGTAATAAGCGAGATATATGATTTTACTTATTCCCCATAAGGTTAACATAGGGACAGGGACAACGTACTGTGTTTACCACTTTCAATATCTCGGTAACCAATGGTCATGGAGCAATGATTCAAAATACTTAATTGTTTGTTTTTTCGAGCTAAATTTAATGGTGCTGGCCAAAATTTGATTAATTTTCTTGTTATATGTGAAAAACTCAAAAAACCTATTTTTGGCGGGGTTTGTTCCCCTTTACCCCTCCTCCCAGTGGTCCAATCGGGCTGGTTTACGAACTCGTCCAATTGATTACCACTTTGCATGTCTTTACCAAACTTCATTATGATCAGACCATATTTACGGCCGCTATTGTGCTGACAGACACACACACATATATGTGAATATATATTCACAAACGTGCAGGGTAAGGCGGCCACTTGTATATAACTAGAGGTGTGCGGATATCCGAAAATTCGGATCGGATTCGGATCGGATCGGATATCCGAATCCGATCCGAGGGTTTTATAACTATCCGGTAAGACTGGCCAGATATCCGACTCTATCGGATAGACTGCATATTTTGGGGTAAATTTTAAAGAAGGATCAAATTTTAAAGTTTGGAAGGTCTTCCAAACAAAACAAGCCACTGCCGACGAAAGAACAGTAGTAACAAGCAGATAACATCGCGGAGCAAAAACGACGCTTTGAAATTCGACGTTGCGATTGCGGCTTGGACTTGGGCAACGCCTCAATCCGATGCGATTATGTAGTGGTAGCCGAATCAAGCGATGTATTTCGGTAGATGATATTGTGACTCGTGATTAGATCGAGACCGTTATATACGATCAGAGTATTGCGCAATACCCGACGCGATAACGATCATTTTCTTAAGATAAATTCTTCTATCGTAGCATTAAATCAGTTAACAAATAATCGTACATCCTTTATTAGATCTGTCTCGATCAGTATCCGTTACCGACGAAACATCGATTGATACGAGAGAAAATCGCAATCAAGACAAATCCGAGTTCGCCAATGACCGACAGTGACCACGTGACCACAGTCGTCTTCAGTTACCAAAACGAAATATCCCGTAAATTCCCCTTAAATAAATAGTCGTGTTGCTGTTTCGTACGACTATTTCAGGCCGTAAATATCTTAAACGGCCTGTTGATACGATGAAGTAAAAAGCCTACAATAATTTTGGGCTGCCAAAGGGTTGGCGAACCTGATCACTGTTTGTCTTTATCTCACTTTGGTTTTTTATGTCGACTTCTGCCGTCTGCTTAAAAACTGAATTGACTTAAAGGACGTGTTTCTTTAAATCACTGGATTCTTTTATTTTTCATTTAAGCAATTTCCTACCTAGAAACAAAAATTTGAACGATCAAAAATAACTTTTTATTTTGTTGAAATATTAATCTTTGACGAATGAAGCCGAGTCAAAGCCGACCGGCCGTATTTTCAATACGTGATTAAAATGGACATTCTTAGATAACAACAGTATAATGCTGAATTGACAACCTACGCCTTAGCCTTATGATAATAGTTAGTGAGTTTGCTTGTTGTTTATTATTTAAAACAAATAGACCTTTGATCTAAATTAAATGACCAAGTTTTAATACTGAAACCTACAACATTTGAAACTTATCTTGAAATTTAGGTTAAGTTTACTGCTCAGACCAAGGAGGTTATATTACTATACTGGAGGCAGCACTCCATAGTAAAACAGCGTGTCGGCTGTTTAGAACAAAATATCACAAAAATGGTACATCAGTTAGTACCAACCTTTGCAAAATACCTCAATTTCACCGACTTCCCAAAATGAATCCCAAAATGATTCAGTCGAGTCACGACTCAATTTTGAGCTTGGTTCATTCCGGAACCGGAAATCAATAATATTTTAAACAACGAACTAAACACTCATAATAAACTGCTAACGAGTACTTATTAGGTGATTTTTGTTTGAAAATAACTTCACCTAATTTATTTTTGGGTATATCTTTAATGGCAAAATAAAGTAAAAATAGCAAAACAGATACCTGGGCTAAAAGTAATTGATATAATCAGTCACTATGCAAATACGAGAATTATGGTAGAAACTTGGCAGGTAAGCAACATAAATAGTAGGACAATTTTCTTTTAGTGGTACAATATTGCTGAGCGACAGTAATGTTTGTATAATAACATGGCTGATGGCAAAATTAATTGTACATAAGGCGTGAAGTTGTCATTTACTGGCCGGATACTAACACTTATATATTGAACTTTAAATTAATTATTCTTTATTCATAGGTTTTAAAAAATAACATTTTCTATTCTATTATTTATATAATATCGTATTTGGCCTTACCTGTTCCAAGGCAAAGAAACCGTTCAATCATAATGAGAATCAGATCAACATGATTCAACTCTCCGAAATGATTACATCAGTTTTTGAATCAGTTGAATCGACTCAAAGAACGGTACATCAGTTAGTACCAACTGCGGCACGCTTTCCAATGCTGTTTGTGAAGACAGTGCTACCTCCAGTATAGTAATATAACCTCATTGGCTCAGACTTATTATTTTACTGAATTATTTTGTAGTGGATCTAAATCTTGGTTGTCAGGCATTAATGCATAAATAAAAATGTAAAGCTTTCCTCAAATATGAAGTGATTGGTGAATCAAGTTTTATATTTAATTCTTTTGTCTAATCACTTAGGCCTAGTCACTGAATTTATTGATTTGTGAAAAGGAAAAGAACAAAAAATACAGAGGTCTGAAAGTAAATAAATTTAGGTTGCATTGAAAAAGGAGTTTTTAAGTAGCCTAATCTTGAAATTGATATAGGCATAATAAGCTTATTCAATCAAATACTGCCTATGCTTAATGGAAATCAATAAATTTCTAAACTCTTAACAGATAATTAGTTGTACCTTTGCATACTTTAATAATTGACATTTGGCCTATATTAGAAACAATAAATCACAACAATCAACAACTCAAGCCTATCAAGGCAAACCTTACCTTACACATTAGGATAATATGGTAGTTCCTTGCAATTATCTTAGGCTCATGAGAAAACTTAAAAATCTGCTCATTACGCCGCATTGTAATATCCGAATCCGGTATTATCCGATCCGAACCTGTTGTTATCCGATCCGAAACCGATCCGAACATAAGCTATCCGATCCGAATCCGATCCGATCCAAAAATTCACTATCCGCACACCTCTATATATAACCCAGGAGAGGCGGCGAGGGGGACCCCCCATATATATCCTTAAACTATATCCTCTATGGAGATTTTTTTGTTGGACACGTTTCTTTTAATGTTTTCGCACCTATATATATCAGTTTGAAACTTCTTCTTCAACAATTAAAAAACACTTTTATAAGTCTCAGAGCCCTAAAAGGCGGCCAGGATATATTGCAGGGTTAGGAGGTCTGTGTATATATATATATATATATATATATATATATATATATATATATATATATATACGTCTTAGAGCCCTAAAAGGCGGCCAGGATATATTGCAGGGTTAGGAGGTCAGTGTATATATATACGTCTCAGAGCCCTAAAAGGCGGCCAGGATGTATTGCAGGGTTAGGAGGTCAGTGTATATATATACGTCTCAGAGCCCTAAAAGGCGGACAGGATATATTGCAGGGTTAGGAGGTCAGTGTATATATATATACGTCTCAGAGCCCTAAAAGGCGGCCAGGATATATTGCAGGGTTAGGAGGTCAGTGTATATATATACGTCTCAGAGCCCTAAAAGGCGGCCAGGATGTATTGCAGGGTTAGGAGGTCAGTGTATATATATACGTCTCAGAGCCCTAAAAGGCATAGGCGTAATTCGGGGGGGGCAAGGGGGGGCACTTGCCCCCCCAAAAATTTAGGAAATTAAAATTAATTTTTAGGTATAAATAACGAAAATTGACCAGAGTCATGTTTTTTTCAAGTTGTAAAATTAAATTATTATTAACATAAATTTTTCATTAATATGAGTCTTGTAGATATGCCGTAAAAGTACGCTGGTGGCGTAGTTTTGTTTGAAGTCCGATTGCAAATTTGCAAGGATACGTTTAGCGAACGAATACAGACATACACGCTATCCACTATGGCGCGCCGGTCGACGAGAACCCACTCCCACGCCAAACGACTCGTCCACCAAACTAACGCTCCAGGATGGCCAACCTCTAAACTCTGTAGTGCTGCTCAGAGCCAGTGTAACTTGCTTGTCATAAGACACTGTTCACCAGGGGTGCCCAGAAGGGGGGACATGGCGCAATATGCGCCATCAAAATTTTTGGGGGGGCATGATTTTTTGGGCGGGATAAAGGTTTTGTGAGGAATTTTGAACCAGCGAATAAGGGAAAAGTACAAAAAATAAATTATCATAACCATACGCAACAGTTAAAAGTACTGTTTATTTATCTAACCATTTCATCAGGTTGAATTGATGGTAACCATTACCATCACTTAACTCGTCATATATTCAAGTTTGCTAGGTAAACCATCCATGGAATCTCCATAAAGTCAATCCATGTGTTAAGTTATTTTGAAGGGCGGATGACAATGGGTCGACTGGACTGGCAACTCTGTCTGACATCGGGCCCAGAAGACATAGTGTCAGACGGTCTGTGGCCCCGGTCTGACACAGCCGTTCGTTAGCAATGTTACAAAAACCGGGTATTTACCCGGTTTACGGGTATTTTGGAGGCCGTGCGGAGTTTTGGCAGTGATTAAGAAAAAACCGCGTATAACCGGGGATTTAAGACTTGGATTGAGGAAATTTACTCATCAACTTGGATATTAAACAATAGGTGAAATGGGGGATTTTTGACGATCGAGGTACAAGGATTTTTTGGAACTCTAGATATTTTATTTTTCAAACGAAAGTTGGTGTTATGTATTTGGTTTGGTTGTATTGGTTATTTCGCTGCAGTGTTACCAGAAAATGGGTAATAGCCCGGTTTGTGGGGTTTTTGTTGGCCGTTCGGGGACATAATTAACATGATTAAGAAAAATCGAGTAAAATCGGGGATTTTGGACTTGAGCTGCGGGGATTTACTCGGCATCCTAAATACATAAAAAACGGGTAAAACCGGGGATTTTTGAATTGTGATTTGCTTTACAAATATTCAATGTCCATGTAAGGTGAGATATAAAGTCCGGTATTTGGTGTTTTTAAAGTCATTTAGGTGGTTTTTCGGCTAACTACCCGGATTTTGGTACTTGGGGGGGATTTTGCAGGGATTGGTGCCGAAAAACCGGGTAAAAGTGAGGATTATCAATGGAGTTGGCAGGTTAAATGCCAAATCATGGGTAATGCAACACTGGACGTTAGAGATAAGAGTATAGCAACAGTCAATCGCCAGTCGTATAAAGCACAGTTGGTGTGCCTGCTTTGACTGCAGTGAGGCAGTATTACAAATAGTACAATTACTGACTGAAGTCAAGGCCATGCCAATGGGGGGGGAGGGGTCAGGGGGTCAACCCCCCCCCCCCGAAAATATTGAAGTGGCATTTAAATGAAAGGTTAGAAAGTTATTTTTTTCACTTCCTGTAACCGCGGAGGAATTTTTTTTTCTGGCTACGGCTTTGAGTGAAGTGAATGGTGATTACAAGTTCACATTGTGTTGTGATATCGTGGTTGGATATTAACTTAAGCTAGTTAGATATAAAGAAAATAATATGCATTGGCAGTGTATATACCCCATAGATACTTTGGTATTATACAGAGCCACTATTTTTAGAGATTTTTTTATTGATTACCAAAAATGTCTTTGTAATTGGAAAGAACATACTTTAATTGACTTACTGTACAAATTGGACATAATTATGATAAGCGGTCTTTGTTTTCTGCTTCCCAGAAGACAGCGATGTTGGTGAGAATTGAGTTGATCGAGTCGCCACCGCCACTAGCGACTTCACCCGAACGCCACCCTTATTCAGCGCGCAGCGGCGGTTATGTTAAGTTAGGTTATCATAAATATGTTAGGAGGACTTTCCTTGTTTCGTTATGAAACGAACGATACCAGATGAGTCATACTTTCGCCTGCACCCTTGACAGGTGATGCGTGCGCTCTGATCAACGACCTGACCTTGGCCTATTTCAAGGGTATTTGGCGGGCAAAAGTATGACTCATCTGGTATCGTTCGATTCGTAACGAAACGAGGAAAGTCCTATTAATATATTTATGATAACCTGACCTAACAGCCTAACATAACCGCCGCAGCGCGCTGTATAAGGGTGGCCTCCGTGTAATACCAAAGTACCAACCCATATTCTGCAGTACGAACTGCTAGTGCAAAGGGGGGGGGGGTGTATGGTGTATGCAATCAAATCAGGATGAGGCAATGACCTAGAAGATCTTGCCCCCCCAATCGAAATGCTGAAATTACGCCCATGCTAAAAGGCGGCCAGGATGTATTGCAGGGTTAGGAGGTCAGTGTATATATATACGTCTCAGAGCCCTAAAAGGCGGCCAGGATATATTGCAGGGTTAGGAGGTCAGTGTATATATATACGTCTCAGAGCCCTAAAAGGCGGCCAGGATGTATTGCAGGGTTAGGAGGTCAGTGTATATATATACGTCTCAGAGCCCTAAAAGGCGGCCAGGATATATTGCAGGGTTAGGAGGTCAGTGTATATATATATATACGTCTCAGAGCCCTAAAAGGCGGCCAGGATATATTGCAGGGTTAGGAGGTCAGTGTATATATATACGTCTCAGAGCCCTAAAAGGCGGCCAGGATATATTGCAGGGTTAGGAGGTCAGTATATATATACGTCTCAGAGCCCTAAAAGGCGGCCAGGATGTATTGCAGGGTTAGGAGGTCAGTGTATATATATACGTCTCAGAGCCCTAAAAGGCGGCCAGGATATATTGCAGGGTTAGGAGGTCAGTGTATATATATACGTCTCAGAGCCCTAAAAGGCGGCCAGGATGTATTGCAGGGTTAGGAGGTCAGTGTATATATATACGTCTCAGAGCCCTAAAAGGCGGCCAGGATATATTGCAGGGTTAGGAGGTCAGTGTATATATATATACGTCTCAGAGCCCTAAAAGGCGGCCAGGATATATTGCAGGGTTAGGAGGTCAGTGTATATATATACGTCTCAGAGCCCTAAAAGGCGGCCAGGATATATTGCAGGGTTAGGAGGTCAGTGTATATATATACGTCTCAGAGCCCTAAAAGGCGGCCAGGATGTATTGCAGGGTTAGGAGGTCAGTGTATATATATACGTCTCAGAGCCCTAAAAGGCGGCCAGGATGTATTGCAGGGTTAGGAGGTCAGTGTATACATATACGTCTCAGAGCCCTAAAAGGCGGCCAGGATATATTGCAGGGTTAGGAGGTCAGTGTATATATATACGTCTCAGAGCCCTAAAAGGCGGCCAGGACATTTTACCGTAATTCTCACCCTTGTGCACTTTTCATGCACTTAAGTGTCTAAGACCGTCGTGGGTTGGAAATGAGGAACGCCCCATAGCAATTAATCAATTTATATGTCTAAATGCTGCTTTAAGCCAGCTTTTAACCCGGAGTATTTTTTTCTATTTACTCTATTATCTTTGTATGAAATAACTTGATAACTTATATCTAAATACCATACGTTTATATTGTCTTATTACAACCATTTGCATCGCCTATTTCCTCGTCTAATTTTAATTAAAGCATATTTAGCTTTTTTTAACGTGCTTGTGTCAAAATGGTCATAGTCTATTGATATTGTAACACTATTCCTGCAAAATCTTCAATTTGTGTCTTCGCCTTTAAAAAATAATTGATTAAAATCTCTTACTAAGGCAAATCTTATATATATTATAACATTATTTGTCGTCAATTATCGTCGTAACATATATGTGAAGTTACTCCGTGTTTCAGTATCACCCAAGACCAACCTCGAGTTCTACCGGGTTAAATGCAAATACCCGGTGTATTTAAAACCAGCTGTTTAAGTTTTGGGCGTCAAAACGTTTTATTTAATAACGACCGTAAATAATATAAGAAAATGATTTTCCTGTAAGTCGCCTTCTCGCTTTTTAGAGATAAAATTTAATTAGCTTCGGTAAAATCTTTTCTGGCCATTCACGCAACGAAAACCACCGATGAATTTATTTATGCATCGATGAAGGAAACTTCTTAAATAGTTCCCTGCTCTTCAGGAAAATATCATCAAATATGCACGAACATTTGATGTTGCATTTATAGCTTCTGTGAAAGTTTAAAACTCGGTATCGGTGTAGATCGACGAGTGTATAAAATTTATCAAAATCTATTCCTCCCTTTGAGAAATAATCAGTGAAATACTAAATGTCGGCTTAAGCTCCCAGTTTGATAGTTTTTTCACAGCAATTTTATACGATCACAACTACACGAATGAGTTTTGGGTGATAGCTAAGTGATTCCATGCTACCGAGGAAATCACTATCGCAAATGTTGGTGAATTCTACTGTCCTAATGATGTTAACCTTTACTTTTAACCTCCTGTTGGTGTTAGCTTCAGTTTCTTGCCTCATCTTGCATTCCCTCGCCACTTTTTTCGCCCGATTCCAGATTTAATCTGGTGTTCATATTGCTTTCTAGAACCCTGGGGACAATCATAGATTCCTCAGTTGTACTCTAACTAAACATTTCCACTCAGTCTGCAGTTTGTTCGTGTCCGTTTACTTGAGAGAATAACGGGATTTTTTTGGGTTATATTGGGTTTTGTAACATTAAAAAAAACCCATAATCTGTAGTCTTCGAGTTGGAATCTTCAAGCTTCATTTCTGTGATCTGTCCCGGTTCTTGGAGGGAATATTGTGTCTTGGCACTCTAGTTTCAAATACCATATTTACACTCCTGTCGTGGTCTTCAACATCCACAACTTTGAGCCTGTATATTCACAAATCACTCTGACATTAATAAATAGCTCCCTCAGCTGAATTCAAATTTAAATCATTGAAAAGAATTCCGACGCTACATACGTTCAGATTCCTCATAGCTAGTCGAGATTGCTTCCACATCGTCTTTTATGTAAACTGTAAGATTACTTACGAGATTATCATATTGTACGGTTTACATCCAATGAATTTCGACTACAGTAAACTTGGTAGGATGCAGTGGCGGATCCAGAGCATGAGTTCGGGGGGGGGGGGGCAAGCAGGATTGCGCGGGTAACATCTGGGGGGGCCGTCCCCCGGAAAATTGGCGAAAATTTGAACTGAAAACTCGTGTTTTTAGGCAATCTAGAGACAGAAACATGCTAAATTTTCAATTTTAATTAATTCATTTTCATTCAATTTTAGTTTTTATTGGATTAGTTTATATATTGTATACTTGTTTAGGTAATTAGGGAAAAAGTCTGGTTTAGAGGTTCAAGCCTTAAAGTTATTATTTACAATACTTTCTCCAGAAAACTTAAATTAAAAAAAAGTCCTAAGTCGAGCCTTCTTTTTCCAGTGTTTTCTCCTTTGGCATAACGCTCGATTATATTATCAACATTCACCTCAATATCACAATGTATGTATAAAAAACATAATCCGTTCTACCTCTCTTCAACCATTCTTGTCCGTTGCCACGATTTAACTAGCTTTACATTTGCCTTTTATCAGTGATCGGCAAATACTCGCGATCGTTTTTCACAAGTCAATAAAAACCGCATTTTTCGAAAAATAAATTAAAAGTGCAGCAATCTGTGATTTACCAGTAGAATTTTTTAAAAGCATTACCATATTTCCAATTGTCAACACAGTAAACTGAGCTTTGTAAAACTTCGATGTATAGAGTCACTGTTCCAAAACTTTAGCTCTTTTCTCTACTTTAGTGAAGCTCTTTTTTAAAATTCTGAGGCTTATTGACAAATCTACTTAAATATTCCTTTTATTTGACACATCAAACGTTCAAATCCGTCCAGCCGTTGATGAGTATTGACTGTGATAAGAAAACCGCTTGCAAATTAATATATGGATTAATAATTAAATAAATAAAGTAAATAAAATTATTTAACATTGTTTGAATAAATATAAGCAATAAAAATATATAAATTAATGATAAAATTGATACAATGAAACATCATTAGTTAGTTTTCAATATAACAGGGGTTTTATCATACACAAATTAATAGCTGAATTGTTAAATTAATATTTTAAACTAAAACTATTAAGGGTCTAACATGTTTCAGTATTAGTCAGGTGCCTGCATAAAACTGACGGCAAACTTGCTACACCCACTCACTCCTGGCACAGACTGTACTTTGGGACATATGAAAGTGGGACATTTGCTATGCAGGTCGTTATTAAAAAAATTACATTTGGGACATCTGAAATTGGGACAAATGAAACTTTTGTTACTTCATATTTATTGTAGCTAATTTTGGGACTAATGGAGTTTGGGACATATGAAATTTTAAAAATTTAGTGTTATTTTAGAGAGTTTGGGACATATGAAATTGGGACATTAGACAAATTTTATTATTTAAATAATTTTGGACATATGAATTTGGGACAAATGCATTTTTTTATACCTTCTATATTTCGTAAGATTTTTGGGACAAATGAAATTGGGACACGTGAAAATATTGTACAGGGTGTCCACAAAATCAGGCTGTAAAAATTCCCGTATATTTCCCGCATTTTTCACGCCGAAATCAAGTTTTTCACGCTAAGTAATTGGTAATTGTTTGCGTATTTTTAATTAAGTATGCCTAAAGAAACCACATTTTCATATTTTCATGATTTACATTTTTTAATTTCAATCACTGGCTGAAGAGTCACGGAAACCCCAATAACGGAACCAATATGGCAATCAGTCAATTATTTAACTCGCGAGGACTGACACACCTGTCTAAAATACCCAGGTTAGTAATTTTTTGACCGTCGGCAGGCTGGCCGTCACAACACCTCACGTGCGTCTTTCCAGGAACATCATGACTCAGTTCCCGTCATTCTCTAACCCTTACGCTCAGTTCAATGAACGTTTCTTTAGAGGGCTGGTGTTTTCGACCGTAAGTCACACAAGAATTCATGTTGCATTATACATATTTTGTATGCACATATTTCTTGTATAAAATATTCAAATCACCAATGTACAATTCTTTTATGGAGTTCTTGTCAATATAAACACATCGTTGTATATAATATACGGGGGTTATTAACGCAATAACAATAATTTTTGTAATACCTTCTGCAATTCAAAATATATTTTTATGATATATAAATATTTTGCATGCACATCTGTCCCACGTAAAGTGGTCACAGCAATAATGTTAAAAGGCTTTATAGTGGAGTTTTTGTACAAATAAACAAGTAATTTTTCAATATAGGCCTAATAACTTTTATACAAAAACTGGTCTAAAACACCGTGAGTCAGTCATCGCAAAAATCAAAGTCAATTCTGCCGGGTTAAGTCAATTCTGCCGGGCTGAGTTCATAAGGCGAAAACCCCTGCACAGTGAACGACGAATCTGCCGTTGATTTTCTAATCTCACGGCAGAGGGTGAAACCTACGTAGAACGGAAATAAAACTACTTGAAAAGAAATTGGCGTTAAGTTAGTTTTTGTGACAAACCAACATTTCATTGCAAAATGCAATTAAAATACATTGTGAAATGTGCAATACGTTGTATTACACCAAACGGATATTTATTTGCTTCTCGTATTCGTATTTCATTATGGCATTATACCTATAGAGTTCATTTTCATAACCTGAGCGAAGTCGCAACAACATAACGAATATCGATCCATCGATCGTAAACTTGACAAGGTGAAGCTGAGCACGCGCCGACTATCGGAATACTTTGCCTCACATCCCTGCCCGTTCCCATTCTCGAATTAACAACGCAGTGGTAGTGTCTGATTGGCCCGACGCAATGACATCACGTGGTTTCCATGACAACCTGCTATGCGCACTGAACATTGCGCATTACGCGTGAGGTAGAAAGGGAGAAAATAGGAACGAAGGGCGGAAGGAAGTAAGACAAAAATTCGGAAACAAAAAAAACAAAACCAATACTAGAATAGTTGACTCATCGTACCCGGTTTTACTGATTACCAAATGTCGTATCTTAACCGAAGTTGTACTAAACATCCGTTTCAAGTTAAATTACCTTTTGAAAATGAAATTCGCTGGTATGTCAAACATCTAATATAGCTGATTTTAGTGTAGTAATTTTCTCGAGGTGTCACACCAGTCGTGCAAGGCAGAGATGTCAAGACGACGGACGGACGTAGGCCTACCGATAAAAACAACAGGCTCACGCTCGCCAATGCCGTAATTGCCGGTCCAAAATTATTGTACGAATCAGACGCCTTTAAATTCGACAGTTCAAAATTAATAATTCTAATAATGTGGGCGAATCATTAAAATAATGTGGGTTTCATTAAACGTTTCCTTTAAAGGTAAGGAAAAAATGCCGATTGAATTTTAAAATATTAACATTTTTTATTTCCACTAAGTCAAATCATACGATAATTAATTGTAACGATAGGGAATAAACGAATATGCTTAATTCTGTAGTAATCTCAAGTCCCCAACGTAATAATAATAATAATCTTTAATCCGTGAAATAAATTAACATTTGCATGGAATGCGTCAAAAGATACACTAGCTACAGTACATATACTTTTAAAAATACATTAGATACATTAGCTGAAATGGCGACCTATCCAGGTAGGTATTTTAAGCCAAGTAAAACAAGTATAGTCTAAGTATAAAAATATACAGGATGTCTATAAGAGAACTCCGGTATTTAAAAAAATCATACATTAATAACTATAGAAGATAGCAAAATGTAGTTATTTCTCGGAAACGAGTAGCTCATCAAGATTTTACTCATATCAATTGGGAATGTTTTCGTCAAGAGAAAGTAGCGCTGCGGAGCGTAACGCGTGCGGCTGTCGGTGCTGTCTGGATCGCCGCGATATGGCGACGCCGCGCCGCAACAAAAGGCTCAATGGGTTATTTGGCTAATAGAAACTAAATCTGTTGTTACGGTTCAAGTAAACTTTAAAAATTCGTGATATTAACCACCTCAGGCAAATAATAATAAATTGTGTGGCAACCGTCCCCCCAGACATGCTGGCAAGGACATGGGAAGAGGTGGAATAACGTTACGACCTGTACCATGCCACTGACGGAGCTCAAATTGAACTTTATTAAATTGCTTTAAAAAAAAAACTTGAAAATTCAACCTTTCCAATCATGTATTTAACATTTGTATAACCTTTTTACTCCATTAAAATATTTTGCCTCAAAACCCGGAGTTCTTTATAGACACCCTGTATTATAAAGTTTTAAACATTGAGTCCCATCCCCGCAATAGATTTAGTAAAGTTGTATATGGCCAAAATTTTAGGCTTTAAGGCCAAAAAATTTGTGACCTAAATTTTTGTTAGGATTATCGTCAAAATGTGATAACAGTTAGCAATATTGAAATTATTGTAATTTTAATCATAAACAAAAGTTAACTAAACTGAGTCAAGAAAATATTGAAGTTAGAAATAAAAACTATATACATTACGCAAAGGCCCAGTCGTGGGGCAGAGATTGTTTGTTGACTTTTAAAACCCCTCCCCACCCCCTGCCAAACAGTTGAGTTCTTTTGTTTGGTATGTTGTCGCCGGCCGTGATCTGATAAGAGAAATGCTAAAAAAAATTCTAAAACCCAAACGAATAATCATATAAAAACCAAACGAAGTTTAATATTTTCTTGGATTTTTATAAATCATAATTAGACACAAATGAAAGCGATGACATGTTCCATTCGAGAGATAAGCCATGATTCAGATTTCCGAATTCCGAGGAATCGTATTTCTTGAAACGTCTCTACGTCCTTTCCCTACTAATTCTGCCGGCGCATTATATCTCCGGCTATGACCGAGTCAGCTGATAGTATGGTGCAGGAGGGAGAGGGGGTACTTTTCTGAAAACATTTTCTAAAACACCGCTGCTTGTCAAATGTTGTGTTTACCAATATAATATGTTAAAAATATCATATGACACGGTTAGTAGCATAGTGGTCATAGCCGGAGATATAAAGCGCGAACTGTACGCAGAGCTTTTCCTGCTATTTACAGCATTTCACGTGTTCAAAAATAGATCGCAATTAATTATGATCCTACCGATAAAATTACGCGGACTTTTTTCAAGTAGTTTAACTACTCGATTCGTGTTTGAGAAGTTAGTTGTAAAAGCACTAAACAGTCGATTAATTACGAGAAAGTCGTGTACCCGCCCATCCCTAAAAGTTAAAAGATCTGATCTGAATCCTCTATTTCAAACGATTGTGATCACGGTGATCTACCTTTGGTTATTTGCATATAAAACTTACTGCTTTATCTTTTGAATCATAAGCATTATTTTAATTTCATCAGTTCTAAAAAAAAATAATTTTCATTTTTTTTATTTTCCACAGTTGAAGAAAATATTGTTGGATAAAAATACAAAATTTCATACATTCTTCACAGGTACGAAATTTGCTACCTACAAAATTCTGGACGACAAAATAGGGTTAGAAAATTTTCAGTTTTAGCTGTTGAAAACAAATTATTTATTACAGAAAAGAAACAGCGAGGAAATGAAAAGTGAGATACGATATAGCCTACGATTGCTCTAAAATAATTTCAAACACAATAAAAATATTCAGGACAAAACAGAATATTTTGACTTATAATGGTAGGTAATCATTCGGCGTTATCAAAATTTATTTCACAATTACGTTCTTCAGTTTAGTCCCACTCTTTTATTGACATTCGTCCTAAGGAAGTATACAAGTCAACGAAACGACGGTCACGTCGTTCCGGTCCTATTATTGCGCTAGCCAAATAATACGCATGCACACGTGACCACTTTTTGTTGCTTTCTTATCTTCCATCCGTCGCAAGACCGTCTCGTGCAAAAACTGTTTCTTGGAATACTCTGCTGGCAGAGTAAATAAAGACTGAAAAATACAATTCTTTTATGTTTTGTACGGAAATAATCTCGCGGCTAGGCCTATACTCTCTTCAGACGATAATCTTGGCTGAAAAAATCGTTCCCTCCGTCGCTCACAATAGCGTCCGTGTTCTCGCTAAGTTCCCGTATTTTCGACAAAATTCACGTATATTTCACGCATATTTCCCGGTGAAATATAATTTCCGTATAATTCCCGATTTTCCCGAAATTCCCGCTCTGTGGACACCCTGATTGTAATTGGGACAACTGAAATTGGGACAAGTGAAAATGTCAATATTATCATAGTTTGGGACAAATGAAATTGGGACATTTGGCATGCTCCCGTATATCCTATCTTCTCCTCTTAAAATTAGATCAGTATTTTTTAAGATTACTAAATTTTAGCTCATAATTCCCTGTAGTGTCAAGTTTTGAGTTCAGTACTTAAGCGTTAAAAAAACCTCTCTTATCCTTAACCAGTAATCCAAATTTCCGGTAATCCGAACCGGAGGTTTGGAAGTAAAAGTTTAGTTTGAAACAATAAGTTACTAAATGCAAAGATAAAATGAAGCTTAACAAAGAAACAAAGAAAACTCCCCTATAACATTTGCTTGTTTGTGATCGGCAGAGTTAATTTTGCTGTATATGGATGATCTTGTGTGATCAGCGAATATGATTTTGCCGCACTCTGAATATCTGAACTAAGTTCAGTTCTAATTAGTTGGGATTAATGAGGTACTTGCTGAGTGATTGCTGTTCTTGTTCACGATTCTACGTACAGACAAATGTGCTCCCAAGTCAAGCTTCTTAGTAATTGTGTGGTAACAGTTTTTGAATATTCATCATTATCTTCACATCTTATGGTATTGTTATCCAATTTTATGCAGCTGTGTTATAATAATTTCTAAATCTTATACATATTGTTTTGTTTTATTACAGAAGAAACTGTAACCAAAAAGAAGAAAAAGAAGAAGATAAAACAAGAACCTGAAGAGGAAGCTATGGAAGGTAAGATCATGAATTTTCTCAGTTGTATATCAGGTGTGGATGAGGACTCAGGAGGTTGTTTGAATTCCTTCCATCTTTAAAAAACTTAACAAATAATGTCTGACAATGCCCCTACAAATCTTATGATTTAGAATAAGAAAGTAATTGAGGATTTGTATTAATAGCGGGTACGTTGCAAATGTCCCAATTTCATATGTCCCAAACTATGAAAATATTAACATTTTCATTTGTCCCACGTTTCATTTGTCCCAAAATTCTTATATCATAAGAATTGTCATATGTCCCAATTTCATTTGTCCCAAAATTACTCTTCAGTTGTAATTTTCATCTGTCCCAAAATCATATGTCCCAAATTATTTTAATAATAAAATTTGTCAGATGTCCCAATTTCATTTGTCCCAAACTGTTTAAAAAACGTAACATTTTTTTAAATTTCCTTTGTCCCAAACTTCATTTGTCCCAAAATAAGTTACAATAAATATTAAATATCAAGAGTATCATTTGTCCCAATCTCAGATGTCCCAACACATTTTATTTAATATAAACCTGTATTGTCATATGTCCCAATGTCATATGTCCCAAAGTACAGTCAGTGCCAGGAGTACGTAGGTGTAGCGCGTTTGTCGCTTGTTTTTTGCAGGCGTTTTTCTCAGATAATAGTAGTAGATGAATTGTAACTGCGCTGACACGTTTTGAAGTTGTTATTTAAGAAGACGACAAATAAATGGTTTTAAATGTATAATTTAAATCCAATCGCTAAAACTGTAGAACAAGAACATCCTGGAGTAGTTAAGAATACATGTGTATACAAACACTATCTGGTCTTGGCCTAGGTAGGCTATCTACAGAGTGCTTTTCTGTCAACCACGGCCACCTATTTATTGGATAGTAAGGTGACCACACTTCCCGTTTTTTAGCGACGTGTCCCGTTGACTCAAAGAAAACGCTCGAGACGACCCCATATTGGCATAATTTGTGGGAAAGTTATATACTAAAAAACTTCTGTAAAACTAATGACAGCGACCCTAGCCGTTCTACTGGACCGATGTAAATGTGGGTTGTACCTAAATTAACACGTAGACTACGACTACCGGCCGTCACAGTGCCGGGTACATGGTGCTGTTTTAGCTGTGGGAGGGAACGTGTTAAGGTTATCGGCCCTATATGTGCAGGTTTTATGTGTATTTTGAAAATATTTTTTCGTCATACTGCTTCAAAAACAGCTGCTTTTGACACCTGTGTTGGGATTCAAAAGTTGTTCTTTTTAGTCCTTGGATAATAACATATGATTTGATGATCATTATTTTGCTAGGACCAAAAGGATCATTGTTGATGATACTTTTGATTCGAGGTAAATAATTGAACAATCTTCATTCGATTACAAATAATCTAAACATTCATCGTTATTGTACATCAGCCCGATGGTGAGCTATCGATTAGATCGGGAGTGGTTATAAAGTTATTATATTTAATTGCAATAATTCATTGTTGCATTTTTGCATTTTTGTCGGTTTAATCAATTTGTGAAACTCGCTTATTTCACCAATCGATTATTGCATCCGTTTGATAAAATGTATCTCAATGTACGTAAAATGTGAACATTACGAACCGATTGAGTACATTGACTTTGCCTGTAAAGACAATTACAACACAGGCTCATCGTGTTGTGTTTGGGTTCGACTTTGTCAGGCCCATACATAGGCCTGATTTGGTTCCAAAAATCCCTTATTAAATGAGATTTTTTTCAAAGAGGTGGCCATATTCATATAGCGCATAAGTAATAGCTGTAGACTATAACCAATTATAATTTGTACAATATACATTGCCAATTTACTGGGACTTCGCGGTAAAAATAGACTGTTTTAACATGTCCATCAAGAAATGAGCTAAGCAATAACTGAAGAACAGTTCAGTAATATTTTAGGTGATTTAAGTCAACAGCAAAGTGAACTGGAGTGGAGTATTATAATGATACACTACAACTGTTAATGAATTAATCAAAATCAAACATAGAAGACAAAAATATCAACTGAAAAGTTCGAAATAATTTCTTTTTGGTAAAAAACCCGACTTTAAATGCTCTAAAATGGATGAAATAATTTTTAAGTCAAATTTTGTAATATCCAAACTCACGTATTTCAAGTCGGCGCGGCTATATATTAGCTCGAATGTATGGTCATGCTCTATACATTTTTAGAGCGTTTAAAGTCTGTTTTTTTTTCAAAAAGAAATCGTCTACAGCTGATGTCGTGGAGTGCTGTTGCTGTTATCAATGGGAAGTGACGGTGATAAGGGAGATAGTGCTGCTCTCTGTATAAAAATAGGAATCTGGGCGAACTACTGCTTGTTTAGACGCATTCTGTCTCAACACATTCACGGTTGTATCAATAAGTGTAACATTGATTTGATCTCTGTCACAGACGAATACTTCATCTGTGTCTCTGTTAAATACGCACCTATGAGGACATTTTAAATCAAGTTCCAGAAACATAAGATTTATTTCTCCTTTTTCAAGGTGTTAAATGACTGGGCTAAAGTATAACATATTAGCAATGTTCGTTTACGTGCTTTCATCTGTCAAAAATTTATAAGCCAGAGAAAACATAATTATGTTCACTAAAGAAGAGCAGACTGAATAGGGCGGGCGGCAAAAACTGTAAACTCATCTAAACTCATCATATTGTCTGCTAAACCTCAGCTGAAATTACTAAATAAAGTGTTTTTGTTGAACTGTCAAAACTATGTTTACGTTTTTCACAGCCTTCTACATGTACATTTGTACGTCACGGCACCGGACCAGAATTGTACCGCGTTGTGAGTATAAGGAGTATAAGGACCGAATAAGTTAGTGATGCCAAGTGCCAAACAAAATAAAACTAAAGAAATATTTCTCCGAATAATATCCACTGACTGACTGAAAGGTAGCCCCGGAAGATTTTTTCTTAATAAATTTTTCAATTGCCCGCTGCAGTATTGGGGTTCCGGGATTTATACAGAAAAATATAATTCCCGCGGGGCCGGGGCCTCTCAGGGGCCCCCTGGGAGCCGTGGGCCTGGGGCAAACTGTCCTCGTAGGCCCCCCCCCCCGCTCGTGGCGGCTCTGCATGGACGTGTGAATAAAGATAGGATTGGCTCTTGCCCACAGTAACTAGAAACTTGCTATAACTTGCCTATCTCGTCGACCTCTCGGTCAATATTATTTATTTTGCCTTCATTAACTCTAAATAAATATGCCACACAATAAAACGCACGTTGTTACTCTGTTAAAGAGACGATAATAAATTATTACTCTCCCAACGAGAACTACAAACAGTGGTTGTAGGCTAAATAATCTAATTTAATGTAAAAAGGTAGGCAAGAAATAAGAAATACGAAAGTTAAGATAAGAATTATTTTAATTGTCTGCTTCTAAGAACTGGCCTGGGAACGCAGCTGAAAAGATAGCAGGCGTCTCCTCAGCTTCAATTGCGATAACACTTAAACACTTTACTCTTTTCTATACTGTAAGTAATTTCTTGTACCTTCTCTTTGATAATCTAAGAAAACCCCCGTTGCAGCTGACCTGCATACTCAGCGAATTTCAAATGTAAAAAAACATACTTTAATACAACATAATGCGATTTCACATGTTTTAGCGAATTTCCCCTATAGGGAAGAAGCTATTACCGTAGGTCTCATGGTAAGACCTAAGCTCGGGACCACTATAACTTTTCGTTTTGGGGCCCCCAGAAGCAAAAAACACTATTCGTTCGAATTTTTATATATATATATATATCTATATATATATATATATATCTATATATATATATATATCTATGTGTCTGTTAGCACGATAGCGGCCGCAAAAATGGTCCGATCTTTATGAAATTTGGTACGGACATGTAAAGTGGTAATCAATTGGACGAGTTCGTGAACCAGCCCGATCGGACCACCGGAAGGGGGGATAAAGGGGGATAAACCCCCCCAAAAATGGGTTTTTTGAGTTTTTTACATAGAAAAATAAAATTTATCAAATTTTTGTGGGCACCATTGAATTCAGTTCAAAAAAACAAATAATTTAGTATTTTGAATCACTGCTCTATGCCCATTGGTTACCGAGATATTGAAAGTGGTAAACACAGTACGTTGTCCCAATGTTAACCTTATGGGAAATAAGTAAAATTCTATATCTCGCTTATTTCTCAACATATCTTGATAAAACTTGGTAAATGGCTTCTTCTAGTTCAGATCTACTAAATATTGAATTAAAACTATCCAGTTTTAATATACCTGTAGCAGCAAACCTGCATACTCATTTCCCATGTTATTCTTATGGAGCTTAACAAAACATGTCAAATCTTGCTATGTTTGCTTGAAATACGTTGTTTTGCATTTGAAATTCGCTGAGTATGCAGGTCTGCTGCAATGGGGGTATTTCTTAGTTCCATAAGAATAACATGGAGAATGAGTATGCAGGTTTACTGCAACAGGTCCATTAAAACTGGGTGGTTTTAATTCAATGTTTAGTAGATCAGAACTAGGAGAAACCATATATCAAGTTTTATCAAGATATGTCAAAAATAAGGAAGATATAGCATTTATTTTATTTCCCATAAGGATAACATGGGGAATGAGTATGCAGGTTTGCTGCCTCATAAATGGAAATTTTGGGGGTTTTAGACTAAAATACATTATATCTCATCTAGATGAAGCCACAAACCAAGTTTTATTAAGATATGTTCAGTAATAAGCGAGATATATGATTTT
Source organism: Flexamia atlantica (assembly GCA_035578135.1). NCBI lineage: Eukaryota > Metazoa > Arthropoda > Insecta > Hemiptera > Cicadellidae > Flexamia > Flexamia atlantica. The sequence continues at coordinate 23,856,960 of JAQJVK010000008.1, forward strand.
ACTTATTCCCCATAAGGTTAACATAGGGACAGGGACAACGTACTGTGTTTACCACTTTCAATATCTCGGTAACCAATGGTCATGGAGCAATGATTCAAAATACTTAATTGTTTGTTTTTTCGAGCTAAATTTAATGGTGCTGCCCAAAATTTGATTAATTTTTTTGTTATATGTGAAAAACTCAAAAAACCTATTTTTTGCGGGGTTTATCCCCCTTTACCCCTCCTCCCAGTGGTCCAATCGGGCTGGTTTACGAACTCGTCCAATTGATTACCACTTTACATGTCTGTACCAAATTTCATTATGATCAGGCCATATTTACGGCCGCTATCGTGCTGACAGACACACACATATATGTGAATATATATTCACAAACGTGCAGGGTAAAGCGGCCACTATATAGCCCAGGAGAGGCGGCCAGGGGGACCCCCCATATATATTCTTAAACTATATCCTCTATGGAGATTTTTTTGTTGGACACGTTTCTTTTAATGTTTCCGCACCTATATATATCAGTTTGAAACTTCTTCTTCAACAATTAAAAAACACTTATATACGTCTCAGAGCCCTAAAAGGCGGCCAGGATATATTGCAGGGTTAGGAGGTCAGTGTATATATATACGTCTCAGAGCCCTAAAAGGCGGCCAGGACATTTTACCGTAATTCTCACCCTTGTGCACTTTTCATGCACTTAAGTGTCTAAGACTGCCGTGGGTTGGAAATGAGGAACGCCCCAAAGCAATTAATCAATTTATAAGTCTAAATGTATGTTTTTGCACTTTTCCAGTCAAATGGGCTCATTTTTAGACTTAAAATATGTTTAGTTTAGCCCCTATGCACAAAAAGTCGGAAAAACTAAAGATATTCTTACTCTTACTTAATTTTAATGCTAGATAAAATATTACCGTCTCAAAAAATTTAAAAAAATGCGGGGAACAATTTTAGTCCAGAGACATTTTACCGTAATTCTTACCCTTGTGCACTTTTCATGCACTTAAATGTCTAAGACCGTCGTGGGTTGGAAATGAGGAACGCCCCATAGCAATTAATCAATTTATATGTCTAAATGTATGTTTTTGCACTTTTCCAGTCGAATGGGCTCATTTTTAGACTTAAAATATGTTTAGTTTAGCCCCTATGCGGAAAAACTTAAGATATTCTAACTCTTACAAAATTTTAGTGCTAGATAACATATTATACCGTCTCAAAAATTTTAAAAAAATGCGGGGAATAATTTTAGTCCAGAGACATTTTACCGTAGTTCTCACCCTTGTGCACTTTTCATGCACTTAGGTGTCTAAGACCGTCGTGGGTTGGAAATGAGGAACGCCCCATAGCAATTAATCAATTTATATGTCTAAATGCTGCTTTAAGCCAGCTTTTAACCCGGTGTATTTTTTTCTATTTACTCTATTATCTTTGTATGAAATAACTTGATAACTTATATTTAAATCCTTACGTTTATATTGTCCTATTACAACCATTTGCATCGCCTATTTCCTCGTCAAATTTTAATTAAAGCATATTTAGCTTTTTTTAACGTGCTTGTGTCAAAATGGTCATAGTCTATTGATATTGTAACACTATTCCTGCAAAATCTTCAATTCATGTCTTCGCCTTTTAAAAATAATTGATTAAAATCTCTTAAAATCTCTTACTAAGGCAAATTTTATATATATAATAACATTATTTGTTGTTTATTATCGTCGTAACATATTATATGTGAAGTTACTCCGTGTTTCAGTATCACCCAAGACCAACCTCGAGTTCTACCGGGTTAAATGCAAATACCCGGTGCATTTTAAACCAGCTGTTTAAGTTTTGGGCGTCAAAACGTTTTATTTAATAACGACTGTAAATAATATAAGAAAATGGTTTTCCTGTAAGTCGCCTTCTCGCTTTTTAGAGACAAAATTTAACTAGCTTCGGTAAAATCTTTTCTGGCCATTCACGCAATGAAAACCACCGATGAATTTATTTATGCATCAATGAAGGAAACTTCTTAAATAGTTCCCTGCTCTACAGGAAAATATCATCAAATATGCACGAACATTTGATGTTGCATTTATAGCTTCTGTGAAAAGTTTAAAACTCGGTATCGGTGTAGGTCGACGAGTGTATAAAATTTATCAAAATCTATTCCTCCCTTTGAGAAATAATCAGTGAAATCCTAAATGTCGGCTTAAGCTCCCAGTTTGATAGTTTTTTCACAGCAATTTTATACGATCACAACTACACGAATGAGTTTTGGGTGATAGCTAAGTGATTCCATGCTACCGAGGAAATCACTATCGCAAATGTTGGTGAAATCTACTGTCCTAATAATGTTAACCTTTACTTTTAACCTCCTGTTGGTGTTAGCTTCAGTTTCTTGCCTCATCTTGCATTCCCCCGCCACTTTTTTTGCCCGATTCCAGATTTAATCTGGTGTTCATATTGCTTTCTAGAACCCTGGGGACAGTAATAGATTCCTCAGTTGTATTCTAACTAAACATTTCCACTCAGTCTGCAGTTTGTTCGTGTCCGTTTACTTGAGAGAATAACGGGACTTTTTTGGTTTGTATTGGGTTTTGTAACATTATAAAACAAACCCATAATCTGTAAGTCTTCAAGTTGGAATCTTCAAGCTTCATTTCTGTGATCTGTCCCGGTTCTTGGAGGGAATATTGTGTCTTGGCACTCTAGTTTCAAATACCATATTTACACTCCTGTCGTGGTCTTCAACATCCACAACTTTGAGCCTGTATATTCACAAATCACTCTGACATTAATAAATAGCTCCCTCAGCTGAATTCGAATATAAATCATTGAAAAAATTCCGACGCTACATACGTTCAGATTCCTCATAGCTAGTCGAGATTGCTTCCACATCATCTTTTATGTAAACTGTAAGATTACTTACGAGATTATCATATTGTACGGTTTACATCCAATGAATTTCGACTACAGCAAACTTAGTAGGATGCAGTGGCGGATCCAGAGCATGAGTTCGGGGGGGGGGCAAGCAGGATTGCGCGGGTAACATCTGGGGGGGCCCTCCCCCGGAAAATTGGCGAAAATTTGAACTGAAAACTCGTGTTTTTAGGCAATCTAGAGACAGAAACATGCTAAATTTTCAATTTAAATTAATTCATTTTCATTCAATTTCAGTTTTTCATTGGATTAGTTTATATACCGTATACTTGTTTAGGTAATTAGGGAAAAAGTCTTGTTTAGAGGTTCAAGCCTTAAAGTTATTATTTACAATACTTTCTCCAGAAAACTTAAATTTAAAAAAAAACAATAAGTCCTATGTCGAGCCTTCTTTTTCCAGTTTTTCCTCCCTTGGCATAACGCTCGATTATATTATCAACATTCACCTCAATATTTATTTATTTTATTTATTCACATCATCTAATGACGCCCTTACATTGCAGTATATGCGTGGGCAGTAGACTTGTCATACACTGGATCACAATTCATTGAGCCTTAATACTAAACAAAACAATGAAAGAACATACAAAATAAAATAAAGTAAAATAACTACCATTTGGAAAATTCTCAGAATATCTTTTGACTTAATTTTTTTACAGGACCTGGGTATTGTGGTTCAGGTACTCAGAGAGGCTGTAGAAGCAGCCGCGAAATAAATACTCAATAGCCATTTTCTTGAAATGTTTGACCTGATGTTGTTCTTTGATTTTGTTTGGACATTTATTATAAATTTTTAAACAGAAATATGAAGGGGATTTCTCGAGGAATGTTGTTCTGTGGATGGGGTATTGCAGAGTTTTTGAATTGCGGGTGTTATATTGATGACTATGATTGTTATCAAAAAAACTTTGAGGATTGGACTTGACAAATAAGAGGCACTGAAGTATGAACATAGAAGGCAAAGGAAGAATATGTAGTTGTCTGAAGAGTTGTTTGCACGAGTCTCTGGGTCCTGCACCCGAAAGCAATCTAACCACTCTCTTCTGCATTTTGAAAATTCTGACTGCTTCAGACGAGTTTCCCCAAAAAATCAACCCATATGAAATCAAGGAGTGGAAATAAGCAAAGTAAACCTGTCTTCTGACGCTCAGGTCAACTGACTGTGACAAAGAGAGTATTGTATAATATGCTGAAGCAAGCCTAGGAATTAAATTGTTGATGTGTTGTTGCCAGGATAAAGTTGAATCAATATCCAATCCCAGGAATTTCGTAGAGGTAACTGAATTGAAATATGAAGGTAAAAATGATGAATCTGAATGGGGGATTTGCTGTTTTTGTTGGGTTTAATTTAAGCCCATTTGCAATACACCATGAATCTATTCTGCCAAGCATTTCGACCAGGGTTTCAGAGAGGCGAACTTTGTTTTGGTTTGAAGCAAAGAGAGAAGTGTCATCGGCATACATCAGTACCTGACCTTTTGAAGTTATGGAAATAAGGTCATTGCAATACACAAGAAAGAGTAGAGGCCCCAGAATAGAACCCTGGGGAACCCCAGATACAACCCTGCGATAGCCGCTCTGAGCACCTTCATGCACCACCACCTTTTGCATTCTTCCCTCCAGAAAGGATTGCAACCACTTGAGTGAAGTGCCTGTCACACCATAGTAGCTTAGCTTAGCAATGAGAATGTCAATGTTAACAGAGTCGAATGCCTTGGACAGGTCACAAAAAGCACCAACGGTGAACTGTGACCCATCCACGGCACTCGCAACTCGATCCACTAGCTCATAGATTGCATGGACTGTACTTTTGCCCCTGCGAAAGCCAAATTGAAAACTGGAAAGCAAGTTATTTTCCTCAAAAAAGTCATAGATCCTATTAAATACAATTCTTTCAAAAACCTTTGAAAATACCGACAACAGAGAGATAGGTCTCAAGTTGTCAAGGGTATGAACATTAACCTTCTTTGGGATAGCTTTGACAACTGCGAACTTTAAAAGATCAGGGAAAATACCTTGCTGAAATGAACTGTTAATAAGTAAGGTCAATGGTTTGATCAGCAAATGAGAACATTTTTTTAATAAAAAGGGTGAGATTTCATCCCAACCAGCAGATTTTTTTGGCTCTAGAGACTTCACTATCCTTGAGACCTCCCTCTCTGTTGCTGGTTGAAAAAACTTAAGAGAGCACTTTTGCTGTACATTATTTGGGATAAGTTTCAAAGCATCAGACAAATTTGGATTTAGCTTTAGTTTTGTAGTTATAGTACAAAAATGATCATTCAAGATATTTGCTAATTCTACCTTATTTGAAATGATAAGACCATTTTCAACAATTTTATCTATGTGTGCTTTATTATCCTTTTTACTATTTTTCCCGCTCTCCCTTGCAACCACATTCCAAACTGCCTTCACCTTGTTTCCAGCTGATAATATGTACTGATTGTTACTTTTGAGTTTTGCATGTCTGACACATTTTTTAAAAATGCTCTTATATTTCCTAACAAAAGACAAAAAATCGGGATCTTTATTCCACTTGCTCATTTCATGTAACTCTCTTTTCCTTAAGCTGGATATACGAATTCCATTCGTAATCCAGTTTTTGGGACCATTTTGTGCTTGCCTAGCATTAGAACTTTTAACGGGAAAAGTGGAAATAAAAGCGTTTCTGACTGTGCCAATGAAATGTTTATACTTGTCATTGATATCTAAATTGTTATTGTCAAGGCTGTCCCAATCTTCCCTCTGCAACTCAGAAATAAAATTGTTGATGTTTTCTCCTGAGAAGCATCGATTTGAAACTTGGCCAGCCTTTGCTTTAATTTAATTTAATTAATAAGACAATGTATGTATAAAAAACATAATCCGTTCTACCTCTCCTCAACCATTCTTGTCCCTTGCCACGATTTAACTAGCTTTACATTTGCCTTTTATCAGTGATCGGCAAATACTCGCGATCGTTTTTCACAAGTCAATAAAAACCGCATTTTTCGAAAAATAAATTAAAAGTGCAGCAATCTGTGATTTACCAGTAGAATTTTTTAAAAGCATTACCATATTTCCAATTGTCAACACAGTAAACTGAGCTTTGTAAAACTTTGATGTATAGTGTCACTGTTCCAAAACTTTAGCTCTTTTCTCTACTTTAGTGAAGCTCTTTTTTAAAATTCTGAGGCGTATTGACAAATCTACTTAAATATTCCTTTTATTTGACACATCAAACGTTCAAATCCGTCCAGCCGTTGATGAGTATTGACTGAGATAAGAAAACCGCTTGCAAATTAATATATGGATTAATAATTAAATAAATAAAGTAAATAAAATTATTTAACATTGTTTGAATAAATATAAGCAATAACAATATATAAATTAATGATAAAATTGATACAATTAAACATCATTAGTTAGTTTTCAACATAACAGTGGTTTTATCATACACAAATTAATAGCTGAAGTGTTAAATTAATATTTTAAACTAAAACTATTAAGGGTCTAACATGTTTCAGTATTAGTCAAGTGCCTGCATAAAACTGACAGCAAACTTGCTACACCCACTCACTCCTGGCACAGACTGTACTTTGGGACATATGAAAGTGGGACATTTGCTATGCAGGTCGTTATTAAAAAAATTACATTTGGGACATCTGAAATTGGGACAAATGAAACTTTTGTTATTTCATATTTATTGTAGCTAATGTTGGGACTAATGAAGTTTGGGACATATGAAATTTTAAAAATTTAGTGTTATTTTAGAGAGTTTCGGACATATGAAATTGTGACATTAGACAAATTTTATTATTGAAATAATTTGGGACATATGAATTTGGGACAAATGCATTTTTTTATACCTTCTATATTTTGTAAGATTTTAGGGACAAATGGAATTGGGACACGTGAAAATATTGTAATTGGGACAACTGAAATTGGGACAAGTGAAAATGTCAATATTATCATAGTTTGGGACAAATGAAATTGGGACATTTGGCATGCTCCCTTAATAGCTTAGTGATGTACTTATGCCAAGGCAATAATTTTAATTTTTTGTATTGTTTGAACTCACCTGCAATCATGTCAACAGCTTTGATAAAGTATGGTGAATCCCAAGGTTTTATTTATGGTTTATTACTTAGAGCGTACTGATTATAAATGGAAGCATTCCAAATGCCCCAATTTCATTTGTCCCAGGGACGTTTGGAATGCACCCTTATAAAGTTAGTGAAAGAAAAGCTCTTGGCTGGAATTTTTTGTTTATAATGGAGCTGTACACAGATAACTTACCCAAAGGTTTGGTAGACAGTAGCATAGAAAACAAAAATTATTTCAAGGGAAATCTGCCGCTCTTCTATAAATTTCTTAACCAATTTCTGGCAAATGCCCAATCTTTAAATCAAATTATCATAAAATTAAGTTTGATAGTCGCAATGTCATCACCATCCACCAGGTATTGTGCAATGGCAATGCTTAGAACCTAAGCCTTAAGCACTTAAAGCTTCATGAATTTGGGACGACAAACATCTCTGCAACTTTTCTCCGAGTGTGACCAGACATAATTGTGGTAGTAGGGCGATGTGATATATTGGCTTTAGGAATCAAGTTACATTTTTAAGCTAAGAGCGATTGTTCTATTCAGTAGAAGTAATGTTTTCTGTTGTTCCTCAGGAGTGACTGTCAAAGAAGAGCCAGTGGCTGAAGTAGCTTGGGGAGAAGGAGGGGATGAAGGTATGGCTTTGATAAAAAAAATCCAGATTAATTCAAAATCAATCATTAATTTAAATTAGATTTTTTTCCTTCAGATTATATCAAATAATTATTTGTATTTGATATAACTTTTTTATTCTTTACTAAACTTATGATTTAGTTATAATTTTCCTCGTTGTAAAACTTGCATGTGAAGCCATTCATCTTATCACAGTAGAGTTCTGAATATTTAAATTAGTTAGGACTAAGATAGATTCTTATGATTACAAATGCAGATGGTTGGATACACATAGGGTATCAAACCAAAATGAGGATTGTACATTGTAACCATTGTACATTGTTTATTTGTTGTAGTAAAGTAATTAATTTTGCAAGTCAATATATTATTGAAAATGAAAGCAATTTGAACAAAAAAGAACTCGAAACTTGAAGGTTGCTTCCCCAAATGCCATGGTTCTTACTATCGCTTGTTAAAAAACCGATTTGGATGGTTGTGGTTGATAAGGTACCAATTTGCCATTTCTTACAAAACTGACTCTTATTCATGCCATTAATCTTGTCAAAAGAGAAATGGGGAAGTGTTTGTCTTATTAGAATTGTTTTTCCTTGCCTCAGAGGCCTATAAATTAATGTTCTCTTGATCAACGACATTTTCAATGTGTACTGATTTATACAAGTATAACAATAACTGAGCAAATGGTGAATAAAACTTTTTTGAAATTTCTTGATGTTTGCAAGCGAGGCTAAACTGTCAAGTTGTATGGAAGTGCAAAATTGTCATAATACACTACAATTTCCCATTAACCCAATTAACTTCTGTATTGCCGTTCAGTTCGATTAACCCGGCAGAACTGACTTTGATTCTAAACATGATGACTGACCCACGGTGTTTCAGACCAGGTTTGTTATTAAGGTAGATTGAAAAATTATGTGTTTATTTGTACAAAACTCCACTAAAGCCTAATTCATTAGTTTTGTGACTACTTTATGAGGGATATATGTGCATACAAAAGTTATTGTTATTGTGTTAATAATGCCCGTGTATTATACAATGATGTCTTTATATTGACAAGAACTCCACATGAGAATTGTAAATTAATGATTTGAATATTTTATAAAAGAGATTTTATGCACATACAAAATATTTATATATTACATGAAGCCTTATGAGACTCGCAGTCGAAAACACCAGACCTCTGAAGAAACATTCATCGAACTGACTGTGAGAGTTAGAGAACGATGGGGAGTGAGTTGTGACGTTCCTAGTAGGATGTACCTAAGGTATAGTGATGGCCAGCCCTGCTGACACCCAAAAAATATAATTTTTTTTACTCAAAAAATATAATTTTTTTTACCAAAAAAACTTCTAACAGGTCTTTTAGACAGGTATGTCAGTCCTCGCAGGTTAATGGAAAGGAAAGTTCATTTAGTTTAGTTTTTGAAAGAGCCTTCAAATCCTTAGAATTTGTAGGTAACAACTTTTTGATATTTAATTATTAGGAATACCCATGCGTTTAGTTTAGGGTTTTAATGTGTTTTATTTATAATATTGTTTTATATTTGTTGATCAAGGTTTTTTTTCTATATAACTTTAGGATCTGCCAAGAAAAAGAAGAAGAAGAAAGTGAAACAAGAGCCAATGGAAGAAGAGACGAGTGTATCGGTTCCAGTGGAATTAGCTGATTCTGCTCAAGGTAATTGTGTAAAACCAAGTGCCAATATCCTTCTAATTTCAAATTCATTTAGCTTAAAGTGGTTTTGCTTCTTATAATATTAAAACCTTTATATTAAAAACATTTACTGTAAAATAATTTGATTACATTTTCATTACCAGCTGCAGTTACAGCTAGTGTCGATGATAGTATTTAGACTAGACGATTCCAGATAATTTGGTAATGTTTCAAGTTTTGAACCTGAGGACTATAATGTAATCACTCGCAAAGCTTTAGTAGTGGCTTCTTTAATTCACATCTGGCAACCAGCCTGGAGTTCAACGAGGAAAATGTTGAAGCTTGGGTGGTTACTATCAAAGACGGTTTGGACCAGATTTTTTGGTTTGGAAGGATAAATGGGATTATTCATCAATTTTCATGAACTCAAGGAATGAGTGTTATTTTTCTCCAACCCAAAACACCAGTCCAAACAGTTTTTTATTGACACCTTGAAGCTTCTCCATGTTCCTCATGAGGCAGTATTGACCATGAAATTTAAAAAAGTTTTTCCAAGGGTAGCAGCTAAATATGAATGGTATATTTTTCAGGTTTATATATTAAGTTTTTCTGTATTTGCAGCCTACCACTTCCATTAAATTATTCAAAATCGTGATTGCCTTTCAGGATCCTCTAAGAAGAAAAAGAAGAAGAAGAGCAAGGCAGAATCAAATGCAGAGGATGAATAAAACTGCTTTTAACATTTGATAATTCCACTTTCATTATGATTACCTACTCGTAAACTCTTTTAACCATTGTTGGTATGTTTTAGTACCAAATACAAGATTTAGTAAAACGTGTTTTTGTTAGTTATTGTCTTGATCGTATTAAATATTTTTTTCCAGTTTTTAAAAGATTGAGCTAGGTCAAAAAACTTCCCTTCATTTCACAATTTTCCATTCAATAAATGAATGTGTTGTCTGAATTTCATTCATTATTAATTTTACTTCACAATATTTTTAAGGATAAAAGTTTTATTACTTCCTACAGTCATAGAGACTTTCTTCAAAGACCAATACCGATAGCATAAACATTATTGTCCATAGTTAAACAAGCCATCTATGAGATATTTTTAAAGATATTGTCTTTGTCTTTAGTCAATCAACACTCGATCGTGAAGTCTCATGATAATATTGGAAAAAGTATGGATAGAGTTAATGTGTGGTTGAAAATCTGAATATAACTTTATTCATCGTTTTTTTTGTGGATTATTTTGGTATTTTTGCCATCAACAAAAAATACAATATATAATGGCCTTAAAAAAGAACCAATTTGAAAAATTGTCATCCAACCCCTCATTGCTCATTCCTACATAAAGTAGAGCACTTGGTGTTAAGAGGTATAATTATTTGTTAATATTGAATGTGTTTACATTTTATTCATTTTATTGTTTTTATAGTTTAGAAGAATGCTATGGTTTGTATCTGTTTTTAGTTTTGACCATTAAATTTGTATGATTTTAATAGCTTGTTTAACTTTTCTTATTTTTTCCTTTGTTACATTTTTACAAACATCAAAATTTGAGTGTAGAGCCTTCGATTGATCAGTTTAGCCAAACTTGTGAAGAGTGTTCAATATATTAAAAAATTAGGTTTCTAAATTGTGTGAAGCTGATCTTGCTTTGTATTGCATTGTATCTTTTTTACTATACTGATGCCATTAAAAATCTTAATTTTTTTATAGATAAAGTCATTTTAATTTCAGAAACCCCTTAACTGCGGAGTAGGTTGGCGTGCCGCGGCGCCGACGTGATCAGTGGCGCGGAGTTTAATTACACAATCAACAATAAACACCAATTTGCGGGGTTTTCGTTTCAACGTGAAGAACGCGATACTGCAGAACTCGTGGCGTGGACGAAGTTCCAGAAAAATCCACTTGAGTGCAGTACAAAACGGTCTGCTACTTGTCAGGGTCAACTGTACAGTCAAACCTAGCAGAACAGTTATACCAACATAAATCAGCTGGGAACATCAAATCCGAGTATACTCGGTCGCAGCAGATACCAAAACATGGGTGTTGCACGAGTTAGCTCGCGTACAGCAGTCAGGGGTTACAGAATACTACCACGAGCTAACTCATGCACAGCAGATAAGGGGTTAAACTCACTAAAAGCTTCTTTACACCCATTAAGGAAGTGTTAAACGAAACAGCCCAGTTTTTTTATAACTTTTCAGAGTATATGGAAATTGTTTGAGAACTATGCCCTTGTAGTAGTTAACTGATTGTTTAAAGATCACACCTCAATATAATTAATGTTAAATCTCCATCAATTGTGCTTTTACCAAATAGGGTAAAGACTCATCATGGACCAAGTTAAGGCTTTGTTAGGTCAGCCACACAATAGTGACATGCCAATAACTTAGGAGATCCCGGGGCAAAACTAGATTATGGGGTTCCCTATATTAATATTCAATTTGTAGAGCAGTAATCACTAATTAATTTAAATGGAGGTCCATCCTTAATCTCCATGAGCCTGTTGAGGGCTATAACACAGAAGACAATGAAAACCCCAGATACCTAAACTAATTGAAGGGGCCCCCAAAAAACGTTCTCAGCGACAAAAACCTAGTTTCGAGTTATCGAGCGTTGAAAGTTAAATTCTAAAATTAGGGTTTTTCAAGGTTAGAACTTCTAATCAATTACAGCTGTTAATAGCCTAGGCCTATTTATAACATCATAATGTAGCCTTACATTAAATTTTTACTTGCTATTAAGTATTTTAAAACGTGTTTTTAGGTTGATTCTGAGGTTATAACGTTCTAAAGGACTGGCGTTTCAAACGTTCTCTGACAGACTGCTCTTCTGCTTTGGAAGAAATGTCAGGGAATGTAGGAGTGCCAACATAAACGATATTATAACTGAATACAAAACAATTTTATTGATAAAAAAGTACAAAAACATAATGTTCTTACATACTACGGTATGTCATTCTGCTAAAAGCTATCCAAAGGTGGCGCTTAAATTTAAATTGATGCTGTTCCCTATTGGGATTTTGAAAAATTTTAACTATCCAGGATTTTAATGAAGTTAACACACTAAGTTATGTCTCTTTACATAATTTAACCTTTCCCGGACTAAAGGCAGATATATCTGCCAATGTTTAGTACCCAACAGACAATAGACATTTATATCCCCCAACTTCTTTCGGCTTTCCGGACTATAGGTGGATCCGCCGATTGGCTTGAAAAACACTAATCCAACTTTGGACATTATAATCACTTTTTATGAACAGTAAGTATGGAAATCAAATATTATTAGTTACTTATAACTTGTAGGTCAATGCATTATAATCTTTACATTTTAAAATTATTTACACTAAACACCCTCAAACAATTTATTTCCTCACATTTTTATTTTCTTTTTAAATAACTGTAACTTCTAATTTATTTGTTAAAACCCCAAATTTTGAGGTACAGATTTCATTTCAGAGTAAATCTGTTTTCAGATTAATTGTTTATCAAAGACCAACCTTTTTCCAAATATGACATAAGACACTCCCACCGGGAAACAAAGTAATTACTTTACTCCCGCAGGGAGACAAATCATAATTTCACTCACACATTACAAGGAGTAAAAGGCATCTAAACATAGCAGGTGGGGAAAAAGGTAATTTATAAAATAATCTACCACCTTATTTCTCAGTCTCGTTGGAAAAAATTCATGAATTAAATAAGACTAGGCTAATAAGTTAGAGAAGAGGCTACAATCAAGAAAGGAATTACTGTATTTTTGTAAAACAGATTGTAGTTAATCACAACAAGAAACCTGATTTCTAATGGGTTCAAAATTAAAAGGATGATTTAATTCTCCAACCTTATTTATTTCCTGAACCTAACTTTGAAAGTTATTATTATGTTTACCCTAGCAATAAAAAATATTCCCCTCAATTCTGTTGTACAACAATATTAGGCTAATATTTTATTATGAAAATGTGCACGCATAAAGAAAGACCTCCATAAACGATCAAAGATTTTGTCAAGACCCATCAGTTAATTATTCGAACATTTATGGTATAGAGGAATTGACTCAGATGTTACTCGTTAATGGCATTCGGTAAGTCTCACAATTTACCTTCCAGCATCATGCATTGTCTTATTATATTTCTCCTGTGGTTTTCAGAGAACGGTAGGGGGCGACTTACCACCTACCGATCATTTTTGGCCATGTCAGGGCAAATTTTTATGGAAGGTTCAGTAGGTGAAAATGAAGTTTTACCTGTTAATTTTAAAGTTCTAGTATTTTTTTCGGATGGACCTCACTGACAAGTTTCGCAGAACGCAATCAGTTTTTTATTTACAACACTCTAATTTTCTGAAACATATCCTTGATTAAGAAAATGATGATTTTGCAAAAGTTAATGCAGATGTGGAACGTCAGCAAAAAAGTACGTTTTCTCCTTTGTTATCAGATGCAAAAAGAAAGGTTTCTCCAAAGAATTGATCCCCAATTGCTTCCACAAACCAACATTTGCTCCACCCTTACCATACTTGACTGCTTTCACGTCATACCTGCAATCGTGAAGGTGACGAATTGCTGTAATGAGTATGTCTTCCTTCATATTTTGGTCGTACCTATAGTAAATTGATTGCTTACAGATAGCAAATATACTTTTAACAACCATGACTTGAGCACTTGAGCGGCTTCACAAGGACCAACACACCAACAGCTTCTTCATTCTTTTGATCAAACCCAATTAATTTTGATACCTAAATGAATTTCATCAAAGAAATTGAAACAACATTTAGAATGGAATTTAACGTTTTGCTAGACGATTTTATAGAGAGAGAGAATGTCACAAATAAATCCCTCATTTAATGAAAGGAACGTCGCCTAAGTGTGGATAGATCTGGAAGAGGGTAGTTCAGTTCGATTCTGAGGTATCTGTAAGCTTTTGGACTGACACTGTGCAAAGAAAAAGCGGCTGCAATGTCTCCTGTAGACCATTTGGGCCTCTTTGTTTTCGTCAATATAAATGAAATTTGACCTGGGCTAAACAGAGGACTTAAAAGATCCCTAACAGTACGGTCCAGTTTTTCTTTATTTTGCTTATCAATGGATTTAAGCTCTTCGTACAGTTCTCTTTTTTGTTCCTGTAGAATTCTTGAATCAATTCGGATCGACGTATTTTCATTTTTGAATCTCAAGTTTTCTGCTTTAAGTTCTTCTACTCTTTTCAATAATTGTTTTACGTCATCAAAATGTATTGTATTTGTCGTGGTTTGTGGATTCTCACCATTTTCTTGATCACTATTGTTATCAACATTGATAGATCTGGAAGGAAAAGGTGCACATTAATAAGTTTACAATGTTCTTGGCTATTTTAAATGTGATTAAAATTACTTTCTTTTAATTTAGATTTTATAAGGTGTCAGCATAAATTATGAAAAATAATAAGAATAAGTTACCTTCGTTACACTAATTAAGTTGTATGAATTTCAGGATGAGATAATTGATTTGGTGTACGAATTAAAGTACCTACAATGACTTTGAAGATAGGTACCTAATGTATTAATGCTAAGAACACACTACCTACAAAAATTATTTTTGTAAGGTTATTATTAGGTTAGCCTATATAGCCTAAACATTAAGTGTTTAATTTAACCTTAAGACTCTGAAGGAAATCAAACCTTTGTGAACACAAATCCTTTGTTTCATCACCACCAGGGAATCTTTCGAGGGATTTATTGCTGTCTTTTCTGTCGTTAGATTCACTTGAATGTGAAATGTTCAAGGTTGGGACCGCATCGTCTTTTAAGTTGCGTTCATATTTATTTCCAAAACCCAAGGAACTCTTGACATCGACTTTCTTACACGATTCTTCGAAATGTAGAGAGCATATTCTGGCTGCAATCAAACATACTTATATGATTTGAAATGTTGCATTAAAAAAAGGTTTATTATCTTGGAGCACACCCACTCTATCTTGGGGACACGGCTGGGAACCGTGGTTGTTGGGTGGGAGACGGCTGCAGCAGCGGCCAAGCTCTTAGAGATAGGAAAATTGTAGTCGAGCAAAAGTCCCAATGGGGGAAAATTGCAGCCGGGCAAAAACACATTGTCGGATATTGTAAAACGGCGCAAACCACTAAGAAACGATAGTGAATATTGCAGGCCGGGATAGACATGTTTAATCGCCTGTGACACCCGTCGCATAAAGATAAGAGAAAATAGTTAGGACATCGCCGTAGATAAGATGAATAAAAAAGACGTTCATTCGGCCGTTTTGTTTCGGCGGAGTGAGTAACACAAATAACATATAGCGTGACAGTCAAATGTGACAGCCAATCGCAGGAAAGGAATACCAACGGCCGCTTATGATTGGCTGATCCACTTTTGTGTATCGATATATCGTTCGTTTACACTTGTTGGCACTCGATTGTTCCCCACCCAACGACCCCGGTTCCCACTGTGTCCCCTAGGTAGTGAGGCGAAGCGTGCCCCTTCAGCGGAACTTGGCTATAGCCAAACAGGAAACTTTGCAGTCCAAATTTTGTTGTAAACAATTTAAAATTGGGGCCTTGAATTGTTATACTGTAAAAATAGGCAAGGCAAAAAATAAAGTGTCTTTGTGATGTGAGTTTTTGTTTGCTTAACCAAACGTTAGGGCCTACTTACCTTGTTTTACATCGATCTGTTTTTTTCTTTTGCACGCTATTATCCATTTTTCGCTAAGTTTTGAGTCTTTTGGGAATCTGTAGAACTTAATATCAGCACATTTTTCCCTTGAGTTACTTTTGCAGCCTAAAACTGCACAGGAAGGCATTTGGGGGGTAATTTGAAAGGACTACGTTTACAATGTTTGTAAATAACACACAATACAATCAAGTCCTGCTTTCTGCTTCTGATCATCTGATCATACTGCCAGGTTCGCCATTTGTGTCATTGCGTGGCCCAAATAACTAAGTCATGCATGGTCATGCCAGCTGACCGTCACACACCTTTTATTTATAATTTTATCATTTATTAATTGTATATGTATTATATAAATATGTATATTTTTAAATAAAGATCACTGATAAGGGCTTCTATTAACTTAGACTAGGCCTATAGTCTAAGCTATTAAATATATATTACAATTATCACAATGAAGGGCTACTTTTATTATTAAAAATATAAAAATGAACTGAGTACCCTTTTTAAAATATTTTTTATTGAGCAACAGTTTCGTCTTTATGGACATTTTCTAGCTCTAAGCTTAACCTAACTTATTGACATATACAATAATATTTATATCATATGACTGACGCTTCATTTTTTGTTCTTTTTTGGTCTAGTTGGTTTTTAGTCTTTTTTATATGAATGTTTTATTTGCCTTATTTTTTCAAATATATAGGGTTGTTTGTAGGGATATGGCTATTCAAAATGTTTCTTGGTTTTTCTTTGTGCTCTAGGAATTATATAATTGTTCTTCTGAGTCCATTTTGCTTCCTTTATTTAATATTTCAATTATTTCTAAGTTTCATTTTAAACATTTGTAAGTGAAATTTGTGTGTAAAAGGTGTTCTGCAGAAGTGGACTTCATAGATGTTTTATTGTTACTTTTCAGAGCTTGTAAATGTTCTTGAAATCGTGATTTGAAAGTTCTTCCCGTTTGTCCTATATCAAAATCTTCACAGTCTGAGCAGTCTATTTTATAAATTCCAGATTGGTTGTATTTGTCTTCTGTATAATTTTCTAATTTTGCCTTGTACTTTATGATGTCGAAAGCGTTATTTTTTGATTGGTAGCTTAAGTTGTATTTTGTTCTTTGAAAAGTTTTACGAGTAGCTTTGTTAAGTGTCATGTTGTAAGGTACACTAATGTATTTGTTTTCAGCATTTTGTTCTTTTCTCCTTAGGTTTACGTTAGCTTTTCTCTTCTTCATGTAAAACTTTTCTATTCATATTGGGAAGTTCAGTCATGGCAATGTATGTTCTTTATACAATGGTCATGGATAAAGACATCCTAAATGTTTGGATATAGTTCAGTTACTAAACCTGGGCAAAACGTACTAGTACCGACAATAAGTATTATTTATCTTATTATTATTTGACATGAACAGCTATGGTGAATGTAAATAATAAGTGCTCAATTTTTAATGCTGTAATTTTCAGTTTAAATTTAAAATATTTAAATAGAATTTTAAATATTGTTTTAAATTACTGAACTAAAATATATAATATTGCATATAGTTGAAAAGTTTTGAATATTATGTTTATTGAAGTAAAGAACAAATCCTAGGAAAATCCTCATATGTTGGAGGTTAGTTTTTAAATTGGAATAATTTGTTTACATACAGTTCTCTTAATGTTTTTTAAAGTCTGATACAAAGAAATTATGAAAAGGCGAAAGACTAAACTCATTGTCATCGTTCTCAAACTACTAGTAACAGTAAAAATTTTATGTCCCTTATTGCATATCTCAACAAACAAAACATATAATATATTTAGCTACAATAAGAAAAATGAATTTATAAATTTCCTAGCAGTAGACATATCTAAGAACTGTCTTAAAAATAATATATTTATCGAACGAATAAAGTATAAAGTTCATAAAAAACTATATAAAAGAAAAAGGTTTTGTGAAAACTTAAACATATTGATAGAATATATATTATTAGTTTCTTTTATTATTCTGTGTGGGGATATTGAAGAAAACCCTGGGCCTGAATATAAAATAGAATATGATATAAACAAGTTTCCAACCCGTATTAATGATAAGGGAATGACATTATATGAGTGTCTCATTTGTAAGAAAACTGTTAAAAGACTTGAAGCTCATATAAAAGGAAGTCATAAAAACGAAAAGATTTATAATCCAAACCATAAATAACTCATGGCGAAGGAAGACTCAAGAAAAGCAGATCGAAAAATACATAAGGGGAAACACTGCTGGTATGAATTAACTGATGCAGATATAGAACTATGGGTTAAACATATTCTTATCCTTCCTTCAAACTGTACCTTTATTCCTCCATCAATCAGTCATTTATTACGTTTGACTAATGATGAGGTATTATTTGAAAATATTTTTAATGATATGCACTTAAACAACAAATTGTTTTCAATATCCCTTATGAATAATAAAACATCCGAAGAAAAGGAATATGGTAATCATTGGTCACTATTGCTTTTTGATATATACCAAAATATTAGTTATCACTTTGACTCTAAATCCCCACTAAATAAACAGGCTGCAAAATAAATGTCAAAAAGATTAAGTAAACAAATAACTGGAGACAAATATTTTAAGATGAAAGAAGTTGAATGTCTTCAACAAATAGGATCCCTAGAGTGTGGAATATATTAAATGAAATGAAATGAAATGAAAATCCTTTATTTAACCATGCAAAGTTAGGGCCACATGGCCCTTTCTTACACTTAACATGGATGAAATAAATAAATACAAGATAACAACAGAAGGATTAGCTACTGAATAACTTGAAATATTTACATAAAAAAATATAACTAAAAAATAAACTTATCTGAATATTTACAGAAAATATATACAAAATCTGTAAAAATAAAAAAAAAATTTCCAATCACACACTCAAGCACACATGCATCAGCAATCGCGCAAACACGGAAACCCTAAGACGCGCCAGCCATGACCATCCGCTCAAGATAAAGTGCTTTCAGTGCCGCCACAAACTGGGAACGCTTATCAAAGGATCTGATCTCCAAAGGAAGGGTATTCCACAGACGGCAGGCGGTAACAACAAAACCCCTGTCATAAGCTGTGGTCACATGATGAGGTATACGCAAAGTGATTGAGGAAGTACATGAAATACGAAAGCTATCTTGAGACACAAATTTAAAATCGGTTTTAAAATATTTCGGAAAATTCGTTTTCAAAATTGAGAAAAGTAATGAAAGAATTTTAATTTCTCTTTGATGGTGCAGTTTCAAAATGTATGCCTCAATATAGCATGGCGTTATACGCTCATCGCGTCTCAGACCATATACATATCTCAGGCAATAATTCTGAGATCGCTGGAGCATACCCGCCTGAGCAACGGTCATGTCATTGATTACAGAGTTGCAGTAAGTAAAGTGGGGTAGTACTAATGATTTAATCAAGTGTAGTTTAGTATGTTGTGGTAAAAAGTTCCGTAGTTTTTTTAGAGAATGTATAGAGGCAAAAACCTTTTTACGTATGTCAGTAACTGCATCATCCCAAGAAAGTGTGGAGTTAAATGTCACTCCAAGATTCTTTACTTTGTCATAGTACGGAAGTGCATTGCCATCAAACGTGATAGGATTGATGGAGTCAAAGTCAATGGAGTTTTGAAGTCGAGAATGGCAAATTAAAATCGGTTTAGTCTTTTCGTGATTTAGTCTCAGTCCATGGTTTTCAGTCCAAGTAACTATTTTATTTACAACTACATTTATTTTTTCAACACAGTCGTTTACGTTATTTGCGGTAAAATTGCAATATATTTGCAAATCGTCAGCGTACATGTGGTATTTGCAGTGGAGCAGAGTTGTGTGTATGTCATTGACGTATAGTACGAATAGCAGAGGTCCAAGGATTGATCCCTGAGGCACACCGCATGTAACAGTCTCCCAGTCTGATCTTGTATCTCCAACCTCAACACATTGCCGCCGATCTGACAGATAAGATCTCAGCCATTTAAGAACATTTTGAGAAAATCCTATGGCCCTTAATTTCTGCACTAATAAATCATGGTTGACACAGTCAAATGCTTTAGAAAAGTCAAATATAAAGTTAGAATCGTTCCCTGTCGTCGTTCCATAGAAAGTCGAATGTCTTCAGTCACTCGAAGGAGTGCTGTTTCCGTGCTGTGTGCTGTTCTGAAACCAGATTGATAGTCAGTGTAATGAAAAGCAGATATTTACCTTCTTAAATCAAGGCTTTATTAAACATGAAAACCCTGCATTATAAGTTTAGGTACTGGGGTTGTTGTTTATAAACATCAAATAAAATAAACAAATATATGATCACATGGTATACAAAGAGAATACTATTACAGAGAATACTATAACACTCTCCCCCCCTTTCATTTAAAAACATAGTCTTTCAAATATTCTGGAGGTCGGGTGACACGAGATGTTCTCCGTAAAGCGATGGGGTTCGTGTCAGGAAAGAGTCTGGAATTATTGTTTTGCTGGTAGTCTTGCTGATTTACATTTGGGTGGTTATCAGAAGTGGTAGTTTCTTCTGGAAACAGGATCTGAGATTCTGTTGACTGAACTTGATGACTCTCTGTTTGGTGAAGATGATCATGTTGTATGTCTTGATGTTCTGAGTCTGAGGCATTATCTTCTCGTTGGTAACAAGATTCAGGGGTTCCTCCTGCAGGTGCAAGGTGGCGCAGGTTAACCGTAGTTTCCTTCCCATCTGGAAGACGAACTAGAGCATAGTAGGGATTTGCTTCCAACAGATCCACTTCTTGCACGAGGGGATCATATTTACTATTTCGTACGAAATTTCGTAAAAATACTTTTCTCGAATCACGTAACCACGAAGGTAGGGCTACTCCAGACGAGTTTTTCCTCTTGTGAACAAACATTCTTTCGTGAGGGGTGGTATTGGTGGCAGTGCAAAGCAATGACCTTATTGATTGCAATGCTTCTGGGAGTACCTTTTCCCACTGAGATATGGGTAGATCTTTTGAATGCAGAGCAAGAGTTACAGTCTCCCAAATTATGCCGTTATATCTTTCTACCTGTCCGTTCCCACAAGGGTTATAAGGAGTAGTTCGGCTAGTAGCTATTCCTTTAGAATGCAAATATTCTTCTAACTCTTTAGAGATAAATGATGTACCACGATCAGAGTGGATGTAAGAAGGATATCCGAAGATAGAGAATATACCACCCAAAGCTCCTACCACTGTTTTAGTAGACAAATCACTGCACGGGACGGCAAATGGGAATCTCGAATATTCATCGACGACAGTCAAAAGATATTTAAATCGGGTACTAGATGGCAGTGGTCCTTTGAAGTCGATACTGAGTCTTTCGAATGGTGCAGTCGCCTTGATTAGGGTACTTTGTCTTCTGCAGAAGCGTGGTTTTATGGCTGAACAAGTTTTACAGGAAGTCGTCACTTTTCTAACTTCTTCAACAGTGTATGGGAGATTCTGAACCTTGACGTAGTGATTCATGCGAGTCACTCCAGGGTGACACAGTGTTGCATGAAGGGCTTCTAGCTCACTGATAGGATGTGATGAACTGCAAAATCTTGACAAAGCATCGGCTACTACGTTTTCTTTACCAGGACGGTAAATTATGTCATAATTATAAGCAGCCAGCTCCAGTCGCCATCGAGTGAATTTTTCATTCTTGATTTTTCCTGGGTGTTTTGTATCGAACATGTAAGAAATAGATTTCTGGTCAGTTATCAATTCAAATTTACGGCCGATTAAATAATATCTCCATTTTCGAAGTGATTCAATTATAGCATAAGCCTCCTTTTCGACAGCTGAATGATGACGTTCACCTTTTGTTAGAGTCCTAGAGAAGAAAGCAACCGGTCGCTTGTTCTGAGTGAGAGTTGCTGCAATAGCGACATCTGAAGCGTCAGTTTCCACGCAGAAGGGGATGTCATCCTCGATATTGTAAAGAAAGGATTTGAGGATATTTGATCGAATATAATTGAAGTCTGTCACAAGAAGAGGATCAAGAGGAAAGCTTTTACAATTTACCAATCTGTGAACTTTGTCTGAGAACTGAGGTATCCATTTGGAGTAGTAAGAAAACATTCCTAGAGCTCGTTGTAAAAACGCTTTGTCTTTCGGGAGAGGAAATTCAATCAGTGGTTTGAGTCTGTCTGGATCAGGGCGCAAAGTGTTATTTTCAATGAGGTATCCAAGGATCTTGATGGATTTCAAGTTGAACTGAGATTTTTGTGTGTTGATTGTTAGATTGTATTTCTTACAGGCCTCCATAAATCTATTTAAGTTACGGTCGTGTTCGTCTTGGTCTTTTCCACTGACAGTTATGTCATCCAGATATATGTTAACTCCTTTAAGGCCTTCTTTAGTTTTGATTTCATCCATCTTTCTTTGGAATGCTGCGACACCATTTGTTACCCCCATCGGAATCCGTTTATATTGCCAAAGTTTTCCTGCAGCTTCAAAAGCTGTATACGGTCGATCTTCTTTTCGAATTGGTATTTGATAATATGCACTTTTCAAATCGATGGTGCTGTGGATATTGTATTTTGCTATGTTAGAAGCAATCTTCTCTATAGATGGTATCGGGTACGCATCGAGTAAAGTATATTTATTGATTGTGAGAGAATAGTCCACCACCATACGTTTCCTATGTTTTCCATTTACGACTAGGACTTGAGCTCTCCAGGGCGAGTTGCTTTCTTCGATCACACCATCCTTTAATAACTCATTGATGTGACTTTGAATAAGCTTTTCGTCTTCTTCCGAGTATCTTCTCGATTTTATAGATATAGGTCTGCAGTTAGGGTCTAAATGTTCAAACAGAGCAGCTGGTCCAACCTTTGAGCAAGCAAGACTACTTACGCTAAGAGTTGGTCTACTTCCACCAAAAGATACTGATAGGCTTGAATGTTGCCTGAGAATATCATGGCCTAAAATGACATCGGCACAACAGTTCTTCAGTACACTCAATTTAACATTAGAGTAAGAATTGGCTTGAGCCTGCAAGTTAACACTACAATAGGATTTTATAGGAGCAGACAAAGAGGACGAAGCCATCGATACAGCAGAAAGTCGTAGGATAGAGTTTGAATCTGTGTTTGGATACAAATGTGTCACTGATGAAGCTTTCCGTACTTCCTGTGTCTATTAGTCCTTCCGCAGGAAATCCATTGATTTTTAATGGTATTATAGATTTAGCAAGACTAGGAGGCGAAGCGGCTGAGATTCCTGATGGAATGGGACGAATAGTGGCTGTTGTCCCCCATTCGTCTTCGATTGAAGTGTCATTATGTTTCTGAGTGGACGCAGAAGTTCTCGATTTTGATTTACATACTTGAGCAAAATGTCCCTTTTTGTTACACTGTTTACAAAAGGATTCTCGAGCTGGGCAAGATGAACGAGGGTGTCTAGATCGACCACAGAAATAACATTTTTGCTGGTACACAGCTGCGTTTGATGGAATGTTTGGAGTAGATTCAGCCTCGGGTGGAATTTTTTGATCTTGAACATTATGAGACGCGGTTGAGGCAAGCTGAGCTGTGGTGTAACATTCTGAAAATTCTCTAGCTGATTCTAATGCACGTGCTTTTGAGAAAGCTTCATCTAACGTTAGTTTCAAATTTTCTTATAATCTTTGCCTAATGTTGTTTGATGAAAGACCATTAATAAAAGCGTCTCGGATATACTCGTCACGATAGACATTGGCTTTAACGTCCTTAAACTCACAGTTTGCACTTAGAACTCGTAAAGATTGTAGAAATTGTTCAACTGTTTCATCTGATTGTTGTCGTCGAGTCATTAGTTTATATCGTGCAAAAATTTCATTCTTTGGTTTGATGTACAGAATATCTAATAGATTAATTGCTTCTATATATGACGAGCATTCTCTGATTTGTTCAAATATAGAATGACTTATGTGGTTGTATAATAGAAGTAGTTTCTCTTCATCTTTCGCATTTATTGATTTAATGAATACTTCAAATGTCTTTTTCCAATGAATCCATTTTGATGTACTCTGGCTTGAGGTATGTGTTGTTTCAAATCTTTCAGGTTTTAGGTATTTGTCCATTTTTAAAAATTCTGAGTAGTTGAATAATATGATAGTTATATTATTTGATTAGATCATGTTTAATAAATTGTAATGAAAAGCAGATATTTACCTTCTTAAATCAAGGCTTTATTAAACATGAAAACCCTGCATTATAAGTTTAGGTACTGGGGTTGTTGTTTATAAACATCAAATAAAATAAACAAATATATGATCACATGGTATACAAAGAGAATACTATTACAGAGAATACTATTACAGTCAGATAAAATGTTATTGTCC
The DNA here is from genome assembly GCA_035578135.1 of Flexamia atlantica. Lineage (NCBI taxonomy): Eukaryota > Metazoa > Arthropoda > Insecta > Hemiptera > Cicadellidae > Flexamia > Flexamia atlantica. The sequence goes on from JAQJVK010000008.1 coordinate 23,881,228, forward strand.
GTGATGAATTCCTTACATAAAAAATATATTGCTTACATTTTGCCAAAACTATTTGTGAGCGGACAAGTCATGGATTGGAAATAAACAACAATAAAGCATACAAAAATAATTTTGAAATTAATATTATTTATAATGAAATTGAATATCTTAAAAACAGTACTGTAGAAGAATGTACTTCAAGAGATCTCCCTAAAAAAGATAGTATAACGGTACATAACCGAAAGCCCAAAGAAATATCCGCTTCTGTAAATAAAATTAATGAATTGAACATTTGTGACCAAAATAAAGACAGCATAGATCCAATAATATGTCCTTTGTGCGGAAAACAATTAAAAAGTAAAAGAGCTGTGAATATTCACATTTCAAAGAATCATCATAAAGAACATAGACAGCAGAAAACTTTAAAACATAATCCTTTGAAAGAAACTGATTTGTCAAATCAAAACGATAATAATATATCAGAAAAAGAAAAAGACCATATACAAAACAAAGTCCCCGATGCAATACAAATTCAAATTCAAAAATGGATTGGAAGATTTGAATCCGAAATGAATGATGAACAATTTTATACTTCTGTTGAAGAATTTTCCTTATTCCTTTCAAACTTGTTACATTTGCTCCCAGGACCAAAACACCCAGCCCGGAAATATTATGAGATACGAAAGAAAAAGAGAGAGTTGGCATCACAAAACAGATCTTATAAAGACTCAAGCTACCCACAAAGGATGACAAAAAATGATAGAAAAAGAAGAAGGGAAAAGTACAACTATGAATTGATCCAATTCGAATTCTATAACAGAAGGAGAAGAGCTGTAAGAAGAATTCTAGATTGTGACTCCAAAGGATGTAAAATTCATTTACAATATATATATGACCATTTCAAACAAAGGTTTAGGTTCCCGAATGACTGTGTTTTACAAAAATACAAGACTGTAGATTTTGATTCTCAATCCAGAATAGATGAAGAGTATAACAAAGAAATAACGGAAGAAGAAATTTTGAGAGCTATTCGATCCATTAAAATCGATACAGCACCAGGAACAGATCATCTACTTATGAGATGTGTCAAAATTAAACATGTATCTAAAGCACTGTCTTTGATATATACAAAAATGCACAACAAATCAATAACTCCATCATTCTTTAAGAAAGCTAGGACAGTTTTAATATATAAAGGTGGTGACCAAAAAGAAGTTAAAAACTGGAGACCCATATCTATATGTTCTGTGTTAAGAAGAATATATGAAAAGATTTTGGACAAAAGATTGAAAAATTACATATCTTTTAACACAGTTCAAAAGGGATTCACAAATAATCCTGGGACGTATGTAAATTCAAATATATTGAATACTGTTTTATCAGATGCAAAATCCAAAAAGAAAAATTGCAGTATTTTATTTTTGGACTTGGAAAAAGCATATGACAACATTGGTCATAAACATATTTCAGCATTACTCAGTTCCCTGAAAATACCAAAAAAACTTAAAAGTAGTATAATTGATTTACAGTATAATAATAAAACTCAAATTGAAACCAGCAATTGTAAAACAAAGGAGATTGCCATTAATCGTGGTGTATTACAAAGGCGCCCCCATATCACCAACTATGTTTAATTTAAGTATAGACCATATTCTAGATGAAATTTCTAGTCCAAAAGTTTTGGAATCTTATGGTTATATAGATTAGATCCAAGTTTACCTCCTATTGACGTATTGAGTTTTGCTGACGACACAGTTTTAATAGGTGATAGCAAGGAGTCAGTTTTATCATTATGAAAAAGTGGTAAATTTGTTTAGTGAAGTGGGCTTAAAACTAAATACCAATAAGACAAAAATCATAAATATTTCTAATAGAAACCTAAATTGTGACGATTTTCAACTTGAAGAAAATGTTATCATCCTATACTCTTATATGAGTAATGTTATCGTGCTTGCTTGTATCCTTGCTTGTATGCTTGCACAATAAACGGCTCCGAGGATTTCCTTCAAAGTCTGGAAATAAGTAATTTATGACTAAAAAACGTCTTTTATGCAGATTACTTGGCCAGAGAAAATCTAATAACGTAATAAATCGAATTTTAAAGTTGTAAAATTTTAACATTGGCCTTATGGGTTGCCGTGATAGCAACGAAAATAAACAAGGAAAGTGTAAACAAATGAAGTAATCATAACAGCTGTTTGGAATTTACAGTCATCAAGGGAAAGACAGCAAATAAATGGGATGAAGAGTGTATGGAGCAATAAAAAAGGTTTATATTTATCAATTTTATGACATTGAAATATTTTATAGTAACTGGATGAACTGGTAAACATGAAATAACACCGAGCAAGGCTCGGTCCACCAGGTACTTAAATCCATTAATGATGAAGACGAACAAATTAAATACTTAGGAATAATCTTCAAAAACGAATTAGTTTTTAATAGAAATGAAATTATAAGTTCCTTTAACTCAAAGTTAGAAAAACTCACAAATTCACCCTTATTAAAATCATCACAAAAAATGTTTGTTCTGAATAATTTTATCTGGCCAACATTGATTTTTCCACTTCAATGTGCTCCATTAAATAAATTAAGCTTTTCTTTTTTGAATGATGTAGATGTATTAATTCGATCTGCAGCAAAAGAAATTTTGGAGCTACCTAACGATACACCAAACAGTATGTTATATTCACGTAAATAATATAAAGGAGTTCAAATCGTAAGGGCTAGGTGGGAGGCCTTCATTCAACAAATAAATATATGCCATGTCCTTAAAATGGTCAATGACCAATACATAGGAAAATTCAAAAACTTTGATGAAGAAATTAAAAAATGCCTGTCAAAACTAGATATAACAGTTGATGAAAACGTTGATTATAACAACCTTAGTTCAAAACAAATAAGACTAATATTGTATGAAAAAGAATTCCATATTTGGAGCTCAATGAAACATAAGGGAAGGGGTGTTGTCCTATTTAAAGAATGTGAAAAAAATAACAAAATACTAAGCAATTGTTGGGACACATTTACTGAAAGTGAATATAAAGACTACTTAAAGATGGTTGGAGATGTAGCACCAGTTCGTGGCATCCCAGGACGGGCACCGGTGTAGAAGATGTTCTACAACCGAGAACTTTGTATTTGAAAGTTTGCCCCATGTCCTTGGCCAATGCCCATTTGGGGAATTACTTAGAAATACCCGCCACCATAAAATACGCTCATTCATAGCTGACGAATTAAGGAAGAAAGGATTTGAAGTATATGAAGAAGTAAATGCTATAGCAGAAGAAGAATCAACAAGAAGGGTTGACATTATTGCAATCAACAGGAAACTTAAGAAAGGATTCATAATAGACCCTACAATTCGATTTGAAATTAACGAACATCATCCACGACTCGTACATGAAGAAAAAGTTAAAATATATTCTCCAACAATAAAATATTTCCAAAATCAGTATAATATTCAAAATTTAGAAGTAATTGGCATTTTTATTGGTGCAAGAGGAACGATATCAACATTTTTTATTCATTTTTGGACTCAATTAACATTAAATCAAAATAAACTTAGTGAAATAGCATTAATAAGTGTCAAACAGTCCATCAATATATTAAGAAATCATTTATATAGTAATAATCAAAATTAATTGTGAATTAGTATTCTTTGTTTTTAGCAATTTGCAATGACAAAAAGATGTAAATTTTAAATAAAAATATAAATTTTCTATATATAAACATGCCCTGTAAAGGCAGAAGATCAGATATGAAACTCGTACCTATTCATGTATATTGACGATGCCTTATTGCTTTGTAACTCAAAGGAACATTAATATTCTTATTCTTATCATTAATAAACGATCCAGGACATAATGAATTTTATAATAATTCCCAATGATATCGTATAAATTTAAACGTCGTGGCTGTTCGTCACAAGATTAAGCCCGCCAGCCAGCCACGTACTATGAAAAAAACAGGGAGGTTTAAATTAAAAAGTAAAAATATAACCAATATAACCTCAACCTCTCAATGATTAACAGTAAACACTTTTGGCGATAGAATATTTATTTAGGTTCTTATTATTATCTAGCTGCTTGATATGTGTGGAATATTTTGTGCAATCGTAAATAGCAATAAAAACGCTAGCCATGAAAACACTGATGGTAAAGATTGCCCCTGTGACCTACACATTTGCCATGTAAGTAGGCCTAGGTACTGTTAAATTTAGTCCAGTGGTGGCTGATTAATAATTACTTCAAGACAGGTTCTTACCTTCATTAAATGATTTTAGTCATAATTATACTGACAAGCCAGCTACTTCTTTTACGAAGGCCGTCCTTTGAAAGTAGGAGTAAAAGTAGTGAAAATAGGAGTAGAGCTGGCCACTCGGCTTGTTGGCTGGTTAGCATATGTGAAAAGAAGGCAAGTGGTCGCCATGTGCCATTAATTAGTTGTTGGAGACATGTGGCGATGGAAGTATTGGATGTGCCAGTGAATTACCAAGGACACACTATACTACAGGTCGGAGTCCTTCCTTAGTGACGTCACATTATCAGACGGAATCGCAGACGCTTTTGTAATGCATTCTTATGGCGATTCATTGTCACACTCTAAAAACTATCGTACCCTACGTAGTTAGTTTAGGTTTCGTTTGAAAACCATTTTAATTTCTTATATCTACAAAAATCAATGAATTATTAACTGCGGTCAAAAATTATTTTAAGTTAAAGAGTGTGGCCTTGGTTTAACGCAAGTGGTGCGGTGACATCAGGGTACGAGAAGAGTTGCATGTATGTGCCAGGATCTCTTACAAGCTTCCAAAGATTTAAATTAAGTCTGGCGCCCATGAGATTGTTTGTTTTCCTCTTAGAAAAGCGACGGCGTCATGTAGAGGAGCCTGATGTGCTGCAAAGTTAGGCAGGAAACGACGAAAGAAGTTTAATATACCTAGAACTAGAAACCGTTGAAGATCACTGGAAGTCGTTGTTAGAGGGAAATCTCGGAGGGCAACGATGTGATCAGGCAGTGGGCAATGTACCCTCAGCGGAAACTTCACAACACAGAAACTTAATGGAAGGAAGGTTAAAGTCAATCTTTTAAATGTTAATTTTAATTCCGTGGGATTGTAGTCATTGAGAAACAGTTCAGAGATTATAATTGTGCTCCTCAGGCGATCGTGATGGGACGAGAATATCGTCTAATAGGCTATGCGAAACAAAAGTTTCGGATAGTACACCACCTATGAAATGCCGGAATGTCTGTTCAACATTTCTGAGGCTGAAGGTCATAAAAGGAAATTCAAATATAAACCAAAAGGAGTGTTAATTGCTGTCTTAGTACTGTCTTAGTCTTGTCTTAATGATTACCTATCAGTCCCGATAGGTAATCATTGGGCTTAACTTACCTAAGTGCTTCTCTTTCAAAAGTTAATGGAATTTTTAGGCAGGGAAGTATTTTCAAATAATAGGCTGATAAACTGAAAGAAACAATTTTACCACTTCATTCGCACTTGGTGTGATTTTTAATATTTACCGCTATTTTGAAACACAGTTAAAAATGGAATATTTGTTCGGTCGGCAGTGAGACTCAACTCACATTGCGGTGGGAGTGGAGCACGTGATTGCTGGGATGGGGCAACGAAATGTAGCAGCAAAGCATTTCTTTCTGGATGGCCTTTGTGAATGACAATTTTCTTAACCAATTTTCTTAACCAGAATCGTAAACATTATCGGTCGGAAAAATTTGGTTATGGTTGGACTAGCAGTGGTGTTGTGGCTATATCATATGGCTTTGCCACTAGCCTGTCCTTGTTTTCATTTATTCTGTTTATTTTTAATGTTTACAGTGGTGTGTTTACTTTTCGTTTTTTAGAGTTGTTTTCTTACTTAAGAATACAAATGTTGATCTACAACTAATTACATCTTTTTATTTACTGTACATTAATTTATATTTTATACTTTATAATTAATAAAGTAAATTGGTGACCCAAATATCTATCACTGTCAGTTAGTTCAATTGCAAATATGAATGATCAGGAATCTATTCCAATCCCTGGTACGCCAGATGCCAGTGTAAGTATTTCGCCAGTTCAAGTAAAAATACCACCATTTTGGACCAAAAATGTCTCATTATGGTTTCACCAAGTAGAGTGCCAATTTTCTCTTCATGGAATCTCCAAGGAAACAACAAAGTACAACCATATCATGAGCTCATTAGACACCGAAGTAGCTAGTCACCTCACCGATTTCATTGCCAAACCTTTGTCTTCAACCCCCTATTCCGACTTGAAGGAAAGGCTCTGCAAGGAATATGAGGTCTCGGAACACGTCAAGCTGAAGCAACTAACCACTGAAGTTTACCTCGGGGACAGGAAACCTTCAACTCTCCTACGTGAAATGAGGACTTTAGCCGGCACTCAGGTAACTGATAACTTCCTCAAAGTTATTTTTATGCAACGTTTACCTAACCATATGCGTACTGCCCTAGCTGCTTCTCAAACTGATTCACTAGATGAATTAGCTAGATTAGGAGACCAAATAGCTGACCTTTCAGCTGTTGATAATCACATTTGCGCTCAAGGAACTATTGCACAACCTACCGATCGTATAGCTGCCTTGGAAAAGCAAGTCAGTGATCTAACACAGTCAATTGATGAACTTATTAAGACAGGTAAGCGAAATATGCAAATAAAGCAGAAGCACGGGTATAATCTTAAAGGCAGTGTTGATCAAAATGAGATCTGTTGGTATCATTACAAATTTGGTAAAAATGCTAAAAAATGTATTCAACCGTGTTTGTTTACGTCAAACAGTAATCGACAACAGGGAAACTTCCTGCCCCTTCACTAAATGCGGCTGAAGATGACAGGGGCTTTAAATCTCGCCGCCTATTCGTCACTAACTTAATTTGTGGTCGAAAGTTTCTTGTTGATTCCGGAGCAGACATCTCTGTTCTGCCTCCCACTAACATGGACAAACTTACCGAGAGTAATAGACAATTATTTGCTGCAAATGGTTCCATAATTAAGACGTATGGTAAACGTAACATTAATCTTGATTTAGGTTTGAGAAGGAAATTTTCCTGGTCTTTCATGATTGCAAATGTAACGCAACCCATCATTGGAGCAGACTTTTTATCACACTATGGTTTACTGGTTGATATTAAAAACCAAAGACTAATCGATAATAGGACTCAATTGTCAGTTTTAGGGTTTCAAGCAATTTCAACACAACAATCTGTTTTAGTACTTGATCCAAATGGAAAATATTCCAAACTAATCTCACAATATCCTAACTTACTTAAGGAAAACCCTAACTTCCATGTGTCACAGAACACTGTATTTCCTTCAATACAGACAACAGGTCAACCGGTGACTTCTAGAGCTAGGCGTTTACCCCCTGAAAAGCTTGCGGTAGCAAAGGCTGAGTTTCACAAAATGATTGAATTAGGTATTTGTAGACCTTCAAAAAGCTGTTGGTCCAGTCCACTTCATTTAGTACCAAAAAGTGATGGTTTATGGAGACCTTGCGGGGATTATCGTGCCCTCAATGCCAAAACAGTTCCTGACAGATATCCAATCCCATATTTACATCATTTTAATAGCCAATTAAATGGAAAAAATATATTTTCCAAAATTGATCTTGTTCGGGCTTGTCATCACATTCCGATAGCTCCTGAAGATATCTCAAAAACTGCTGTCATAACGCCTTTCGGGTTATTTGAATTTCTCAAAATGCCCTTCGGATTAAGGAATGCAGCCCAAACCTTTCAGCGATATATTAACTCTCTTCTACAAGACTTAAATTTTACATTTTGCTGCTTAGACGACATCCTTGTTGCATCCTCCTCTGAAGATGAACATGTTAATCACTTGAAAACAGTTTTCAATAGACTCAATGAACATCATATTAATATTAATGCAACCAAGAGTGTGTTTGGAGTGTGTGAGGTTGCTTTCCTCGGCTATTCAGTTTCCAAACACGGCATATCCCCTCTTCCCGATAAAGTTAATGCTATTGTAAGTTATAAGCTTCCTGAAACCGTTCTTCAACTTCGAAAATTTCTTGGACTTATAAATTTCTACAGACGTTCTCTCCCTAACGCAGCTGCTATTCAGCAAAAACTCTTTGATTTGTGTAAGGGTACCTATAAACATGACAGGCGGAAAGTAAGTTGGACTCCGGAATCTAAAAAAGCTTTTGAGGATGCCAAAAATCAGTTAGCCAATGCTACGCTTCTAGCACACCCATCTCCTGATGCCCCTCTAGCGCTCATGGTCGATGCATCTGATTTTGCTGTCGGTGCCTCTCTTCATCAGATTTGCAATGGAAACTATGAACCTCTTGGGTTTTTCTCAAAGTCTCTTACACCTACTGAAAAAAAATACAGTACATACGACAGAGAGCTCCTGGCTGCATATCTTTCTGTAAGACATTTCCGTTATCTGGTTGAAGGACGTAGTTTTGTTATATATACAGATCATAAATCTCTGTCTTTTGCCTTTACAAAATTCTCTGATGCATCTAGCCCGAGGCAATTGCGACATCTGGACTTTATTGGACAGTTCACTACTGACATACGGTACCTACCAGGAAAACAAAACATCCCTGCTGATTTCATGTCGAGAATCGGTGCTATTGATCTACCTCCAACGGTTTAATTCGAAATGATATCTCAGATGCAATCACAAGACATTGAACTGAAGAAGCTCAAACAGTCAAATACAACTTCATTAAATTTTCGAAGTATTTTGCTACCTAATGGCTCAGAACTACATTGTGACATTAGTGCTGGAAGACTGAGACCATTTAAGGTAAACCGCCTAAATGCCGGACGGCTAGGGGAAATGTTACTGCAAAGTCAAATATCGCCTGATTGGATAGAACTAGGCAAAATCCACAGAGAGAAATGGATTCGCCGACAATTTCTCCACAATTTTATATCATAAATAAAACATTTCAATCGATAAAAACTAATTAATAACGAACATTAAGTGTCGATCGATCTGAACGACAACAGCCCAAAACCGGACGGCGACAGTCCCAACACCGGAAGATGGCTTCCCAACACCGGAAGACTCTTCTCTCAGCATTAAACCAATGTTTTTCGGCACTTTATGACCTTAAAATGAAGTTTGAAACAATTGGTTTTTTGATTAGATAGAAATCATACACTGTACGTCCCGTTAAATACTGGAGCGTGAATCAAGGTAATCCATTTAGTTAAGAAACTAGTAATCCCGTTGCTCGGAATCGATCAATTGTCAAGTACTTACCCCTAAATAAGGTACAGTGTTCTAGAACTTCTTTATTAATGATATGGCTAAACTTCAATGCCACTTCCGGTAATAGAATCGCAGACACTAGGGTGGGTGAGTGAGTGCGCTTCTGGCGAAATTATTGTTTATTATTTGTTTAGGTAGTTAATCAACTATATGATCATGTGTTAAAGTAAACACAAGTTTACACGTGAAAAGTCCTGAAAAACGTAAACAAAGTTTTGATAGTTCAACAAAATCATTACATTTGGTTATATCAGCCATCAGCTGAGGTAGCTATAGCAGACGATTTGGTGAGTTTACAGTTTTTGCCGCCCGCCCTATTCGGTGCCCGCAACTATTGTGAGATTATTTACTAAAGCCTTTATAAACAATCCAGTGCCTTCTTTATACAACTTAATCCAGCGCCTGAATACGGCTACTACAATTTCATTTTTAGATCATTACTTACAAACAAACGTCACACTAACTGTCACCTTAAATTCCAAGACAATTGTATGCTCAATCGAGTTCACAAAGGCGCCTCTGTCATACCACAGAAAAAGAAGATATTTTTCTCTGTGGTCATCTTACTTTAGTGGTTCAAATAATTATTACAGACAACATAATTTAAGAAAATAAACAGTAAGGCCCCCCACGCACCAGAATGGCGTACATGGCAGAAAATTAGTCAAATACCATTTTGTTATATGTATATCAGCTGATTGGAGATGCGCAGCTTCCTGGTACTTTATGCATCTCCAATTATTTAGATGCCACGCCGTACCACACCACGCCACTCTGTGTGGAGGGCCTTATTTGAAAATCGACGGTAAGTTTGTTTATACCACACACACGTTTTTAAATTGTTTTTTTTTCAAATAGATAATGAAAAAGTAAATTATATTGTGAAAAATTACGGTTGATTTCATGTATTTCACGTTATGTTTGTAAAAATCGCTGTAGTCCAGTTTCTGTTACCGTATTAAGTTATAACCCTTCTTAATCTTAGCCCTAACTAAAATGGCTCACTAAATCCACCAACTCATAAACTAAAGCTAAGAGTCTGCTCCAGTGTATATATTCAATGGTTTAAATTCAAATAATAATACATGGCTTTGCTGAAAAACTTTGTTTACTCTATTCAGCTGCTTAATTGAATTTTATATTCCCATGTTAAATCTTATGGACGAATACCAAACTTTTAGGACGTGTAGGGCCGTTCCCTTTAGTCTAATCCTCATGAAATTTATTTCCTGCAAAACTACACGCCAAGCACTTTCCAGCGACACCTAAATTATTAAAATCGGCCCAGTGGTTTAGGAGGAGTAATGATGAAAAACCCCTAGCGTATTAAAAAAGTATATAGAATATAGATATATAGATATTTATCCAAAAATCCACTTCAATTTGTTTTCCGTTGGTTTCCAAAAATAACAGGTGGTTTTAAACCATAAACCATATGTTATATTTGGAATGTTCCTTTAATTAAGCATCAGCAGTCCCACTTGGTCATATTATAAACAAAGCAGAAAGCAGACGTGTTTCATCGCTTTATAACTGTGTTTACTCCTTTCAGCTGGTTTATTTAAAATTTCTCTAAGGTTCGTTTATTTTTCGTTTTCGTTACAATGTTAAGTCTTATGGACAAATTCAAAACTTTAAAGGGCTACAGCGCCTCACTCACAAATTATTTTGGTATAAAAAAGGTTTCCTGCAAAACTTTACGTTACGCTTTGTCCAATGACACCAAAAACATGAAAATCGGTTCAGTAGTATAGGAGGAGTCTTTGTAACAAAAAACTACTCGTGTATTAAATAAGTATAGATAGATAGATAAATTATAAAAAAGGTACAGTTCGCGCATTATATCTTCGGCTGTGACAGAGTCAGCTGCTTGCAAGGCGCGGGGGGGGAGAGGGGGTACTTTTCTGAAAACATTGTTCTACAGCCCCGCTGTGTGTCAAACGCAGTGTTTACCAAAATCTTATGTTTAAAATAACATATGATACGGTTAGTAGCGTAGTGATCATAGCCGGAGATATAATGCGCGAACTGTATAAGCAAGATTTATTAGGCTAGTTTAAGTTGAAGAAAACGACTTGAAAATGCCTGTATTAAATTATATTTATTTGTCAGAACATGAGATTTGTCCTGAAAATTAGTTAATCGGCTTAGAACGTCACGACAATTTTCATTACTTAAATACAAATATTTACAATATATACAAAAGTTATGCATTATTTCAGATTCTTTAGATGCACGATGACAGATTTTTACTGTCATCCAATACTGAGTCTGAGTTGCAGCAGACCTGCATACTCAGCGAATTTCAAATGCAAAAGAGCATATTTCAATCGAACATAGCGAGATTTGACATGTTTTTGTAAGCTCCATAAGAATAACATGGGGAATGAGTATGGAGGTTTGCTGAACGTCGTTCTTTTAGTCTTAAACAACTATAGATATAAGGATCGTATTGATTTTTGTATAATTTTATGTGAATTAAACCTTTTATTACATTTTAAAATAATTTTATCAATCAAATAATTTTTTTTTCAATTCTAAGGCTTTCCGTTTTTGGGAAACTTCTCCTGTCTAACTCACGAACGATTATCCGGTATTGGGCAAGCCGTGCTTAAAGCATCCCTAAATGCGGACGCCTTGTAATTTGTAGTAAATATAATAAAAATGATGTTTATTATACATAAGAAAACGATTAACATGTCTGAGAAATTTTAAGAATTCCAAAACTCACAATTAGGTATAATAAAATATTAATAAAACCTTATTTAAATTACCTTGCTACTTAGTCAAAATTGCGCGGAGTTTCACGCCGAAATGAGAAACTCGGCAATTTGACCTGTCCTCGGTCTTAAATATTTTTTTTTCCATTTTACAAAATTGAAGTAAGGGGGTTTTCATACATAAATAACCATCGCAAACCGGCGTTTCAGCCGACAGTCTTATTTTTCGCCTAAAAGAGCGTTCGTCCGGATTTGGGCGGGTTCCGGAGTTGGGGCGGTTTACCTTATACCACAACAGTTTAGGAGACAGTTATTTGATTCTCTTCACAACTTGGCATATCCTGGCATTAAAGGATCTCTGGATCTCGTAAAAAACGTTTTGTTTGGCCCTCCATTAATAAGGATGTCAGACTTTGGGCCAAATCATGTGTTGCTTGCCAGAAGTCCAAAGTTTGGAGGCATACTAATAGTGAGATTGGCACTTATAATCAAATTTATGGGCGTTTTTCTCATATCAATGTTGACTTAGTTGGACCTTTACCACCTTCTCAAGGATTTACGTATTTGTTGACAATTATAGACCGCTTCTCCCGTTGGGTCGAGGCAACACCGATTAAAGACATTACTGCTGAGACAGTAGCTGAAGCGCTGCTCTCTACCTGGATTTCAAGATTTGGAGTTCCTCAAATGATCACTACAGATAGAGGAAGACAATTTGATTGCAACTTGTTCCATGAGTTAACCAAACATCTTGGTATCCATCACATTAGGACTACTGCATATCATCCTGCAGCTAATGGAAAAATTGAAAGATGGCACAGACACTTGAAGTCTGACTGACAGCTCACCTTGCGTCTGACTGGACACGAAAGTTACCAGTTGTATTACTTGGACTAAGATCTTATGTCATTCCAGAGTACAACGTCACTGCTGCTGAAATGACACTTGGTCAATCCATTAGGTTGCCGTGTGATCTGTTTCAAACCTCAGACGACACATTTGGCATTCCTGATTTCGTTTATAATTTGAAAAGAAAAATGAATGAACTCAAACCGATTGAGGCAAAATACCATTCGTCAAAGAAGATTTTCATCCATCCTGACTTGCGAACATCCAGCCATGTTTTTGTGCGCCATGATGCATCAAGAAAACCTTTGCAACCTGTCTATGATGGACCATTCAAAGTTGTTTCACGGTCTGAGAAATGGGTTAAGGTGCTGACTCCTAGGGGACCTACATCGATCTCTATTGACCGGCTGAAACCAGGGTTCCTCCTTAACGACTCGAATGGTGAAACAAACCGAGAGACCACAAGAGTCGAAAGATCCTGACAAAAAAATAAGTGTAAATAACAAAGACACTCAGAAAACTTTGTTGTTCACGAGGTCAGGGCGATGTGTTCGTCCACCAGGTCATTTTGCTCCTCGTTGACACTAGGGGAGGAGTATGTGGCTACATCATATGGCTTTGCCACTAGCCTGTCCTTGTTTTCATTTATTCTGTTTATTTTTAATGTTTACATTGGTGTGTTTACTTTTCGTTTTTTAGAGTTGTTTTCTTACTTAAGAATACAAATGTTGATCTACAACTAATTACATCTTTTTATTTACTGTACATTAATTTATATTTTATACTTTATAATTAATAAAGTAAAGTGTTATATATAACTTGTCAGTGCAGCTAATATGAAAGAGAGAAGAAAAATGATAACTTTCTAGTAGGCCCTGACCGGTTTCAGATTGAGAACAAATATAATTTCCACCATATTATTTAGACCTATTTTTTCCACGATTCTTGGAAACTATTCTCTATACGCTACATGGTACTTTATTGTTGTAATTTGTTGGGCTGATTTTCTTTGTTACACTTTCAGTGTGGAGAAATAAAAAGATACTTGAGGCGGAGAGGTCCTGATAAGATAAAAGAAACCAAGTCAAAATTAACCGAGGACTGGAGGGCCTGTTTTGCGGGTAGTGTGTTGTGGACTCAGGGCAATCACCCGGTTAGTCAGCCCTTACAAGATGTAAAAGGAAACTTTCTACTTTGGAATGGGGATGTGCTGTTTGGACCTTTGGTATGAAATTTCTTTCAGTCTCTATCATTTAAGTAATCAGTGTATTTCTTTACTGTGAAAATATTTATTAAGTACCCTACCGTATAAATGATATTCTTATTTAATCACAACTGCTGTTGAAATCACAATAAGAGGATAAATACATATAGGCCTACCTTATACTGTTACAAGGCAAGCTAAAAAATATTAATTTCATATGTGCCTAAACTAAAGTACATAAAAAGTTTTAGTATATGTTTAAAAAAAGATTTATTCACAATTCTGAATCAAAGTTTCCTAAGTTTTTTTTATTAGATATGAAGCCATAATGTTTCAAATCATTGAGAAAAATGCTCAAAGTCAGTTGATGGTAAGGTCTAATAAAATGAAATGGTGTGCTTGCATTTTTACTAATGCATTTTAGTGCAAGTTAGTTTTTGGCTTATAGGAACTAACAAAGCATATTAATCATTTCAGGAAACCAATTTTGAAAATGACTCAGAAGTAGTGTTTGAGAGGTTGAAGTCAGACCCCTTGTCTACTGCGGTGGACATCGGAGGTCCGTATGCGTTTGTGTTGTGGCACGCAGAGCGTCGTCAGCTGTGGTTCGGACGAGACGTGTTGGGAAGAGTCAGTTTGCTGTGGCAAGTTTCACCCCATCATGTCACTTTGGCCTCCGTCGCTCACAAAAACACAACCCTCACGGAGGTGCCAGCTCTCGGAATCTATATGGTCGATCTCACCGAGGCTGAACAAGTTGGTAATGTTTTATCCCCTTAGGGAATATTTGCAGAGAAGCTGGTAGTTTTAGAGAAGTTTGTTAATTGATTATAATGTCAACAGCTTTGAGTTTCTAGTTTTACGTTATCAAAACTTCTTTCCATTTATTGTCTGTCCTCCTATTGTTAGGCCTATTTTAATAATACTTCCACAGAATTACATTGTAAGATAATTCTGAATTTACTGTCAGCAATGACAAATGACATGCAGAATATCGATAGCTTCTTTCTGCTTCAGTAGTTTCTTTTTGTTCACAAAATAAGTTATTAAAGGAAGTGCTACTTGCACCCTTTAAATTTTGTTGAAATTCATTTAAGACGAATATTCAATGTTTACAATGTTCTGTAGGTGGCTTAATTTTTCCAGAGATCCAGTTCTTCCCATGGGCTCACCTGAACACAAGTTTCTCTTCCATGTCAGACTTTTCTGTTGTCACAAGGGAAGCAATAGTGCATTCCACATTGGGAGACATGACTGCTCGCCTCGCATGGCTGGATAAAGAACCATCCTCGGATGATTTGACTGTGTATGAAACAAACAGTACATTTTCATCACTCCTGGAAGATTCCACAGTAGCCTACAGAGTGGAGAAACTCCTGGATGTTTTAACAACTTCGGTGGAATGTAGAGTTAATAAACACCCGGGTGTGTGCAAAAACTGTGTGAAAACGGAAGTGAGGGAAGTGAATAGTGCAACAATGTGTGATCACTGTTGTGTCGCGGTGTTATTCTCGGGAGGGCTCGATTCTACCATTCTTGCTCTTCTTGCTGACAAGTTTGAACCTGAAAGTAAACCGATAGACTTGTACAATGTAGCATTTCAGCAACAAAGTGGAAGTTACGAAGTTCCAGACAGGCTTACGGGGCGGGCCTCGCTGAAAGAGTTAAAAATTCTGGCACCGAATAGGCAGTGGAATTTTGTTGAGGTGAGTGTTTTTGTCTTTCAACTCATTTGATAGCATTTAATGTACGAAATTCACCAGCCTATAGCCTATATAAATTTGCTAATGAGAACTGTTTCTTCTGTAATTATAAAAATATTTGTAATCTCACAAAAAGAAGAAAGTTGGTCAATTTGAAATACTTACTTGATACTTGGAGTAATCCCACTGGCATCGCATCCGCGATGTGGTCGTCAAATTGGGTATTCCCCTTCACTGGAGAGTGTAGGCCATATCAAAAAGCTCTTCAACGCTGTAAAAGGCCGCTTCACACAGGTAGTCTTTCAATTTCATCTTGAATTTATTAAAATTCTGTTCTTCTGTAATGGCTTTTGGTAGGCTATTGTAAATTTTAACACTAGAATAGAACGGACTTTTACTTGCCAAAGTAGAACTTATTTGTGGGACATGTAACTGGTTTGCACTTCTGGTGTTGTAATGATGAACTCTACTGTTAGTAATGAAGACATTAGGGGTTTTTCGAGCAAGCAAAGCAGACTTTAAGATGAAAAGTGAGGGTAGACTTAAAATTTTTTAAGTTCAGTGAAAAATGAAAAATAGTTCAGTTTTGCTATCTGGTTCATCGAATAAAGTTTATAGCTACACTAGAACCTCTAAAATATTTGAGGAACAAGGAAGAAGGATGGGTGTTTAAATGATTAGTCATGAAAAATTTTAAATCTTTTAGGGAGATGAACATGGGGTCAGGACAAGTTGATTGCTGAAACTTTCTACATTATATTCTAATCCAATTTCACTTTAGTATGTATTCCAAACAAAACCTTTTTCCCCCATTGTATCCAAACTACAAGAGTGCGTAACATTCCAAAAGGTGGGGATGACTATAAAAGATCAGTATACACATATAATTGACTGGAACGGTGCAGACCATCAACTTGACCACAATTGGTTTTTCATAGTGGGTTGAAGACAGTGTAATAGGAATGAGAGTAGCTACCCCTAATTTTGACGATTGCCCATGCACTTTTTTTGTGTTTTATGATAATAAAGGATATTGAATCTTAAATGTGAATTTTATCTAAAATCGTGAAAATATGAAATATGAAAAAATACACCGTAAAATATTAAATGTGATGCAGAAAGTGAAAAAAGGGTCCTCAAGTCAGAATTATCCTGTTTTGAGTTATCAACATCCTGAAATTCAGCATTAAATTTTGAACAATTTGACATATAATTTATAGTGCTACGAATTTTGTCTTTGAGTTATTGGCATTTAAATTTCAATTAACCCTTGGTAGGTGACTTTGATTTTAAAACACGAATGGTGACTCAAGGAGTTTTTCTCCGGGTGTTGAAATAATAGACAAACAGTGTAGTTTTATACATATATTGTAAAAAGGTTACATGAAACCCTTATATAATCAATATTAAGCAATAAAAAACTTACTTCACACATTTTTGAAACCCTATAGGTATGTAAAATGTGTTACTTGTCACTTGTATTCAAAATCTATATTTTCAAATCTAAATATAGTAACTGGTACAAATAGTGGGTACAGAGTGTATATACATCATTATTTCCACTGATCTCCATGTTATCATCCTTATTAGTACATTTTATACAAAAAGCAGGTGCAGTATGCTCCCTACAAATTAAGAACTTGGCATCCACGTTACACGACTCTTGGGTTTCAACTGAATAGAAGGGGTACGAAGGGGGGGGGGGGTTGGGAGAGTGAAATGAGGTCGAGCCGATTCCTAGAAAGAGGCGTGTGAGGTACGGTTACTCCTGCGACTGCCGACCGGTAAGAATGCATATTTTTTTATAAAAATAAAAGCGCCTAGAGGAAAACTCCGTGTGTCACTGACGGAGGGTTAACGGGTATTTTAGGAAATCAAGGCCCAAAACTTCAAACCTTCATAGGATATTTTTTTAAAATACCTATTTAAGAAATGAATCAGGTATCAAAATAAAGCTGAAAACTAGATCTTTAAATTTAAATCAAAAAAGGCGTGGTACACTAACAATTTCATTGTTAAAATTAAGGAGAAAGTGAAAAGTTGGAAAAGGGACCTCAAGTCGGAAGGCAGAATACCGAGAAATGAAGGAGAAATACACGATTGAGACGATGATTTTGGACTTAGACAATATTCTTTAACAAAGATTAACTTGAAATAGTTCACTCATGCATCAATATTCTTTAACAACGATTAACTTGAAATAGTTCACTCATGCATCAATAGATGTCAGGAAAGACTAGGCCTAGTTTTGTGATGCCCCTGAACTACTCATCCAGTGCAGGCCTGCATATTATGGTAAAAGGACCTTAAGTCACTTAAATGGAGGCCAGCGACTTGAGGACCCTTTTCATATATGACAAAAGGCTAATCGACAGTTTTTTAATGTTTCTCGAGTTCTTATCGGTAAAATAACCGGATGAATCTGCACAGAAAAAATTAAGGAATGGTATCCAATAGAATCCTAAAAATCGATATTTTTGACCCGATTCAACTAAAATGCTTCTTCTGTAAAAGCTACCCCAGCGTCTTGAGGTCCCTTTTCACTTTCTGCACCACAAATAGTCTAGATTTGCTTTTAAAGCAGCTTGGTGAGTGTGGCGGTGTCGTAGGTGGATGTGAGCAGAGACGAGCTGGACGCTGAGAGGAGCTGCTCAGTCGCGGACCTGCTGCATCCACTCAGGTCTGTGCTGGACGACAGTCTCGGCTGTGCGCTGTGGTTTGCGGCCCGGGGGGAAGGAGCGGTGAACGGTACCTTGTACACCTCTCCAGCCAGGGTAAGTTGTTCATCAATGTGTTCTACTATACCAGCTGTATATGATGTCATACCTAGTTTTATTTTCTTTGATTTGAGAGCTATGCCTACAGTTTGATAATAACGATGAATTGGTGATAAAGACAAGTAGTAGCCTAGTTGCTATCATCCTAGTATCATACAGGCCTAATAACCAAATGATTAACTGAATATTTTTTCCCGACATAAAAAAGTGTTAAATTTACCTTTAACTACTTTGGTGTCATTGACCAGTTAACAGGATGGATTATGTCATAAAGAACGGTCACATATAACGATATAGAGAATGTTTGATGTAAGTAGACCTAAAAAAATCACCCCAATGTCTGAAGGTCAGGTCTAGGGAGAGAATTTACTTTTTAGTGAATCTCATATTCGTACCTGATTAGCAGTTTTGCTTTGCCTTCTTCAAATTCTACCTTACACTAAAAGTAGCAAAGATTCTCGGAAGTAATAGACTATTAACTCATTAAAAAATTAAAATTCCACCTCGCAGTTTCCAACAGGCCTTGACTGTGACCTTGACCTTGACTTACAGGTGTTGTTGATGGGGATGGGCGCAGACGAGCAGCTCGGCGGCTACACGCGCCACCGCAACACGCTGCGCCGCGCGGGGTGGGCAGCACTGGGCCGGGAGCTGGCCGCGGACACCGACAACATCGCGCGACGCAACCTGGGCCGTGACAACCGCGTGACCTGTGACCACGGCCGCCAGCCGCGCGCGCCGTATCTGGACGAGAGAGTGGTCGCGTACCTCGACACCCTGCCTCCCTGGCACAGGTCAGAGTGCTAGGATATGCAAGAGGGGTGATGTTGTTGTGCTGAGCTTTGGTAGAGGGAGGTGATTAACTCTCCATATCCGTGAAAATTCTTTAAAACTGGTGATCCCTTTTAGCATAAAAGGCTGCTCAGGAGCAAAAATTGATTTGAAAAAAGGTATAACTGATGCCATTTCTTAAGGCCCAAACTGCACATGGGGTGGGGAGTGGGTAGGCTGTGAGGAGAGGGGAGTAGGAGCGGGAGCAGCAGTCAAAGGGGTAGTAGCCTAGCTGCCTACATTCGGCAGCTCGCACGTAGTTACTGCTTATCTTACAATCTTTGTTCAGAGTAACAAGATGCTTTAGTAAATGCTAATGAAATATTATTTTAAAATCTTATGCCTATTTTATTTTAATAATTGTTAATAAGAGTAAATGTTCCGTCGGTCATATAAACTATCCGAAAATCAACTATTAACGCGATCAGTTACCTCCGTCCATAATTAATATTTTAATTAATGATTTATTCAAGGGTTTTCTTACATTAGTACAACAAATAAAAATTAAAATCCATTGTGGTAGCCCCTGAACTGTGAAATTGACTATAATAGGTTAACATACCTCAATGTCCAACAGTTCAAAAAGTAGATAATACACCTCATGTTTCGAAGTGATGACTCCATTATCAAGTGGTTTCTTACAAAAATGTTCATCTGGGTCGGAGTCGTCACTTCGAAACATGTTGTGTATTACCTACTTTTTGAACTGTTGGACAATGAGGTATGTTAACCTATTCTAGTCAAATAAAAATTGTTTAATAAAACTTCCAAGCTCCCTCGAGGAAGCACGTATCTAGCAGGCATACAGTAGGAGGGCATTATATTTCAAGGTCTTCCTAGGAAGGAAGACCGGGATCAGTTAGATTCTTTTGAGAGACTATGATTAGAAAAATTGGAATAACTCACCATCAGCGACACACTTTATTCCCAGAACAATAGGGCTGGACTTCAGTCGTTCTCCCAATGGCTGTGGAGGTATTGGATTCGTCATTGCCGAATGGCAGGAGGGCGTGACAGTAGCACTGCGGGGAGAAAAGTCCGATGGAAGGGAGAATGATGGAAAATTGAAAGGGAGGGTTAGGAAATCAGTCTTCGAGGAGAAGTAGAAGGAATAAGTTGGGGAACTCAGGAGCCACTCCGAATTGAGTAAGAGTTGGTAAACCGTCGACCATCGCGGACAGTATTAAGCGCCCGTCGGCACCCTCGAGAGAGTTTATCATATTAAAATATAGTGATAGTGATAGTGATATTGTCATTCATTAATATATTAATTATGGACGGAGGTAACTGATCGTGTTAATAGTTGATTTTGGGATAGTTTATAGTCAATGTTTTTAGGACGACATGTAGTGACACGTGATTGTTGACAGCTGAGAGCAGAATGACAGTGCTGCGCTCTGGCGATGCATTGCCGCGCATGCGCACTAGCCTTCTTTACTTCTGCGCATCCACCTCACAGGGCCTTAAGATTTGGCATCAGTTATAATATTACCTCCTTTAAACTTGTTACCTTACTGAAGAAATATTCTTTTATTTGAAAAAAGATTGAAAAAGATGATTCCTTATAAAAAGATGGAGAATCTTAAGAATTGAAATCATTTGAACATTCTTTTGAATCAAAGATCTGATCCATTATCCATTGATCTTCTTTTTTTAAGATTGGGGATTTTTATTGAAAAAAGATGCTTTTCTAAGATTGGGGATTTTTATTGAAAAAAGATGATATAGTGATTACCACATTATTACTGTTATGTTTAAGAAAAAATCATATCATAGAAACCACTGGTAAAGTGAATTGACAACACTTAAGTTGTTTCCCATAAAAGTGATGAGAGGTGCCTTTTCATGTGCATGATATGTGTTACTGAATCAGTTATTGAAAAAATTATTGTATTCTTATGGAAATATTAGATACAGTCAAAAAGTTCCCAGAATGAATTTTTGTAGACACTTAACACGATCGCCAGCAGAAAATTCGTCTTGCAGTGGTCGGTACGACTCCTGGGGAGGGAATACCAGTAGTGGTGGCATAGCTGACTTCCCGTAGTGCAGCATTGGAAAGCCCTTTCCTTTTCCCTGCAAGTCTACATTGTCGATATTCGAAAAATGGCATTTCATGAAAAGCACGCGAAGATTAAGTTCTGTGTTTTACTTAAAAATCACCTAGTGAGATTCTCGAGCTGTTAATTTAAGCTTATGGAGAAGAGGCGATGTAGAAAAGTCTCAAGTTTATGAGTTGCACAAACGGTTCTGTGATGGCCGAGAAAACATCGAGGATGACGTGGACGACCTCCAGCATCAGTCAATGACAAAATCATTGAGCGAGTATGTCAAGTTGTGCGTGAAAATTGGAAATTAACGATCGATGAAATTGCACAGGTAAATTATCACATGGAAGTGTTCACCATCCTTCATGATCATTTGAATATGCATCGAATTTGTTTGCTCAACAAACAGAATCGACAACGTAGACTTGCAGGTACATGAAAAGCGCTTTCCAATGCTGTACTACGGCAAGTCAGCTATATACCGCCATCACTGATATGCCCTCCCCAGGAGTTGTACCAACTACTGCAAGACGAATTTCCCACTGGCAATCGTGCTAAGTGTCTACAAAAATTCACTCCGGGAACTTTTTGACTGTACTTCGTGGAACAATTACAATAATCATTTACAGGTAAGATCGAAGAATTAAATTCAGTCAGAACCTAGAAATCAATATGGCAAGAGGTCCTTTCACTTCCCATACCTAAAAGAAAAGTCATAAATAACTTACAAATATTGCATTTGAATAAATTGCCTTTGCATACGATTCTTGATGACATCGTACACAATAGCTAAAGATTGTTTTGACTTTACTTTTAATACTTTTTTTACCTCATTCATCTTGATTCAATTTACTGGATTTAGAATGATACAGAAAGTAACTTAACATAGATGATATAAGTACTCTCTTATAAATGATCAATTTCATTTTCACCATGCATTTTGAACCGCACATCTTATTTCCGCAGGTGTGTGCCAGTTAGCTCCTGGCCGCCGGGGAGAGGCGACAAGCTGCTCCTGCGACTCGCAGCTCTCAGGCTCGGGCTGACCAGTGCTGCCACCCTGCCCAAGCGAGCGCTGCAGTTCGGATCCCGCATCGCCAACCCGAGGGAGAAAGCCGACCAAGTGTCGCAACGGCTGTGAATAAATGTAGCTTTAAACGAAACGGTGTTGTTTATTCTGTTGTTCAAATTAGAATGGTTGTATCACTTTTGTGGAATGTCTTTTTATAGAGTTAGATTTGAACAAACTGTAACAAGTTAGTCTTAATTTTATTATTTATTTTTGGTTTTTTGTGGACTTAAAAACATAAATATCATGGGGTGTATTTGGTTTTGTGTTTTCTGGGTTCAAAGAGAATTGAAAATGCTGAACTTTTATCAGTTGGTGGCAAAAATTCCAGTGGGGGAACGTTAATCATTCCAAATCAACACACAACAATCAATAGTTAGTTCTCTTTTTTTGAAAAAAAAACCAGTAGGGGAGTTTCCCTAAAAAAACCCCGTTCCCTTAGTTTTCCCATCACTACATTATTGTTTTTCTTGCCTGTGAAATTTTCCAGGAAAGAAAGGATTATCAACTAGTTAATTATGCCATAAAATTATCACTTTATTCTCGCTATTACTATATGAAAGGACAATTTAGGTATGTTAATACATTGTCAAAATCTGATAATATAGGGTACTTAGTTGATTACCTTCTTTTCATATTTCATTTTTTGATGTCAGGTAAAGAAGTAAAATGTGATATTAGGTAAAACAAGACCATATTCAAATAATGTTATGCTTGGGTTGTGCTCCTTAACGATTCAACAACATTTTATTTCTGAAACTCGGCTCTTCCATGGTGAGCAAATCTGAGCTCATTTCCTTGATTCAACGGGCTTTTACAATTATTTGGATGTATAATTACATAGAAATGTTTTATTAGTTCTTACAAGCTGGTAGAGATTAATGTTTAGAGAAATAAAAATTAAGAAAAACAAAGGAGATGGAAGCTTTAGAAAGTTTATTATCCACGTTGAAAGGGCCTTCTCGCACCCAGGTAGGAGTGGCACACAGAGCAGTAGTGGAACGTGTAGTTGCAGATGTTGAGGAAATATGGGAGCAAGCAGAACGGCCAACATCTGCTCAACAGATCACCAGTAACAAGACTTAGACATCGGAAAGAGTACTAAATAAACTTAACCTGTTTGCTACTGGCATGCATAAAAAAATACCAAAATATAGCCTATAGTTGACTCACTAACAAGTCTGCTGTTTCATTGAAATAGCCCAATACCTCATTTTTGAGCAGGCCAGTGCCGTGAAAATAGCCCAGGGTATCACTTAGGAGCTGCTTTTTCGACACAACTAAATAGGAGGTTGTCGGATACCGGTCTATTTAGAGTCCTCATACTTTCATAGCGGCCCATGGCGAAACTTCCAACTACAGTGGAACCTCGATATATCGAACCTCGATATATCAAAAACCTTGATATATCAAACATTTTCCATTCCCCTTTAATTTCCCTATACCTACAATGCTTTTTTTACCTCAATAAATCGAAGAAGTCGAAGTGAAAACCTCGATTTTTCGAAATTTCTCATTTTAACATACTGTTACCTCTATATATCAAAGTTTTCGTTGGGCAACCTCTATATATCGAATTATTGTTTTTCCACGATCAACGTATAAAGTCAATGACCTGAGCACGTCCGTACTTGTTTCACCCTAAACTTCGCAAATTCGGTACCCGCTGCACATCAGTCTCGTGTCGTTCTTTGCGGGGTAAAGATCTGCGAGTTTAAGACTGACAAACCGCGTGTGCATGCGTAAGTGCGTTAGTCCGTACCGTATAAAATCGTGTGAGTGTGAACGTGAGTGAACGGTGTGGCTGACTTCCCTCCCTAGTGCAATGGCAAAACAGAAAACTCTATCTTACGAACAAAAAGTTAAGTTAATAGAGGCCGTAAACGCCGGAGGCAAGAAAGAAAAAGGCATCGCAAAGGAATTTAGTGTTCCAGCCAGTACTCTTTCAACCATAATGAAAAACAAAGAAAAGTACGAGAGCCAGCCATCTTCGTCCAAGAGAGTTAAGGGCCCAGAATGCAGAGAAATAGAAGAGTGTATTCTTCAGTGGTTAAAACAGTGCTGAGATAAAAACCTTCCCGTTAGTGGACCAATTCTTCAAGAAAAAGTGACAGAATTTGCGGTTCAACTAGGAAAAACTTACTTCCGCGCAAGTAACGGCTGGCTTCAAAACTTTAAGAAAAGAAACGAAATCGTATTTAAGAAGATTACTGGTGAAAGTGCTAGTGTAGACGACTAGGTGTGCACCCAGTGGTGTGAGAAGCTACCCGATTTAACTAAGGGATACAAACACGAAGATATCTTCAACGCAGATGAAACCGGCCTGTATTATCAGTGCCTCCCCGATAAAACGTTAACGTTGAAAGGAGACCCATGCCACAGTGGGAAAAATAGCAAACAGCGTGTCACAGTGCTACTGGGCGCTAATCAGACTGGTACCGTTAAACTAAAGCTGCTCATGATTGGAAAGGCGAAGAATCCTCAATGTTTTAAGGGGATCAAAAGTTTTCCCATGGAATATACGGCAAATCCAAAGTCATGGATGAAGTCGGAAATCTTTGGAAAATGGTTAAGCAACCTCGATAAACAAATGAAGAAAAAGAAAAAGAAAATTCTTATGTTTATCGATAACTGCACGGCCCACGGGGATATCCCAAAACTTAAGAATATAAAAATTGATTATTTAATATTTAATCTTACCTTACGATCCAATATTTGTATAAAAGGGGATCGTAAGGTAAGATTAAATATTAAATAATGTTGTTTAACGATCCAGAGGCTTCTAGTAATAATAAAAATTGAGTTCTTACCAGCTAATACGACCTCAAAGCTACAGCCGTTGGATCAAGGCATAATAAAAAACTTTAAAGTTATGTACAGGAAAGAAGTCGTCCGTCAGTCTCTTCAAGATTTAGAAGCGAAAAATCCAACGAAAATCAACATCCTAGATGCAATGTGGATGGCATCGAAGGCGTGGGAAAACGTTAGTGAAAAAACTATTAAAAACTTTTTCAAGAAGAGTGGATTCAAGGAGGAAACAGAAGAAGATGAGGACTGTAGTGTTGTAGGTGAGCCGTCAAATGACAATATGCCATCTAACGACACTCCAGGACGGTGGTGGAATGAGGTCACGAGATCATTGGATGTCGAGGGACTCACTTTTGAGGAGTTCGTTAACTTTGACGACGTTCTGGCAGTTTGTGGAGAACTGACAGACCAAGATATAATCGCATCAGTTTCTCAAGAAACACAAGAAGGAGCCGTCGACGAAGATGATGACAGCGAGGCCGAGTTACCCGACCCACAGCCGGACCCCACCCTCAGTGAAACACGAGGCGCAATCAACCTTCTACGGAACTTTTTCCAAAAGAAGACCTCCATGTGTGACCGAGTAATACAGTCGATCTCTGTTTTAGATGACGCTTTGGATAAGACAACAATGTCAGGTAGACAAACTGAAATTTATGAGTTTTTTCCAAAATGCTCTTAATTTTTATAATGCGGTACAGTAGACGCCCTCTAGTTCGGCTTCGGTTGGATCGGCCGCCGGATGGTCCGGCCGGTCCTAGAAGGATGACTCATATCCATCATATCGCCACGCCGCACCGCGGGAGGATGACCTTCAACAGCAACAGGTTTTATCCTAAATGTTTAGTTTCCGGCCGTAGAAGTAAACTATTTATGTCAGTTTAGTTTACGTGCAAGCTTGTGATTGATGGACACACTTGACCTAAACTAACAAACGATGTTATTCTTTTAATATAAGGACTGTACAGTAAGATTTGATCTGGGTTTTCGTTTGTATAACAAAAATTACAGATTTTTTTATTTGTACAGGCTATGATTCAAGTAATACGTGTAAATTAATTCGATCAAATAAATTTCTAGTGTGTTTTTACAGTACATAACGAGCTTTTCTGTTCACTTTATATCCTCAGTACGGTATCGGTAAAAACGTACCCATCACGAGTGACGCAATATGACAGTTCAACATTTTACATAAGAGACGTTAAAATATTTTCTTCGGCAATTAAGCAATGGAAACATGTTTAAATAACGTATTTTGTTTTGATTTTTAAGCATAGGTAATGAATTTAATAGGGTTATTTTACATGTTGATAGTACATCCGGGTAGTCCGGCCATTTTGTAGTCCGGCCGGTGGTCCGGTCCCGAGGTGGCCGAACTAGAGGGCGCCTACTGTAGTAAGAAACACGTTTTAATTGAGCATTTTTAAATTCCATTTTAGTGAGCAGTTTCCGTTCATTTTTCGTAAGTAGAATTCTTGTCAGGAATTTTTTCATATTCGTAGAAGTCCCGTTTTTTTATTTCATACCTATTGTGAGAGAATTTTGTTTATTTTTTTCGTTCATTTATTATTTTCGTCTATATTTCTTATGTAGCCACTATTTGTTATAAAAGATTTTTTCTAGAATAACTCTAGTTTTAATTTTAAGTTAGGTTAAAGTGCAGTAGAACTCAATTCTCTTTGTTTTTCAGCGTGTTCGGTTATGTGAATTTAATTTAAGTTTAGGAGTATGCAGTTCAAAAAGTGAATACAGTAGCGCTGTTGTCCATTTTCACATCGCACTCGTTTTTTATCTAGATTAGAGCTCAGGCGGTCATAAGCCACCCGTTTGTTTTGTTGTCATATTCTTAATTTTCGTTCTTCTATTATACTTTCATTCTTTCTGTCTCACTCCCCCCCTCCACACTGTTATCACAGAGCGTCCATACAGGTTTCCATGGTAACCAAACCTCCAACCAATCATGAGCTCGCAAGGCAGTGTCGTCATTCTCATTTTTTGTAGACCAATGACTTGTGCAGTAAATACTTTTCGCTACGTCGCGTGGCGGCTGCGTAACCTTGACTTTCGATCGATATTCGTTTGCCCTATACCTTATTCACTCAAAAATAAACTCGGAAGGGATCGACTGTATTTTTAGCTTGACTTTCTTTACTTTTACCTTTAATACTGTACATTTACAATTATTTTACAATATAATAATTTGTAATTTATTCGTTAAATTAATAAAAGTAATTGTTAATTTTACGTTGGCGCCTTTATTTTTCTGTTTATTCCAAGTATATTTGCAAACCTCGATATATCGAAGTCAGGCAGAAATCACCTTGATATATCGAACCTCGTTAAATCAAAATCCTTGATATATCGAAGTTTTTTCTTTCCCCCTCAGGTTCGATATATCGAGGTTCCACTGTATAAAGTGTGCTTGGTCTCTAGGTATTATTCCCTTAGGGCCAAAGGAGGAAGAGTTTCTTGTAGTATTACGAGCTACCATTGTAACTGCCAAGCCCCGTGCCTCATATACGAGCCACCCAGTAGCCAACATGATTAGCATTAAGTGTTTTGAAAATCCTTAACATTAAATTATAAAATGTTGAAAATTGGGAACAAAGATGTGAAATGTGGAACCATAATTTGGCTACTACTGAATGGTTAGCCCAAAATTTCTCTTCAAATAATTTTAAAGTAGTCATAATTTAATTTGTCCAATCTTCTAAATTACTCAAACAGCTTATTCTCTTTATTATTTATATTGGGAAACAGCTGTTTCAGAATTTCGAAGATTGCAGTTTCACATTGCTAGTATAGTGTGCCTTTCCTTGGCAAAACCTTACTTCTGTGATGACTCGATGACAAAGGTCAGTTTGGGTGGCTTAAATTTCTCTAAGTTCTTAGATGGTAAGATTGCTTCATGGTTACCTTTCTGGAGCTGAAAGAGTGTAGCAGGCGTATTAATATAAATTAAAATTTTGAGGAAGTCTTATAAAATAAATTGAATATAGAGCTGTATCCTTTTAAGATAAATAAGATACATAATCAGAATACTTTGAGAACGGCCAGATATTCCCTTCAGACCCCCCTCCCTCCCCCCGCTAAAGGGTTACGGGCGGAGACTTTTGATATGTTCACCTCCTAACAAGTCCAAACAAAGCTGCAAAGTCAAAAATTGTGTTCCATGCACATCCCTCTATACCATTTTTGAGCATTCGTTTCCAGGACTATATGTTAAATAGCTCATCATTTCAAAGGTCTTGCAAAGACTAGTAACTTTTCAATTTATACCTACCTCCTATCTCTGATGGTTTTGTAGTTCAAAGCAAGAAACTTCATTTTACCATTTAAAGCTCTTGTTAAATGTTCAGTCTTCAAGGCTTTTAATTTGCATCCATTAAACTTAATTACTGCACATTTAAAATAAGGGGCAGAAAGCTACAGCAGTTTTTTTTACTGCCCTGGGGCTTTATAGGGTAAAATGCAATTTTTTGCTTATAACTACAAAATCATCAAATA
Source organism: Flexamia atlantica (assembly GCA_035578135.1). Taxonomy (NCBI): domain Eukaryota; kingdom Metazoa; phylum Arthropoda; class Insecta; order Hemiptera; family Cicadellidae; genus Flexamia; species Flexamia atlantica. Next base: position 23,910,000 of record JAQJVK010000008.1, read on the forward strand.
TAGGAGGTAGGTGTAAATTGAAAAGTGTTGGGCTTTGCAAGACCCGTGAAATGATGTGCTACTTAACATATGCTGCTATTTAAAATTTATGATTTTCTGGGCTACAAACATTAAATAAAATAAATTGTATGGTCAAAAACTTTTAATTTCTAAATGTTGGCATATTGTATATAAAATAAAAGATGGGTTTTTGAAACAGAATTAGTAATTTTTAAACAGAACGAAATATGTTTTGTGGTTCATGAGATACAGGGCATTCCGTAAATACCAATATTTTTCACAGAAAATGGCCGCAATTTTGAAATGAATCAAGATAAGTAAATTCTGTTTTCACAAAATTTTTTGTCTTGTTTAGAGCTTTAAAACGATGCATAATATGGCACATGTTTGCATTTAAAAATTCTGAGATTCGAACCCATGACCTGTGGTTTTTGAAATACCCTGTATTTTAAAAAGGTTAAAAATATAGTATGTTGATCCTCGGGTATGAATTTGTGGGGAAAGACTTTGTTTCAGCTTTGTATGTCAAACCGTTCGTCTACAATCTGTTGTGGACGGTTTAGAAGATTCACCCTGAACTCTGAACAATTAAAAAATTCTTCAGCGAATTTCCCCCATAGGGATGTAGCTATTACCGTAGGTGGCACGGTGAGTCTTAAGCCCGGACCATGTCAGATCAGACCATTTCTAAAGATGGCAGTTGTCATTATTGGAAGCTTACAGTCGTGACAGTAAACGGTCAGTAAACGGTCAGTTCAATTACTATGTAGACCAGGGTAACACAGTTGCATTGCTTGTATTTGTTGAAACACTAATGGTCTTCAGGTGGAGTTTATTTGTAGTTTGAGGGCTTCTATTTACAGTAGCCAATGTCGCCATGGTCAACAATACATTTCATGGTCGCAGCAATGGTGTATTTTTGGATTGCACTATAACATAATTGCTCAAATTAATGCACAAGTGGAAACTGAACCACTTTACCATACTCTTCACTTACTGAATAGATAGTTTAAAAAAACCCGGTGCAGCAGACCTGCACATTCAGCAAATTTCAAATGTGCAGAAACATATATTTAGATTGAACATAGCAAGATATAACATATTTTTGTTATCTCCATAAGAATAACATGGAGGATGAGTATGAAGGTTTGCTGAGACAGTTATGTTAAAAGTGGATGGTTTTAATTCAATATTGAGCAGGTCTTAACTAGAAGAAATCATATTCCAAGTTTTATCAAAATACGCCATGAAATAAGGAAGAAATAGGTTTTTTATTTCCCATAAGGATAACACGTGGAATAGTATGCAGGTTTGCTACCACAAAAATGGAAATACAGGGGATTTTAGACTAAAATACATTAGATCTCATCTAGATGAAGCCACAAACCAAGTTTTATTAAGATATGGTGAGAAATAAGCGAGATATAGAATTTTACTTATTTCCCATAAGGTTAACATTGGGACAACGTACTGTGTAAACCACTTACAATATCTTGGTAACAAATGGTCATAGAGCAAAGATTCTACATACTTACTGGTTTTTTTTTCGAGCTAAATTCGATGGTGCTAACTAAGATTGGATTATTTTTATTTTCCTATGTGAAAACTCCAAAAAACCCATTTACCCCCACCCCCCCCCCCCCCCCCAGTAGTTCGATTGGGCTGGTTTACGAACTCATCCGAATAATTACTATTTTACTCGTCTATGTCAAATTTAATTCTGATCGGACCATTTTTGCGAGTGCTATCGTGCTTACAGATATATATAAATTTGAACAAATGGTGTTTTTGGTATCTGGGGGCACCAATTCGAAAAGTTATGATGGTCCTGCGCTTAGGTCTTATTAGGAAACGTAATAGCTTCTCCCCTATAGTGGAAATTCACTAAAAGGTGTCTAAAAATACTTTGTAGATGATCATGAGCACTGCTTCTCAGTGGACGACTTCTTGTAAACAATTTAGTAAAAGACGGTGAACATCGGGAGAACGCTGCCTTAATGTTTTGTATTTGTTTTCCTTTTTTTGAAGTATTGTTATCCATTCAGTATGAGGTGAACTTTTTCGGGAAATTGTCGCATGTTAGCAAATTTCCCTTATAGGAAAAATATATGGCAGAAGGTATATAAACTGTGACAAATTAAACGCAAAAAAGGTTGAATGAAAAATGCTGTCCTCTGAAAACGAGGTCAACAGTTTTCCTTTTACAATTACATTACGTACCCACAGAACAAACAAAGTAATAACCACCAACACTGTGACAGACAACAAATCGTTTACCCTGCTAATAAATAGATTCTCTTCACTTTGTTCATTCATCAAATACCCCAATATATTGTATACAACACTCCTCGAATGGTTGTATTGAGCACTCTGTTACTGGACTACTAAGTCAAAATACTCACCCCCCATCCTTTCAGATAACAGCTGCCCATTATCGGAACTGCTAAGCCTACGAGATAGAGTAAAAACAATGTGTAAAACATGAAAATCATTTTTTTAGCAGGTTTTTGAAATGTTGTTATTATTCACGTATCATTCTTACAAGGAACCTTCCATCACAATGCTTAATTTGATTTTTATATTTATGTAATTTTTATAACTTTTTATCGAGCAAAACACAATAGCTAGTTAAAAGATTAAGATATATACTAATGTACTATTAATTAATTTTTAATTACAGTAGTTTCAGGTAATAAAAATAATAAAGCTACGTTATTCTCCCTTTCACTTTTGTGCAATCGTGTAGTATTTTATGAAGCTTAAAGCATAATTACCTTCAATTTACTCAATATTTATATACATGATAATTAGATATAGTTATCAGATTTAAATGTTGCCTTTTTAAAAATTTTCTTCTTTTTTGTTTATATATCACCCGTTTTTATATTTTACTAGCAGAACCCGTGGCTTTGCTCACGATAAAAATTCAACATACAGTCTCATGCTTACATACATACATACTAACATACATACATCACGCGTCGTCCCGTAGACCGCATACGATGGCATGAGACCAGTCCATGAATACTCCATCCCAACCTTGTGAGATTGCCGCAATAGGAAGGGAATAGGTCAACAGGGCTTATATACAAATATGTTAAGTTGAGTAGCCCTCCCAATTCGAGTCACGATATAATTCCAGGGAGTAAAAACAACCCTGGATTAAAAAGTCTTTGAGTTTGGAGCAAAATTTATTGATATTCTGTATGTCTTTCAGGGATTGTGGAAGTTTAGAGTACAGTTTAATTCCCTGGTAGCTAGGTTTAGATTCAAACGCCTTGAGGTTGTGGCGCATTGAGGTTCTTACATCTCTAAATCTGGTATTGCAACTGTGCTCAACTGGATTAGAATATAAATGTAAGAAACTTTAACATATTTGATCGATTCAAAAATAAACAGGGATGGAACAGTAAGTATTTTCAACTGTCTGAAGGATTCTCCGCAATTTTATATTTATGGTTTTATATAAATGGTTGTTTCTGCTCACACATGGTACTGAACTTGCTTTGATGATGATCGGCGGCGCGTTAAATCTGTTCACATATATAGTAAAGAGTAGGACTATATTATGAACCCCCGTCGCATCAGACCTACTTATTAGTAAATCCTAAATTTTTTTGCTTCATGAAGGTACATGTGCACTATATCCCCGACTATGGCAGAGTCAGCTGGTTGCAAGGCGCGGAAGGTAGAGGGGATACTTTTCTGAAAACATTGTTCTACAGCCCCGCTGATTGTCAGACGTTGTGTTTAGCAATATCATATGTTAAAAATGTCATATGATACGGTTTAGTAGCATAGTGGCCATAGCCGGAGGTATAATGGGCTAACTGTAAGTAGAACCATAGAACATGCCTTGAAATTTTATTCACTGTCAAAAATAATTTTCTTAAGTTTTTAGGGTCTACCTTGGACAAAAAAAATTACAATGCCACTCCAGCAATTTTTAAAAAGTGCTGTCTTATGTTTTTAGGGTCTTCGTTGAACAAAAAAATGAATATTTTGTCCCGGCAATTTTTTGAAGTGCTGTGGATAAAATTAATTTTTTTCACACTGTGTTGGACTATACTTAATCTTTTTAGCTGTGGTCCACCATGACTTACCTCAATTTAATATAAGAAAGTCTGGATCCCTAGGAAAGTAATTTCCAGATGAGTTGACACTAACAGTAATTAACCAAGCAATCCTGATAACAAACACAAATAACATTACTAATGTTCTGGACAGCCTTATTGGCGGGTGAGTGATCGAGTGTGCTGTTGTTGAAATTAGTGTGTAACATTTGTAATGATTTAGGTAATAAATCATATGGTCATATGTTTATGTAAAGGTACTTTACACAAGAAAGTATTTTTCTGCAACTGCACGTGCATTTAATGATAAATGCATACAAGGTCAACAAAATTCATGAAATACAACTTAAAAAGATTCCATAGAGAATTTCAGTATACCCCTAGTCTAAAGCAAGGAGGTTATAATGGTATTGAACATTATTTTTACGATGAACCATTGAATACACTTTAGTTTGTAAGCCCGAGAGTAGTAAATGAATCAATAGAGTTTGATTTTTTTGTTTTAGTCATATTTATAGGATATAATTCTAAAGGTTGGTCGGTTGAGATACGAGTTACTCAGAATTATCGATCGAAGAACAAATAATACTCCCCTTGTCAAAGACAGCACGATGTGACAGAATTGCCCGTATTGAATGGGCATATCAACTAAACTTAGTTTAATACACAAAAAAAATTAGTGTATTACACAAACTTCTTCACAATCTTATTCGAAGTCAGTATTTAGATAAGAAAGATAAAAACATGAAACTATTTGGATGGTTTTTTTAACCTTCAGAAAATATTGCCAAATCATTATTCTGTTTTAAGCATATGGAATATGTTCTTAAACATTGCCAAAACAAAAAGACCAGCTCATGCTTTGCAGAAATGTGTTGCAGACATTTTTATTTCGTAAGAAAACTCTCGGTGCAAAATCGTAGCTCATACTTTTATGGTGTATAAAATGAAACGATATATAAACAAAGTTTTACAGCGACCAAAACATGAGTTATTTGCAGACACTTTAGGAGATTGCAATTTTTGTCACCCGCCAGTAAGGCTGTCCAGAACTATACAAAAAATTTAACTGATGTTATTCCACTTGAAGTGCATCCACAAGGAAACTGAAGCCATGCCCCAACTGATGAGTCATCACAGATGTAAGATGTTTTTCAGTGGAACTAATGCCCAAGGGCATGGTAAGGGTTTATTGGTTAATAATTTCTTTGACATACCTTCTGGTAATTGATTGAAAAATTGAGTAAGTACTTAAAAAACAACATTTAAAAAATTCTTGTTCTACAATTATAGAAAATGATCTTGAGGTTTCTTTTTTCACTTGGTTAAATTTTAAGCTTTAAAATAAGAGTGCTCTTTGGTTGTTGTTTTGTACTGACAAAACAAAATGCTACCAGTACACTCTTGCCGAGGCACCTTGCAGAAACTCTCCGTAAGGTTGTGAAACACAAATGGTGCACAGGAATACACCACTTTTTAGCTTTCCAAGTACACTTTGATCACTGTTGGAACTCTGATGAGGTCATTTCACCAAGCGGAGAAAGTGAAGTAGAATGAGACATATCGAGTGTACCGCGAGACACCTTTGATTGGTAAGAGTCTACCCACACATCCACGATGTCTTGGTAAGAGTCTACTGCTACAGAAATATGTTTTTAATGAAAATACTCACAAGAGGAGGAACATTACCATCGCTACAATGTGGGCAATGCGAGAGACTCTGATGTCGACCTGCGTGATGATCACTGTCTCGCACACTGGGCAGTACGCCGGCTGTGGCTGCCCTTGCCAAGTGTCTGCGGGAAAGAAAAGAAAGATTACTACTGCTATAATGTGGGCTGTGTGAGAGATATCTCTATCCTTGACTATAAAACGCAGCGGTTCTGCGCTAAGCGTTGAATTAGTTTTATTTTGAACTCAAAGCGCCGCCTTAAAGTTTGAACACAATCGAATGGCTATCTAACACTTATTTGAAATACTTACTTCCCAGACCCAAAGTGAATCCTCCCGTGTGGCCGAGGGTGTGTGCGTAGCGAAGTTCATTCTCCATCCCATCATAACTCGGTGGGGGGATGGGGGCGACGAACTGTATGGAGGCGCAAGGGTTGATTCTTCGATCCAGCAAGCTTTTGGAATATGAGGGCGGGGGCCCCAGCACTGGATCCTGTTCATTTCTGGGTCTCACTCTCGGAAGCGTTCGGTTCATTGAGTCACTGGGGATATTGACTACATGAATTCCCCTGCTCGTATTAGTTGGCACCTCTGGATTTCTGGAATGAACAGCCGGTTGGACTCGCGGTTGTTTCGGTTGTGGTTGGTTTCTGATTGGAGGATTTTGTGTTCTAGGTTGACTTGTCACCACAGGGGATTGAATTTGCGGTTGGTTGATCATCGGAGCTTCCGGTAAAGTTATGGTAACTTGCCCAAGAACTTCTAAACCGTCAAATAAAGTATTGAGGGAACTGCTCTGCTCATTATCTTGATCCTTTGGAATTTCTTGTGGGTTTGAGGGTTCTTTGGGTTGGATATTTTTTTGAACATTTGTCTGTGGTTTCCTAAATGTAGGACTGTGTACATCAATCGATACTGACAGAGAGGATGTGGATTCAGTTTTAAATGGACGTCCTTCTTTTTTCTCAGTTCCTGTAGGTTGTTGACCTGATTCTTTCCATGAGCAGCTAGGTTGGTTTTGATCATATTCACCTGCAATTAATATATTTTGGATTTCTTTTTCTATTTCAGTATCCACTATAGTTACTCCTGTTTGATTTTCAGCTAACTTTTTGGTTTCCTGGGTCGTACTGTTGTCTTCATCAGATTTTGAACCCTGAAATAATTACTGTAAAAGTGAGGGTAAGTATTGAGTATATTACACATAAACACTTAGTTAAGAAAGTTAACCCTATTTGGGTCGCACAGGGTCGATCCTAGTAAAAATCCCGTGAAAATATGAGGAAAATTCAAGAGTAGATACTAGATCTATTTAATTTGGCTTCTAATTAATGACAGTAGCTGATAATCATTAGTTATGTACCTGTAATAAAACTAGAAAAGACATCTACCACTCTTCCCTGTTTGATATTTGGCCAAAATATGCACTCATCCCTGAAATGACTTGGCCAGTTTAACCAGGTCTGAGGCTATCTAAGTGATATAAATGTATTTTAATCACAAACACCAGGTATGTATTTTAATGTGGATTTTTTTGACGTCGTTGGGATCTAACGTCATTTATATTCTTTTTTACTGGAGGGTGCTAATTTTCAACCACTGCATATATTATGTATGTTTTATCTAATTATAATAACAAGTAACTAGTAGGGAACTATCACAAATGCATACAATTTCCTTACCTCCATTTTTGTAAATAAATCTATAATAATATTCCCAAATACATAAAATGTTTTATAATTTTAACCCTACACTTGACTAATTTAATATAATTTAATTATAATTTCCCTAAATCATTCACATAACCTACAATCTAGAGAAGTTTAATTACATTAAAAATTGAGGTTAATTAATAGTTTGGTGTTTACTTTTGAAAACCATAATTCCAATATGTCATGAAGATGCCACTTCAAAACAGCTGAACAGCTGATACGTTTTTAAAAACAACTATTAGCAAATATACCATGTTATGTCTGGTGAAGCTGATTTGGGGGAATGTCTTCAGAGGAGGGGAGGAAAATGTCGATGGAGGAGAAGGAAACACAACTTTGTGATTTAGTCTTACTAGTCTGGTAGGATACAAATAACATATAATGCACCAAGTAGACAGTAGGTTCATTTACGGTTTATCTGCAGGTCTCAAGGGAAACTGTATCATAGAGTGTACAGTAATCTGTTCTATAATTATTTAATAAATATCACATATTTGTAATAGACATCTCATCAGGAATCTTGAATAACTTCATTTCAGGTGTAGCTCTCGTTTAAGAAGAATCAATCACTCGAGTGACTGTCAAAAATTTGTCTCGATTAATAGATTTTCAGGCAAGATCTCTAAGAAACTCGTCGGTTTTCTTATAAAGTTAATTTAGAAGATACAAAGGTTAAACTATAAAAAACTTCCATTTTAAATCTGTTGTGAATTATAAAGATTTTTTTTATAATCATATAAGCCTTTGTAAATGACATATATGAATTGACCGCTCTTACTGTTCATCATATTTAATTTCGTAAGGTGATTTGTTGCGTCAAAATCGTGGGTGTCTTGCAAGTTGTATAAAGATGGGAGAGGGCTGATATTAAACGTCTTTATTCCGTGATGGTGGGAAAAATAATGAAATTGCATAAAATTCATCAGAAAACGAGAAGTAACGTAAAATATCTGTAATTTAAAAAGCATTGGGATCTAAAACGTCTGCTTTGTTTACATGAAACATGTGATACTGATACTTGATTGAAAACCATGTGGTTGGCTGGATATCAATATAATGATTTAGTTTGCTATGGAGGTATTTTCTACCATAATAAATAATGATTGTTTGAATTCTCCCTCATTAGGGGCTTTGAGCCCCTTCAACCAAGGCCACACTACACTTCAGGCTGGAGTCTCCCCCCCTCCTCCCTGATGCCACGTTACAACACCAGCCGAACTCCTAGCGCTGTTTTGGAAATAACAACTAAAATCATATGAAAATCATAAACATTTACCAAAAAATTATGATCTTAGAACATCGAAATAAAAACAAAAAGAAACAAAAATGTCAAATTTCCAATAAATCATCTGATGAAATGTAAACACATTACTTGCCTGTAATGTTTACCGTTTTTTAAATTTATGAAATAAAGTCTTGTTTTCTTTCAAATTATTTTCGACCGCATTTGGTTATTCATTGATTAATGCAGATTCAAAAAAATAATGGTTTCTAAATGAAAACTTAAACGAATTACTTAGGGCACGATAGTTTTAAGAGTGCGACAGTGAATCACCATAAGAGTAAATTATAAAAGCGTCTGCGATTCCGTCTGATATTGTGACGTCACCACAAAAGGACTCCGGCCTGTAGTGTAGTGGGGCCTTGCTTCAAGCCACTGGTGTTTCTATATAACTTCTTAATATTTTTGTTTATTTGTGGGTACTCAATATAAATAAGTATAGAGATGAAAGCTTTGTGCTTCATCTGTAGTATACATACAAAGCCATTAAATCTCACATTAATATGGAAGTTTGACTCCATAAGCCACATTTTCAATGAGTCACACATGCTAGATGAACTCAGCAAATTCTTGCCAACAATGCCAACTGAACGTTCTCCAACATAACACCTGTTCAAGTTCTTCACCTGTTTTTTGTTTTGAAAAACATATTCTTTTGTTCTTCAAGCAAGATTTAATGTGAAAATAACTTAATGTGGCAAAGAACTTAACACTTTTCTCTGAAGAAAACGTGTGTATGTGCATAAAATTTGATCTGTCAACACTTTCCGAATGCATCTATTTAGAGCAAATATAAACATCTTTTTCAAATATCAAGATGTTGGCAATACAGCAGACAATTTAATTTTTCATTTACTAAGCTAAGTAATTACTATAAGGCAAATACTTTAAGAATTTTGATAATTTAGCTATTTTAATTCTTAACTAATGAGAAGTCAAATGTCTCATAGGTTGCAAATGAAACAATTCTATCTGTAATCTATGTCTTTACTCAATCAGTTTGTTATCAGCCATAATAATGAGTTTTAAAGAGAAAATAATACACTTAACAAATAGAAGTTTTCTCTTGATTTGTTTTAAAGAGATGGTTTGAAAAAAATTGAGATGCTGTGAGGAGAATGGGAGGGAGGAGGTAGATACAGTTGATCCTGAGAGGGATTAGCAACTGAAGGCGACAAACCAAACACATTTGCATTGCTAAATGTATCTCGGAGGGGAACACTGACACTCCTGGTGTCTACATTTGAATCTTCCATTACAATCCACCGCAAACATAACTGTGATCAATATCACGCTGGTAATGACTGACACCAATGAATAGAGACACTGAGTAAATAAATGGTAGTGTTAATTTGTTTGAAGTTATTTAACTCAAAAATAAAATGACCGTTTGATGTGAAATTCGGTGCAACTGACTATATTTACTTTCAATCTATTTTTAAGCTATCTATATCGTTCTCGCTCCTACTCAATGTTTTCCAAAATTTTTGAAAATTTACATGCTAATCAAATTGATCAGAGATATGCATTAATAATACAAACCTTTCATTTCTTTCATAAATTGGATAAGCATGTTAACCTAAATTTCTTCATATCTCCAGAATCATTTAAGTTACAGAACTGTGAATGCAGTTAAATTGCAGGGAATTCATTCTGATTCAAATGTTTTCTGAAGAATGTACGGTTTAAAATATATTTTTGAAGGATTAAATAAAGTTAGCAAAATTCATGGTGTTTTACCACCACCCAGTTAGATTAGCAATTAATTGCACACATACAAACACGGTACGGTGACTAGAAACAACAGTTGTTTCTAGTTTCTAGTTGCAGTAGACTCCCTCTTATTCCAACACCTCGAAATCGAGGCCTGTCTGGATAGAGGGGTTTCCGGTTAAACCGATGTTCCTAAAAACTCGCTAAATTATTACATCTAGCATACTGTATAATCCAATAATACGAGTAATTATTTGAAAAAAAGTAGAAACGACAATATAAACATAATTGTGGGCATAACTACTGCAATTACAACACACATGAAATATGTAAGGCTTTGAACATTTAACAAACATACGGGACGGTTGAATAATGTCCAGTTGGAATAATGCAATAATAAGCATTCAGTGTATATCTCATTGTATACTTGACAGATATTTTCAATTCAATCAATTCAATGTCCAGGGAGTTTTTGTGGAAAAACCTCTGAAACATCCCAACCATTAAAATTTCTAGTGTCTGCCATAATATTATTTGTTAAGTCACTCCCATGAGAATCGTCGATACAATAACATTCATTTCCTGCCGATCAAGTCCAGGAGAGTTGATGTGTTGATAAAAATAGTTCGGTTAAAAGGACAGCGCTTCGACTTTCTGAGCAGCGCAGTCTGGTTAAACCAATGTACAGTTAAAAGTGCCTGGTTAAGAGGGAGTCTATTACATTGTGCATGGAAACTTAATGGTATACAGCTCTATATGCATCCTAATGACAAAAGTAGTAGTCAGTTTTAATATATACTTTATGACCTTTTTGCAATTCATTCTATTAATTTCTTTATTACATTTTTTAATGAAATGAGGGAAAATCTCTTTGTATCTTTTGTAGGCCCTTAAGAACAATACTCTTTTGTCTTTGCTCTTCAATATATAATTGTGCTTTTAATAAAATAAAATTTTCTTTGAGATTTGTCGCAAAAATTTATAAAAGGATGATACATTATTAATTATACATTCCTCATATGAAGATGTGATTTGCTTAATGAACTGACAATTCTTGGGACAGATCATAACCCACTGGCTGAAGAATCCACAACTAACCAAATCCAGCCATAGGCCTTTTCTTCCAGTCTATAAAAATTCTGGAGGTGGAAGGCCCCTTTTTTGAGGGGCGAGAGAGGCAAATAGCTGTATATTTTTAACGCAATAACAACACTGTTGATCAATGTCCAATCCAAATAAAATTGATGTGGGCATTTAAAACTTTTTTTAGACTACATAAATTATAATTTTGATCGCTACATCCTAGGCAATTTTGAGTATGAAATAACTTTAAAGGGTTATGCAAGAAGAAATTGTCAATGTCGTAATCCCCTTTATTCCTATAGTTAAACTATTAATATTTTTCTAACCACTATTTAAACTAAATAGCTCAAGTTTCCAGTTAAAACTGAAAACCAAATATTTCAGTATAACGTAAATGTTAATGACGCCTGGGGGCGGGGGCCTTCTTCTCACAAAGGCACTCACAAAAAGCCACACTTTGTTGCGGCATCGTCCGCTTTCTAAAGATTTTGCTGATTGAAGCTTTATAGCCATGGCCGCTTGTTTAAGTTAAAAGCTCCGCATAGTATCCTTTATCCTTTTAGGACTTGGAAAAGCAGTTTTCAGAGATTTATTTTGTCTTTCCTGATGGATGTGCTTGAAGCACGAATTTATGTTTCACATGTACCCGAGGTCTTATTTCTATCATCCTACTACAAAATTCAGCAAACTTTTTTAAAAATTTAATTTTTAATATCAAATATTAAAGTGACATAAACAATCTAACTTAACTTTTACTGCTACTGGAAAAGAAAGCAGACAAAATTTGTATTATTTAATACTACCATGTGCTACTGTGCTACTAATTTAGAATTCTATGTAACCATGAAAGAGTGTGAATCATCTTTCATGTATGAGATAAAGCAATAAAACGATCATATAAAACATTTCACACGTGGCATTTGAACATTCAACAACCAGGTTAATGCTGCGGAGGCACAACTGTTATGGAGGCAATATCACACCTCGTATCGCTATCTTACTCAATGATAGTGACTTTACATCTTTAACAGCCGTGCTGTTTAACTAGTGCTAATAAGCACAATCTAATTTGAAATCATTGTTAATTAAATTTTTATAACATAATTGATTATTTTTTTAGTGGACAACGAAGGAAGATAAAATTGGAAAAATACATACAGTATGTTTTGGCTTTATAGGCTTCAAAAAGTAGGTGTTGCACTTCGAACTGGAAAATGAAAATTCATTGCTTTTAAACAGATTGTGATTATTTATAAGCTTAGGACTTAGACAAAACGTATTTGTATTTTAAATGAACTCAAATAGAATATGAGGTAGATACAATCATGTTTTAATAGCCCTGCCTTGATTGGGAGGAAATGTAAATTTACGGGTTCTTGGAAAAACCCAGAAATAATAAAGTTATAGGTTTAAAGCGAAGTCTATAATCTCCACGACTGCTAGAAATGGATTAGAAGCAGTTTATACATAGTAAACACTGATAACCTAGAAGCTTTTTGGCCTGACATTCCTTAATAGATGCTGCCACAACGGTATACAACTACGTATAACGTTCCTACGACGATGTGTAAACTACCTCTAAACCATTTATCATTCTTACGGAAGTGATTGTGAGATTAAAATCTTTAATTTCATACCATATTTGTATTTTTTCTTTAGTTGACTAATTTTTGTGAACAGAAGTTTAGAATTTACTGTGTTGCCAACCAAAATAAGGCAGTAATAAAAAAATTCATAAACATTTTTTAATTATGTATTATAAATTTTCACACTTTTGATTTTTTCGGACCAAAAAACAACTAGCAGCCGGCTACTTTTTTCATATTCAGTTTTAAAAGGACTTAAACATTAGACTTTGTTTGATCAAAAATAAATTGAATCGAAATTTGATATACACTATTAGGCTTATAATTCAAAACTAATTGTAATCTCACATGCGAAATTTCAACCATTTACCTACATACTTTTTTACTTTATCCCATAAGTGATAAACTACGAGTTAGTTATTTTCAAGCGGCGCATTGGGTTTCTGCGCCATTTTCAGCCGCGTTTAGTGTTTCTTTCCTACGGCAAGATGGCCGACCGTTCGATGGTGCCTCTGTGGTTGTAATGTTAGATAGATAGGCATCTTCCATCTATTGGTATTATGTGATCGTTGATCCAACCCAAAGTTGTTCATAATGACATTTTTCCACGTTTGTTTAAAATTTGACCACACTCATAGTTTTTATAACAGTGGCTAAGATGGATAACTTATGATGCTATGTCCATTTCCTATATCACAAATTTAACACGATGAACAAATTGTTACCATAACTGGATTTACAATAGGTTTACCCGAATCGGCGATCGTAGTTAAGAGATGAAAAGTGCTCGTGAGTCATATCGTAGGAGGCACAAGAAGATTTTAGTTAGAGCAAATAGGCTAATTCTCATAGTTAATAATTGAACGAATTAAAGAACAAAAATGTAGGTAATGCATGGTTGATGCAATGAACAACCTGAAGGCATGCTTAGGTAAACGAATTCTTCAAGAAGAAACTTTCCGTAAACTAATTTGGACGCCATCACCTGTACCGGCCATTCGTCATTGTAACGCAATATAAAGTTTCAGTCCAGGGACTTGAAAATGTATTATCTCACCTCATGTGTCATGTTATCGAGTTAGAAATTGGAAACAATAAATTAACTTTGTATAAAATTTTGTCTGTAATATAGGGCAGGAGTAAATGAATAAAAGAACAAAAAAATATTGAACATGAAAAGGTTCAAATGTTTGGAATTATGTTAAAAGATATGTTTTCTTAACTGTATTGTTTTATTTAATTTAGAAATTTAGTTTTTGCCAAAATTGGTCACAAAAATATTCTGGTGCATTATTTTAAAACTTAAAATATTATTTTCAATCATAATACTGATATCCTTTTTTTTGTTAAAGATATTGTAAATCTATATAAATTGTTTGTGAGAGTACCAAAGGTATGACCAATAATAATAACTAGTAATAAGCAAATGTTTGTAAATTGATTGACGTTTTAAGTAAATCGTAAAAGCCATTTTTAAAGAATTTTTGTATTTGATGAATTTTGAAACTTCTTGTGAGAGACTCAACGAGGTAGCCTTAAGAAGCAAGTCCTAGCAATAACATACCAAGATTTGTAAAAAATGGAAGATAAATAACAGAGGAATTTATTTCTTAATGTTAATGTTCTTAAGAATAACATCAGGCAGCGGATCAGAATACCATAAATTAAAAAAAGATTAAAAAAATTAAATAAATCAGTCACACTGTATGCAGTATATACATGTTCCACTGTTTACAGTATAATATAAGAGACTAATCGGCCAGTTATATAGCGAGCGCGAATTTAGTGTCATAAAAATCAAAATAAAATTTGATTTTAGCCTGTAAAATAACTGGCTGATGGCGCCCCACTTCGGTGGAAAAAACTGTTATTTTCTCCGCCCGGGGCCCCTCATTCTCATCCAAGTATAGGGTTGATGGGGGTCAGACTAATAGTTTTCTCAAAAGTTACGCGTTTGGGTTTTATATATTTAAACTTCTCTGATAGAGAAATTTGATCAGGTATATGGTTAAATAGTTTTAAACATAAAAGTTTACAATTTGCACAGCTTTAAATCCCTGAACAATTGACTGTAACTTCAAGGCAAGAAGGACAAATTTACCTGCACATTTAAAACTTGTAATTTCAAAGCTGCTTTTTCTCTCTCCTTCCAGTTTATTGCCAAATTCCATGTCGGCTGCCGGGAAAGGTATTCCCGCCGACCGCTTTGTAAAACTCCAGCCCCGGGCAGTGCCGTGATAAAAGAATATTTTCTCTGAACGAACTTAGACTGGGTTTAGAGCCTTTTAAATTTAATTACATATATATTACATGCTATATGTCCTGTACATTATACCACTAAAATAAGATTAACGTTGGGCTAACATTGGACTCGTGTGTTTGCCATTCTTGGAATTTCCTCAAGATTAAAACCGTCGTGGAGAGTGTTACTAGCAAATGTAAAACTGTTAAAACAATATATATTTTACTTATTAAATATAAAAAAACCCCTATATGCTCTTGGTTATTTTAAATTCTTTTAGTAGGCTCATGTACGAGAAAATGAGCATTAAATAAAAGTTATTTAAGATAACGGAACCTTTGCAAAACTAACTTAGGTGTTATAACACTTGAGATAGTTAGATAAGTTAGAACGTCTATGTGATACAATTACCTAAGACCTCTTCAATAATGTCATGTTGTAGGGTCGGCAGTATGATTTACAGATTTAATTAGAATGCAATATATGTCTCCAGATTCACCTTCGTATTCAAGGGGCTTAGTGGTAATGAATGATAATCACACGGCAGATTACACTACGTAATTCGTGATAGTTTCAACTTAAAATAAGATCCAAAAAAAGATTAAGTTTACAACTAAACACGACATTTTTGTTAATTTTTTTATTTGAGTTTTCGTATGTAACAAAGTGATATTTGTAACGGAGAAATATTAAAACGACGCGTTGATAACAGTACATAGTGATAGTTTAATCAAATTTAACCTTGGCGACATAATAAAGACTGCTGGTTATAAAAAAGTTGCATCCTTCTCTGTTTTATAGACACAAGTTTGGTTAATGGCAGGTAGAAATTTATTCTTGCTGGCATTGAAAATAGTTCAAGAGATATGCACATCAAACGATAAACTAGGATTTCCAAGATTGTTTTGTCATGTTGAAGTTCTTTATCCAAGTTATTGTGTTTTGTGGCGGCACTCTCGTAGCACAAAAGCAAGGAATTTATGCTCGACTGGTCCATAATTATTATTAATAGCAAATAGATGTAGAACAAACATTAAATTATTAGAATCAAAACAAAAATGATAAAATAATATGGTATTTATGATTTGCAGTTAAAAATAATTAACTGAGTCATCTATAGCATCCTTTTATAATTCATCAAAATTCGTCCCACGGAAACATTACTTCAATGCGTCACAGTATTTGGCACACTAACTGATATTTCACATAGTTATTTTGGTTAGACCAATTCAATGGTTTGAGGCAGCATTTACTTGAATATAATATAAGGTTAAATGAACCAATAACAAAACGAAAACTATCCTCATATTTTATATATTATCATCATTTTCAGTACTATTCTCATCATATTACAGTAATGATATAAAATTGTTCTGCATATATATAATATAGTATAATACATTCGTCATAGCCTTTTATGTAGTGGGTTTTTTAATTAAATTATAACTTACTAACAAAAAAATTATTTTACTAACGTACTTAAAAAATCTAAGTTAATAATAGTGGACTCTCAATAGTTCAACAGTGGACTTTGGAAGTGTCGAAATATCGAAATGTCAAACTATAGGAAGTATATGGGATTTTATAAATTGCAAGAAGCTTTAAAAATAAAGGTTGTACATATACATATCCTAAATGTATCAAATACCACAATCCTAAAACTTTGCACAGCTAATTCTTAACTTTTATCGTAATATAGAACCCAAAAATATCACTAAACAAAATATTTGGTATATTATTTGAATATTTATTGAGTGTCAAACTGTGTCCAACTGTACAGAGTGTCGACTATCGAAGTATCGAGTTAGAACTATCGAGAGTCTACTGTGAAGCTCTTGCTTTCGATGCGTTTGTTTATTAAATAATCTAGCTTGCATTTCTATAACCCCGGCTTTGCTCAGATCTTTTCTTCTTTTTGTAGTTGTTGTATTCTATTGGTAAATAATGAAACAATTTAAAACTATAGCTGTGTTTTGATATCAACAAATGACATCAACAACAAAAACTGACATGGGCTCATTTAGAACGGTCCTGTGGCGAAGCCCTAAAAAGCACAACCGTAAGCACTTGATACGATTCCAAGTTTTATTTTGTCGCCAAGATCAAGAGTTTACGACATGTTTTCTGGGCTGTAGCACTTGATAAGGTTGAAAATTGAGGAAGAGAATTACTCTCCCACGATCATGACCTATAAACCATTATTATCTTCATTTCCGTGAAATTCGGACTTAATCTTGTGAAATAGGTACCGTTCAAAGTTCTTCAGTGACGTGGAAAAATTGCTTACAGTGTTTCGGATGTTGTGGAATGTGTTCAAAATATAATTATTGTTATCCAAGCGGAATAACCTCTGCAGATAACGCACAACCTTAAACTAGCTTCCTTCCTTATAATTGTAAAATAATATAACACAAAGCCCTCTCCACTAATAGAATATCATGGTACTTTTATATATACCTGGGATTTTTTATTAAATGGAAACAGTGATCTACAATCTAAAGTAAGAGTACAGTTTACGTATTTATTTCATCTTATCTAAATTTATATACAAACAATTTATTATTGGTAGGGTCTTTATACAAAAATAATTAAATATTGTTATCTATTACCATTTTAAGAAGGGCATAAAGCAAAAAATTTTAGGTTTTTGGGTCTGAAACGGCAATTCAGGGCAAGTTCTTATAGTTGATATCAAAACCTTGACATTTAAATGCGCTCCCTTATGTGAGCATCCTGAGTGGGTACTCTTTTTTCATTTACATTCCTGGCAAAACTCTGGATTACTTACAACACGATCAAACGTAAAATCCATGGTTTTATATTTTTTTTATGAAAAAAATATTAAAACATTACTACAATAATGAGGATTTACGAACAGTTGTGTGTTTTAGTTTAATTTTGTTAAACCATTTAAAACAGAACAACATCCAACATTACCAGCTAGTAACACGCTATACTGAAAATAGTTTAACTATGGAGGTGGTGAGGATAGCCTTATTTGACAAAGTTAAGAATTTTTGAAAATTGAAAAACCATTTGGGCGTGGAAAAACACGTGATCGTTCACAAACTTATAGTTTAGCTGACTCTTTCATGCTTAGCGTATGTGCTACAAATGTACATCCTTATATCAAATTTTGTTATATTAAACTAAAACATATAAGCCTGAAATTAATTTCCTCTTCGTGCAACAAGCCGTTCCGAAGCTATGCCATATTCTCATGGGACACTCTGTACATTAAATTAAGTGAGTTGCTTCTAGCCGTCAGCTCTCGCCCTGTAAGGAAGGCCACAGTGAGGGGGGCCTTAGTCAGTAACAAGACTACAAGATCGTGCCACAATCATCCTTCACTCATCTGCCACTCATACTTGGCTTAAAATACCTACCTGGGTAGGTCGCCATTTCAAAGTAATGTATAATGTATTCATGTCACGCCAAGATCAAGGCGCCTCCTGAGCAAATGCAAATGATAAATGGGGATGATGATCTATTATGCCACTAAACAATTTTAATCCCAACTTCCTTACTTACTTTCATTGTGCTAAATTTGCATAACAAGCTGTCTAAAGCTCCCTAAATCCATTCATTCCACCATTTTAAATACTTATAGATCCTGAATTTGCCTAACAAGTTTAATTTGTATTTGCATTTAAGTTTCTGTATGATGTTTTTGTAATTTTACTACGTAAGCAGAATTAGATTGAAAGTTTGAATCAGAGCCCATATTGACTCGCTGGCGATTAACAAGGATGAAGACACAACAGTCTATAGTTGTTCAAACAATGGATTGTAGTCGTTGAGAGAACTAACAAGTGACTTCAGACTAATATTTAATTGAGACAAACAATTTGTTCAGTGTCATGAAACTGTAGTAATCACAGGTGCATTATAATAATTGAGAAAACGGATTGAAAATTTTAAAGTACGTATATTGTTTGTTGATGAAAAAACGATATGTGAGATCGAATCTTTTGAAGATTTCAAACAAGTACTGTACAATGTTACAGGACTGATAAAAAGAATTCCAGATAAAGAAACACATCATTACCGATGATTACAACGGGAATAATAGAAAAGTGTATAAATATTACTTCAACCTCTAATAGGCCTATGTTGTGAAATCATAGTAGATTCAAGTATACCTTTGATATTTAAGGTATTAGATGTAAGACAGCTATTTATCAAATCATTACTTCTGTTTGGCTATAAAAGGCAATTTAGTTTCTTGGAGAAAACACCTCATCTCTATCCGACCCGACACAAACGCGAGGAGGAATAACGACTCCAAGAATTACGAAATCTGTAAATTCCACAAATCCCTTTTACTTAGCCCACATAATTCATCAAAAATTACCGTTTGACCTCAGATTTTCAAACACTCTAAGTTTGATAAGCTACAAAAAAGAGTTGTTAATTGGCTCATTATGATTGACAGGGGGGCCGCCATGGGCTTGGTTACATCTGTTTATGTTGCATAAGTCGATATTGAATTCGTTGCATGATTGTCTGTTCTGGTCATAGTTTGGTCCCTTTTCATATTGATTGTCACATGACTCTGATCATTAAGGTGGTATGTGAATGTAGCAGGATGAATTGTGTGAGAATGTGCATGAGACCGCATGAGTGTGTGTTTGTTTGCTTGTGTCTTGTGTGCATGCTTGCAAATGGTTGCGTGGATGAGGAAGTAAATGGAGTGCATGTATGTTGGACTTGTGAATGTGATATTGCCTTGTGTGAGGGCATTGCTTGTTGAGCTTGTGACTGAGTATTGCCTGGTGCATGCGTGTTCGTGTATGCATGTGTGCGTATATGCGAATGTGCTTGTGTGTTTCACTGAAGTACCTGTCTTCCTCTGCCAATATAATTGCCAATGTAATCATATACCCGATGGGTCTGTTATTTATTTGGTATATCTGTCATCTCTCTTCCATAAATTATTATCCATTGTATTAAGCATTATACTTAATTTATGTTTAGAAAAACCATTATAGGTCCAGTACAATGTAATTTAATAACTAACTAACTTTAATAAAAGAAAAGAGTGACTGCTTAGGATTCGGACCCCCGCGCACAGGCTTGCCTATGCGGGGACCTTTCTCATGATTTTATGTTTCATTGTTAAATTGATGTTGATGGAGAATAAATTTACTTTGGCTTTGACTTTGACCTTAGATTTTACATCTATACTTATTTAATACGCTAGGGGTTTTACTCCTCCTAAAGTTCTGGGCCGATTTTAATAATTTAGGTGTCACTGGAAAGAGCTTGGCGTGAAGTTTTGCAGGAAATAAAATTTAAAAAGGTTTGACTAAAGGGAAGAGCTCTAGTTTTAATAACCATCCTAGAGGGAAATTATGAAGAATAATTTGATGATGACTATCACATTACTATTTTTCTTTTTAAGAAAAATACCGATAGTCATATTGAAGGTTTGTAGATTAAAGGACAAAAATGGCGCTTAAAGTTGCATTGGTAATTAATTTGTAGTACTGTCATCATTTTAGTTTACAAAGGCTGATTATAGGTTTTTTTTCATTCTATAATACGCAATCCCAAAACGGCATAAAACTTGCTTTTAATATTTTATGATGATAAAAAAAATTAAATAAAAAAATTCAAAATCGTGTTCCCAACAATAACTTTTAATAAAGCAATTCATCGGGAGTTTGGTAATTTAATTTCAGAAAATTGGTTCTGACTTAAATGTTGTCAACGTTGTGTACAACAGATGTATGTCGCGTTGCTATGACGCACAGCGTTCGTGTGGGAGTGTGACAGTGAGGTCAATGTCATCTAACTCGCTGCACATAATATAATTTAATTCACGATCAGTTCGTTGACCTGATCAGATTAAAACTACCTTTTAAAATGAATATATTGGAAATTAAAAAAAATTGATTACGATGTTTGTTTTGAGTATTAATGGTATATTTGTGTCAGAAAATATCATAGTATATAACCACCTTCAATAATATAACGAAGCTTTTGTCTTACTAACGCCAATAATATGTGAAAGAGGATGAAAAATTTAGAAAATGAAAAAAAAATTGATGAAGAGCCAACAAACAACAATGATGGCTTGATTTCAAAAGCTGTTACTCTGTAATCATCATGAGGACTCATTCTTCAAATCATCGTTTGTTAGTTCCTAAAAAAAATACTCACAAAAAAGTCTCTAATAAGCATTTTAGTTTAAGTGCTTGTAAACAAATAAAGCTTGATAATGAATGTCCTACATGAGCGAGCATATTTTCTATCTCAACATGAGCATACATGAGCATATTTTTTCTATTTTCTATGAGTTATTATCTTATGCTATAGCACTAGATGGTGGATCTGGTCAAGTGAAAATCAAATATGAAAGTGCAAATAATTTTGAAACTAATACTTTATCTGCTTGAGAAATGTAGCTCAATTGCGGTGGAAACGGTGTCAATTTTGGACATTTGAACTAATTAGGATTTCCATTTTTTTCTACTAACTTTATCAATTACCATTCATGAATATTTTATTTTAGTAATAAAACAATAATAAAAAAAGTTATGGGAACTCTCACAGGCATTCCAAACTTTAAAGGAAAACAGTAGGCAAGTACATGAACGGAACTATGTTGGAGCTTGATGTCACATTGCACTCTAGAGGTAGTGAACATATCAGATTGATATCTACGGTTGCTGAGTTTCTTTGGTTCCTATTTATATAAAAACTGTCAATGCAAAAACTGAAAAAATTATATATTGAGGTGCTTCTGAACAAAATGCAAGTTATTTGAGACAAAATATAAATTTGTCTTGCTACATTCTATGAAAATAAAATAATCATAGCCACATAGCCTACATAGCCTATCTTTCGTTCAACGAAAAAAATGTGCTTATCAAAAAATGCTTAAAACAGTAATCATTTTTAATAAAGTACTTATTCTGCTATGCACGGATTTGATGACTTTGACGTAATTGAAGATACCGTATCTGAGTGTGTCAAGAACTTTTTTATCGTGATTATTAAAACTCTAAATATGTAATCGAAATAAATAAGTTATTACTTTTAGCTGTATTAAGATAAAGTACTATTTAATTTACTAAAAATAATTCAGACTATTCATGCAAATAATAGTCATAATTCAAAATAGATATCATGCACTTTTTGGCTTGTTAATATTAAACAAACCTTAAGGTTTAGTGTATTCATTTAAATTTTCGTGTTGGATTTTGATGGTGATAGGAGTGTAAAACAGAATTAATGGCACTATTAAGCTCAAATGCTAAATTGTACTTTGTGGCTTAATAGTGCTTTGGTCAGTTCAAAAAGGTTTAACATTAAAAAAGGAGGGGTAAATGAAACATTGGTTGTAAAAAATAAATAAATTATAATATTTGAATTAATAAATTATTTACATATTATATACATTCAGTAAGTTAACATGACATAGTATTTATTTTCTTAAGGTTACAAATATTTTTCTTTGTTAATTGGATAGGTATTCGTGTTACTGATGGATATACAAATATATTGTATAGTTTTATAGACACGCATGCATTTTGTTTATTACATAGAAGAATAAATAATCTTATTAAATATCTATGACATGAATTATTAAAGCTCTCATTAATTACATCTGTGTCATGATTGGAATGTAGAATTGTGTTGGTAAACAAAGCACAAAGCGTAGCATTTTTTCAGTTTAAGTTATAGTAATTATTTTAATTATATAATTATTATAATGATATATAAATATGATTATCACTGTCGTTATAATAATTATTCCCGACGAGAAATTTAAAGTAAAATCAAGCATAATAATCCTCAATAAACACAATCTCCCAATCTTCTCCTGACATGAGATCAGCGACATAGTAGTATATGTACATATGTGGAGGTTCTGGTGACAATGCAACGTCCACCCCAGCTCTGGAGGGGTAGTCCTGGTACCGGAGTCGGTAATGCTGCTGCCAGCCCAGCGACCGCGCCAGCCTCGCCGTGTACTCGCTGGTGCAGCAAACTCTCATCGCCTGGTAGCCGGCATCTCGGGCTTGTCTGACACTCTCCTCGGCCAATGTCCTGGCCACCCCTCGCCGCCGCCACTCCCGGTGGACCGCCAACACTCGCAGTTCTATCGTCCTCTCCGGCAGCGTCTCCAGCCTGGCGTCTCTCTCCACCCACTCCAGTAGCTCCACCATCTGACACACAGTCACAGTTATGACTGACACTCTCCTCGGCCAATGTCCTGGCCACCCCTCGCCGCCGCCACTCCCGGTGGACCGCCAACACTCGCAGCTCTATCGTCCTCTCCGGCAGCGTCTCCAGCCTGGCGTCTCCCTCCGCCCACTCCAGTAGCTCCACCATCTGACACACAGTCACAGTTACTGGCTGGCACTCTCCTCGGCCAATGTCCTGCCACCTCTCGCCGCCGCCACTCCCGGTGGACCGCCAACACTCGCAGCTCTATCGTCCTCTCCGGCAGCGTCTCCAGCCCGGTGTCTCGCTCCACCCACTCCAGTAGCTCCACCATCTGACACACAGTCACAGTTACTGGCTGGCACTCTCCTCGGCCAATGTCCTGCCACCTCTCGCCGCTGCCAATCTCGGTGGACCCCCAACACTTGCAGCTCTATCGTCCTGACATTCTTTCTGGCCAATGTTGTCGCCCCTGGCCAATGTGGTATAGAGTAAATACATTACAGTTGAAAAGGTGTTTTACATTTGGAATGAATTTGTTAAACGCTCTAATAGTAAGTATTGACTCATCGTGGATGACCTTTGGTTCATTAGATACCGTGGGTGCTAGCTTGTAATTAATTGTGTTGTAACAGTATTTTTGTTGAAGACATGCCTGGTTGCTAATGCTATTTTACCATCAGCAGAAATTTCATTGAAATTTATTAAAATAATTCATTTTAAAGTCAAATCGGGTTGATAAACAGCTTATGATACTAAATTTGGATTAAATACATGGTAAATGAAAATTTCCATTTAAATCACATACTTTGGAATTATTGTTATAACTTAATTTATAATCGAACGGGCAAAAAATTATTGATGGACGTTTAAATTTCTCCTTGTTATCCCAATAATAATATAGATCAAAGGGACTATTATTTAAAATAGCTTTTACCTAAATTAATAAGTTCCTTACCTGCAACATCCTAGACTTCTTGATGTGAATGGAATCACTTAAATTGTGCAGCGGTCTCTGAAGAATGCTGGCTTTCTCCTAGAAGAAGGAATCAGTTTACCAATGATAAAACGTGGCTTAACGTTTGTTTCCAACATCCCGAATACGTTTAAGTTGCGATATTAAGTTAAGTTCACTTTCTTAAAGAACCCTCTCCAAGTGATGGTGAAATTGAAAACAAAGCAGTGCTTTTTGTTTTCTACTTTGCATTTTCCAATAAACTTGTTCCTCTCGTGTTTGTAATGGTAAAAAGCAATTGATTTTTTCCTTAAAAGTTTCACTAACATAGCCGTAGTATAAAAGAATCAGTGATGTCAATATAAAATCCTTACAAATATTTTTTCACACATTGGGCTTCACTTAAAAAAAATGTACAGTATTCAAGTGCATCACCAAAGTATGAATAACTATAAAATATAAAAATACCTCCCTTTATTATATATATATATTAAAAATGAAATTACGTCAAAAAATACATACTCGAAGTGTCATAAAAATTCCTCTTCAATAATATGTCGCCATCTAAGGTTTAATATGTTGGAAAATGAAAATAACAGAGATTGCGTAATATGTGTCAAAGCTGTTCCTGATTACCTTTCTGATCTCTGGGGGAGTCTCTGCCGCCGCTCTCCGGGGAGGGACGGCCCTGTTGATGGCCACGCCCACGACGTCCCCCCGGGAGTTCCTGGCAGTTATGCAGAACTCGCCCTCGTGACAGACGGACCTCTCGAAGCTGTCGCTGCGAGGGAAATGATTCTTTTCCAGACCGAACGCTCTTATCAACGGCATGTCAGGGAAAAAATGTTCCCGGACAAACTCGACCACTTGGAGTCGATCTTCCGCCGACTCGGCGTTCTCAAGTCTGAAGGCCATCTGCAATTTTAATTAAACAAAAGCCAAACCTTTACTCGCGTATTAATATTCAGATGAGTGTAAGAAATTAATAAAAATTGAATTTGTAATTCTAAAACGGTATTGAAAGTAATTTACATGTATCCATTTGTTATATGTCAGTTCAAAGTTAAATCATGGTGTAAGAAAGTTTGTTAAGTTGTCTGATTGATATTGGAATTTTGGCCACTGAATATTTGATTTAATTTGCTGTAAAACAGGTAGTATCGAACAGACAGACCTCTTTTGTAATTTGTGTTATGAAATGTTGCTAGACTAATGTTTGTTAATTTTTTGTCAAAGCTAAAGGAATATAAATCAAGATCACTTAGTGAGTAAATACATGCAAAATAAAAAAACGGACACAAGAGGCTATTATTGGAATTGTTTTTCATTTAATGTGTTGGTTCTATATACGGTGTATTCATAAACGTTTGTCATGAAGATTGAGAATTAATTACTCTAACAAAATTAAAGAAAAAGTGTCTGTAAACATAGGTTGTAATACGTTCAGTTTTCGGTCAGTCAGTAAAGATTTGAAAGACAATTCGTTTTTTCCAACGTGGAACCTCAATTTATAAAATATAATATAACCTATTTTAATGCGGGATATCAAGTTTACACCTTGTACCGTTTTAAAACGGTGGCCCCTCTTAGTTCTTAAAGCTTGATATCTTAGAAACTAAAAATTAATTTACTAATTAATCTTACATTACGTTCCGATTTTTATTTGCTAAGAAGACTTAGGTTTCCTAAGTTAAGGCAAATAATTAATAACGCTATTTGACCACCATAGGCTTCTATTTGTAACTGTAAATTCAATAAAAATTGATTGTCTAGATATGCAAAATGTGTCAATTTTTATTGACTTTACACTAAAAGTTAGGATGAAAGGGGTTAAAACACAAATAAATGGAATGTTATAGAAAATTTGAAGTTACCACTGCAAATATGGGTGATATTAGCTTTAGCATTTTCCCATGTGGTAACTGCAGAAATCGTATAATGGGTGAAGTAACTACACTACTGGACAACAAACAGGCTATGCTTATAGTGGACAAACTTACCTTTTGAGCCGTTGATTTCCAATATAAACGTAGGAGCGGATAAAATCTCCGTTTTCGAACGAATTCAACACTGAACCAAACGATTGCTCAGCAGAGATGACTACCAGCTGAGTTGACCTGTGATAACGGGAGGTCACGTATCGGTCAAGGTCACGTGACTATGCGGATATGAGTTATGTGACACGATTGGCGGAGTGTAGGGTCAAGTGGTATTGGTCACAAAGCAGTATTGTGACGCTCGTCATGTGATACAAAATGTTTTGGTCAATTTGCGTCGAGAGTGGGGTGTTCATATTTTACTGTGGAAAATATAATTGATTAAACACCTACTTAAACCTTACAAATCTTAAAATGTTTGGTGTTGTGGCCAACCCATTTTTAGTGTTTGTTATGAACTGAAAATCATGGATTTTAGGGGATGAAGGCCACTGAAGCAAAATATAGTTTCGATTGAAGGAGCTTGATTGTAGCAAATTTCACCATTATTGGGAAGAAACAATTACTGTGGTGCCCATGGTAAGACTTAAGCCTGAAACCATGATACATTTCGTTTTGGGCCCCAAGAAGCAAGAAACGCCATTCGTTAGAATTTTTAAAGAATATATATTAGTCTGATAGTACGGTAACCCTCGTAAAAATAGCCATATCTTAACGAACTTTTTCACAGACGTGTAAAGTGATTATTTTTTGGATGAGTTCAGACTATTAAAAGGAAGGGTAAAGGGGAATAAACCACCCAAAAATATGTTTTTCGAACTTCTTACATATAAAATTCAATATAATCTAACTTTGCCGTCAACTATTGAATTCGGCTAGAGCATTTTTTAATTTTTTAATCATTGCTCTTTGTCTATTGGTTATCGAGGTACTAACATTAGTAAACACAATACTTTGTTCTAATGCGCGTAGCTGCAAACCTGCTTAATCATTTCCCACGTTAGTATCACACAGAATTCGCATTCTTATTTACAGAAGTTCGTAAATTTCACTTGATGTGAGGCTCATTTAGGTTATTTATTTATTATATAAAATTCGCCCAGTACGCAGGTCTGTTGCAACGGGGGGGGGTATTACATTTTTCAATGACAATGGAAAGTGTAGCTTACTTCATACCTAAAATCAGAGGTTTATGTGACACGGACTAGGGATTAAAATTACCTAATGAGTATTGTTTCAATACGTTTATTGGATTTCTCTCCAAAAGAAATTTTTATTCTTCAGCAGATAAATCATCTTTAAGTTTTTGAGACATGTCTTGCAGATCATTCTTGTAACGCTCACATAAATCGGAAACTCCAGAGGAGACATCATCGCAAATATCATCAAGTTTTTGTTTGGCCTCTTTCACGTGATGCTCCAGTTTTTTCAACAAGCGTTTTACTTTATGTTCCGCTCTATGATGATTAGATGACTCCTGAAATGCAACAATAAAATACGCGATTAACTTATGTATTAAATAATCTGATAAAAGTATAATAATTTAAGTTCCGTACTGATTTATAATGGAATCTTCATTTTACTTAAAACAATAACCCGCATCATTAGACAATCTGGTTTAAGAACAAGTTCAGGGACAATATTTAGTTCTTGGTCCGGTGTCCTCCAATATTCTGAGTCAACACACAGTTTACCCGATTGCTAGAGAACTTAAATAATAATGTAAAAACAAATTCGTTCATATATTCAGGTGAAAAAGTCAACATACACAATCTATAATAATATTTTTATTTAGAGATGATTTCTGTTTGAGTGTGGTAATATTTATCCATGTATTTTTTGGTCCTGGTAAACGTAAAAGCTAACGAACAGATTGACCTATTGACCTCAACTAATACACAAAGATAGATCATGTCGTCATCAAACAAAGGCCTAGATACGTCCTTAAAATCCCCTCCATGTCCTATGCCCCAGGATAGACGACGAAAGGTTTGATCCATTTACTTTTTAAAAGAATATAAAAATTATAATGACTTCATAATTTTATGAAATTTGATATTTTTATTGTTGTATCACTGCTATACAAAACATTCCTTGATTAAGGATCAATTTCCGAAACAGTTATTTCTCATACTAACTTTTTGTGCTTTAAATTTAATATGAACTTAACAAGTAAAATATAATAATTTTGCAAAAGAAAGTTTTTGAATTCAAACAGCACCAGAAACTCGTATTTATATTTTACAAGCTTATTTAACTTAGAGATATACACGCAAGATTTGCGCAAACATATCACGGATATCCTGGACATACTTTATCACACCTAAACAAATTGTATTTGTAGAGTTACATTGTTTTCCGACCTGGACTTGAACAACCAATATTTAGAACACAAAACACCACCAAACATTATATATATATACGTTCATAATAATTACCTCAGCGCTCTTGGATCCAAATATGTCGTTTAACGACTTCGACTGTAAATAGAAAATGAAATTAATAAAATATATGAAAAATAATTTGTAATCAAACTAATTAAAAATATCGCAATAACTGTTTTAAAACGTTAGATCTAAAACTGTTTTAAAACGGTTATAAAACGTTAGGTTAAAAAAACACACACGACATAAACGCTAGATCAATTTTTTATGAGTCTAATTTTCTATTATTATTACTCCAACAAGCCCAGTGTGGATTCAAAATGAATTATAATGTTTTAGTTCAAAGTGGCCTTGGGTTGTAGAAGCTTCCAGTCACATGAGCACCTTCACAATTTGAAGGGAGTGGTGTCAGTGTGCGATGAAAATCTCAGGAGCTTTAAAATAATTTTTTGAATAATTATCAGTGATTTTGTTATAATTATAAACTATTTTGGTTTCATTTACATTATACGGATATACAGGGTGACAAAAAAGTCTGGAAACGGCTTAATATCTTTTCAACTAAATTCGATAGAAAATTCAAATCTTTCACATCAACTTATATGTATGAAAACTACTTTTTGCAAGCATTACTTTTTTTTGACCTCCACCAGGGGACGACCCATGAGGAGTAGGTACATAATCTTCAATGTAAGCATAAGTTGATATGCACATCATTTTAAAGGGCTGGTCAAGTGGAGTTTATTGCCGGAAACCGCGTCTCAAAAGGTTCATCCGTTACAAAATGGCGGCTGATCAAAAATCTAATAGAATTTCAAAGTGTTCGCCTAAATATCGTATAAAAATTGTTCACAGCC
Organism: Flexamia atlantica; assembly: GCA_035578135.1. Classification (NCBI taxonomy): domain Eukaryota; kingdom Metazoa; phylum Arthropoda; class Insecta; order Hemiptera; family Cicadellidae; genus Flexamia; species Flexamia atlantica. The sequence continues at coordinate 23,939,670 of JAQJVK010000008.1, forward strand.
TATGTCTGTATAATAAAAACTCCGGAATTGAATGTCAGACCTAAAAGCCAATTTTTTAGGGCGCCGAAGAGGATATTAGCTCCAATGGGGGACGGCCCACAAGGAGTCGTGCAAAATCTTAAATGTAAGCATGGGTCCATATGCACATCATTTTAAAGGTCTATTAAAATAAAATGCAATGCCGCAAACTGCATTTCAAAAGGACTATAGGTTACAAAATGGCGGGTGATTCAAGTTTTCAACAAAAACAAATAGGCTTAGGTTTGATATGCAGTTTGATTTATTCAAACTTGTATTCCATCCCACCCCACCCCCCCCCCCCCCACCACAACAAAACTAACCTTTGAATTTTTGTTGAAAAATTTAATCAGCCGCCATTTTGTAACAAATGAACCTTTAGAACTGCGGTTTGTGGCATTGAACTCTACTTGATTAGCTCTTCAAAATGATGTGCATATCGGCCTATGTTTACACTTAAAATTTTGTACCGACTCCTTGTGGGCCATCCCCCCCCCTTGGAGGTAATATCCTCTACGGCACCCTAAAAGATAGGCTTTTAGGTCTGACATAAAATGCCGGAGTTTAGATCCTTCAGACAGAGAGTGCAAACAATTTTTAAACAATCTTTATGCGAACTATGTGTATTTCCTTTAGGATTTTGATCAGTCGCCATTTTGTAACGGATAAAGCTTTTGAGACGCAGTTTCCGGCAATGAACTCCACTTGACCAGCCCTTTAAAATGATGTGCATATCAACCTATGCTTACATTAAAGATTATGTACGTACTCCTCATGGGTCGTCCCCTGGTGGAGTTCAAAAAATGGTAATACTTGCAAAAAGTAGTTTTCATACATATAAGTTGATGTGAAAGGTTTGAATTTTCTAACATATTTAGTTAAAAAGATATTAAGCCGTTTACAGACTTTTTTGTCACCCTGTATACTTTTATTGGATTTTTAATATCTTAAAGCAAACACTATTTTTCAGCAATAAATAGTAAACTTATGTATGTGGTTTCAAAACTACAGCACATTTTATTATTGCCAGTTTCGAGCAATAGCTCATTGAATTGCTATGTGGCTCATACTTACAGAGAGATTTAAACTTTATATACCATTAATATTAATCCCCTATTTACTTTCATTTATTGTGAATTAGCTAACTAATCGAGGATGTTCAAGAGTTATTGATAGTTTACAATTGTGGAAAATGGTAATTATTCTCCCTGCTAATTTCCAAGGCTGGTGAAATAAGGGTCTAAATTCAAATTCAAACTTTTCTTATTTTATATTTGCAGTGAACCAAGTTTTTACACATATATTATTTTAATTTTAAATTCTACGTCATCGGTAATTTTTCATGTCGCAAAAGCTTATATTGTTGTTTTAAGAAGTCTGAGGTAAGATAAGAAGTTTTAAGTAATCTATGAAGCGGAAATGATAATAAAGTGTTTTGCAAACTTAGAACAAAAGTAAATAAAACAAACTAAAAATAATTTGTCTGAGGTACATTAAAAATTGGGTCTGAAAGAGGTGATCTCAAAGAAACCCAATTTTTAAGGGTCGTATTTTTCATTTTTTATGTTTAGTAACTCGATTATGGATCTTAATAAATTGAGTTTTTCATCAGATAAGTAATTTTTAATTTAAATATTTGGATTACATAAGGTTTTAATTTTAGGACAATTTACTCTCTCTGATAAATACCTTAAAAATCAATTCATTTACTATTTTAATGTGACTCAAAAGCGTCAAAATAATAAAAAAGTTTACATTTTTGTATTCATGCTGTTCCTATGTAAGAATAAAATTTAAATTGCGAAGCCGTTAAGATAAATAAAAAAAGTCTGAACCAGCCAAAGCCATGGAAATATAAACTTAAAGACTGAATGATAAAATAATGATTTTTATACCCCAGAGACGTCTTTGGAGGCCGAAGAGTCATCGCCGTCAAAGATTCCAGCAGCCCCTACAGCCACGACTACTAGCAGCCCACAAAGAACGGGGAATCTCAACATGTCTATGCAGAATGAGGAACGTCTCTCCGAGGCCGCAGATTATATAGCGTGGATGCGAATAACGGAGTTAATGTAAAAGGAGAATTTATTGTTTAGTTGCGTCCAAGCCGAACGTTAATAAGTGTATCAAAGGTCGTTTATAAGTTTAATAAGTGTGTCTATATTTAAATTAGATTTAAAAAATAATTACTTTTACTTAATTATCTGGTGTTATTATCTTAAAATTTAATGTAGGCCTAGGCTGTGAAATTGAATAATATATAATTTTTGAAATTATTTTTTTTATTTTGACGATAGTATTCGTAAATAAATTACTAATTAAGAATAAAGAGTCTAGTTTATAGATATTCCTCTTATTTATAGCAGCAACTAACATAATTGAATAATGCAGAAATATTTGATAATAAAACCAAATATTAAGGAAATGAAACTATTGAATCATTTTTGCAACAAAGGTTTTATCCTTTGAATTTAGCAAAAAAGCAATTAAACGGAAATGATAGTTCAGATATTACAGGTTGTTGAATCTTTAGAATCATGTCACATTCAAAAGAGTCTAGAATTAAAATGATATACAGATGTCTGATTTTTATCACACAAATTCTGATTGCCTCCTCCTGCGAGGAGCTCGCAGTGTGGGTAGAAAGTGCCACTGAGATACTGTGAGGAGCTCGCAGTGTGGGTAGAAAGTGCCACTGAGATACTGTGAGGAGCTCGCAGTGTGGGTAGAAAGTGCCACTGAGATACTGTGAGGAGCTTGCAGTGTACCGTGAAGTGCCCCTGAGATACTGTGAGGAGCTCGCAGTGTGGGTAGGAATTGCCACTGAGATACTGTGAGGAGCTCGCAGTGTGGGTAGGAATTGCCACTGAGATACTGCGAGGAGCTCGCAGTGTGGGTAGGAATTGCCACTGAGATACTGTGAGGAGCTCGCAGTGTGGGTAGGAATTGCCACTGAGATACTGTGAGGAGCTCGCAGTGTGGGTAGGAATTGCCACTGAGATACTGTGAGGAGCTCGCAGTGTGGGTAGGAATTGCCACTGAGATACTGCGAGGAGCTCGCAGTGTGGGTAGAAAGTGCCACTGAGATACTGTGAGGAGCTCGCAGTGTGGGTAGAAAGTGCAACTGAGATACTGTTAGGAGCTCGCAGTTTGGGTAGAAAGTTCCACTGAGATACTGTGAGGAGCTCGCAGTGTAGGTAGGAAGTGCCACTGACTTACTGTGAGGAGCTCGTAGTGTGGGTAGGAAGTGCCACTGAGATACTGTGAGGAGCTCGCAGTGTAGGTAGGAAGTGCCACTGAGATACTGTGAGGAGCTCGTAGTGTGGGTAGAAAGTGCCACTGAGATACTGTGAGGAGCTCGCAGTTTGGGTAGAAAGTTCCACTGAGATACTGTGAGGAGCTCGCAGTGTAGGTAGGAAGTGCCACTGAGATACTGTGAGGAGCTCGTAGTGTGGGTAGAAAGTGCCACTGAGATACTGTGAGGAGCTCGTAGTGTGGGTAGAAAGTGCCACTGAGATACTGTGAGGAGCTCGCAGTGTGGGTAGAAAGTGCCACTGAGATACTGTGAGGAGCTCGTAGTGTGGGTAGAAAGTGCCACTGACTTACTGTGAGGAGCTCGTAGTGTGGGTAGGAAGTGCCACTGACTTACTGTGAGGAGCTCGTAGTGTGGGTAGGAAGTGCCACTGAGATACTGCGAGGAGCTCGCAATGTGGGACTCGCAGATCAGCCTTCTCCTGTCCCTCATTTATGATGCATTTCCGAAAACATCTATTCTTGACTGGGACGGTAGCGTGTTACCTGACTGGAATGGTACCGTGTGCTCTAGCTACATGGAGGTCACGGATTGTGGATAGTTATAAGCGATGGATTGTGGGAGTGATATTACCTGGTGGGGATTAACGTCCGTACCATTCAACACTACATTCATTCCTACTATCATCCTCATAATTATACCTGGAAATTTCATTGGTGAAATTTTCATTCGGATCCCACGTTAAACTCTAGGTCCCTTAGGCCCTGGCCACACTTGGTGCCGTGATCCAAACGCCGCAATTCGTGTAATACATTGAGTTTAATGAATGTGACCACTTTCATTTAATTGGATAGACTCCCATTTTTTACTTAGTCGTGGAGTTAGAGTCGTGGTGACCAGGTCGCTAAGTGAGCCTAAGGCCTTAGTTTCCACTAGTTATTGGGCTATCGCTAACAGTCCTGTCAAAGGAACATGTCGGACTTAGTAAGTAACAAGAGTACAAGACCACTCAACAGCTATCCTACACTAATCTATCTTTTGAACTTGACTTAAAATATCTAACAGATCGCTATTGCATTCAAAAGTATCTAAAGTGCCTTAGATATATAACCAAAGCTTTGCAACAATAACTACTGTAAAAATGAATTTTATCTACAGCTGAAGATATGATGATTTAATACATATGCATAAAATTCAATCAAAATCGGTTGGTAAGTAAGAGATATTGTATTAATGAGTGTCTGCGCACTGGTCAATTTCGTGAGATATTTAAGCTCTTAAAAGTAGTGCCAATTTTTAAGCGTGGTCCTAAAAATTGTACTGCAAGCTACAGACTGATCTCCATCGTACCGACCTTCTACAAAATTATTGAAAAGGCTGTGAAGCACCAGGTGAGCGAATATTTTGAAAATAATTCACTTTTTTCAAAATTTTAATATTGCTTTCGATAAAGTTTATCAAAACCATTACGTTTTTGTAAAAAAACACTTGATAATGCAGTCATCGCTGCGAAATATGTAGTGGATTTATCTACTGTTTGAACTGTTGGACGTTGAGGTATGTTAACCTATTCTAGTAAAGTTTATCACCTGAGGATGCAGTCAATAGTCTTATTTCCTCTGTAATTGAAGGTTTTGAAAACCATAATAGCACTCTGACCAACTTATGTGATATTACAACGGCCTTCGACTGCGTCTATCATGACATCCTTCTCAAAAAATTGAAGTTTTACGGCATAAATGGTGTGGAGCAATGTTTTTTCAGGAATTTCTTGGCCAAGACTTGTGACCCTCATATACAAAACGTTTGTTGCAGATTGTCTAGTGTAATTTTCCTATTCCACCATCTTAAGAAGTTTATTCCCAAGGAGTAACTGAAAGGGCAAACAAACGGGACATAAAAAGATATGGGACTAATGGGAATTAGTAAAAGACATTGGGGGAACGTTTCCTCAGGGTTTTTCGCGTGTGGATTTTAGGTTTTCTACTGGTAATAATCATGAAACCTTTTTCAAAGTAATCGAAGAAGCGTTAAATACACAACATGTGATGTACCTTTAAGGAAAATATTATTTGCCGTATATTTGATTGCTAGTTTCTTTTGTATTTGAAATTATCTTCATTTGCTTCCCATTGTTTAATAAGCGCTATTTATGCCAATGCTTACGTAATGGCATTTTTTCTAATACTGAAAATAGGATTGCTGAGGAATGGTCAAGGGATTCGCTTCAAAAGATGCCATTGCATCTTTGATTCACTTCACTTCGTTCGTTCATCAATTATCTTTTTTTACATAAATAGTTTCAGACTCAAAACTAAAAAAGATTCGCAATATAATTCAAAACTACAAAAAAGTGTAAGGCACAAACCTTAAGAGGTGACCTCTTTTTTCTTTTTTTTCGGCCTGCGTCACTTCGTGACTTAAAAAAACGACATAGCAAAATAGGATTTAGTTTCATAATGATTATTTATGCACGTGAACTTCAAGACTATGGTTTCTAGAGTGTTAAATCACACATTTTACAATTACAGGCCTATAATTTTCATCCAGAATTCTTAAAGAAATGCGTGTAGTTTTTTTGGTTTGGTGTTTAACGAACAATATTAGACCAAATTTTGAATTAAAATCATTAGAGCCAACACTGAAGATTTTGATTTTTGCATGTTTAAGATAGACCTACCCTTAAAGACTCACGGTCTTGAAGGCTCATGGCTACATGCCACATCAATCTCAATCGTAAACCATTATTTGTCGTGTCTCGATCTGTTTGCATCCAGACATAAACAAACTAACAGGAACAGTCTGAAAAAATTCATTTTTTTTGGATACAGGAGTCAACAAATCAAATATTTCCACCAATGAGTCTCAAAAATGTTTTCGAAAACAAAACAATCTTTATAACGAACAATACAATATCTATATACAGAGAGGTGCAAAAGTTAGGTATACAGGTTTAGTTGCTACTTGAACAGTTTGAACACAAAAGATAGTGAGTGTATTGGCATGGTACTGGTCAAGTATACCACTTTTAAGAATTCATTTATGTCTCTTATTAATTTTAAAATAGATAGTAAAAGTTCAGTTTTTATATAAATAAACCTACTTTTTCTTTAAAATATTTCATTACTGTATACCCACTTTTGCACCTCTCATTATGCACAAGGGAAGGAAAGTATAATTTTTCGGCTGGAAACATACTGCAACGGGGCTTTTTTTAATTTTGGCTTAAAAAAAACCAGACTAAAACTCTTAACAGTGACGACGGGAAGTGTAGCCTACTTCAGTATCTAAAATAAGAGTATTAAATAACACAGTCTAGGGATAAAAGTGAAACCCTAATAAAAATTGTTTTAATATATTTATTGAGTTTTTCTCGAAAAATAAATTTTTATAATCAGTTACTATGATTTGTTTATCTATAAATTTTACTAGTAGATCTTTTAAGAATATCATTTTTAAGTTTTTGTGACAACTCTTGCAGGTATTCCTTATAACGGTCACATAAATCGGAAACTTCAGAAGCGGCGTCGTCGCAATCATCATTGAATTTTTGTCTGGACAATTCTAAAACACCTCCGAGTTTTAACAGCTCGAGAAAAACTCGTTGCCCTTTTCCAAGATGATGTGATGTACCCTGAAAAGCAATATTATAATATATGTTTAATTGTATATCAAATAAGCTTAAACATACGTGAAATGTATATCAGATTTTTTAAAATAAAAAATTTAAGTATTTATATATTTTTTATTCCCATTTGACTTATAAAAAGAACCCGCATCACCAGATCTTGATTGTGGTAAGCCCCGGATTGGAAAGCAATTAATTGAGGTACTTATCACTGTGTAACGACATGGGTTTGTGACAATCTTTTATGTTCAAATGGGGTTGAACATTTTATTACACCTCTCTAGGTAAAAGCGAAGTTTAAACTTTTTGGACAAAAATCTATAACAATAATACTTTTTCTATAAACCTTTGCAATCATAGAAACCTAAGGAATCTCTTTAAACTCTTACAGACAGGCCTCTTAATCAAGCGATATAGAGGCTGTATAACTCGCCTTCGGCTCGCCCCCAGGCCCCTTACTATAAGTTCCGGGGGATTAAGATATCGAAATGTCACAAGACAAAATCGATAAAATTGTTTACAAATTCTCAATTCAAGGAATCTTTGATAGTGTTCAGGGATGTAGTTGGTGGAAGTTGGGGTGTTGGTTGTGGGGGGGTGTTAACTTTTTGAAGGAGGAGAGGGTTCGTCAGGGGGCGAGAAAAAAGTGTTTGTTTGAATTTAACTTAGTCAAACATTTGAAGAATACTCAATTTGATACGTGTGTTGGTTGGCTTTAGGGGTTGAAAGAAGTTACAAATGGCGAATGACTTTGGGTACATTTGAAAGGAGACACCGACTAATCTTCGTAAAAAATTGGGTCGTTCAATCAACGAATAAATAAGCAGAAAAATAAAAACCACAATAAAATTGAAAATTCAATGACAGTTCAACTTCAGAGGACTTGTTTAGGGGTTGAAACGAGGTCAAATTGGTAAACGGCTTCTGATAAACCTGGATAAACATAATTTCCATGTCTAAAATTAGGTCCCTCAGCCAAAAAATAAATTAATAAAAATTAATCAAAAACCAATGTTAAGGTGTACAGAAATTTGAACTTAAGAGGCCATTTTAGGGCTTGAGGAGATAAAAAAAATAATTATCGACCCAATTCACAAAAAGAATGATGAGAGAATCTATACTTATTTAAAACACGAGCAGTTTTTTTGTTACAAAGACTCCTCCTAAACTACCGAACCGATTTTCATTTGGTGTCATTGGAAAGAGCTTGGCGTGAAGTTTTGCAGGAAATAAAATTTAAAAAGGTTTGACTAAAGGGAAGAGCCCTAGATGCCCTTAAAGTTTCGTATTAGTCCATAAGATTTAACATGGGAATAGAAATTTCAAATAAAGCAGCTGATTGGAGCAAACAAAGTTTTTCAGCAAAGCCATATGATGTTAATGGAATTGAAACCATTGCATGTAGAGCTGGAGGCATTTCAGTTTATGGAAAATGTAAATAAATAAACTATTATCCTAATATATACTTAAGGTCAGAATTCAGTTTTAAAAACATTTATTTTGAATCACATGTGTGAAGATCTTAATATTTACATATGATTATATTCCAAAGAAAAATACTAAAAGGAGAAATAAATTCTTATGTATAAATTCTATAAATATAAATATAAATAAAAGAAAAAAGAAACAGACTTAACATTGATTATAAGTAGGTTTATTGAACCATTTTAGTTCGGTTTGAGACTAAGACGGGTCATACGCTAGTTAGGGCCGCGAAACATGGACATCTCCTTAAAGATGACTGAGTATTCACAAAAAATTTTGTTTTAAAAAGCTTTTGTAAAAAAGTTTCAGTATAACAGGAAGTTTGACCATATAAAATAAAATAAAATAGTTCTAGAAAACCGGACCACAATTATTTTTATTTTGAAATCAATACATAACAATTGCTCGATTTCGAGCAACAGGTTTACTAGTTTAAAACTTACTAGGCCTATAGCAAGTGATCTCCGATTTTTGACAGGACATCTGGTTTAGGTGCTAGAAAAAAGGAAAGTACTTTTTTGAACATTATCAATTACTTCCACCCCTTTGAAGGGGCGGAGAGTAAACATTTTAAGTTTTGAGACTTTTCCGTGTGAGTTTTTCTAGCGCATCAGGAATTTTATTAGAATTTGTATGTCTGAGTCAGTCAGTGAGTCAGTGAGTTACACATGCGACTGTAAATTGACAGTTAGATATACAATAAGGTGTTTTGTTCATACATATGATTTGTCCTTATTGTTTTTATTTGTTCGTTTAGTTTTTTTGACTTCCAATAAACACATCTAAATGTCAAATATTGCATTTTATTAATTTCCTTAAACACATGGTGCCCTCAAGATTGATAATATAAAGTAATTATATCACGGCCCTGATTTTGCAATAATTTAGTGGCTAAAATTATATTTATTTAAATTACGTCATTGCCTTTTAACTTAAGTTAAAGTTAAATACAGATAGACTTTACAGGCTATCCAATCACGTATTAAATAAATAAAACTTAATCTACTTACAGGAAGCAACCAATCATCTGTCGTTGACTCCTGTGGAAAAAGAAAATGGTATCAGTAAACTGACACATACTTTCTCCCTTAACCCATTGACTCCGAAGTTTTTTTTTATTTCTCGAGTTTTAATTGAAATTTGTTTATTTTGTCTGTATTTGCTCTAATTTTTTGATTATGACCTTTCTGATTGTCCATGTGTATTATCAATTCCTTCCACCCCTTTAAAGGGGCGGAGGGTAAACATTTTAAGTTTTGAGACTTTTCCTTGTGATTTCTTCTAGCGCATCAGGAATTTTATCAGAATTTGTATGTCTGAGTCAGTCAGTCAGTCAGTCAGTGAGTTACACATGCGACTGTAAATTGACAGTTAAATATACAATCAGGTGTTTTGTTCATACATATGATTTGTCCTTGTTATTGTTTTTATTTGTTCGTTTAGTTTTTTTGACTTCCAATAAACACATCTAAATGTCAAATATTGTATTTTATTAATTTCCTTAAACACATGGTGCCCTCAAGATTGATAATATAAAGTAATTATATCACGGTCCTGATTTTGCGATAATTTAGTGGCTAAAATTATATTTATTTAAATTATGTCATTGCCTTTTAATTTATGTTAAAGTTAAATACAGATAGACTTTACAGGCTATCCAATCACGTATTATTAAAAAAAACTTAATCTACTTACAGGAAGCAACCAATCATCTGTCGTTGACTCCTGTGCAAAAAGAAAATGGTATCAGTAAACTGGCACATACTTTCTCCCTTAAAGCAAGAAAACCCACAACTAAATAAATTTACAACCACCCCACAAATACATACAACATTTTATCGAAATCCATTAGCAATCAACGGCGATATCGGTTTTTGAATATTTGCCATGAGAATACTATTAGCCAACGTACTGTGTAGATAACGATGTATCACGGTCCTAATTTTGCAATAATTTAGTGGCTAAAATTATATTTATTTAAATTACGTCATTGCCTTTTAACTTAAGTTAAAGTTAAATACAGATAGACTTTACAGGCTATCCAATCACGTATTATAAAACCACAGGAATCTACTTACAGGAAGCAACCAATCATCTGTCGTTGACTCCTGTGCAAAAAGAAAATGGTTTCAGTAAACTGACACATGCTTTCTCCCTTAACCCATTGACTCCCAAGTTTTTATTATTTCTCAAGTTTTAATTGAAATTTGTTTATTTTGTCTGTATTTGCTCTAATTTTTTGATTATGACCTTTCTGATTGTCCATGTGTATTATCAATTCCTTCCACCCCTTTAAAGGGGCGGAGGGTAAACATTTTAAGTTTTGAGACTTTTCCTTGTGATTTCTTCTAGCGAATCAGGAATTTTATTAGAATTTTTATGTCTGAGTCAGTCAGTCAGTCAGTCAGTGAGTTACACATGCGACTGTAAATTGACAGTTAAATATACAACCAGGTGTTTTGTTCATACATATGATTTGTCCTTGTTATTGTTTTTATTTGTTCGTTTAGTTTTTTGACTTCCAATAAACACATCTAAATGTCAAATATTGTATTTTATTAATTTCCTTAAACACATGGTGCCCTCAAGATTGATAATATAAAGTAATTATATCACGGTCCTGATTTTGCGATAATTTAGTGGCTAAAATTATATTTATTTAAATTATGACATTGCCTTTTAATTTAAGTTAAAGTTAAATACAGATAGACTTTACAGGCTATCCAATCACGTATTATTAAAAAAACTTAATCTACTTACAGGAAGCAACCAATCATCTGTCGTTGATTCCTGTGCAAAAAGAAAATGGTATCAGTTAACTGGCACATACATTCTCCCTTAAAGCAAGAAAACCCACAACTAAATAAATTTACAACCACCCCACAAATACATACAACATTTTATCGAAATCCGTTAGCAATCAACGGCGATATCGGTTTTTGAATATTTGCCATGAGAATACTATTAGAGAACGTACTGTGTAGATAACGATATATCACGGTCCTAATTTTGCAATAATTTAGTGGCAAAAATTATATTTATTTAAATTACGTCATTGCCTTTTAACTTAAGTTAAAGTTAAATACAGATAGACTTTACAGGCTATCCAATCACGTATTATAAATCCACAGGAATCTACTTACAGGAAGCAACCAATCATCTGTCGTTGACTCCTGTGCAAAAAGAAAATGGTATCAGTAAACTGACACATGCTTTCTCCCTTAACCCATTGACTCCCAAGTTTTTATTATTTCTCAAGTTTTAATTGAAATTTTTTTATTTTGTCTGTATTTGCTCTAATTTTTTAATTATGACCTTTCTGATTGTCCATATTATGTATTATCAATTCCTTCCACCCCTTTGAAGGGGTGGAGGGTAAACCTTTTAAGTTTTGAGACTTTTCCGTGTGATTTTTTCTAGCGCATCAGGAATTTTATTAGAATTTGTATGTCTGAGTCAGTCAGTCAGTCAGTCAGTGAGTTACACATGCGACTGTAAATTAACAGTTAAATATACAATCAGGTGTTTTGTTCATACATATGATTTGTCCTTGTTATTGTTTTTATTTGTTCGTTTAGTTTTTTGACTTCCAATAAACACATCTAAATGTCAAATATTGTATTTTATTAATTTACTTAAACACATGGTGCCCTCAAGATTGATAATATAAAGTAATTATATCACGGTCCTGATTTTGCAATAATTTAGTGGCTAAAATTGTATTTATTTCAATTACGTCATTGCCTTTTAACTTAAGTTAAAGTTAAATACAGATAGACTTTACAGGCTATCCAATCACGTATTATATAAAACTTAATCTACTTACAGGAAGCAACCAATCATCTGTCGTTGACTCCTGTGCAAAAAGAAAATGGTATCAGTAAACTGGCACATACTTTCTCCCTTAAAGCAAGAAAACCCACAACTAAATAAATTTACAACCACCCCACAAATACATACAACATTTTATCGAAATCCATTAGCAATCAACGGCGATATCGGTTTTTGAATATTTGCCATGAGAATACTATTAGCCAACGTACTGTGAAGATAACGATATATTTCGGTCCTGATTTTGCAATAATTTAGTGGCTAAAATTATATTTATTTAAATTACGTCATTGCCTTTTAACTTAAGTTAAAGTTAAATACAGATAGACTTTACAGGCTATCCAATCACGTATTATAAAACATAATCTACTTACAGGAAGCAACCAATCATCTGTCGTTGACTCCTGTGCAAAAAGAAAATGGTATCAGTAAACTGACACATGCTTTCTCCCTTAACCCATTGACTACCAAGTTTTTATTATTTCTCAAGTTTTAATTGAAATTTTTTTATTTTGTCTGTATTTGCTCTAATTTTTTAATTATGACCTTTCTGATTGTCCATATTATGTATTATCAATTCCTTCCACCCCTTTGTAGGGGCGGAGGGTAAACTTTTTAAGTTTTGAGACTTTTCCGTGTGATTTTTTCTAGCGCATCAGGAATTTTATTAGAATTTGTATGTCTGAGTCAGTCAGTCAGTCAGTGAGTTACACATGCGACTGTAAATTGACAGTTAAATATACAATCAGGTGTTTTGTTCATACATATGATTTGTCCTTGTTATTGTTTTTATTTTTTCGTTTAGTTTTTTTGACTTCCAATAAACACATCTAAATGTCAAATATTGTATTTTATTAATTTACTTAAACACATGGCGTCCTCAACATTGATCATATAAAGTAATTATATCACGGTCCTGATTTTGCAATAATTTAGTGGCTAAAATTATATTTATTTAAATTTCGTCATTGCCTTTTAACTTAAGGTAAAGTTAAATACAGATAGACTTTTCAGGCTATCCAATCAAGTATTATATAAAACTTAATCTACTTACAGGAAGCAACCAATCATCTGTCGTTGACTCCTGTGCAAAAAGAAAATGGTTTCAGTAAACTGACACATACTTTTTTCCTTAAAGCAAGAAAACCCACGACTAAATAAATTTATAACCATCCCACAAATACATACGTCATTTTATCGAAATCCGTTGGCAATTAACAACGATATCGGTTTTTGAATATTTGCCATGAGAATACTATTAGACAACGTACTGTGATTACCGCCAAAATTAAAAAATCGATTATCTGCATAAAAAGTTGACGTAGACTAATAATTCAAAATACTGGATTATTAAGCCAATATAATGGTTGCAAGTAATATACTCATTAGAAGTTACGGATTTTGTGAACTTTGAAAAATATGAGTTTTTTTACGTCTTATACTCCTATAACTTCTGAACCTGAATGTCTACAGACATGCGGGTGGTGTAACTTTATTTAGCACTATAAACCACGAAATTTGTATCAAAATCGTTAGAACCGTTTTTGAAAAATTTGGATTTTTTCGTTTTTATGGAGTTTTACACAGTTAATACCCTTAAAAAAATAAAAAATGTAAAGAAACACCTGGAGATATCATGGCTTTATACATGCCAAATTTCTTGAAAATCGGATGACGGGTATCGTCTCTAACTCCTTACATCCACACATCCACACACACTTACAGGCAGACACCATTACGAAAACAACTTCTTTGGATTTTCAGGGAGCACTGAAATGAATATATCCACTAAATCATTCGAGTATATTCACTCAAATTCGAAAATTTTGACGCAAACAATAGTTTCTCCGTATACTATGTACACGGGGGAGGGAGAAAGTAAAAACAATCAAACAAAAACATTCTAACATTCTTGCTTAACTAATTAAAACCTTTTGTTTACACTTTACCCTGAATTTTCGTGCCAATAATTTACGTTCTATACTTTACGAAATGAATATTAGTGCCAAATTCAAGTTTCTTCATCTTTGGGAAGTGGATCAGAGTTTGTATACCTTTGTCAGCCAGTGAGTTACTCATGCAGCTGAATATAATACAGATTGATAATATAACGGTACCAATTTTGCAATAATTTAGCGGGTAAAAATCTATTTACTTTAATAATGGCATTGCCTTTGAACATCAGCTAATGTCAAATACACGTAGGGAAAACATTTAGTATTATGAAACTTAATCTACTTACATGAAGCAACCAATCATCTGTCGTTGATTCCTGTGCAAAAACAAAACACAAATCAAACAATCCTAAAATTCTTGCTTAACTGATTTAAATATTTATCTATAATTACTCTGAAATCTAGTACGAGCTGTTGACAAAAGATAGTCTGTCACCATTGAAAAATATGAATATAGGATCACTGTAAGTAATTAATAGTACTAAACGAACCAAGAATATTTATTGCCTTTGATCCAATACAATAGAACCAAAATAGGTAAAGTGAACAAACCTGTAACTACTCATGCCAGCCTACAGACACTAGGAACAATTAAAACGTTATAGCTATTGTCAAAAGGTTTTACTTATATAGTATTTTAGGATACTATGGTATACTTAAGCATACTAATAATATCACAGTTGACATAAGTTGATTTAAATGCGCCTTGTACTATTCAAAGTATTCAATGTACTATCCAGTGTTCCATCTACTGATAAACTGAATCTAAAAGTCAATAATGTGTTTGTAGTTAACAAAGGACGTTTTTTATTTAAATATATGATCGAGGTCACATGCCTGAATATTCTCAAACGGATTCCGAACATTCTAATAGACCTAAAAGGATTAGGCAAAATTATTTCCTACTAAATTAACCCCAAGGGATAAATTATAACTTCAACAAATTAAAACATGTTATCATTTAACACATTATAATAATTTAAAGCTCTATACTATTCAACCACATATTTTAGATAAGGCATACCTGTCTTCATTTTCGTTTAAATGACAGACATTTTCGTGAACAATTTTGAGATTCATACGGTATCTCTCGAACCACAAAATACTTTTTCGTGATTATTTACAACTTAAGTGCTTTTAATCTCAGTTTTACGATGACATACAACATTACCTTACTAAAAAATACTGTTTTCAACATTTTTTTGAAGATGTTGGTAGCACTAAAAGTAAAAGATTGCATCATTAAAAAATTTATTTATCAATTGAATGGGCTCGTAAAGGCAAACAAAACAACCTAAGTGAGCAAGTGTATTAATTTATGCTTACTGAAGTTTTTTTTTACTTTGCTAAGTAATAAACTAACAACTTCTGTTCATCAAAATAAAAAATGCGAGTTATTGTCAGTTAAAAGTCACCAAGACACCGTGGAATTTATTTTTATTTTGTCAGTTAAAAGTCATCAATACACCGTGGAATTTATTTTTATTTTGTCAGTTAAAAGTCATCAATACACCGTGGAATTTATTTTTATTTTGTCAGTTAAAAGTCATCAATACACCGTGGAATTTATTTTTATTTTGTCAGTTAAAAGTCATCAATACACCGTGGAATTTATTTTTATTTTGTCAGTTAAAAGTCATCAATACACCGTGGAATTTATTTTTATTTTGTCAGTCAAAAGTCATCAATACACCGTGGAATTTATTTTTATTTTGTCAGTCAAAAGTCATCAATACACCGTGGAATTTATTTTTATTTTGTCAGTCAAAAGTCATCAATACACCGTGGAATTCATTTTTATTTTGTCAGTCAAAAGTCATCAATACACCGTGGAATTTATTTTTATTTTGTCAGTCAAAAGTCATCAATACACCGTGGAATTTATTTTTATTCAATCAATAATAAAGATGGATGGCCTGCTACTGGACCTAGTCGAAATATTAGTGTTGTAAAAGTTGTATTTCAACCTTTCTGCTTAAAGTCGCATGACCAAGGTGTTTTCCGAGGCAATAGAAGTAAGAAAGTCACAATATTTTCGTACATATCCTGTCACTAAGGAATAATTAATTCGTATCGCGAAGCTGCGAAATAAATGAAAAAAAAACCAATGACTGAACTAGTCTATGGTTCACGCATGATTATCCCGACCATTTTAAAGAACATGTGCGAGAAAGATGGATAATTAATGTTTAGAGAGAGAGAGATAGACGAATCATAAATATGCGTATGTCATTAACTGTAGCAATGTGTTTTTAAACCTCTTTGGTTTCATATTGGATCATCAACTTGTTTCTTTTTATTCAAGTATTTTTACCATCTACTAGATAGTGACTCTTAAACCTGAACCGAGTTGACAACTGTCATCGATCAAAGAAAATGAACAGTATTTGTTTATTTCTGGGAAAATTATTTATTAATTAAAACTTAACAAAACATAGCTACTGTATTACGGGTTAAACTCACAACTCTTATTTAGTAACATATAAATACTAATACACAGAATACAATGTATATTCCCAATGTTATAGCTAAAATTATAAAGATAAAACTTACGTAAACTAAACCTCAAGCCAAGACTTTAAATACATTTTGACGGAAGTTTACTTTTTTTTTGGAAAATTAGTTCACTTATCATTTACAGCTACGTAGCAGCATTAAAGGGGCGGGGATTAATTAGAGGAGTAGACTTCCCCTCCTACCCCACACCTCGATGCGTCAAAATTCTTGCGCTGGTCGGAATTTTCGTGAGTGAACTGTAAATGAAAATAAACCAACTTGTATACCTTGTAGTTGTCTTCGGTTGTCAAAAACCATGGTGTATCGGGTTCATCGTAGGGTGAAGGAACCCCCTGTACTACCGCGGCCACCAGCAGCACACAGAGAGCAGGGAACCCCACCATGTCTGCGCAGAATGAGGGACGTCTCTCCAGGGCCGCACCTGATATGACGAGGTAGTGGGTGAAGGAGGTTTGTAACAGGAGAATTATTAGTCTAGTTGCGGCCAAGCCGAACCGCACCGCTAATAAGTTAATCAAGGGTCGTTTATAAGTTTAATAAGTGTATCGATTGTTGGTTTAGATTTTTATTAATTCATTAATTTTAAATAATTGTGAATGGCGTGAGGCTGTATATTTTAAATTGTCTTTCATCTTTCACTTAATTTCAATTTTAGTTTTTAATGTTAATGAGAGTTTAATGTAATAAATTACTTATTAAGAATAAGGAGCCTTGTTGGTACTATCGCTCTCTATTTTAGCAACAAGTGACATTATTCGTTCAAACAGAAATATTTGGTATTAAAACCAAAGAATTAAAACTTTAAGATCACTTTTTAAACTTTTTCTATAAAGGTTTTAGCCTTTGAATCTTTGCGAAAGAGCAATTAACAGTAACGCAGAGTAAAATAGTATTTGAGCGATTGCAAGGGTAGTTGATCTTTAGAATCATGACACAGTCTGGTGGTTTGAGGGGGTTGGTTAGTAGTAACTAAAAAATTAAACTACTGGAATAATCTATTATTTTTAAAAATTATTTTTGCTACTCCATAACACTTGCTAAAAGTTACTCTTCACCTTATTTAGGCCCTGCAGCCCTTCACCAACTCAACATCCTAGAATGCAATGATAAACAAATAATCTGATGCTCTAGACATGCACTAATTCTGCCTCCTCCTGAGAACATAATAAATTTACGGTTTTAGAGAACTAACAAATACTTTAGACTTATTCACCATAAGTTTCAAACTTTACAATTTTTGAACATAATATTTCATACGGGTTATCAGTGCCACTGAGATACAACGGGAGCTCACGAGAGTGTGACAGAAGACGATGCAGCCCGTAAAGCAGCCTCCACTGTCCTTAATTTTTTATGCAATTCCAAAAACATATAACTTATTCTCTTGGCCGAAAGGGATCTATGACTAAGTTTATAAATCGTACAGACCATCATCAGGTGTAACAATTGGCATTTTCAAGAAGGCAGGAAAGGTGTGAGGGTGTTTTCGTGAAATATGTAAGTAACATGGCTAGTACTGCCGCTTTCGGAGGGCATGAGGGCGTTCCCACGAAATGTATGAGTAACATGGCTAGTAATGGTTCTACATGTTTTTTAATTCCAAATATAAAACTAACACAAGGAACTTAAAAAATCAATCAAGATTTGGTTCAAGAATATTTATTCGGTTAACATCCAATATTTGATGATAGTGCGAACTAAAACAAGGTAAAGACTAACTGCTTTTACCAAATCACATTGAAATAATTTGAAGTTCTCATCCATATACCTATCGTAAATCCAGTGGGCTTCAGGCAGAAAGTAATCATGGTTAATCTTGTGACGTGTACTAACAACAATGACGTCATATTATTGCAATTTTTCTTAAAATAACAGTAAACCCTCTTATTATGTGCGCATTATGTGATGATTGTGTGATTGTGTGTGTGTGTATGTGTGTGTGTGTGTGATTATGTGTTTAAGCATAATTTAAGAGTAAAATATCCGAAAATATCCCCGTTGCAGCAGACCTACATACTCAGCGAATTTAAAATGTAAAAGAACATATTTCAATCCAACATAGCGAGATTTGACATGTTTTTGTAATCTCCATAAAAATAACATGGGGAATGAGAATGCAGGTTTGCTGCAACAGGTATGTTAAAACTGGTTGGTTTTACTTCAATATTTAATAGATCTTAACCAGAAGAAGCCATATACCAAGTTTTATTAAGATATGTCAAAAAATAAGGAAGCTATAGCATTTATTTTATTTCTCATAAGGATACATGGGAAACGAGTACGCAGGTTTGCTGCCACAAAATTGAAATTTTGAGGATTATAACTAAATTACATTAGATCTCGTCGAGTTGAAGCCACAAATAAAGTTTTATTAAGGTATGTTGATAAATAAGTGAGATATAGAATTTTACTTATTCCCCCCCCCATAAGGTTAACATTGTGACTACGTACTGTGTTTACCGCTTTCGATATCTCGGTAACCAATGGACATAAAGCAATACTAAATACTAAAAAAAATACAAACTACTACAATAGCAAAATACTAAATTGTTTGTTTTTTCGAGCTGAATTCGATGGTGCTAACCAAAATTAGATAAATTTTATTTGTCCATGTAAAAAACTCAAAAACCCCATTTTTGGGGGGTTCATCCCTCTTTATCCCCCCTTCCGGTGCTCCGGTCGGGCTGGTTCACGAACTCGTCCAATTGATTACCAATTTACATGTCTGTACCAAATTTCATCAAGATCGGACCATATTTACAGCCGCTATCGTGCTGACAGACATATAGATAGATAGATAGATAGATAGATATATAAAAATTCGAACGAATGGTGTTTTTTGCTTCTGGTGGCCCCAAAATGAAAAATTATCATGGTCTCGGGCTTAGGTTTTACCGTGAGACCTACGGTAATAGCTTCTTCCCTATGAGGGCAAATTCGCTAAAAGGACTGCGAGTCCTGCGTCTGTACTAATAGTCATTACTCTGCTCAGTCTTTGAGCCAGGTCCAGTCACATGAGAACTGTACGTGAGCAAAGTACTTAATTACATGGGGCAAAAACTCCTTTATTTTTAGTTAGAACATCATTGGACAATATACTGTGTTTACCGTAAAACGAAGAATAAATTTTCTCCGAGACCTGCTTATGTAGACCGTAGACGAATAATCCAAAACACTATGCTATTCCTTTTTCAAAAACGTGTTGAAAGGTAGCATTTGAATTTTCATTTAAACGTTGGGTTTTAGAGTATTATACATTTTATAGTTAAAGGTCTACAATTTTTAACCACAGACACGTTAAGGTGAAGGTTAAAACAACGTACGTCCTATAAATAAGCAAACATCCAGACTCATTAGAATACTCAATAACACTGCCTATCTATATGGAAACTATGTAAAATATTATAAGGTTTGATATTAATCTTTGATATTGATCAGATTTCTTATACCGTCAATTTATTATGCTCCCAGGAGGTGGCAGGCAGAACCAGTGTGATGACTTCTACTTATCATTAACATTCTGGGATGTCGAGTTAGTGCATGGAAGGGTAAAACGAGGGGCAAAATTTAGGGAGCGGTAAAAATTGAGTAAAAAAATAATAATTTAATGATAATTATCATTAAAAACTATTATTTAATCATCCCCCTCTAACCACCAGACTCTGTGTCATGATTCATAAGATCCAGTAATCTGCAATAGCTCCGTTTTGCCCTGCGTTACAATGAATTGTTCTTTCGCAAAAGTTAAAAAATAACCCTTTATAGAAAAAGTTTCAAAAATGGTTCAACAATTTAATTTATTTGGATTTTTGGGTTTTATGGCCAATTTTTTATGCCTGAATGAATAATGTTAGTTGTTGCTAAAATGAATGATAGTCACAGATAATGATAGTCTTTATTTTTAATTAGTAATTCATTACAACACGCCCACATTGACATTAAAAACTTTAATTAAAATTAAATGAAAAATTAAATACTATTTTTAATTTTATGGCCTACATCGTAATTTAAGATAATCACATTTATGTAAAAGTACTTAATTATCAGAAATTAATTTATAAGACAATTCACTTAATAAATTTATAAACGGCCCTTGAAACGGTGCTTTCGGCTTGGATGCAACGACAATTAAGTCTCCTACTACGTAAACTCACCTAGTATATAAACTGCGGACCCAGAGACGCCCTCACTCAGCTCTGACATGGTGGGGTTTCCTGTTTTCTGTGTGTTGCTGGTGGCCGGAACTGTACAGGGCATCGATAACCCGTGGTGGAAGACAACCACAGACGACCCCTCGGTATAACAAATTTTATTTTAATTTATAATTTTTAGTTTGTTTGTTCATATTTACGTAGCTCTGACTCTTTATATTTTTGTTAATTTTATTAACACTCTTCGCAATTTTCAATATAATTCTTAGGTAGAAACAGCATAAGAATAAAAATGTTATAACTCGATCTTTTGGGTTGTATTACAATAGTAATTGAATCGGGGTATTTTAAAGGCATTAGTAAGAAATAATAACTCTCCATAAATAAAAAAATATAAATAAACATATTTTTATCGAATAATTTAAAAAGTTAAAGTGGTCGTAATTGACCAAAGTAACTTAAAACATGAAAATACGCCCCTTGAAAATTTTAATTATGCAGGAATAACCATTTCAGGCCCAAATTATCATAAAACTCAAAAGAAAAATTTTTATTACATTAAAGTTTTTGTTTAACTACCCCTCATAAATTCAAATATTTTTTGTCCAAAAATAACAGTGGGCTCTTGCAACATACCAACTTATCCACGTCGTAATATTTTTTAAAACAAAGGAAAATTTGTATGACTGTAATATAATTGTGATTGGCGCAGTTATTGTTCCACTAAAAATATAAAAAAAAATTTTAAATATGGATTTAACCCCTTATTTTACCAGCCTTGAAAATAATTTTCATTTTCCTCAATTGTGAAAGAAAAAACATTAAAAAAAAATCCTCATAACTAACAGTTAAACGGCGTCTGAAAATAAATGCGGGGTCAATAATTATGGTATCTAAAGTTTAAATGTGTCTGAAAAGGTAAGAGCCTTTCAGCACTCCAATGAGATATTTCTCAAAACTGTCAATAACAATTATTGTCAAAGTAATTATTACTTTTCTCAGGTGCACAGTGTAGCTTTGAAACCACCAATATTATTTTACTATTTCTAAGAAATACAGTGCTTGGAAAAATAAAATTGAATTATTATATTGATTATAAAATGATACAAATTTCTAACTATCGAAAATTCACTGCTAATCTATAAGCCAAAACGATTGACTGACTGACTGACTCACTCACTCACTCACTGATCACAGTTTCTCAAAAACTATAAGGCTTCGGGCTTCGGGCACAATAAATCATTATAGGCTCTAGTAATAACGACGGATTTAAATATATATCTTCTCTAAAGGCTAAAATAGGGTATATTATAAAATTCAAAATGGCGGCCATTTTTATTTTTCAAAGCTTCTTTTGTAAATTAATGTAGGGCTTTGGGCCATGAATCTTGGCTCAAATATTCGTTATAGGCCCTAGATTTTCACTTGAAAAATGTTTTTATGAAATAGACGAATTTTTGGTATCAACTTTTGAATTGTTTTAGAATAATATTGAATATTGAATATGTTTAAATAATTTCAACTTAGCCTAATTGTAATACAGGAACTATAGGCTAGTTTATCTTGACGCATACAATACACTATTTGTATAAATTTTTGTACAAATGTGTTCAGGAATAAAGAATATTTGATTTGATTTGATGCAAACTAATGAAAAATTTTAAAATGTTTTCTCTGGAAAGGCTAAAATAAGGTAAATCCAAACATTTAAAATGGCGGCCTTTTCAGTTTTTGGAGATATGATGACAAAATATAAATAAAGGTTCAAAAAATAGAAATTCCAAAAAAATATAAATTGCGTAAATAGAAAAATAGAAATTCTAAATTAAAATAGAAATACAGAGACAAAAATAGAAATTCCTTTTACTAAAAGAATAAAATGTACAAAACTATTTGTCAAATACCACTCACCCATCATCGCACAGCCCAACCTACTTGATTTAGAACCTTGAAACTTTGCATGAACGTTCCTCTCAGGGCATAGGTATACACGAAGAACGGATTATTTAAAATTCCCTCAGGGCTACGCCCTATGATACATCAAAGTTTCAATGTTAAAGTATAGAACTCATGTAGTTGTCTTGGCAACCTTAACAAGAAATCATGAATCCAAGGAAGTTTTTCTGTTTTCCACGGGTAAAACCGTGTTAATCAGCTAGTATTATATATTTGTCAAAAATCACATATATAGGCTACTCACGTTTTACGGATCAATCGAAGTATTCGATACAATCATGGTTTTTCTGGATTAAAAAAATTAAGAGGGTTTGTTTGCGTGCTGGCCTATAGCGATTTGGGCTAAGCCCAAACAAATACACTATTTTCTACCGTAAAATTTCACCTCAGGCAGCTAAACAAGTAATCCAATCTCCAATATTATTTGAAAAAAAATTGGGGAAACGGGTTTCCTCATCTTTTGGCCTACAAATTATTATATTTTTGTAGGCTATATTGATAAACATACTAAATTCAGATGTTAGGTCTATAGAGTCCGCCCTTTCGGTATTTAATTTTGCAGTATCTACATCAGTTATATATCATATGCCTCTTATTCTTTTATGTCAAGTTGTCCGGCAGGTTTTAGGGGGTAGCGCGGTGCAGTGAAAGTTCTGAGTTCAAATCCCTGAAGTGCATACTTTTGTGTTCAAACTATTAGAAACCTAGTTTTATAGATTAAATTATAGATTAACTAGGAAATTTCAGTATAATTAAGGCTAAACTAAAAAATTATAATGTGTTAGCACATGGTAGCCAATTTATACTTTTTGAGGGGGAAAAATTCATCGAGGAAACGTTTATTCATGAGGATCTTCTCATATCAATCTGGGATCGAGATGCAACCTTAAGTTTGTAATTAAACGCTTAAAAACGTACAGCTCAGATAAATTATCAGTCTATTTAGAAATTTGTAAAAGTTTCTCATTA
Organism: Flexamia atlantica; assembly: GCA_035578135.1. Taxonomy (NCBI): domain Eukaryota; kingdom Metazoa; phylum Arthropoda; class Insecta; order Hemiptera; family Cicadellidae; genus Flexamia; species Flexamia atlantica. The sequence goes on from JAQJVK010000008.1 coordinate 23,963,433, forward strand.
CAAATAACGTATAATTGAACCAAACATTTGTTATCCTTTCAGTGATTACTAGTAGTTATTTCCGACTACTAGTAAATTACTAGTAGTTATTTCCGAAGCCGCGGGAATAACTACTAGTAATATATAAAAGTGTATTTGAACTTAGAAACTATCGAGGGTTATCGTACACTGACATTACTGCCTCCAAATTAAATTGGTGCTTATAGGACTGGAAGCTGCTGCGTTCTGAAGCAATTTTTCGAACTAAAACATCGTAGTGTTGAAGCTAAAGATAAGGTTTTTTTTTACTAGAAGACGAGGTGGATTATGTTTTTTAATGAACTTCTTTAGTTGATGTTTAACCACCAGTTTCTACTTTTCAAGTATTAAGGTCTGGTGTAACAAAACCCAACAATAATCTAATTTTTTTTACATTTGTTTATTCTTTTGAATAGTTAACAACGGCATGACAATATAGACAGAAACACATGATACCTCAAACAAAAGAAATTCATTGTCTATTCCACTTTATCCTGACCGCTTCTGGTTAGAAAAAACAAACAAAACTGTACACTGGGCTTTTGGGAGTTATGAAAAGGGAACAGTACTCATAAAAAACTAATATTGCTTTTTAGTTTTAGCGAATTTCCCCTATAGGGAAGAAGCTGTTACCGTAGGTCTCATGGTAAGACCTAAGCCTAAAACCATCATAACTTTTCTTTTTGAGGTCCTCAGATGCCAAAAACACCATTCGTTCACTTTCATAAATATATATATATATATCTATATATCTATATATACAGGTGTATACCACCTTTCGAGGACTTCAACAACTGAGACTCTGAAACTTACACTAATGTACATATTCGTCATATTTCAAGGACCTATATACTGAAACCGTGTATACGACATTTTGGGGACCTGAGTTTACCAGGACCTCAACCCGTAGAGCGCGGGAAAGCGTCTTGTTGCTATTTTCATTTAACCACACTCCCCTCCTCACAAACACACTCTCTCTCTCTCTCTCTCTCTCTCTCTCTCTCTCTCTCTCTCTCTCTCTCTCCCTCTCCCTCTCCCCCTCCCTCTCACCCCTTCTCTCTCTCTCTTGACATGTTGCAATTATAATTGGAAAAATTAATTGAATCTACAACAATCAGGAATTCGTTTTTGACGAATGCAGGGGACTCGAAGCGGGAAACTGATAACGAGCTGCTATCAGTTCATCGACCACATAGTACAAATAGACTGAGCATAGGCCTGCGCGCGATGAAGTCTGAGACTGTCCGTAGTCGGTGACAAGATGGAAGCAAAGATTAAAAATTAAGCAAAAGATTAAAAATAGGGTATAAAATTAAAGGTCTGAATCTCACAATTACTATGGTACCAATTATAAATGTTTAGAGGCAGTTTATACACATCGTAAAAATCGATAGCCTAGAAGCTTGTTCTGACATTTTTTTAAGAGAAGCTGCCGCCACGGAATGCACCTGTTACGTTCCTGTGATGTGTAAACTGCTTCTAAACCATTTATAATTGGTAACATAGTAATTGGGAGATTCAGACCTTTGATTTGATACCACATTTGTTTTTTTTAGTCGACTATATTTTTGAAAACATCAGTTTGGAATTGATTTTGTTTTTATGCAGGCGCCGCACGGATAAACTCTCTCACAATAACAAAGTTGTAGACCAAAATTCGGCAGCTATTTAAAAAAATATGATAAAAATATGAACTCATTAACAACAATTTCCACCGTTTTTTATTTTACCTGACCAAAAAATAATTAAAGTAGCAGCCGACTACTTTTTTCATGCCATGTTTTAAAGTTTAATAAAAACTTGTGAATTTTTATCATTTTTTTAAAATAGAAAATAAATTTTTTTGAAATATGATTGATACTATTACTGTTCAAAACTAAAGGACTCTTCACAAGCAAAATTTCAACCTTAAGCTTAAATGCTAAAAGGTATAAACTATGAGTTATTTGAAACATGAGCACTGTCAGATTACGTGGTTTTAGGTGTCGTTTTGTGTTTCTATACCGAAACAATATGGCGGCCCCTGCTTCATTTGCTGCAATACTTAAGATAGGGATGCTCTGTCTATTTGTACTATGTGGTCGATGTATCACTTGTTTATAGATCACGTGTCAGTGGTTTTACTCCCGCCTTGTATAGACGACCACCCGCCTATAGATGAATTTTACATGCTGCTTCGTTAAATAATAACATTCAGGAACGTTGTACTATTAGTAAGCATAAAAGGTTATTTCGAATGAGAGAATGCAATCCGAAATTTCCTGTATAGTAGTAGGAAATTAATAAAACATTTGGAGTTTTAAAGTTTTCCCGAGCTATTGATTTTGTATTTCAGAAATAATTATACAGGGTGTTCAAAAAATGTGGGGCAATAATTTACGTAGTGATTCCCTGGGTCAATATAGGCCTAAGCAAAAAAGTTGATATATTCATAGCTCCTAAAGTGCTTCGTTTTCCGTCTGTGAGTCCGTTTGTGATTTTTACATCTTTAATCATAACTCACGAACCTCTTAACGTATGAACTTCAAACTATATATGCATTACCACTATTAAGACCTATTTTTGTAAGAAGTACAAAATTTCTACTTTGTCCCATTTCAAAATGGCGACTGTTTTTTGTTTTCAAAGGTAAATATCTTAAAAACTGTAAATTTTAGAAAAATTATATAGGAGACAAAAAGTTGCAAAATTTAATCCAATTAACCCTGATAATTAGATTATAATGATCGAACAACTGGAAATGGAGACATTTTAAATTTTCCGAATAAAAACAGACAAATTTCAGACAGTATGTTCCTTAGAACCATGTTTTTATTCAGAAAAGTTGAGATTTCTCCATTATTAGCGGTCTGATTACCATAATCTTAATATCAGTGTTAATTGAATTAGATTTTGCAGCTTTTTGTCTTTTAAAAATTTTTCTAAAATTTACAGTTTTTAAGATATTTACCTTTGAAAACAAAAAACAGTCGCCATTTTGAAATGGTACAAAATAGAAATTTGATACTTCTTACAAAAATAGGTCTTAATAGTGGTCATGCAAATACCAAGTTTGAAGTTTATACGTAGGAGTTTCGTGAGATATGATTAAATATGTAAAAATCACAAACAGACTCACAGACGGAAAACAAAGCACTTTAGGACCTATGTATAACCTTTTTGCTTATTTTGACCTAAGGAATCACTACGTAAATTATTGCCCCACATTTTTTGAACACCCTGTAGATTCAAACTACTGCAGGGGCCCCGCTAGATAAGAGAGAGTTATTGTTTGGCTCCTACGTAAACTTGATAAGGAGCGCGCGCTATCACCGGGCCTGGAGTCAAGATGTCTGATCCGACTGCCAGCAACTGACCTTGAGTATATTTTGTTCCACCTTTCAATCAAATCAAGCCAATGTTGACTTGGCAAGCTATTTTTAAACATTGATTTACTTTACTAATAGTCAAATGTAGTGATTGCCATGATCATTAATTCAACAAATTATTTGTGAGGCCTAATTTGATAAATTTCTTGATAAATGTTTTGCAAGATAAAAAATCTAAGATTTAAATTTTACATGTTTACTTTCATGAAAAATAATTAGACGAGTTAGACTGGCACTCTGATTGAATCGAATTTTCGTTCTTTTAACATTCCCGTATGATATAATTCTAATAACCTTGAAACTCTGACACATTTATTAGTTCTCAAAACAGGCTAGAAGTATTTAACTTAAAATTACTTAGTTCGAGGCTTAGACATGTTTACTGGATTATTATTTTGTATTTTTAACGATTAAACAAATAAAATATTATGTATATTAGAACCGCTGAAGTAAAATGATTCATTCTTGGCTCGTTCGATTAGGTTGTTGGATAACTGTAAACTAACCGGAGTACTAAGCTAGGCGATTTCATTTACACTCATATTGATTTTATCCCTCTTTGTACTCTAAATTAAAAGGTCCCCCCTGTACAAAACTATGACCTTCTTTGATGGAACAGTCACAGTGGCATGACGCTCACGTAATGCCAGCATAAAATGTGCGTTTGAAAAAAATTTCAATTTATAGTCACGTCACATGTACTTCACGTCAACACAGAATTACGGTTAATTTTTGCGATTTTAGGCAACAAATAATCAAGACATCCTGGAAAAATATTAATGCAACGCCATTGAATTCAAGGGTTAATTTTAATCGCAAGTTTTTTTTTAATTTTTGGCCTTTGGTGTCCCCTTTGCTAAAATACCGTTTAATAATTTTTCTAAGATACCCAGTTACATTTCATACAGCGACCAAAGAATATTATATTAGAATATCATAGAGGAATACCATAGAATTAATAAAATGATGAAGCGCGAGAGGGAGGGAAATTTCACTTATCGTTCGCCAGCGCCAGGAATGTCAATCAGAAAACAAACTAGCGAGTATTATTCGCAAGATCCCGCTAAGTATATCATTGGCTGGAGCATTTCGGTTTTTTGTCACGACGTCGTTTCCTATTGGATGAGTCATTTGCTTTGTTGTTGTTTATATCTTGCCCTAAAAGTTTATTGATTGTCCGCTAGATAGTAACAGACTTTGGAATTATTTGATGTTTCAGAACTTCCCGTGGGTTTTCGTCAACCTTCGAGGGGTTGGCCTGTCGCTGGCGAATCATAAGTATATAAATTTCCCTCCTTCTCGCGCGAGTTGTATTAATTCAAATATATTATTACTATTTGATCGCTGATGTTACATCGAGGAGGGCAGACCCAGTCTGAAAAGATCACTAGTCAGAAATCACTGAAGGCTTCTTAGCTCACCCTGAATTCTGTGAATGTTAAAGAGAATTAATTGTTCACAGCAGTAGCTTCAATCCTGACTGGCTTATTACCTGATTATAACCTAGCTGGATATTTCTTGCTAAGTATCAATGCCATGTACAACAAGGGAGGTTGTCACGATTTGAGACAGTGTTGTGGTTGTCTTTCAGAGAACAAGTTTGGTTCCCCACTAGGGAAGGCTGGACTTGATGGCAGAGTTGGCGGGGTTGTACTGACGACCGAGATGAAGGGTACGAAACCCTTAAAGAGCGCCATAGCTTCATTGATTGAAAAAAATATTTTCTCAACTAGTCTAAGCTTGGCCGAACCTATTCCATCTTCCTTTTCCTTTTTTCATATAGCTTTTACGAAGGAAGCAAAAAACTAAAGGATGATACTATACTAAAGGATGACCTACAGCCTAAGGGATATTACAAGGAAAGCTTCCTTTCCGTAGCCGTGAAAAAAAAACAGTTCTGTAAGTACCCTCTCATCAGGGTTTTCCTGTGGGGTGAGGTAAACCAGGCTTCATTTCTGCCCTACAAATAAACCTCAATATTTACAATGACGCTGTATGAGGAAAGAATTAATGTTTTACTGCACACTAAGCATATTGTAAAAAACATGCACATTGACTCATTTTTCTTTCATATTACAGTGAAAACTGAAAGGGGAAAGTGAAAACTTCTGAATCCTGAAAAACAAAACCGTTTAGCCCCAGTAATTTTTTTTGTAGTTGCGTTTTACCTCGGAGTGATGATCGATAATGACAAAATAAACAACTTAGATCACGTGCGCAGGGCGACAGTCCCGCGGCCGCTATCACTTTGTTTACAGTAATTCCACAGTAGGTTGTTTGTTAATAGTGCAGAGAACCATGGAGGAGCCCCTGCCTTTAGATCAGTTTTCGAGTCTCATCAGCTACAATTTAAATGCAATTTATGAGTCAGAGTGCAACTAGAGAATTTCGATGGTTTGACTTTCAAAAAGCACTTCCTTACTGTTTATCTTAAGCCCCTTTCCCACTAGGTGGCTGAGCGAAGCGGTGTTGCTAGATTATTTTCTTGTTTTTTCAAAAATGGGAGCGGCTGTTCTTTGATGTTACTCAACCACCTAGTATGGTAGGGGCCTTATGAAGCTTTATGATAGAGCAAAGTCGAGAAATACATCAATGGCGAGTGGAATTTCTGTACAGACATGTAGCTACGTTATAAAAATGTCGGACATTTTTGGAAACTATGAAAGACAATTTGATCTATATTATTAAAAAAATTTCTGGAATTTTGTACAGAGGAAATCGACACCTATAAATTATTTTTTTCTACACATGTTTGGTATCAAATTAAAGCTATTACTCTCTAGATGTTCCTTTTGCGGGTTTGGGAAATATCCCATGAAAAGCCTTCACACAGGAAGCTTTTGAAATTTCAGCGAAAGTGCTATTATCTGTGGGAGAACCTGTGAACTTTTTCAAATTTATATTTGTTTGTAGCAAAACAGATGATCAAGATTTGAAATAGTTCCAGAGATATGCCACAGAACGCAGTGCAAGCAAATGTCATTATGATTTTGATTTCTTTAAATACTGAAGTTTTTCTAAGACAACAGAAAATAAGGATGAGAATATTTTCCATATTGAAACTAAGACCAATAGTCTGTAATCATATTAATTTACTGCATTTCTTTTATAATATGGGATTTTATAAGAAACTATTGACAGTGTTTAGGTTGAAAATGTATTTATGTTGAAACACATTGATACATGTTTCAACACATTTATGCATTTTTCAACGTTTTGAGCTTTAAAATATCAATATTAGTTTAATGTTAACCTATAATAAAATTCATATTTTAAAACACATTATAAATTTTAAACCTGTATTTTGTAAACGTACTTGGAATGGGATATTTAAGTGTTAACGGTTAGCCTACCTATTTTACTCGATTTTGAAATGTACCAATTACAATATGCCTAATTTAATGAAGACGTTTTATAGAAAGTTATGTTATTTGCTTGGGTAAAAATTTGCCAAATATGTATTTAATATGCGAAACAAAAAGCGGGTCTGTTTGAAGTTTAATTCTTTGGCCGTTATGTGTGTTGAATAATTTGTTTTTACAGCGAATGGCTATTTTAGAGGCGATTTTATAAATGTTAGTTAGAGATTAAAGTTCGGCAGTAAATCAGTGGTTTGTCCATCCTCTTACCGATTGTTAGATGTTGTGTAGAATTAACTCTAAAACAGAGACATGAAGATGCGCCAAGCAATGAAGATCCATATAAACTAACCCCCATTTAATGTGAAATGAGTGCTGACGCACTGTCGAAATTTCAAAGTGTAAAACGTACAAAAGTGTAAACTTGGACATTATTAAAGCAGGTGAAATAAATGGACTTCTCAAATTCCGTGAGGAATTTCTTACCCATATTGAAGTTTCGAGTATAAAGTAATAACTTATTTTTAAAAGTTTGCTCTGATGAGAAGTTTGATTACTGGCAATTTTATTCCAGTGCTATGACATGAAAAAATTGTAGGAAACTAAAAAAATCACAAAAATTCACACAGTTCATCATTGAAAATTATTTTACGCTGCAAAACTCCATACATAATCAACATGAAACTCATGAAACTAAAGCCTACTTACCAAGTCGTTTTTATGTCACGAAGTGACGCTAGTTGCAAATTAAAACGTTTTACTAAGTAATAACAAAAGTTACTGTTATACAGGGTAAGATGAAACTAGTGTTAACAATTTGTATATGTTAAACTACTAAGTACTAAAGACTCGTGACACAATGGCACACGATTACAAACTATACCAGACCACAAGAGGCTTTTTACAAATTTGTTTCCTTGTATAAATCCCTGATAAAATGCCTATAAGAGCATTAGAAAGTATTTTTTGGTGAATTTATTGTCTTCAACAGAATCCTCATACAACTTTGGCTAAAAATAACCCTTTGTTTGTAGATAGTAAAAGTTTGATTTGTAATTTTAGATAAATATCTTTTACTTCACTTTTTCTGTTACACCAAACTGTGGGTTGTTTAAATAAAATAAAAACATTTTAGTTGTTTTTAAAATGGAATTAATCTACTTTTTTATGACCATTCATCAATCAAAGAGTTTGGTTAAAAACAGAGTGATGCTAAAGTTACGTTTACTTCAAAAATTCAAGTTCTCGTTTAAATAGATTGGCTATAACTGAATTGAAAATTATATGTCCATAGACTTTTTCATAGTTTACTTGATTATTTGAAGTTCTTGGGTAACACCCACCTTAATTAATGCTATGCTGATCCTCGTCAAGTTGTTAATAATCGTCACACACGGACACAGACACCGGATCACACGAAAATATTTCCGGTATCTGTGTTCGTGTGTGACATTTGTTATCAACAACTTGACGAGAATCAGCATATCATTAAATTAAGGTGGGTGATGCCAAACAATTTTAAATACTTTATTCGCCCCTCCCAAAAATCGTCATGTCATTTCGCCAAGTCATTCATCAAGAATCATTTACTTTTTCTTTACACTTTTCTCGTTAGGTTTTCTTCAAGAATATTTAAGATATCACGATTGATCAAGCATCCCTATGAACTTTTTTGTTTTTTAAGTTTTCAATTAAATGCGTGTTTGAATAAAGAAAAATCACGTTCAGACTACTGCAAGTAGCTCTATGTTACGTTAGAACTTATTTATACCTTATATATTCTAACCCATAGTCAAAGTTGTATCTTTGTAATTAATTGGATTGTATTTTTTTTAATTGACAGTTTTGAAAAAAAGTTCAAAACTCATTCATTTTGAAAAGTCATTTTGAACTCAGTTTTATTAGAGAGCTTGTAACCCAAGGAAACCGCAATTAGATTGTATTTAGTTCAAATTGAGTGATAGTTTTCGAATCATCATGCTTTCTATTTCACTCCCCTCTTACAACTTAGTATTGGGTAACATTTTCAAAATAATTTAAAACTGAATATTATTATTAACCCTTTGACGTGGCAATTTTTTTACACATCTCAATTTTTAATGGTAATATTTTAATTTTGTCTATATTTTGGACCGTTATATTTTGGTTATGACCTTTGTGATTGTCAATATGTATTAACAATATGCTTAATTAATTAATAAAAAATAAAAAAGCGTGTCCTCCTCCTCTATACAAGGGTGAAAAGAAGCAAAACAGGTGTTACTAGGCCAAGCCGTCGGTAACAGCACCCGTCGGCAACGGCGTACTACGTACGGCAAAACACGTTGAAGGATTAAGGCTATACTTTTTGAGAAATTTGCGGCGACAAGTAGGGCAAATATATTACATGAGTATCCCCTATATACAGGGTGTATCTGAAATACACCGACAAACTTTGGGATATTGTTCTTGAGGTCAAAACAAATAAAAAACGTCATATAAGTATATATCCTATCTCGCTCCGTTCATTTCAATGTACTTTGCCCCACTGGACTTAAAGTCTTCATGTATTCTAAAAGGAAGAAGTGTATTTTACCAAACATTTATTTTGATTGAAATAAACAGCTGTTTTGAGAAAAACCATAATAACTGCCTTCAGTCACTTTGATATTTATTTACATTTTTGGTTATTTTTTCAGTTTAAAACTACCTTATGCAAGCATTAATATCTTGGTGGATATTTGTAATATTCAATTAACATAAAAATAAAGGTACATAATGGTTAAAGTTACATCAAAATGTCACTGAACCTACTTTATTTAGCTTAATTACTTACAATTATTTTGATAATAATTTACAATCTTACGACAAAAATGAACTAAGAGAGAGAATTTTTTGGGTTTCCCGAGTTTTTGAAAATACTGGCTAAACTAAAAATAATTGAATATGCGAAATCTATTCCATCAAACTGGAAATATATGAAAACATAGGATTCGAGTCATTGTATAATAAAATACGACTATCCGTTCCAATAATATCTAACGCGGTAGTCTGATACCGACTAAAAGGTAGAAAAGTACACAATGGTTATAGTTACATCAAAATGTCACTGAACCTATTTTATTTAGCTTAATTTCTTACAATTATTTTGATAATAATTTACAATTTTATGACAAAAATTAACTAAGAGAGAGTATTTTTTGGGTTTTCCGAGTTTTTTTAAATACTGGCTAAACTAAAAATAATTGAATATGCGAAATCTATTCCATCCAACTGGAAATATATGAAAACATAGGATTCGAGTCATTGTATAATAAAATACGACTATCCGTTCCAATAATATCTAACGCGGTAGTCTGATACCGATAAAACGTTAGAAACGTACATAATGGTTATAATTACATCAAAATGTCACTGAACCTATTTCATTTAGCTTAATTTCTTACAATTATTTTGATAATGATTTACAATCTTACGCCAAAAAATCACTAAAAGAGAGTATTTTTTGGGTTTTCCGAGTTTTTGTAAATACTGGCTAAACTAAAAATAATTGAATATGCGAAATCTATTCCATCCAACTGGAAATATATGAAAACATAGGATTCGAGTCATTGTATAATAAAATACGACTATCCGTTCCAATAATATCTAACGCGGTAGTCTGATACCGATAAAACGTTAGAAACGTACATAATGGTTATAATTACATCAAAATGTCACTGAACCTATTTCATTTAGCTTAATTTCTTACAATTATTTTGATAATGATTTACAATCTTACGCCAAAAAATCACTAAAAGAGAGTATTTTTTGGGTTTTCCGAGTTTTTTTAAATACTGGCTAAACTAAAAATAATTGAATATGCGAAATCTATTCCATCCAACTGGAAATATATGAAAACATAAGATTCGAGTCATTATATAACAAAATACGACTATCCGTTCCAATAATATCTAACGCGGTAGTCTGATACCGATTAACCGTTAGAATGGTACAACAACTACCATTATGTACCATTCTATGTCGTTAGAATGGTACATAATTCTTAGAGCTACATCAAAATGTCACTGAACCTATTTTATTTAGCTTATTTTCTTACAATTATCATTGACAGTCTATATGTATAATTACGTAAGCGAAATTTTTTCATGGAATTTGTGGGCATTATTTGGCAAGTCACAGGATGATGGGAGAGGGCTCAAGTTGAATGTATTAATCCCAGGGACGGGTAAAAATACTGGAATTTCTTGAAATTTACCAGAAAATGAAAAATTAACGTAAAATGTCTACCATTTAATAAACATTGGAATCTAAAACCGTCTGCTTGGTTTACATCGTAATCCAGTAAATAACTGGCGTGTCCTGTAATCCAGGTACTTGTAGGTCACGAGTTGTGGATAGTTATGAGCGATGGCTTGTGAACGCGGTGTTCTCTAATGGGGATTAACATCCACACTAGTGAATACTACGTTCATAGGACCGTCCTTACAAGCGAGCTCAAAGTTTGATTTTTTTTAATGGCTCCATCAAATTGTTGAGATATAAAAGAATATTTGAAAAATATTGTTTAGAAAAACTCCCAAAGTTTAACCAAACCATTTATTTCACTGAGGTAATCTTTACGAAATCGTATACTAAAAACTCGCGAAATTGTATTGTTGTACTCTAAAAATGTATGCGAACTTCTAATGTTTATTTAGCAAACTTTATTTACAGGAAAACCTGTTCAAGGCTGTCCATCACCTTTAATGAACATTTTATCATTAATTGTTGAATGTTGAATTGTTTAAGCATTTTTTTTCAATCACGTTTAACGGTATGCCATACCTAATCACTGAAGTAAAATGTATTATTTTAAAACATTATCCTACGTTTAATATAATAAACTCATTGTCATCAAGAACAGGAAAAGGTTAAGAATGTTCAAGATTTACGGGGTTTACAGGGTATAACATTTATTTTGCATATAACAAACATTTTAAACACATGTTGATAAAACCATTTAATAAAGTTGATCAAAGAGAAGAGTTTTCTTTATTTCTGGTTGGTGTACTTCTTAAACCAATTTCAATTATTTTTTATGTGTAAACTAAAATGCCATTTTTTAAAAACTGATTCATAATATAACTGGCGGGCTTTTTATCTCGAGGTTGCTGTAGATAACTCAGCACACACATGTCTGGGGCCCTGTTTGGGTTTGAACAGTCAAACCCAGGTCTTACGGTAATGACAACAGTTTATTAGATAGTGTGAGATTTTATAATTTAAATTTGGAGTTCGCTTTTTTATATGTTTAATAGTTCCACTGTCTAGGCTAATTTAATGGGGAATTCAGCTCTAAGCTATTTAATCATGCATAGGAATAAATTACTACAAATAGAAGAATCAGGTATTATTAAGTAAAGTTTGTTAATTGCTAGCCAACTCGTCCGTCACTGGACTCATTCATCTGTTTACACTGGCGAGTTGTTGACGGTCAAAACTTGCCTACTCCACTCGCCCTCCTATTCGACCCGTGTAAACCTTTAAATATTTTTTGAATCCCTCTTAACTGTCATGGGTTTGTTTAGGTTTACCTAACCTGAACAAAAATTTCCTGTAGCCTGAATTCGTTAATTGTTGTTAAAAAACAAAGATACAAGCTATAGCTAAACTGTTGTAGTAACGTGTACTGTTGCTGCTTAACGTATATGTGGATAATTTATTTCCACACACTAAAATAATAGTATTATACATATATTTAGTATGTAGTATCTTAATGTTACTTTCTTATTACTGTTATTATATCATTTCAATAATCCCAAGGCGTAAGGCGTACTAAAATCATTATTTATTTCATTTCGATTAGTGTTAAACGAAATGCTTTTAATTCTGTTGGAACGTTCATTGAGTTCAGTTTTTCGCTATTAGTCTAAAATTTTTAAATACGTAAAACAGGCATTCAAAACATTGTTTAGATGAAGGTTCCTGCGTGTTTCGATTAAGCCCCTAAAATATTACAGCTGCTGTGACAGCTAGCGCCTCATAAACAAATGAACTCAACTACTTAGTTCTGAGTGAAGGGACATTAAAGAAATAATTAACCAACTCCCGGGAGCCAGCCCCATAGAGTTCGTCAAGTGTTGACGGTCTATGGGTTTAGTCTTATCGAGGCAAAAAATAATGCAAAACACCTCGTAACCAAAAGCCTACGGAAATAGTAACATATTTTCAAACAGCATAATTTACTTAAAAGGCTCAATAATTGCTTTTCAAACTGTTTTTACTACATGCGAGTACACCTCATTCTTTTTTTAGTGTTTTACCACGGAACAAGTTTATTTAGGGTAAGATAACTGACATCTGATATTGTGATCAAAGATATATGTGACTTTTGGGGGTTTATCACTTGAACGTTTTATTAACGTCGGCAGAGGCCAAGTGACAGTTTAAAAATTAATACTTGTATTTTTTTACAAATTGTTGGTAATCGCAGTTGATTTTCAATTTTATGCTTATTATGTGTGTATACTTTATATGGTATATGGTGTGAATGTATATTATTGTACTGTGAATATCTCGTAGGCATGATAACCAATAACACTGGGGAAAAAAATGTTCGATCTGGATGAAATTTATGCGCCTCGGTTATCTCAAGTGGTGCACCCTATCTATATATAAGCCAAAACGGTTGACTGACTGACTCACTTACTGATCACAGTTTCTCAAAAACTATAAGGATTTGGACCATGAAACTTGGCACAATTAATCATTATAGGCCAAGAATTAATCATTAATCATTATAAATCATTAAGAACGGATTTTAATTATATTCTCTCAAAAGGCTGAAATATTTTGGTGTATTATAAAATTCAAAATGGCGACGATTTTTTGTTTTCAAAGCTTATTTTCTAAAACAATGTAGAGCTTTGGGCCATGAATCTTAGCTCAAATATTCCTCATAAGCTCTAGATGCGTACTAATGAAGGATTTCAAAATGTTTTCTTTGGAAAGGCTAAAATAACGTAAATTCAAAAATTTAAAATGACAGCTTTATCAGTTTTAAGAGCTATAATTACAAAATAACAATATAAGGTCTCCAGAATATTTTGAATTAGACCATAAATAGACATTCCATTCACTAAAAGAATAAACTGTACAAAATTATTGAAGCTATATTATATTATATGTTTGTCAGATATCATATACATATGCTACTCGCGTTTTACGGATCACCCAAAGTAATCGAACTAGAATCTTGAAACTCTGTATGGACACATCATTCCGTTATTTTTAGAGAATCGGGGGTTTTCTGAATTTGAAATTTTGGTAGGGTTAGCATGCTGGCTGGGAGCCTCGGTACAAACAAATATATTATTTCCACTGTAAACTTTTACTTCAAGCTGCCATACGATTAATCCAATCTTCAGATTAGATTACAACTCTTAATTACAACTCTCAGATCATACTTTAGTTTAACCATCGACCACATAGTACAAATAGATGGAGCATAGGCCCGCGCGCGCCTGAGGTGAAGCCTGAGGTTGTCCTTAGTCAGAGACAAGATGGCGGAACAAATTAAGTAAAAGATTAAAAATAGGGTATCAAATTAATGATCTGAATCTCACAAATATTATGGTACCAATTATAAATTGTTTAGAGGCAGTTTACACATCGTAAAATTCGATAACCTAGAAGCTTGTCCTGACATTTTTTAAGAGAAGCTGCCGCCACGGAATGCACCTGTAACGTTCCTATGATGTGTAAACTGCTTCTAAACCATTTATAATTGGTACCATAGTAATTGTGAGATTCAGACCTTTAATTTGATACCACCTTTGTATTTTTGTAGTCGACTACATTTTTGTAAACAGCAGTTTAGGATTGATTTTGTTTTTATGCAGGCGTCGAACGGATTAACTCTCCCACAATAACTAAGTTATTGATCAAATTACAGCAGCTAATTTTTTTTAAGTACTATTTAAAAAATTCAACTCTTTAGCAACACAATTTTCACCGAATTTTATTTTATCTGACCAAAAAATATAAAAAGTAGCAGCCGACCGCTTTTATATGTCATGTTTAAAAGTTGAATAACAACTTATGACTTTTTATATTTTTTTAAAAATAGAACAGAAATTATTTTGGAAATATGATTGATACTATTACTGTTCAAAACTAAAGGACTCTTCACATGCAAAATTTCAACCTTAAGCCTCAATGTTAAAAATAATATAAACTACGAGTTATTTGAAACATGAGCACTGTCGGATTACGTGGTTTTAAGCGTCGTTTTGTATTTCTATACCGAAACATTATGGCGGCCCCTGCTTAATTTGCTGCAGTGCTAATAAGATAGGGCTGCTCTGTCTATTTTTACTATGTGGTCGATGATTTTAACATCTCTTCTTTCGAAGCAAGCTTGTGGCGCGGCATCAAAATTATAAAAGTAATTTATAAACACATGTATGTAAAAAATCGGACACTAAACAATATACTATAAAAAATATCACTAAACCAAATTAATAGAATTATATACTATGACAAAGAATAAAATTTTCTCTCCGTCCAAAGTTGAGATTGGACGGACCAAAGGTTTTACCCTGTGTAGTTCTGGACAAAAAATTAAATTTGAAAACGGCAACTAAATGAAACTCTAAGGCGACTAAATGAAATTAATTTAGTAATTTAAACAATGAAACTAAATCACTCATACTATATTTATTACGCTAAAACCACAGGCTAAAACCTCACACACCTCATATACCCACCCCTCATTTTGAAACTAATTAGGAGCTAATCTATATATTTAACTCGATGTATTTTACTTTCACAGTCATAACTCGGAAACGGCTCGACGGATTTTAACGTTCGAGGCGTCGTAATAAAGGTATTTTTACATATGTCGATACGCCCCAGAATTTCACTTAAGTGCTTCACTTCACTACAGTGAAGGACTGAAGTTTTGGAACACTGACGCTATCTGTCGACACCATAGCAAACTCAATTCACTTTGTTTTCAAATGAACCTATAAACACGGTTTGTTAATAGTTCATGAAAAAGTAAGCCACAGATTGCAGTGTTGGCAAGCGAAGCTGCAACCGAGTAATCTAGTGTTTATTAATCTAGAAACATCGGCTGTATGATGAAAAACATTAGTATGTCCTGCAATTAAAATCTTTTATATGAGTCACCAAGGCTAGATGGGTTCTATTGATTATTGCAAGGGGGGCTTTTTAAACAGTACATGTGAAATTTATCAACAAAATGAGTTAAAAGGAAAAAATGGTCGGTTTACAAAAATTTGTGTATGAAATTTCTATCCGGGATAAATTTCAAGGATCATAAGGGACTCAGGATTATCAGGCGGAAGTCACATTTCATGGGGGTCAGGTTGGGGGAGTGGTATCAAATAATTTCCTATTTATGGTATCAGAAAATATTTTGACCAGGTAAAAATTTTGGACCACCAACTTAGAGCCGCAATAAAAAATTATTTAATATTTGAAGGTTGTTTTGTGTCAACAGTTCTTACCTAGTTTTTACTAATGCCGCAATCCGTTTTTTAAAATATTATTTCGTTTTCGAAATACCAAAATGAAAATTCTTAGCTTCACACCTATCATGGACTTTTACATATAGTCCATTTGAACCTGCCATTGGGGAGCAGCTCTTATCTCAACAACAGCATACCGATGCGAGCGATGCAATGGATTTTGTAAGCGCGGGTAGAGACAATTTACTTGAATTACAAGCCTCGTAGGTAGGAAATCAAAATCATCTGTGTAGCTTATGTAATTTGGGAGAGATTAAGGACACATATTATTTTTTGAGTAGATGTCAAATTTTAACAGGGGTGGGTTTGATATTTTTATTTAAACGTGAGTTGACTTGGGATGACTTTTATGCTCTTTTAAATGGGGGGATTGGCAGCTTTTGGGATGTTAATTGATGCCTGGATGATAAGGTGGGAGCTTATATAGGAATTTACAGTAATTTATAGTAAAAAATTAAAAAAAATAACAAAACATGCCATTCTCATATGATTATATGGGTGATCAGATTGAGTAATTGTTTATAATGATAACTGTGGGTGTATTATGTGCTGTATTTAGTGCAGTACAGTAAAGATACATAATTTTTGTGAATAAAGGCTTTTGCTTTGAAACTGTATTGATAATATTTATTTGTAATTTGAACATGATGATTCTGCATTGCTATTGTAATTCTTCTGTGACCAAAGGCGTCGCGCCGGGGGAGCACGTGCCATTATTACATTCATTTGATATGAGATTAATCATTTGGCTAAACAAAGAGGTTGGATGAAGAGTTATTCATTCGTCTTTTAGGCCCGGCCCGTTCGTTGGCTGGGCGAAGGTGAGTCACCCTGTGCGCTGTGCACCCTGTCATTCTGTCATCCACTAACCCACCCCCAGTTTGTACAGCCACCCACTTCAAAAAATAGCAAAATAATACTATTATACTGTCAGGATGCCCAAATCCCAAAAGGCCTGTGGAACCAAAGCTTATGACGTCAATTTGAGACCCAATATACGGTTACAAGCAACCCCTTTTGGTCCATTGGGCCTCAAATGAGGTTTTGGTTATATGCTTCCTTTGATTGGTCAAGATTATTTTTCTCGCAGCTTGACGCTGACAAATCGAGACTCCTTTGAAGACCGGCCGTTCCGGCCTATAAAAGACATCACGGTTGTTTACATTTTTGTCTTAGATAACTTTACATATTTCTCTCTTTTCTTCTCTACAGACCTTGAGTTTAACTTGCAAGCTGTAGACGAGAATGACATTAACGGCAATGAAACAGCCAGGAAAGTAGGGGAATTGTGAATAAGAGTTGCTTTTCGACCACCTATTTTCTTAACATAGAAAACAATAACTGCAATGGTTTTAGGTAAACATTCTTCAACAGTCACGTTTTAAAAACATAAGTAGTATGTAGTAGAACTTTTCCCGCAAATTAACTTTGAAAATCGTAAATAAACTAAGCTTTTTAGTGCAGTATATTTCACAGTTTTAAGGCTTAAAACCTCACTTTTGAGTACAAAAAAACCAATTTTTTTCAGGGGAGGACCCCCGGACCCCCTGCTGGGCCGGGGGGTATTCCACCCCAGACCCCCCGGTCAGTTGTGCCCCCCAAAAAGTTTGGTTCACGCGACGCCAATGTCTGTGTCATAAAGTAATGTTTTCTTTCTTTCTTTCTTCTTGAACTTCTAAATATATTTGACGTAAATTGCCTGTTGACAAATAATACTAAGTAGTCTTATAATTAATTGTTTTTTACTAAAATTTTATCCAAATTATTAATGATAAATTATAAGAGAAAATATTAAAACTTCTATAATGAGGATATAAAACTGTCACATTCAATTAATTTATTGGCATCCAGATGGAACTCACTGCAAAGGTTCCATTGCAAGGTTCTCCTAAAACCTATTTTTATTAGCGAAACCTGTGAGCCGGAACCTTCATTTAGCCTATAGCTTTTTAGGGGTGTATAATCCGATTCAAATGACGCGGCCCAGTCCGACCTTAAGAATAATGTTGATTTTATCATTGGACTTACATACGGCCTGAGCCACATCATTGGACTTCACCGCACAATCAATTTGATGGGCACCTTTATCAGGTTTTAAGTTTGTTTTGCGCGTTTTTAAAAGTGTTTGTTAGTAGTTTAATAAAATGTCGAATTTTCTTTAACGATATCTTCAAAGTGCTTTTAATTCGCCGTTCCAACTAAGGTCGTAGAATCCACAATGTAGCAAATCAAAGGGATATACGAGTAAGTCAAACTGACGAACAACGTGAAGAACAAAATAAGTTTAACTGAGTTAAAATAAGAGCATATAATTATGCGTTTAATCCCCATTGAGCTGCATTCAATTTTTACGTGGCAATAATTTAAAGTTTCTCAGGATCGTCGATATCGGACGAATTTATGATGTGTGTCCATACTGTGGGGCATTAAATTACAAATTAAGCTATGAACTGTGTTGCACCACTTTCAGTAATAAAATATTATATTTTAAATTTTGTTATTTTGTAAACAAACTCTATTTGAGATAAATTATTATTGCTTCAATTAAAGAGCAAAAATAATTACATTGTTGAAAATTGTAAAACAAATTTGCAGTGTTCCCTGAATTTTTTTGATAATTTGTTCAGGTTTACAGTTAAATGGAAGTATAAAACATACTGTATTTAGGGTAAAAATGACAGGTAAAGATCTTACGTTAATGTAGTAAGTTTATCACTATGATCAACGAAGCAGAAACATTTTTTATAAATTTGATTAACTTTATACAATGTAGATATTATTTCAAAAATTATGTAACAAATGTCTTAAAAAGTTTCACGGACTGGAAAATTCTCAGTTTACAAACAGTGGAGCTCAAAATGCTTTCTTTTCAATGTGGCGGGATTTGTTATCTGAGATGACGTGGCACCCAGCTGGTCGTAGGTTGTGAGGCTACTGTTAGGGGAGAACTATGATGGACTATGACTATGATGGGGAAGGGAAAACAGTCTATGGCAGAGCTCCGTTTAAGAAAATGAAGTAGTTAGCGGTATGAGGTGGCCATTTTGTCAGGCAACTACGTCCAATCTAGCGCCCTAAAAAAGGCAAGATAAAAAAATCGAAACATGAAACCCTGTCTAGCGGGTTAAGTTTTAATGAGGTTTTGAAGGCGATCTCTTGCGGAACACCTACAATATTCAATTTTCATTCATAAAAAATAACATTGGCTGTTTCATTTTTGCCTGTTACTGAAATATACCCAAACCATATGGCCACATAAAATCAAAAACCATACAATTCTAAAATTGATAGTAAAAGCTTATGTTTAACAGCATTAAATGGTATGGAATACCCTGGTGAAACATAGTTAACACAACAGCTATTCTTCTACAATCCAATGCACTAATTTTTGTTTTCGCCGGTTACTCTAATTTAAGCAGTTTTGTTTTGCTATAAGCATCTCTATATCCTGAAATATAGTTTACGAATTACCATCATATATTTAATTTCGCAAGACGATTCTTTGCGTCAAAATCGTGGGCGTCTGGCAAGTCGTAGATAGATGGGAGAGAGCGTAAATTAAAGGTCTCTCTATTCCGTGATAGCGGGAAAATACTTAAATTGATTGAGATTCACCAGAAAATGAGAAATTACGTAACATATATGACATTTAAAAAGCATTGGACCTTAAAAACGTCTGCTTTGTCACCCAGTATATATTTAATTAACAGCATGAAACATGTGATGCTGATACTTGATTGAAAACCATGTGCTAGATATTAACATATGGTAGATCTAAAAAGCCAGTTTGTTATGAAGGTATTTTGTACTAAAATAAAAAAGGTTTGTTTGAATTTTCCTTTATAAGGGGCTTTCAGCCCCTTCAAGCCACTAGTTATAATTAAAGTATTATTATGATTGACGGGCGTCTGTCTGTCAGTTTGTCAGTGTGTGTTTCTCCACAAGTTATTCAAATATTTTATCAAATTTTGCTTTTAAAAAATATGCACCCGGAACCCTTAAAAACTGCTTCAGCTGAAAACTGACTTGCCACTCTTAAATTTTTCTTTGAAAATTTTTATACTTTAAACAATTTGCCTTTGTTTACGTCAACTGATTGCGGATAGCAATTTTGTTAAACTTTTTGTACTTTGGAAGGCTTTAGATGCAAAACTAAGTAACACCATCCATATGTCTGCAACTTTTGAGTTCAGAATTAAAGGTACAACAATATTAATTTGAATCAATAGAAAAGAGGAATGTGTCTGTTTGCATCCCTGTTTTTAATCACATTCACGCGCAGGTAATAAAAACAATTTGTAAAGAAGCGTTAAGATTTATTCGAAGCCCATTAATCTATAGCCCACTAACCGGGAATCTATAAATAGTCTCTCTTTTATAACAGAACGCAAAATACGATGCAGGCTTTGAAAATGCTATTTCTTTTAATGAGTTCTAGCCGTTTTTCTCTAGTTAGTTGTAGATTTCAGACAATTGTCTGGAAATTCTACCATCACGAGTCCCAAGAAGCAATACCTTTTATTTGAGCATTTCCATGAATCGGGAAATTAAATCTCCCTTTTATAATATAACACAAAATACAATGCAGACGTAAACATTCAATTTCTGCCAATTGATTGTAGACATTTATCGTAATTTATAGACTTCAGACAATTGACTGGAAATTCTACCATCACGAGTCCCAAGAAGCAATGACTTTGATTTGAGCATTTCCCTATCACTCAGCAATCTATCAAACTCCCAAAATTGTTACAACAGTCACAGAACTATATATTTATATGGAAATAATCGAACTAAGGCAGGAAGTTTAAAGTAAAATAATTACAACAGCAAACAGCTTCACCATTCACCTGATGGTAACAGGCGTAATTATTATTTGAAAAATAGTTTTCATACGTTCGGCGTAATCGCCTAAGATATATTTTGGAACGCGGCTCAAGGCATCGGGGCCAGATGTTGTTGGTGCGCAAAGAACGTTAATCTTTGTGAGCTTATCATTAAAATATGCGAACCATTTAGGCGAGCAATACAGAAAGTGAACATTTTGAGGACCTAACGCTAGGTCCTCGAAAGGTAGCAAACGAAATAAAAATCTCAGGACCTGAGGCGGCAAAAACGTTTTAGATTTATACAGAGTCCCCAAAATGATGTTTTTATGTTTGAAAAACGACATTTTGAGGACCTGGCGCGAGGACTTCCAGGTCCCGAAAATGTCGCGTGGCAAGCTCTCAGGTCCCCGAAATACTGTGTATATAGATCTATATATATATCTATATATCTATATATATATGTGTCTTTAAGCACGATAACTTGCGCAAAAATGGTCCAATCGGAATGAAATTTGGCACAGACGTGTAAAGTAGTAATTATTCGGACGAGTTCGTAAACCAGCCCGATCGGACCACCGGAAGGGGGGGTAAAGGGGGGTAAACCCCCCCAAAAATGGGTTTTTTGAGATTTTTACATAGAAAAATCAAATTTTTCAAATTTTTATTGGCACCATTGAATTCAGCCCAAAAAAACAAACAATTTAGTATCTTGAATCATGGCTCTATGTCCATTGGTTGCCGAGATATTGAAAGTGGTAAACACAGTACGTTGTCCCAATGTTAACCTTATGGGAAATAAGTAAAATTCTATATCTCGCTTATTTCTCAACATATCTTGATAAAACTTGGTAAATGGCTTCTTCTAGTTCAGATCTACTAAATATTGAATTAAAACCACCCAGTTTTAATATACCTGTAGCAGCAAACCTCCATACTCATTCCCCATGTTATTCTTATGGAGCTTACAAAAACATGTCAAATCTCGCTATGCTGCATCGAAATATGTTCTGAAAACAACTTGATAAAACTATAAAAAAAGTGTTGTTCTCATTTTAATATTTCTGTTTATTGAATTTACTGATTGATACTTAAAACGATTAATACTCAAACGATTAAATTAAACCTTTTTATTCTACATGAAATTAAAAGATTCTTTATACAAAAACTATCTTAAACATCAAAACAAGTTAACAAAAACATACACCATCAGCTGTCATCACAACATTTGAATTCAATTATTTGTTTCGACTATAGATTACTTATCTTCCAACATCCTCCCACCAAACAAAAATAGAAATGAACTTCATTTACATATAAAGTATTACATTTGTGATTCGAACTTGAGAGGAGTACGTATCGCCCTTCCACTTCTTGAATATTTTATTCTAGGACTCGACTCTTGAGATGGAGGTTTTGAATCTTCAGTTGTCACTGTTCTATCAGATGTCTGTCCAGAAACTTGCTTAGCTGATTGTCGTAGACATTCTTGGATGTTTTTGTCTTCTGTGACACTACACTTTATTTCTAGAGGAAATATTCGTTGAACAGGTCTTATTATTTCACCCTTTTCTGTTTTTAGCCTAACTAGTCGCACATTCCCATCTTTTCCTTTGATTAGTTCCTCTATACGTGCCAAAGGCCAATTTAATCTCTTTAACCCATCACTCCCAACTAATACCACTTCTCCAATAGTCAGCTCATAGGGCTTGTGTTGATTAGCATGAAGTTGTAACTGGCCAAGGTATTCAGAACGAAATCTTTGCATGAGATTTTTCTTCAAGTTTTGGCGGTAGTTCAATCGTTGGTTAAGATCAGCAGCTTCGACAAGATCAAAATCTGGTATCCCAACTTCTTCAACATCTTGCAAAAATAAGCTTGGAGTTAGAGGAGTCAAGTCTTTTGGATCATCAGACACATATGTCAAAGGTCTTGAGTTGATGACAGCTTCACAATCACAAAGAATAGTTCGCATTTCCTCTTCATTCACCGATGATCTTCCTAACACTCTGCGTAGCAACTTCTTCAGTATTCCAATTAACCTTTCCCACCAGCCTCCCCACCATGGACTAGTGGGTGGTGAATATTTCCATTGAATTTTCCTAACAGAACTATATTGTTCAATTAAAGTCCAATTTAGATTTTTCAAAGCATTATCTGATCCAGTAAAGTTTGTTCCGTGATCACTGTAAATTATACTAGGTCGTCCTCGTCGACTTATGAATCTTCTCAGTCCCATGAGAAAACAATCCGTGGTTAACGATGAGAGCAACTCTAAGTGCACAGCTCGGTATACACCACAAGTGAATAAACATATCCATGCTTTACATGTTCCATTTACCCTCTTCAAATATATAGGACCAGCAAGATCAACACCTGTTACTTCAAAAACCTTTGCATTTCTTACCCGATCTAGAGGTAATGGAGTTGGAGTGGACTCAACTTTTTTAGATGAGTGTCTTTTACATATTATACAAGACTTTAGGACATTTTTTATCGATTTTCTTCCTCCAAGGATCCAAAACCGTTGTCTTAAAATAGTCATTATCATCTGACTACCTACATGACAGTTGTCCTTGTGAATGTCCATTATTAACCTAAAAACAATAGTGTTGGTTGAACATGGAAGCACAATAGGATAACAAAAGTCATTAGTATCATCTCTATGAGATACTTTTGTCTTCACTCTTATTAAGCCCTTTTTGTCCTCAAAAGGCATTAAACTACTAAGTTTAGAATCACAGACTCCGGAAAATGATTCACTTTGTACAAGAGATAACAGTTTATCCTCCGCAAATGAAAACTCTTCACAAGTTAGATCACATTTATTACTTTTACCTTTTGTTAAAATATTATTTACAAATCGATAGATCCATCCTATCACTCTCACTGTCTTTTTGTACGATGAACATCCACTATGAAACCATCCATTTTGTGATTCATTGGATAACACTGAGACAACTGTTCTTTTCCTTTCGCTGTTAATGTGTTCTTCATTATAAGGAGCATCCAATTTCGGCCATTCTTGTGGAGGTTGTCTTAACCAACAGGGACCCTCCCACCAACGAGATTCAAGTAGTTGCAGAGCAGAACAACCACGAGAGGGAAGATCTGCAGGGTTCATGTTTCCTGGAATGTACCTCCATTCATTTCCCGACGTTAACTTTTTGATTTCCGTTACTCTATTGTTAACAAATACATTCCAAGAATCATTTCTTTTAATCCACGCTAAAACTGTTGTTGAATCAGTCCAAAAATAAGTGTTAACACTAGATAACCCAAAATCGTTAACAACCGTTGTGAATAACCGAGCAGATATGGAAGCGGCCAATAATTCGAGTCTCGGTATGGTCATTACTTTCGATGATTTATTAGCTGGAGTTACTCTAGACTTAGCTGCGACTAATTCAACACGAATGTATCCTTCAAATTGAACCCTTAGGAAAATAACGGCTCCATAAGAAGTTTTACTAGCATCAGAAAAAATATGAAGAGACCAATTTTCCATCGAGTTTGTACCAGGAAGCCATCTTGGTATTTTAATTTGAGATAAGTAGGGAATGTCTCTCAACCACTTTAAGAACTCTTTCTTGGTCTTTTCATCAACTTCCTCATCCCAACCTACTCCCTTCTCCCAAGTGTGTTGGAGTAACAATTTGGGTAACAAAGTCACACAGCAAGTAAATCCAATGGGGTCGAAAATACGGTGTGCTACACTGAGTATAATCCGTTTAGTTACTTTACTAGTATCAATTTCCTTTAAACCAGATAAGTTTACTTCCAATGTATCTGAGTTCCTATCCCACACCAAACCAAGTACATTTGATTTTGAAGGGGAGGTTAAGCAATTAGATGTCGTTTCCCATCCTCGAAGTTCAAACTTTCTTACATTCATGACTTCCGTAGCGACTTTTATAAACTGTTGTGCTTGTTCTTGACTTTCTAAACTACAAACACAGTTGTCGACGTAAAAGCTAGAAGCAAGAATTTCGACGAATTCTGTTGACCAATTCAGTTCACCTAACTTACATCGAGTTAAAGTTTCTTCCAGGTGTAGCTTAATTGAAGCTTCTAACAAAAATGGACTCGAACATAGACCAAAAACTACTCGGCAATGTCTATACATTTTTAACTCGTCATTCTTGTTTGTCCATAAAAACCTCAAAAAATCTCTATCCCGTTCATTCAAGCTGATTTGTAAGAATGCTTTTCGTATATCTCCTATGACGCCCACTTCTTTCAGTCGAAAACGAGCCATTACTGAAGGAATTTTCTCAATTAGATTTGGGCCTTTCACTAGACATTGATTAAGTGAGGGACTTTTATACTCATGAGCACTTGCGTCGAAAACTGGTCGAACAGGAGTTGTGCTTTCAGGCTTTACAACGTGTCGATGAGGTAGGTAGTGAGCAGGTTTATCCATTTCTGAAATGGGTACTTCTTCTATTATGTTTTCTTCCAACCAACTATCAAATACAGAGTGGTACGTGTCGTACAGCCCTTCAGCCTTCAATTTCTTCAATGTTGAAGTTAGTCTTTTACTTGCTATTTCATAGTTATCTGGAAGTGGAGGATGACTGTCAATCCATGGAAGGCAAACTTCATATCGTCCTTCATTTGTTACCTTTACAGTCTCTAAAAAATGTTTTTGACACTCAACTTCTAAATCGTGTTTTGAACACATTTCTTTCGGATCCCGTATCCCTAATGAATCTAAATTCCACAAGTCACTTATCTTAGCTTCTGTTGTAAACATAGTCGTCACTAAAGTAGCCAAATTTGTTCTTCTATGTTTTTTCTCCGGTATCTTACCCATTAAGGTCCAACCTAACTTTGTTCGTATGGAAACCAACCCACAATTTAGTAGTTTGTGTTCACCTGTCAAAAGTTTACCTGCAATATCAGCCCCTATTAAAATCTCAATAGGTCCACAAGTGTCCAGATCACTAAGTTCAATACCTTGAGCAGCAAGTTCATCTAACCAAACGCCCCTTGGAATAGACGAAACGTTCCCACAGATCTTACATTGGTCCAATGCATCAAAATTACAACTATAATCCTCATTTAAAGTTTCAACATAAATTTTATAAATATTGTGACAAATTACATCAGAAAAACTCCCACCAAACAGAGAATGTTGCACAGTTTCTTGACTTGTGGGCTCATATCCTACCATAGACGCTGTTTTGGATAATATATAGGACCGTTGGGAACCCGTATCAATCAAAGCTCTTGCTGTATGAACACCCTTAGGTCCTCGCACATTGACCCTCAAAGTTTGTAATAGAACATTACAAGAGTTAAAATTAGCTAGAGATTGATTCCCTTTTACCTGGTCCTGGCTTGGATTACCACTGGAGCTACTTTTATTACTTTCATCAGGAAGGGATGAATTGCACATAATCACAAAGTGAGATTTCTTACACAAAATACATCTAGGTCTGTTCTTACATTTACTAGCTACATGACCTACCTTTAAACAACAAAAACAAGCTCTCTTACTATTGACTACAGATCTTCTTTCTTCTAAGGACATTGACTGAGCTTTAATACAGTCTTGAGCTTTGTGTGGTAAGGAACAAAATATACAGTTTACCGGTTTTCTTATTTGAACTGCAGTAGTTCTACTTAAATCTACAGCTGTAGATACTTCAGACTTATTTATGGGGTTATCTGAAATCTTTTGGGACCTCTCTCTTTCTTTGTACTTTTGATATGAGAGACCAAACCCCGTAAGAGCTAACTTAACTTTTTGTTCTCCCTCAATTTCCCCTTTCAAAAACGCTAGTAAGTTTTCAAGAAGGTCTTTGGAAGTTTTGCTTTGTCCAATGGAGAGGCTACTAGAAAATTTTGAACTTGTCCTTTCCCAAAGTTTTAAAACGTCTTCCGGTAAACAAGATGAAACTAATGGTAATAAAATGGGTGCGCAAGTGTCGGAAGACACACCTAAACTTTCTAAGTTTCTTAGATGACATTGTAGTTTGTCATATAACTCGGATACAGAAACTTTCTTTGAGGTTGTTGCATTAGTAATTATAATTTTCAACATTTCCCTAATGTAATATTCTGTAAGTAGGTCATCTCTACCAAAACGAGATTTCAAAGCATTAATTGCTTCCGGATACATTTCACCTGTGGCTGGATAGCTTTCAACCACGTCCCTTGCGATTGAATTAGGTGTTGTAGCCATGAGAAGATATTGAAATTTGTCATTAGGATTAATTGAGCAATCCCCGTCTATTTTGGAAAATTGGGACCAAAATGGTAACCAATCTTTCAAATCCCCACCAAACTCTTTAAATTTAATCAATGGAAGTTTATATGAACAATTCGGGCCTACCTGCTCTGTCCCATGTGTGCGCAAACTTACGACAGACGCTCGTTCTACATCCCGTTCCTGATCCATTTGTATTTGTTCGACTTCTTCCTTGATCATTTGGTAGGTGATTTGATATTCCCTTTGACTTTCCATTTCTTCATCGATCTCGTTTTCAGGTGTGCCATCATCCTCTAACAAGCCATTGTATATTGCCGTGTCTTCCTTCAGTAGTGATGTGTTGTGATAATCCAATACTTTTAATAATGCTTTTATCTTTATCCAATCTATAGTTCCTTTATCTTTCAATAAATCTTCAATTTCATTCTTTGTTTTTGTGAATATTCTTCGAATTGCCGCTCTACATTTCTTTCGTTTAGTTATTTCCATCTTATTTCAGTTTCAATCAGTTCAATTCCTATCTAAGAAAATTAGGTAAAGTCCTGTCTCTAAGGTCGCCATTATCTGAAAACAACTTGATAAAACTATAAAAAAAGTGTTGTTCTCATTTTAATATTTCTGTTTATTGAATTTACTGATTGATACTTAAAACGATTAATACTCAAACGATTAAATTAAACCTTTTTATTCTACATGAAATTAAAAGATTCTTTATACAAAAACTATCTTAAACATCAAAACAAGTTAACAAAAACATACACCATCAGCTGTCATCACAACATTTGAATTCAATTATTTGTTTCGACTATAGATTACTTATCTTCCAACATATGTTGTTTTGCACTTGAAATTCGCTGAGTATGCAGGTCTGCTGCAACGGGGGTATTTAAATCTATTGTTTCACTTAAAAGTTGGTACGAAATGTTTTTTCCGATTTTAATGAACTAGTATGGTTTGGAGTTTTTGTATATTAATTTTTTTTACTCGTTATTTTTACTAACTTTTCATGTTTTTTTTTACTTGTTGTTTTACAGTCGATTCCGACAGACTGGATCTAAAGATCTGAGGTAATCATGATCGCACTTTTGGGAATAATGAAAAGGAAGCAATTGTACTCATAAAAAACTGATATTGTTTTTGTGTTTTTTTGTTTTTTTCATTGATTTACTTAACAGTTGATCCGAAATGTTTTCCCGATCTTGATAACAAAATTATGGTTTGGGGTTTAGTAAATTATACTAATTTCTTTTTACCTTTTGCAGTTGATTCCGACAGACGACCCGAGTGATTCTAAGAGCTCTCAGGTAATCATGATCACATATGTAGAGGATTTTTGTGGGGTTTTGTATTCTAAATACTAAATGGTCAAGTTGAGGTTGGATTACAATAATGTTTAAAAAAATTAAAAATTCCATTTTTTTAGGTTTGATACACAGGGTGTTTACGAAAAACCCTTACAGACTTCGGGATATGGTTCCCGATCCCGGGATCAGATTCCAGATCCCGAAACGTCGTGAAACTTGTTTTTTACTAATCAGTGATGGCAAAAAATGTCCGCAAAAATCCTAATCAAAATATTCGGGATATGGTTACTTACATCAAAAATAAGAAAAAAGTTCCTACAAACATGGGTCCTAAAATGCTCGGTTATCCGTCTGACGGTCTGTATGTGTTTCTAACATGATTTTGCATAACTTTGGAACTACTGAAGATATCAACTTCAATCTTGGTAGGTATATGCTGACTAATGGGACCTATTTTGGTGTGGAGTATCAAGTTTCTACTTTGCACCATTTCAAATGGCAAAGTATATATATATATATATATATATATTTGTTTTATACGTACTTATGTACGTATTTGCATTTTCATTTAGTACCAGTTTATTTAACACACAAACTAATTGAATATTTTATTGTTGTGTTTCAGCAGTCGTCTCTTGAGTCCTCTTTTGAACGTAGATATCATAGAGTAAAGAGCATAATGAGAAGACTGAAACATCAAGTAGAAAAAGCCAAAGAAAAACTTGATGTTGCTTGCGATAATGTTGAAACTTCTGCAGTTGATACTTTATGTGGCACTTACGAGGATTATCTGAAAGATATATTGAAAACACTTGATGATAGCACCATAGGACCATAGGATCCAATATTGGAAGCATTAATAAAGGATAAAAATAAATTTTTTGAGAGGGGAATTAAATAAATACGGTAAAAAATACTCATTAAGGTTTTACTTTGATCCCTAACTCGTGTCATTTTATCGTCTGATTTTAGATACTGACGTAGGCTCAAGTTGTCATTGTAAAATATACTTATTATGTTTTTCTGTGAGCCAGACGTAAAATACCCCCGTTGCAGCGGACCTTCGTACTCAATGAATTTCCATAGTATTTATTTGTATATGTGATATTCAACATATGTAAGGAAAAATGTTGTTCTAATATGTTTTGTAAATAATCCTAAAAATGTATATTTAATCATTCTTGAGCTTTAAACGTGAGAAAAATAAACAAGGGGATTTCATTATGGTTTTCATTTGTAATATACATTTTTGTATTTTATATAATTCTTAGCCTATTCATTTTGTCATTTTTCATAATGTAATCTTGTTATAGTATATAAGTTTCAGCAAAACCATAAGCAGTGAATTCAAAACACACAAAACAAACAGATAATATGATCTCATGAACAAATCAAATTCAATCATATGGTTAGTTTTATAACTAATCAAGAAACACTGTTGCAGCAGACCTGTGTCTCCAACCAATTTCAATAAACTATATATCATTCCTCAACATTGTAAACATACCATATATTATGCTACATTTTCAGGCACTAGACTAAGACACCCCCCCCCCCCCCAATGCACATATTTTATTTGTATTATTTTAAAATTATTTGTATTTTTAATATAGAATATATTTGTTATAAAATCATTATTAATGAACTCTTAACTATGCAAAATAAAGGCAAATAAAATATTGACCTAAAAATTTTAATATAATCACATGTTCAGAGTTTTATTTAAAAAATACCTTACATTAGGGTAAATGTATTGACAACGTACCGTGTATAGCTCACCCACTATCTGAGCAAAGTGACGTAGAATGATAATTATAAATGCTCAATTGTTTATTTTTTTTCAACCGAATCCTATATTACAGTTAAATCTACATAAAATTAATAAAAAGGCATTGAATCCTAAAAATGCATTTTGTAAAAAAACTCTTAAGAGTTAACCAATCGTGCTGGTTTTAGATTTTGAAGTAATAAATGTCGGTCTATACGTATATGCCAAATACCCCTTAATGGTGGTCGGCTTCTAATATGGTAATAATCCTATCCTATCCTATTTATTTATTTTTATACTCTAAAACAAGCAATGTTTGTACGGGCAAAATTTTTATTCCGTCCTAGGAGTTTTGATTTTTTTGTTTAATTTTAGGTTTTAGGCCACCAGAAATCGGTTGGAACTGGTCTCAAACCTGAGAAAAATCCGGTTTGCGTCCTACAGCCTTTCAAAGTTCCCATTCAAGTGCACATCGTCATGGGCATTTTTATTGTTGATTTTAACCAAAACAACTGATACAGTTTGTTTTAGCGAATTTCCTCCTATGGGGAACTAGCTATTACCGTAGGCGGCATGGTAAGACTTAAGCACGGGACCACCGTAACTTTTCATTTATTAATATTATTTTTAATTTTACCCTCCAAAAAGTATAGTTACTCTGATTTAACGGATTGAAAAAAATACAATTCTGAACATATGATTACATTTTCAGGTGATGAATACTTTATTTGTGTTTATTTTGAATAGTTATAGTTCATTGATCAAGATTTTGCAGACAATATATACTGTATAAAAAAATCAAATTATTTTTAAATTTAATAAAGAAAGTATGTACATTTGGAGGGGGGATGTCTTGGTGTAAACTGCCTGAAAATGTAGCATATGTTTACAATTATGAGGATTGATAATATGTTTTATTGAAATTGGCTTCAGATGCAGGTCTGTTACATCAGGGGTGATCAATTATAAAACTGACCATATTATTGAATTTAATTTTTTCATGAGATTAAGTTATTTTTTTGTTTTGAATGTTTTGAATTCAATGATTATATGTTTGTTGACATTTCTATACTATAACATGATTACTTTTTGTAATTAAAAGACTAAGAATTATATAAAATACAAAAGTAGTATGTGTTACAAATGAAAACCAATGTGGCCTCCTTGATAATTTTCCCATGTTTAAAGCTCATGAATCGATGCACTCCAACGTTTACGTTAATCTACGTTTTTAGTATATTATTTACTTAACGTATTCAAACAATACTTTCCTTCAAATAAGTTGAATGCCAACATATGCAAAATAAATCCTATGGAAATTCGCTGAGTACGCAGGTCTGCTGCGACGCGGGTATTTATTTATATGCAGGTTAGAAAAATTGAAAAATCATTTGTTTTGTAAATAACTAATTTTAACTTGTTTAAAGGATATTTTGAATGAATTGTTTGAAGGAATACCTACTCTATTTATAGTTTGGTTTGATTTTTTACGGATTAGTGTTAAATGTTTTCAATGGTAATTTTTTAGAATAAAAGTGATTGACGTATACACGGAAAACACGAATACCAGCCGTCAAGTTTCCCAAAAGAACTTGCGCTGCTGTTCACCCGCCAACAACGCTGAAAATCGCCGCTCTCCCGAGCGGCACAAGAGATGTACAAACGATGCACAAGGAGAGTACAAACGACCGCGCAACGGGCAGATGATTTTTCTCGGCCCCACCGATGCTGTCTGCAAACAAATTTCTGCTAACGCCGACATGAACCTAGAATTGATACAGTTACTCGGGGGAATCCTGCCAGAGAATAACCAATCTACCCAAGCGTTCATGATGGTGCGCGAAGTCATATAAGAAGAAAAAGCTCGAGCCGCCGGCGCCGGGTGACGCTACAGGAATTCAGCCACCGAAAGTCAATTTGGTTCTCGCACCACTGGCCTCGACCCAAACCGCTGCAACGTTACACCGTCGAATGAAATATCAGCCATTATAACGTTTAACATCGACGAGACCGACCCGGATTTTGACCATGTCGTGAAAGAATTAGGAAAATAACTGTTCACCATGAACAGTACAGACAACCGCATCGAGCCTTTCTCGTATCCTCTCTTTTACCCACACAGGAGACTAAGGTTACCGACCAACAAAGTGCCAACTGCTTCCAACCGTCGCTCTAAAATATCAAAACTTTAATTCAGCGTTCCAAACGGCAATCGCAAGACCGCTGCACTCCAACGAAGCGACAGAAAATATAACGAAAAACTTCAACGGCCCTTCCCTTCTGTGGCTGTTTATTACAACAGTACGTCGTCGATATGTTTATCAGTTTTGAACTAGATAGAATCAACTCCTTTTTGCGTCGA
Source organism: Flexamia atlantica (assembly GCA_035578135.1). NCBI lineage: Eukaryota > Metazoa > Arthropoda > Insecta > Hemiptera > Cicadellidae > Flexamia > Flexamia atlantica. The sequence goes on from JAQJVK010000008.1 coordinate 23,996,170, forward strand.
TACCATGCTCAAACAGTGTTGTAAGTGCTCGTGTTATAGTTATGGACAATTTTAACTACCAGCATAATCAGCCGGTTGTTTTTATTTAATCCGAGCAAAGCTCGGTCCCCGGTACTGATGTTTTGAAAATTTTGATTAAATGTGCCATGTTTGCCCTGATACATCCAGACGATTCTTCAAGGATATCTTTCCTCTTAATAATAATCATGACTAATGATGCATTGTTATTAAGATATATATGACAATACGTAAAGAATACATTATAAAATATACTTTATAATAATTTTCTTATTTTATTAGTTTTTATGATTACCAAAAGTAAATTGTTTTTAGTATAAAATCTTCAACTTAATACTAATGTTAAATCATCTTCTTATTTTAATTAATGTTTATTTAAATTCTCTGTTGTTAACATAAACTATTCGAGTGTTTCTTCTGATAGTTCTTAAATTTCATTCAGAGTTTATTCCATAATTTTATTCCTGTATAGTTCTTGATTTTCTGGCTGTCTGAGTAGTTCCAATTTCAAGCTGTTGTTCGTAAATAGTAAAGGTAAAATTTGTTAACTAATTTCTTACCATAGCATTTTGAGAAACAATCTTTTATAATGCTGGCATATGACATTATGTAATAACTTCGTCCATAGTCAATATTGTGTTGATGATAATAAATATTCATTATTCATTACACATTATGTAAATGACCTTAAGCATTTTTCATGATATTATGTGAATGATTTTTACTGAATTAAGGTCTGTCGAATGATTATTTAGGTTATTCATTGTGACTCTGGATTGGAGTATATAAACAATTAAATGAAATTACCTTATCCAATAACTGTTTTAGCGGATTTACCCTACAGGGAAGAAGCTATTACCATAGATCTCATGGTAAGACCTAAGCCCGAGACCATGATAAATTTTCGTTTTGGGGCCACCAGAAGCAAAAAACAACAACAGTACGAATTTATACAGGGTGTTTTTTATAGAACGCAACTCAAAACTTTATTTTATCGGTAAAGGGTTATTTCCCCCAAAATCCCCGGATTTGACCCAAATACATTATTTTTTTTGGGGATACATAAAAAGCAAGGCTTACGAAAACAATTCACAGGAAATTTTGTACCTCAAAACAAACATAACAAATTGAATACAAGAAATTCAAAAAGGTTTCTTGCAACACGTATTCGGGAATTTGATGGAGAGAGCGCAACTTTAAACAAATGCCAATGGTGGATTGTAAATAAAATAAGTAAATAAAGGAAATAAGTAAAATTCTACATCTCGGTTATTTCTCAACATATCTTGATAACACTTAGTAAATAGCTTCTTCTAGTTCAGCTAACCTAAATATTGAATTTAAACCACCCAGATATAATATACCTGTAGCAGTAAACCTGCATACTCATTCCCCATGTTATTCTCATGGAATTTACCAAAACATATCAAATATCGCTATATTGGATTGAAATATGTTGTTTTGCATTTGAAATTCGCTGAGTATACAGATCTGCTGCAACGGGGGTATTTCATATGACGACATGTTTGGTTCCTTAGAACTTCATCAGGTCATTGCATGCAACCACATTAATCAATGTATCATAGCATTGTGGTAAGTCAATTGATTCAACAAAATGTCGGTCACTGTAGTCAAAGTCACTCACTGTAGTTAAAAGTTGTCATATTGTTAAAAGGTTAAAAATTATAAAATATTGAGCTTATGCTGGCCAGCACTAATCACTATCACAGACTGAACAAGACTCTATTAATAAATATAGAGCCCCCCTCTACACTCTATAAGAGATTATTTAGGGTAGAGTATGTACATGTAGATTTTGAAATAAAGGTTTGCCTTGTGTTCCATTGTAAAGATTAAATGTATGTCTAAGAGCTATCTTTTGAATTTTAAATTGTATTTTCATATTGCTTTAATTTCCTCAATTTGTAGTCTCTTATGTTATATGTGAGCATTATAAACTTGTAATAGAACATTAAATTCAACATTAGCTCTCAGTTTTCTGATGGTCCAGTCAAGATATACATCACAGGTGGCAAACGGTCCAGGATGTCTGGATTTTGGATATGTTGTTAGGACCAAATAGGAGAATAAAACACCAAGTTTGCAGAAACTGGAGCCTTGTGCAACAGTATGAAAATGTAAGAAATTATGCTTATTTTAATATTTGCCTAATATCTCAATTTGTAGCCATTGTATGGCAAAATGTGTGATTAGCAAAATCAAAAAATATAACTTGCTACAACTTTGGTATGTATTTGGTTATTATAGGGCCTATATGAATCTAATTTGTTGTTTTACGACAAACGGAGGACACTGTCTAATGTTATTCCTATTACAACGTAAGAGGATAACAAAATTAATAAATCCCATATTTTCCGACTGATTTTGACAACATTTGATATGTTGTACTAAATCTGTGTATATTCAGTTCTCGATATAATTATTGACTTTTGATATAATTTTAAAGTAGATATATTTGCGAAGTTTTAATTAAATGCTATAGTAAGTTCATGAGTGTGGGACTGAGAATTGCAGGTGTTAGGCAACTCTTAATCCCCCCCATCCCTTCGAAAGCAGTAATACTACCCAAGTTACCTATATATATATATATATATATATATATATATATATATATATATATTTCGTGGAAATTACTCTCGCCCTCTTCCTGCCTACTTGAAAATGACAATTGTTGCTCAGTACCCCGTGACAGTCCATATTTTAAAATGGTTCACATAGTTTAGATTATAAACGGCCAAGAGAATAGGATAGATGAATTACATAATGCAAGATAAAACGGTGGAGGCTGATCTGCACGTTGCATCGCCTTAAGTCCCATACTCACTCAGTACAGTATCTCACTGACTCACTTACCCGTCTGAAAAATAATGCTGAAAATAATGGTTAATAGGTATTAAGATTGTCAGATTTCTGATACCGTCAAATTATAACGCTCATAGAAGGAGATAGTCAGAATTAGTGTGTTAGACATGTGTTTATCCTTTGTGTTTTGGGATATCGAGGAATCGAGCAGGGTCACAGGTGTACCAAGGTGAGGGAAAACTTGTAGCAAATTTTAGGGAGTGGCAAAATAAAGAAAAACATTATAATAATATAAAGTTAGTAATTAACAACCCCCTTTTAAACAACCAGATCGAATGTCATGATTCTGTAGTGTATAATACTCTGCAATAACTCAATCATCGATTTACTTTGCGTTCCAGTTAATTACTCTTTCGCAAAGTTCAAAGGATAAATCCTTTATACAGAAGTATAAAAAATGAATAAATAGTTTTATTTCACTAGTATGTAGGTCCATCGTATTTCAGCTTGATCGAATTATGTTAGTTTTGCTAAAAAAAGAGCAACAATCACAAGCAAGACTATTTATTCTTAGTTAAAAATTTATTACAGTAATCACGTTAAATTGAAAAATACCTTCCGTTCAGACATCAAGCTATTGAATTTTGTTTTTGTCCGGATATAGCATCTGCCTAATTAAATTGGATCAATGCAGGCAATCACGTCTTGTAGTAGTGATGCTACCCCTCTGGCGTTATAAGCTTTTTCATATCTTAAGTTGTATTTCAATATATCTATTTTGTTCTTTTTTGGTTTTGTGATTTTTGGTTATGTTTTTTTGAATGTCTTCAACAGAAAGTGTAGCCTACTTAATTATCTAAATTCAGAAGATTCAGTGACATGGGCTAGAGATTGAAGTTAAGCCCTATTGATAATTGTTTCAATGTATTTATTGAATTTTCTCAAAAAATACATTTTTAATCATCAATTATGCCACTGCCATCTCTATTTACGTCATTTCTAAGTTTTCGAGAAATCTCCTCCAGGTCATCCTTGTAACGGTCACATAAATTGGAAGCATCGGCCATCTCATCGCAAGCATCTTTGAGTTTCTGTCTGGTCGATTCTACTTCGTGCTCGAGTTTTGCCATCACGTGTATCACTCTCTTTCTATCTTTTCCACGATGCTCATGCGATGAACTCTGAAAAGTGACGATAAAATATTATGTCATTGATTCACTGTTCAATAAGCTAAAATTTATGAAAGTACAAAATAAATTTAAGTATTTATATATTATTTGATTCCCATTCAATTTTAAAACAAGAACACTAACCATTAGATAGTTTAACCACTTAAACCGGGTTAGTTTTAAGAACAAAATCAGCAATTCTAAGCACAAGATCCTGCAACACTTGGGGTCACACGCAAACCACCCGATTACTAAGGTACTTGAATAGTAACTTGAGAAAAAAAATCATGCATTTTAAGGCGAAAAGCAAATTATATAGAACACAATCTATAATTTTTTAAATAGAAATCTCTCTCTGTGTGTATTTTTTGTGTTTGGTTGCATCTGTCGAAATATAATTTGTCCGGGTCTACATGAAAGCTTCTGAACCGATTGAGCTAAACCGTCTCACGAATATAGACCATGTCATTGTCCAACACACGCCTAATCACGTCCAAACAATTCCCTCAGTTAATGTCCCATTGACGTCTGTCTCTTAAGTGTAGGGCACGTGGACTGACGGGTTACCTGAGTCGTCATCGCACGTTATTGAATAGTCAAGGTCTAAGAAGCGGACGACTGGATCGCGATCGGGTGGATTTTCAGAGAGAATGAGGGGTGTGATAGAGGAGGAAGCTACTGTGTATGTTCACTCAATTATGTGTGGGGGAGGGAATTGTGGAGAAGGGGTAGAGAATGGCCTGCGGATTTCATAAATAAAAATTGGCCACACTCGACAGAGAATCTGCTCGAAAACCTACTGTGATTCATATGCTCATTGCCAGCCTGACCAAACATCAGTAAATTTATACTACCTGATATCCGCTCAAACATTCACAGTGCTTTAAGGGATGGTTTTATGAAACTCAGATAGTCCCGTCAGCCCAGCAACGCCTCCATATACACCTTAGCCCAGCGCCCCCCCCCCACTCGGTGAGTCGCCGCTCCCTGGGGTTGTTCGAACACGCTCGGTCCAGAGGTCCTACTCAGAGTTTCTGCAAGGTTTACGACCCTCTACCATAAAATTAAGGGTTCCTTGCGGTCCAGCAGCCCGTCTCCCTTTTTGGACAGACATCTACAACGGTAATATTTTGTTTAAAGACATATTTACCTTTGCAATCATAGAACCTAAGGGATATCTCTAATCTTCTTCAGGCAAGTCTCATATTGAAGAAATACAGAGGATATAATTGATAATAATATGGACTGTACTAATTTGTCAATAATTTAGCAAGTAAAAATTCTAATTATTTTCATAACGGCATTGCTATTGCTCAGAACTTAAGCACAAGTCATAAGGTTATCTGTAGACTATAATAATTGGTATTATGAAACCTAATCTACTTACATGCGGCCAATAATCTGTCGTTGACTCCTGTGCAACAAAACAACAACCAAATAAAAATATATAACATTCTTGTTCAAAAAATAAATATTTTGTCTATACTTTACCTTGAATTCTTAATTGGAACCGTACATAAAAGATGGTCTGCTATGAAAAATATGAATGTAGGTATAGTACATTCATATACATTTATTTTACTGCTCTTCAAGTAGTTAATAAGACTAAAAAAATCGGTTTGAAATTTATATTTTTTAAGGTTTTGTTAAAAATGCAATTGAAGCCACCATTTAAAGGTTTTGTTATAAATGCAAACGAACAGATCCTGGCTTTTCGCTAATATTTAATTGCGACTCTTAATTGGATAGCCTATTACGATTAATTTAGCTCCTATTTTAAAGCGGCAACAGGGTCCAGTTTGAAATATGACGATCTGTTTGCGAAGGAAGCCGCCAGCAGGTGGAGTGAAATGACGTGGCCGATTCAAAACTTAAAGTAATGTTAATTTTAGCTTTGGGCTAACGGTCAGCCTGGGCCACGTCATTTGGCCCTTCTATGTACACAGTTTGTCATTAAACTACAGTAAGTGCAATATGCAACACTCAGAACAGAAATATTATCAGTACAAAGGTAACTAATTAATTTTTAGAGATATATTTTATGTGATTTTTTATTTGTTTGAATGTTCACATTCTAATTCTATGTTTGCCAGATAAGCTGCGAGATCTTATCACGCCAGTCTACTGTAATCATTTGGTTACTAATAAATTATGGCTCTGGAAGCAGCCGGTTTTATCTTACACCAGCCAGCCTTGCACTGCACTCTATTCCACTCTTGCCGCAGGCGTCTTATAGGAGATTGATATTCCATTACTTTAAATGGCGTCCGTTTACTTTTTCATAAGGTAATGAATCTATCATGTCATTATTAGCTTTAAAATAGGACAAACCTGGGCATACTTTAAACAGTTTCCAGCCAGCGCCAAATCGTTCAGTACACTTCCCCCAATATGTGAACAAATGTTACACTGATTTGAGGGTCATTTTTGGGTGAGAGGGGGTTTATAGATTGAAAATGGCAATTCTTATACAAACATCTTCAAAACTATGCTCTATTGCTAAAATAATTAAATTTTGCAATAATAATCTACGTTAAATTTCGAATAGAATATTACCATGCGTTACTTATCAAACGTGGACGGTTCTTGAGGTAATGAGCTGTAAATATAATTTTATAATTATTTTGTAAAAACCAAATGTCCTAAAACATCCACTCTTCATGCCCCATTTATTTGTAGATTTTTCGTCAATATAAATCAAACTTTACATCAGGAAAAGGACCAGAAAATACGAATAAAAATACCTACAACTTTTTATCTTCTCAATCTACAAAGAGGGGTAAGAAACTTGACTTGATTGCGAAGCTGTCAAGATAAATAAACTATTAAAACCGAATCAGTCGAAGCCGTAGAAATAAAATTGAACAAACTAAAAAAAAAAAGAAAACAACTTGTATATACCTCGGAAGATCTGCCTTCCGTTGTTTCCCAAAACGGTCTTTCCTTTGAATTCCATATCGGTCTTTCCTCTGAACTCCAAGTCCTAGGAACCCCCTGTACTACCGCGGCCACCAGCAGCACACAGAAAATAGGGAACCCCACCATGTCTGGGGTCGTCTCTCTAGGGCCTCAGCTTATATAACAAGGTCGCGAATAAAGTTGTTTATTTTACAGTATAATTTATTGTCTAGTTGCGGCCAAGCCGAACACACGTTAATAAGTTAATCAAGGGCCGTTTATAAGTTTAATAAGCGTATCGATTGAAAATTAGATTTCCAATAATTAATTACTTTTAATTCATTGTGACAGGTGTAATGTTCTTAAAATGTAGACTGTGAAATTTAAAGTTGTCTTTCATCTTTCACTTAATTTTAGTCAAAGTTTTATTTAATTTTAACGAGGGTGTATAGTAATGATTTACTAATTAAGAACAGGGCCGTCGCGACACATTTTTATTGGGGGGGTGGAAGTTACAAATTTCCCAACTTTTAAGTTACTTTTTCCAAACTTAAAATATATTATACCACTATGACTATACTACTTTTTGCTGTTGATGTAACGTTTTTCGTAATTTTGGTTACGAGTAGCACAGTACTGCGTAAATAACAATTTACTACAGCAGTAAGGAAAATGTTAGCCTACTTAACTAGTTATTATATGAATATAATATTTTGTACTGAAGTCAAATTTAAAGAAAACACAGAAACATTAAACGGCTAAATATATGTGCATAGAGAGTAATTCTCACGTTGACTTTTCCCCAATACCAAGTCCAAGAAGGAATAGGGTAAAATAAAATAATTGAATAATATGGCTAAACTGTTTATTGAACGAAGAAAAAAATCATATAATCTACTTTTTAGGCCTTCTGTGTACTGAGCATAGCATATCTATTTAATCAAAATGCGTTTTTTCAAACTTGCCCATTGTTGAGTAAGTTGCTTTGAATTTATCTTTTCACTTATTTTTTGTTCACATCTTAACATCATTAGTTTGTCTAGTCTGTCATCGGACATTGTAGTCCGAAGTATGGACTTGACCAACTTCAGCTGGCTAAAAGACCTTTCATTTGAGACCACTCCATAAGCAGCCGTGATTATGAAAACGCAAAACTTATAGGCTTGATTGAGGCACGACGTCACTCTTGTGGCTTGGTCAAGTACTTCTCGGAGAGTTGAGGCTTCTGTTTTGTCTCCTTCTTCTGAGTTGCAAATGTCAAATAAAATTTCCATTTGACTTTTCAGCGAATGGATGTCAGGGATTTCGTTGCTCGATCCAGGAGGAAACATAGAAAGTGTCTGTTCTAAATTGTAGGTTAGTTGACACGGCGACAGGTGAGTGAGGCAAGTTGAGTTGTTGATGTTGAGGGAAGAAGAAGGTGACTTAAGGGACAGGGGGTTGCGCAGGCGTGCGTGGCGCGTCTGGCGTCAGTCTGACAAACCAAAGGAATAGCCACCCCCCAGCCATTGGACTTTCACTGTTCTCTCATCACGCTGTTTTACTTTGGCCTACTTTTTTCTTCAGCAGATTTTGCCAACTTCGGACACAATATGATCAATTATTAAAGAGGTTAAATAATCTTGGTTGAACAAGTCGGGAAATTCAAGCCGAACATTCCTAATTTGGAAGTGGCATTATTTTTTGTTTTTCCAGAAATTTTCTTTACAGACACGAATTTCTCAACTGTTGTTTTAAGACTGAAGAATTCCCAACTTTTGACATTCCTTCCGATATTGGGGGGGCGCGGCGCCCCCCAAACCCCCCCCGTCGCGAAGGCCCTGATTAAGAATAAAGAGTCTCTTAAGAATAAAGAGTGACTATTTCTCTTTCTTCTTTTTAGGAAAAATTAAGTCCATATATAAATCACAAACTACCCGTAACTTTTGAGAAAACCATAAGTATGCCACCCATCTTCTATGTAAATAAAATTAGAGTTTTGTCTGTACATTGCTTAGAATTATGAAATTATTGGTTATTTCTGCGTTTTGAAAGTCAGAGAATCCGAAACTAGCCTTATCTCATTTTCTGTCACTATGTCTGTTGGTAACGCTCAACATCACACCTTAGACCGCTTTTCACGCAAAACTAGAGTACTGTTATGGCTGAAACGTTTTTTCTGTGTTGTATGCATATATGAGAAGGTTTAAGACGAACTAAAACTAGCGTAGGTCTTTTTGAAATTAAACAACAAGCTTCTAAAAACCGAGTTTTATTTGATTTCGACGAAGTTTGTTTTGAACTTCCCGGTATATTCCTTTCAAGCTTACTTTAAGACAACATAATATTGCATTGATAGTTGGTATTAAGAAAAATAATTTTTTCTCGATGGAATAAAATTTATTGGTTATTTAGGAGGAATGCTCAAGTTGAAGCCAATCATTTAAAATTTCATTATTTGTGACTCTATATTATATTGGTTAAATATTTGGATGCCCAGAAGTCTAACACACAGAGACATCACATGAGAGGATTGTATGACGGGTTGAGTTCTGTCACAAAAGCGCGTTTAAGGGATTACAAGAGGGATCCGACCACGCGGCCATCCAGCAAATTGAGTTTAGACCCGAATGCTGGAAGAGATCTTGCCCGAAAATAACTAACCTAAATTTCACTGGAGCTCCAAGCGTTCCAAGTTTAACTCCTTACACATACACTTAAAATATAATATCATAAATCTTTTGAATATTAGTTTAATTGATAATTACGTTATTTTTATGGTTTCTAAAGCCAATGTTGATTACTTTATTAATTGATTTCTGTTGCTTGACAATGAAGTTGAGTTAATATAAGAACTTCAAGTTCTAAGACAGTTAGGGAAAACTCTCAAACTAATAATAATTTTTTTTATTTTCTAAAAAACTAAATCATAAAAGATTTTGTAAAATAACGTGTGCTTTGAAAGAGAAAAACTTTTGTATTTCCTCTTGTATGACACAAACTAAATGTTCAAAACTATTTGACCCGAAAATAAATCTACAATTATAGTTTTTTATTTAATCTGGTAAATGAAGAACTGATATTTAGGGCTGAAAATTATAAGTATCTATTCAATATTAAATAAGATTACCATTTCAATTAAGCAAATATAATGAGAGACACATCATTGTCGAGTAGAACAAAGGCCGAAACATTAGTCGAGTTACTCGCCCGAGTCGCTAGGATAAGTTGATTCCACCCAATTATTTAGCATTGGAGATTCCAGTCTACTCGCCAACCACTCAATTCGTTCATCTGCTTACACGGGGTGAGTGGACGGTGGTACTAACTCGCTAACTCGTCTTCCAAGTTGTCCTCCAACTCGACCGATCTAAACCGGCCTTAAATAACTTCGAACAAACTGAACCACAACAAACTTAACAATATTCACAAAATTGACTGGATAGCCGAGTGGACAAAGCTCTTACCTCATATCCTGAGGGTCGCCGGTTCGATTCCTGACAGGCTCGAAACTGGGTCCAGTTGCCACTTGTCATTGTGCTAAGAATTAATGATGCTATCTAACAAAAGGTTGCCGTTAGATAGTAATCCGGGTTTGGACCCTCTCCGAACAAAAAGTTCCCACAAACAAAAATTCACAGAATAAAAGCCACCTAAACGATTCCTTCCATAATAGTTTAATAATTTACTATCTGTGGATTTCTATCTATAGCTGATTAAAGGATACAACAATATCACCTCCCTGAGAAGCTGCAAAGGGACTTTATCACTGTAATCCATCATATTTATAAGCAGAATCATCCCGAGCTGGGCTCAGACTGTACTGAGGGGTGGGGTCAATGGAGGGGAATGTCAATGGAAGGGGGTGTAGGATAAAACTAATTTCCATGGAGAAGGAATCGTGTATTCTCTTAGTCCACTAATTTTATTAATTAAAGTTTTAAAATGGGGTTTAGATGGATTAACTTGTAAAACTGTGGGGTTTTTTCATTCAAAATGTACATGAAAATGTTTTTTTACAAATTAATTGTAAAACCGATAATTTGCAACAAAGCTCTGCAAATTCGCTCTGCTTTACCATTAATGGTATAATAGTTGCATTAGTAAAGAATAATAATGTCGTGCTTCGGCATTTAAACGCAGGTCTCCACAAAAATAAAATCTTGGATCTTAAGATTAGTTTTTATCACATTCATAATAAGTAATAAGTTTCATGTTCTGTTTTGTAGGTACTTTAGTCCCTAAAATCCACTAGATTATTTATAAATTTGTAATGGAAATGGACTTGAGGAGTTCAACATTCAAAGTATTGAACAACTCAAGAAATATCCATAGGCTAAGTGACGACAATACTTCACTTAGGTTATTTTTTCAACGATAAGAAAATAATCTGTGATAACATCTGCTCCTTCACACTTAAAATATTATTTTAAGTGTCGTTGAAATGATTTCAGAAGTCACTTATATTTTGTAAAAGAAAATTCCCAGCTAAATTGTATCTATAAAAGCAATTTTAAAACTTTAATCAACGAAATTGGTAGACTAAGAGAATATGCAATTCCTATTCCATGGAACTTAGTTTGATCCTACACCCCCTTGCCCCCACCCTCAGGACAGTCTGAGCCCAGCTCGGGATGATCCTGCTTAGGGCGGATTACAGTGATTGAGTCGCTTTGCAGCTTCACACCGAGGACCGCTGGATCCTTCTAATGAGTTTTAAATATAAAGAGCTATGCATAGTAAAGTATACAACTATTAATAACCCCGTCGCAGCAGACATCCTTACTCAGCGAATTTCCAGAGGATTTATTTTTTATATTTGGGCATAATTAACATATGCTAGGGAAAATATTTTTTGCATGCATGTTATCTAAATAATACAATAAGAAGTATATGTAGTCATTGATGACCTTAAAACATAAGGAAAATTAATAAGGGGATCAATCACATTAGTTTTCATTACAGTAACATACACTTCTTTAGCACACCTCTACTTTTTAATTTTATTTTAAAGTAATTAATGTTTTGAATCTATATTTATAAAATCAAACACCACTGACTGATCACAGTTTCTGAGTTTCTAAAAACCCATAAGCTTAGAGCCATGAAATTTGGCACAAATATTCCTTATAGGCTCTAGATGCGTAATAAGAAAGGACTTTTTAATATTTTCTCTCAAAAGGCTTGAATATGGTATAATATGAAATCCAAAATACCTACCAATTTTAGCTTTCAAAGATTACTTTCTCAAAAACTACGAGACTTTGGGCCATAAAACTTGGCACAAGTATTCTTTATACTCTTTAAATCGGAAAAAAGAAAGGTTTTTAAAATATTCTCTCTTAGATGGCTAAAATCAATGTATACAGAACCCTCTTCTATATACATTGGCTAAAATAGAGTATATTATAAAATTCGAAGTGAAGGCCATTTCATTTTTCAAAACTGTGGATGGAAGGCTAATAGAATTATTTTCAGGGGATAGAAACGGTACGAGATCCAATCTACTCAAAGTCTGAAATGTATAAATTTATTACGGCCACTTACTACATATTTGTCAAATACCATTGAGCTACTAGCATTTTACGACCCGCCCGAAGTAATATATTGTATTCCCACTTTTTTAAATGGGTTGTATTTATTTTTTTTTAAATAAATTAGTACTCAAACTATAATCTTAAAACTCAGTTTGGACAATTTCATTTCAATTATAAGTATATCCAGTAGAATCGGAGTTTCCAAAATAAAAATCTTAGGAGGATTTGCTTAGGTGACGTGGATTTCAATTCCAAAAATATACTATAAGATCTACTACAATATTTTTGCCTTATCGATAGCTGAGTGACCTGATCTTCAATGTAAATGAGAAACGTTTGGAAAATATGCATTACCGTCTACTTTTTCTCATGGGTTACGGTCTATATTCAAAAAGTGGAAATTCAGATTGACGTTAAGTCTAAGGTGTGGCAAATGGGAGGAAGCTAATTCAAATACCATTTGTTAATTATGAGTGATGCATTTTAAAACAAAACGTAACACTTTCTTATTTCAGTCTAGGGAGGAATCACCAGCTGCACCTCAAGGGTGTAATTGCACGTTCATGGCCCAAATCACTCAATTTGATCATTATTTGTAATAATTGCACTTGGCAATTAATATAATTTAATTAAAATTCAATAATCTACATTAGTTAGCCTTTCAGAGGGCGAAGCTGCGGGTACATCTTTTAGCTATTTATTCTATATTTTATGAAATATTTTGTTTAATGAACTATAACTATTTAAAACTAAGACAAATAAAATATTCACCTAACCATTTGAACAGAGCTGTGTTTAAAAAGTCCCTTCATTTGGGTAAAATGTATTGGTTTGGGGTAAATATTATCCCAAATGTTCAGCAAAATTTCAGGATTTTTCCCCAAAATCAGCGAAAATGTACTTTTTTGAGGGTAAAGTAAAAAAAAATGTAAAATGTACTGCATCTAGAACAACCAATATCTCAGCAACGGATTAACGTACAATAATGATAAAAAATGCTAAATCTTTTTTTAAAGCTGAATCCAATTTAGACAGTTAAACTAACATTAACCTGCAAAAAGTGTTAAAACTTAAAAATAAATTTTATTTTGTTTAAGCCCCTTCTTAGAGTTAACCAATCGTGCTGGTTTTAGAACTCGAAGTAATAAATTTCCCAACACTCATAAAACTGGTTCAATAGGCTGTGCAAGTTTAGTAAAACCTTTAACAACATGTTGTTTTGATCCTACTAATATTAAAGGTGTAAAAGTTTATGAGTTGTTGGTTGGTAATATTTTATTGGTTTGGCGTATTACGTAGGTCAGCTGTAACTATGTATCCATTTGTTAATGTGACTTTCGATTGATTTTAACAAATAAAAATTATTTCTTTATCAGACATTTCATAAATATTTTACATTTACATATAACCAATGTACATGTTATGTACATGTTTTGTTATGTACATGTATGTGTTATGTATTTTCATAGAATCTTATTATAAAAATATCTTACTATCGTTTTGGACGTGGGCGAAGCCGCGGGTAACATCTTGTAATTCAAATATAGCTAGCTCTATGTCAATGTGATTTTTCTTTCATCAGAGCCAAAAAATAACATAAATAATTTTTATTCTAGAACACTTAGAAATAAACAAAAGGGTCAAATTTCATCTAGAGCGGACCTTTTTGCGAAATTTATTGTGTATAAGGGGGAAAAAAACGCACGGCGTTTTGGGAGCCAGGAACCTCAAAATGAAAATTTAAGATGGTCCCGCAGTTAAGACTTCCTATGGACTTCTTAAGCTACGGGAATAGCTACTTCCTCATAGGTGGAAAGTTGCTAATACGTCCCTAAGTTCGCTAAAATGCACTGTAGTAACAATTTGTTGTGACAAGAATCGCATGAATGTTTTGGTTTAGTTGGGTTGAAGTTAGTTAAGGCCGGTTTACCTCGGTCAAGTAGGAGGACAACTAGCAAGGCGATGTAGTCGACCGCGAACTCGCCCATTGTAAACTCGATTATTTAGTGGTGGGCGAGTTGATAGTTCTAATTTAACTGTCAATTACATGATCGACAACTATACCAGTTCTATGGTATAATATGATTATACCCCAGACATTAAAGAAAAACAACCTCAACATGGTATAAAGTCGTGGAAGTTCGATATTGGACCCATCATACCAATATATTTACAAATCTGTTTCCCTCCTAGGTTACCTCCCCCCTCTCTGTCTCTCACGCACACACTAACCAACGCTGCCCATGTGGTTGTGTTGTGTGAATGGATGTCTAGTGTTGACGTAATAACTCAAGGCCGACCCACTAAACAAGGACGATTGCCAGTTCGGTCCAGCCGTGCGTTAAGTTACCTGGTTCTCTCTCACTCTGCATACCTCCTCTCTCTCGTCGGTGTAGATGAAGAGTTATCGCTCTGACGTAAGACTTTATCGCATCGGTGGAAGGAAGATCAGCTTGTTGACTGTCGAGTCGGTTTCAGAATGTAAAGTGGATATAGGTTTGTGATATCAAACGAGGTAAGTAGTTATAACGTGATATTCAACTGTTTTTAATAATCAAACTACGGATTCATTTAGCTTAGGAAGTACAATATCTTCTTTCACCGACTATTTGGGAGAAATCTGCCCAGTAAACCGGGTATATCGATCGAGAAACGAAAGGAAAATACTTCTTTAATAAGGTGAACATAAGGTTTGTTTCTTTGTTTGCTTGTTCTATGCAATTCCCTCTCTACCTTTTTTTGAGCATTGCCTGGACTGCAGTATTTAGAGGCAAGCAAGATTATTTAATATTTTTTCTCATTTCGTGTTCATTATAAGGGAAATTCCAAGGACACCGTAGTAAAAATATCATCCCATTGTAATTTAGGTTAGTCCTTGAATCGTGAAGAAATTCGAATATGATTTTTTGAAAATAAACATTGTTCTTTGTGGATGCCCTACTTGGTTATAGAATAAAAATAATCGGAATAGAAGAAAAATATATCAGTAGGCAAGCATGTACCTTGTAACATTTTTAAAATTTGCTTTGATTATTAAGAAATTAATAAAATAAAATTAAAATTCACATAAAAATAAACATCAACCTTAAGGATTGTAGAACTGGTGGTAGAATAACTAAAAAACAAAAAATGAATTGTCACTTATTCTATTGCAGCAAATTATACCTCAAAATGTGTTTGGTTGAAAACAGCTTTACAGTTTGCCAAGATTAACTACTACAATTTGAAATACCAATATAAAAATTCAATAATGACCTAGAATGCACATTGATATTACATATTCTTTTGACTTGGCGACCTTTTAACACCTCAGTGTATTTGGGTGTGATCGATGGTAAACTACGGTAAGTGTTCTACAATTTAAGTGGACTCAGTAAATTAAATCCTCCATTTTAGTGCTAATGATAAGGTAATCTTTATTAGGCGAAGGCTTATCTTTATAAAAACAAAACCATAAAGCAGTGTTGAAGAGCGGGGCCATCTGTAAGGTTCATCAGATCTGCAAAATGAAAAATCACCATAGTTATTAGGACTAAGTTTGATCTCAAAGGGAGAACGATTTAACACGAAAATATAGTCCAAATCAAATGGCGTGGCTTAGGCTATCCGCAAGTCCTATGTTAAAATTACTATTAGTCTTATAAGTGGACCGGGCCAATAATTTGACGCGACGAATACAGTAATCTTTTACCAGAGTCTCACGCGGGACAGACTAGGGTGGTTAAGTTGCACCTGCACCTTGGTCGGTTGTGGTGGCTACCGCCATCTTGGATCTTGGATTTTAGTCCCAAAAGAAAAATATTAATTTCTTTGACACACTTATGGTCTTAAACATAAATTACTCAAGTACCATAAAATTGTTTAAATCAGATTCTTAATAATTAAGTGTTTCTCATTCATATGTGACAATGAAGTATGAAGAGAACTTTTTAAAATATGCTCCTTTCACAACATTTTTATAAGTAAAATGGTTATTTTTGTACATGAACGTGTATTATTGTTAATTATAAAAAATATGAAATGTATCAAAACTTTAATCCCACAATTTACTAATATTTGTACTATACCACAGAGAAAGGAACGCTTTCTATATGATTATACTAAGCCTAACGAAATTGCGATGTTCAAAATTGCTCAAACAGCTGATTCCCTGTGTATTTTAAAATTAAAATCAGCTGTTTAAGTAATTTCAAACTTTGCAATTTCATAATGCCTAATATACCTATAAATTTATACCGAGTTTGTAATTTTTGAGCAAAACTAAATGTTTTAACAACTGCAAAATTAACATTTTTCTAACAGGCCAAACCTCCAAAAGGCAGCAGACGAATTACGGAAGCTGCTATTGTTGGATTGATGTGATCACAACATATTTTGATAGCTCGTAGGGCGTTTTTGCCATTTACAGTAGAAAAACATTGTAATAATGTTAAACGGTGTTTTTGAACTTTGCTCTAAATGTAGAAAGTAAGCTGACTTTATTTACCGAATTGGTTTACAGTAGGTAGAAAAAAAGTATTTCTGTACCAAATACGATCAACTTATAACAAAGAGACATTTTTGTAACCAAACTCCCTTTCACTACATATTGTTAGCCGCTAATGATAAGTTGTAGAGCAGAGACTGGCAAACAGCCTAGTCTGACTTGAGCGTAGACAATAGCGTTACAAACTCAGCGATGCAAATCAGTCGGCGGCTGCTCAGATGGAGGAGGCGCGGCCAGCAGCTATTGTGCCGAGTGTAAACACTAAACACCAAACACCATATAGTGTTTGAACTGACCACATGGCCACAGTGGCGGCGGCTGGTCAATCAGTGTGAGTATTCTACACTATATAATCAAAGCCAATACGGTAGGTCAAGGCCTAGCTGTCTAGTTGGCCAACTGATCCCGAGCGCATTTGGCATAATGATTAAAAATCATGTTTAAAGGCTTCACCTTGACCCACCAGTTCTATTGTTTTTTTTTAGGTGCCACGGAATTGTTACCTTCAAAATAAAAACAGCTGGCCAGTTAATCATATAATTATATTGATTAAAGCCAGCTGTTTAAGTTTCGAAGCTCGTAATTTTACGACAGCAAGTATAGTGCGGAGGTGCTTTTGGATCGATGCCTTATTATGATATATTCAATGAGAGTGTAAAGTGAAGCCCCCCTCCTACATCAGTTGTAATGTTGGCAGGCTGCATCACATGAGTACCTGATGTTATTGCTACAAAACTCCAAAGAGCTTTAATAAAAACTGGAGCTGGGACTAAATGTCTGTTGACAAAGCCAATTATAGTTTTGTTTGTTTGCAGTAAACATGAAATGCGCGTGAGCTTTAAAAAATTAAATACATAGTCTATATCACAAAAAATAGGTGTATTGCCGCATGCTTTATTAATTTCATATCAAACGGTTTATATTTTTTTATTTGAAATCACTTAGTGGAATGGGTATCAACTATCCCTGGGAAAATGTGGACTGCCTCTTTCCTGATTGGTTCTTTACTATACAAATTATTTTAAAGGCTTCACTTTACACACTCACTGAATAAATTATAAATTCAAGTATCCAACAAGAAAACAAACAACTTTCACGACGTTTCGGGATCTGGAATCTGATCCCGTCTTCAAGTGGAAGAAAACCTAGAACATAACAAGATTAGTAATCAACCTATAACGTAACAAGATTACTAATCTTGTTATGTTCCAGGTTTTCTTCCACCTGAAGACGGGATCAGATTCCAGATCCCGAAACGTCGCGAAACTTGTTTTTTACTAATCAGTGATGGCAAATGTTCGCAAAAATCCAAATCAAAATATAAAATCACCATCACCAACAATGAATTTCAAACAAAGAAGAAAAAAAACATCACACCAGACAACGAAACTCCGTTTAGCTTTCCACAGATGGAATTCACAATACGGAGAGTAGGCGAGGACAGCCTCACCCAGATAGACGATTGGATCCAAGACAAGTTCTTGCCCGACATGCCTCTGCTCGCGGCGTTCGACGTGGACACGAGCCAGAGGCTGCCGTCGCCCCACGGGCCCTCCCCGGGCAGTCTGACCGTCTACCTGCAGGCCGTGGACGCCGCCGGGACCGTGGTGGGGGTGGCCGTGGTCAAGGAAGTCGTAGTCTTCAAGGAGGAGCCACAGGCGCCAGCGGGATGGAACAGGGTAAGTGGGGGTAACTTGTGGAGGGGAGAGTCGAATGCTATAATTAGCTTTTACTTTGCCGGAGTTTCAAGAGTCTGGGCTGTCAGGTGTTACATTCTGAGTAAAATGACGTGGGCCCGGCAGCCGTAAGCCCGATATTACAATTAGAATTAATTAGTCTTGTGGCCTAGTGAATGGGGTATAGAATCCGGGCCATGTAATTTGATTCTGACTATAGGTTGATCCCTTCACCTATATTTAAACTCCTAGATATTATCGTTTCTTTGACTTGTAGACTTAGTATATAGTTTCATGGGAATAGAAGGAGCAAGGAGTCAGTTGAAATTACTGTGCAACTAAAACCTAAGTTTGTTTGCTAAGTCGATTTGACATATATTGTTTTGTAGCTTAGGACCTTAAAATTCCTCCACTTTTACAAGGTAAATAATCAAAGGTCCCAAAAAACCAAGGACGGTTATCAAGGTGGATTTTGAAAAATGTTCAAATTGCGTTTTAGTACCCGAACTCCAAACGGTAGCGGCGAATCATTGGCCAGGTAGAAAGTTACGTGTTGTGGGAGAGGGCGACACAACCGGGTAGGGCTTTGAAACTCTGGGCAAAGAAATGGCAAAAGGAACAGGCAAGTGTTCCGATAGCTAACCTATACATTTTAAAAACAAAATATACTTACGCTTTTTTTAAAAACAAAAATGATATGAATTTCTCAGGTTAAGGCATCTTTGCAGAGGGTGCTGCATTATGAATTGCTATCTGGAACGAACAATTTTTGGAGAAACTTAAAACCCTTTTTCACAAGATCAGTTTTAAATCACAGTAAAATTAGGTGTGTTAGCATTAAGCACTAACTGTGATGCTATGAGAGTAATCACATAAATTAAACAAATTCCATGGAAACAATATCAAAATCATTAAAAATCATTGGAAACACCGTAGGTGAATTTTATCAGTGGGTTGTCTTCAGCTAAATAACTTAACTAAATTATTTTACAATATCGCCTTCATCTTACAATCACCTGTGGGCTGTGGTATACCACGCATAGTTACTATTCATGCAGCAGAGTTGCTGTATGAATAGAAACTGGAGGGTGTTGGAAAATGGGAGTGTTGCGGCAAAACCAACAACTAGGTAAGCTAACAACGTCACCAGCTGTAGCAGGAACGAGATCGTCAATTGACTTATGGGCAGGAAGGAAAGACGAACGGGAAAAACTACAAGGACAGGTAAATGAGAGAAGAAAATAAAAAGTTATTGTACAATTTACATCTTACAAATTAACGGTTATACTTACAAGTTGTAGGGAGCTGGAAACATAATCATATATCCAGATGAGTGGGAGTGATCCCAGCTGTAGTGGGAGTGATTGATTGAGTTCCAGTATATATTGGATCCACGATCCAGATTCTGGAGGACATGCTTTATTCATAGGCTGCCAAGTGTATTATACAATTTTGATTAAACACGTTCTTCAGTTTACCAACTGCAAATAATTATTAATGGGCTTAACACTAATCCCTAAATTCGTGTATGCGCTTTGTGTCTATGTGTGTGGACTGCGTGTTCGAGGAACCCTACCTGTCCTTCAATCCCATTCTTTGGATTCTAAAACCTTGAGTGACTGGATAATCGAGTGGTTATATTGCCCTTTCATATGATATAGGTCGCCGGTCCGAATCCTGACCATTTTCGAAACTAGACACAGCGAGAGGTTTTTATACCAATGCCTTTTTAAAAAATTTTGATCAGGAATGGTCCTCACACTGATCTCATCTCTACCCAATAGCGACAGATTAGGCAGCATGATCAATTCATAATCTAATGAAAAATGACAATCGGACTTAGTTTCGATGTTTCAGGACTGTAGTGGAATAAGACTTGCAGCTTAAGCACTCTGTAATGGTTTAAATGTAATAACCAATATTTTCTGCAGATGGTAGAGTTTATGACCTTCGTGGAGCATGACGCAAAGCTGGAGGAACTTCCCAGGTAGGAATGATAAAATAATATTGATATATTGCAAGTATTTTAGTTTAAATACACTACGACAAGCATATATTGGATTTCAGTTGTAGTATTACGTTGTATCGATATTTTCGAAGAAGTAAATGGCTTTGACAAAAAAGCTGTTAAATTTGTTTGGTTGCCATCTAAATTTCAAATTGCCTAAATTCATAGAATTCATAGAATGTACGGTGGCGTTTTTGTAACTTTTTTGAAGATAAATTGATATGTTTCTGTTTTTAAAAAGGGAAGATCTTCCCTAGAGGGAAAAAGCTTATGGTAAATTCTGAGTTCCATGTATGTAGCCGTGATTATAAAAATAGTGCTATAGAACTTTGTACTTGTGCTATTTCACAAATATAGATTTTTTCTATATTTTTGAAATATCATCATTTTGTATCCCGTTGTATAAAAAATATCAAGATTTTGATCCCTATATATCGTATGTAATTTTATTAAAGTTTCCGATACATCAAGAATGCGATACATCAATATTTAGCATACTTGTTTTCCCTTTGCCTAGGACACTGGAGCTACTGGTGCTGTCGGTGGACGCGCGGTGGAGGGGGAGGGGCGTGGCCAGGTGCCTGGTGGAGGGGGCAGAGCGGGCGGCCAAGGACGCGGGGTTCGAGGCTATGTCCATCTGGTGCACCAGCGAGTTCGCGGCTATGGCAGCGCGCGGCGCGGGGTGGCGGGAGCACTACCGCCTCAAGTACTCGGAGTACCCTAAACTGGCGGGTAAAGACGTGCGGCTTACGCCCACCCCGCCACACGAATACTTCTATATTTATATTAAAACTTTTTGATACTTTAAGAGTTGGATGTTTGCAATGTTTTCCCTTTCTTTTATTAAACGGTTCATCCAATGGGCGATAATTTTCCCAAGGGAGACAATTAACTTTACTCCCGTAATTCAAACAATATTTCCTCCTGCCTGAAGTAATAAATAAATAAACAATGTTTAAATAATCATTGTGATGACATCGAAAACAGGTTGTTTGTGTTTTATTGATTGACCAAACCTCAAAACCCAAATTGGTGCAATGCATTATTTTTGGGACTATTGCAGTTTCACTATCACTAATCAGCCGCTAACGCTTGCAATCTATTAAGCTACAATGTATTTTCATGCATACGTGGAAAACTGAATGAGTTCAATCTTTGAATCATTGTTTTTAGTATTATTCGTATGGGCCTTTTTTACTTTACTGCAAGGAGGCGAAATAAAGTACTTTACTCCATGTAAGAGACAAAAATTACTTTACTCCCTCATTAAAAGGGGTAAAATATGACTAACCGTAACAGGTGGATTGAAATAACTTCTAAAATCGAGCGGGGTAGAACCAGTGTTTGGCGGAGAGTAATTTGCACTTCCATGTTTAATGATCACTTTGCACCGCCTGATCTCTAACAGCACTGGGAAACTTTAATCACCACGGGCGTCTAGTTTATTCCATTGTTTAACTATTTACATTATTGACAGATTAATGTGGTCTAATTACAAAACCAGATTTTTAGCATCTGATCCCTCGTGGCACATAAATAAACAAATAAGTACCTGGTGGACGGAGCCGCCCTGCTTGGTAATATTTCATTTTTACCAGTTCATCCCATTACTTAAAAATCATTGCAATATTCAGTCATTACTCTGAAACAGCATTACTACTGACAGATGGATGAGTTATCAAGCAGCTGTTATAGTTTCTTTGTGTATATTTTTGTCATTTATTTCTTTAGTGTTCTGGTGTTATGGCAACTCATAAGGCCATTATCAAAGTTTTACAGCTTTCGAACTCACGTTTTCACGTAATTATATCTTTTCTGTCAAGTGGACCGGCAACGTTTTTGAGCCATAAATAAGTTATTTCCTGGATGTAAAGAACATCCTCACAGTCGTTTTTAAAGTAATTGTACAAGAAAGAAAGTAAGCGATAAGGATTGATTTTGGATATTGTTCTGAAAAGGACCTACCACTTCGAATTTGATTCAGCTTTCATGGTAAGGTGAAAAAAAATTTTAATGCACTTTTCAGTTAAATCTATGTTTTATAAATATTAAAAACGGTGCAATGAATGGATTGTGGGACGTGTAGACAGTTTTTCATTAAAATTCAAAGCACAAGTAACACTATAACAGTAAATAAGGAAGTTAACATTAAACTTGTTTAGTAGTATAATAGATCTCATCGCCATTTATAATCAGCAAGTCAAGATGGGCTCAACCACACGGTGCAACCCCCTCACTGTGGCCTACCTTACAGGGTGAGAGCTTACGGCTTGAGGCAACTCACTTAAATTAATGTACAGGGTGTCCCATGAGAGTGAGGCATAACTTTGGAGTGCTTGGAATTTGTTGGCAGTCTAACAGTTTTCACTAAAAAACCTGATATATTTTATCTGGTATACCTTATTTTTGAAAAAAAAAAACATAAAAAATAGACCTTCAAAATTAATTTTGCAGAGACAACTTTCCTTAAACCCTTCCTATTCTTAATACAATCGCGTTATACAATCGCGTGGTTTACCATGATATTGCCAGTTTTATTGCAGTCGTTTACGGATTGTTCAAGCATAAACGACCTGCGGCTGTGTTATGAGATGGGATATTGCCAGTATAACAGTTGTACCACCACAAAACACACGTTAACTTGGTTATTGGACTTGGAGACGACGCGGATAGGTATGTTTATTAGCTTCTAATATGAAATATAATTAAAATGAAGTATAAAAACATTACTTAAAAATTACTTAAATTTGTTTTTAAAATTCTTTCTTATTATATAGGTTAAGCTATGGTTAAAACATACTGCAAAGTCTGAATAAAAGAACATAAACCAAAATAATTTTCTTTTAGACGAATTAAATTCAATTTTATCATCGTGTGAACAGAAAAACGTACTGTTATTTGATTTACTGGATTGCTTTGACATTCTCATGACTCGTATCTAACATAATTGATTCGTGTAAGTTAAGCTTAACCTAATTAACATATAACCACACCCTTGAACTTGTCTGGACATAGACCCACACACTCTACGCTTCTTTAAGTACAACTCCCACACAGACTTGACAATCTACCATCTAAAATATTCTACTGACTTAAAGCCCTGACCCATGCCTTGGTCTAAGACATTATTGCCTCATTCAAGCAACCCTAAATTACATAACCACCCACGGCGAACCTCTAATCCACCATAAGTAGAGGTGAACGTAATTCGCATTATCTGACAACCCCAAATGTTACTCCTTAATTGTCTTCAATTTATTGTACATATAGCCAATACCTAGCTTACGGAGCGTTAGGTATAAGCAAATGTGAGAAAAGTACAATGTTTTATTGCATTAAATTGTTCTCTGGTTTTTCATTTTTCAAAAAAAAACCTCATTTAAATTGATTGTCCATGTAGAATTAGGACAATCACCCCTTCATTTAAAAATACATGAGTTTCTGTAAATACATGTAGATACGAAATGGACACTCACATAGAGATTGATATATAGAATAAATTGCATTGTTTTTATTAGTAATTTTTAGTTGCGCAGTTGTCTACACTACATAATGTCTGCTGCCAACAGCCGGAGCGTTAACAAATTATAATACTGTCTACAATAAACAAACTCTAAAGAAAAAGATTATTGCGAAAGTGTGGATGTATTTTGTGAATGAAAACTAAGTTTTACTTTGATTGCGATTTAACGAAAACTTCATTTTTGAACCTAAACGCCCTGTTATCTCAGAAACTGTTGAAGCTATTCACATTATTTTTGTTGTGCTTGTAGACTATATACACAACCTTTTACACGTGAGTTCTGGCCATCTTGATTTATTCAAGAATAAAAAAATAAAATCTATAATATTTTGAGGCTTATGAATGATATTTAAAAAAGTATTCCCAAAAATTTGAATGTTTGTTTGCAGAGAAATCCATGAGTTAAAGTCCATGAGTGAGTCCATGACCAAAACATGTTCATAAACAGCTAAAAAAACTTTCAGAGCAATCCAACCAGTGGTTTCCGTGGAAACTGGTCATGAAAAACTAAAAATTATCATTGACGGGATAGGGATATCCGACTCCTCTTACGACATCAGCATTTAGGCCTACAGTAAACATATTTAATTTTTTTTTTCATCAGTGGACCCCTTTAAAGATAGAGTCAGAACACTACTTACCTCTAACCCAACTTAACCGTTAAAACTAACCTTACCCACCATCCTCAATTGATTAGATAGAAAAATCTGCTTAGAAAATAGTTTAACCTGTTTTCGTGAAACCGTGGGGACAAAATGAATATTAGTATCCACGGTAACTAGTTATTGTATCTATAGAAACCAAATTGTTTATCATTAACTATTTTTGTCGTCCTTCTTACGAGTTAGAAAATAACTATATGTTTGTTATTTTAGATACCACTCACCCATAATCTTACAGCCCATACTACTTGACCTAGAACCTTGAACAAATTTGCATAGACATTCCTCTTTGGGCGTAGGCATCCGCTAAGAACGGATTTTTAAAAATCCCCTAAGGGCTACACCCTACGATATTTCAAAGTTTCAATGTTAAACTATAGTGATGCTTTGAAGTTTTCATGGCAACCTAATGAATGAATTATGATAAATTTTAATGATATATTTAATTATAAAAAGGAAGTGTTTCTGTTTTTCCACGGGTGAAACCGGGTTAATCAGCTGGTTAACTCATAAAATAACAATGGTTCCTGTGGTATCACATTGAAAATATAAAATCCTGGATTATATATTTTTTTAGAAAATATAAAATTTACTACATTTATTAGGTGTTAGGAGCTTATATATATATATATATATATATAAGCTCCTTATATATATATATATATATATATATATATATATATATATATATATATATAAGCTATATATATATATATAGCTCCTTATATATATATATATAAGCTATATATATATATATATATATATATATATATATATATATGAGCTTATATATATATATATAAGCTCCTAATATATATATTTGTTAAGGATGTTAACTATATACCTACATCAAGTCAATCTGTTGAATAGTTTACGCATGATGGAGCCCTAACAAGAAGACATGTAATGGTCCCTGGTACTATACTCAATTCCACATTCACCTTTCGTATGTAATTTTCATAAGCCATGTGTTTCAAATGACAAATAAGGTTGTGCAACCCATATTAAATAGTGATCAGCTGATGATTTTTTCATCACATGATACAGATTTAGTAAACAAATACACTCAGCAAAGGTAATAGAGTAGCTATCTCCCATAAGGCCTGTACTGAAAGGTGAACGTGGAATTGAGTATAGGTTTCCTCTGTTTGCAGCCTGTTCCTAAACTGTTTTTTTTAAAAAACCCATTGGAATAGGAACGTATAAATACGTAATGTTGCCTTGCGATTAATTAATACGGCTTAATATGGACAGGCAAAATTATATTAAGAGTTTTGAAAGTTGGCAATGCGCATCAGGTTCAAGAAGAGTAAAAATTGAATATATTTTATTTTTATTTCGGAGTAAACTGGAGTTTTGATTTGAAAACCCAATAATTAAAACCATCGCATATATAAATGTACAGAAATCCTTTCTTTGCCATCGTTAAAGGTAAGTGGTAAACCACATTTATGTGGTGAAACATATTTTATAGCTCTAAAAGACGTAAAAAAGTATATAAAAATTAGTTCTCAATTAATTAACTAATTAATTAATCAGTTAATCAATTCGTTTGGAGCGTATTTATATACTGGATACCTGTAAATGGTTCACCAGTTTTTGATTGAATATTTTACACATAATTGATATGAATTTGTGAATATAGGAGTTTTGCTTTTAAGTTTAAAACTTTTTTATACTCATCCTTGTAATCTACTTGGTATCATTTTAGCTGTATCCAAAATAGTAAAATTTCAAGATTTTGTATTTTGAATGAATAAATGATGGACGAAAACCGAACCCTATTAGTTCCCCTGCTCGATAAATGGAACACAGACGAATATAAAATGATAAGTCTTTTAGCTGTTTGGTGTTCCTCGCAGTTTTTGAAAAGTTAGGTAACGTCTTTTTTATTGAACCAATAACAAAAAATCCGTTTAAATTAGTTTGCGTTTTGATTATTATTGTTACTATTATACATTCTTGCCTCTACCCCCTCAACGGAGGTCCGATCTTTACGTTGATCTACTTAAAAGAAACACACTCAGATTAATGACGCTGCGCCACACATTTAACGCATCTCGGGCCAAGATTGAAGAAGATTTTCTTGTGCCCGTAACATTGGAAGGTTCGACCCTTCCACCCTACAGTGTAGCACCCTTCGACTACAGTGTAGCAAAATATTGTCCAATGTCAATATCTCGTTTGATTTTTCGTTATTTTCAAAGAAAACGACGCAAAGAGGATAGGTTGTTTTTATTTGTTCTAAAAGCGAACAACATTGTAAATGAGGAAGCCAATTGAAGTAATTCATGTAGTTATTACTTCCTAGGACAGAAAGCAGGACACATTTATAATAATCACGTCGAGTTTCTTGTAATGACGGTTTAAGAAATGCGATATTCGACATTAGATTAATCGTAGAAAGCAGTTAATTCTCTGAAATCATCGATGCTATTTAAATTTACTTTTAGAGTGCTCTTTTAATTCCTTTGGAAAGTACCTTATAGCATTTTGCTAAATTCGTTTTAACTATATCACGTTCTTACAATTCCTGATCGGACTGATGTTTTCCATGCTTAGAAACATTACTAGAACAACACTTTAGATACTGTTATCAATCCTCCCGACAAAGTTGAACAGCGTCAGAACATATCTTTCTGACTGAGCTGCGTGATTAACAGTTGATTTTCGCTTGGGTACTTAGATCATCTTCGTTCTCGCAATGGCCGGGTAGCATGCATGGGGTTTCATTTGTCCTTTGTCGAATCATAGACGGATCTATGTTTTTTTAGCGTGGTAGACTTAATACATTTTAAATTGATGGAAAAAGTTAACAGGAGAAAGTAAACTGAAAACAAAGTAGGAGGTATTACAACCGAATAAATAAGATGAACTACAAAATATAGGTAAGACAGAAATAAAAAAAGAAACACGATATAGAAAACTGTTAATTAGTTGCAGTAAAAAATTAAAGAGCTGGCTGAAAAATTCTCATAGCTGATATTTTATATTGGTGGAAGTAAATTTGTTTTATGGAAAAAATACAATGCAAAGTTTTACGCCTTTAGGTGCCTATAGTGAAGTTATAATCAATAGAAGCTCAATATCAGATCGGTTAAAAGTCTTATAAATAAAGGTTTATTCATAAGAAGCAGTTAGCAAAGACAACGTATGTTTGACTGAAACTAGTGAGCTAGAAACTGCTATTGATCCTAACTTTACTACAATCTTCAATAGCTTCTGCTCTGTAAATGTAATGTCCACTTACTAATCATTCTCGTATCAACGCAAGGAAAAATTGGATTTTCTAATAGGGAGGTTTTGCTACCTACGATAAAACGAGGTGAACGTTGAATGATTTTTTTAACGTTGTGCTTAACGTAGAAAATCAGTTGATTTTATTTACCGTATGATTTACTGAAGGTGGCAAAAACTCCCCAATAAATGTTTTAGGGGTGGGTGAATTTCTGCGGAAAAAAATTATTACTGTTACAGTTATAGTTTTTGCCTCTGCCACCTAAACGAGGGATCCGATCCTCAACCTGATTATAAAACACTAAAGCGGAATAAAATTATGCATTTTGTTCTATAAATGTATGTCTATTACTAATAGATTTTCAGCTACTTTGCAGAACGTGCTTATCCAAGGGTGCTACATTCTTTTTTAAGGAAAATACATAGCCATCTTCGATCAGTGCCCAGATAATGTAGTCCACGTTAATTCAACATCTCTCTGCTCCACAGAACTTTTATTATCTACATTATCGGCTAATGATAATGCAATCAAATAACATTTATTGATTGTTTAATTTTAATATTGACTTTTCAGAAAACGGCCTTGTGATTGATAAAAACTTGCCATATTGTATTCAAATTGCATTTATTGAATTATTTATAACAGTATGAACATCATGAATTAAATATTAAAATTTTTGTTGGAAAAATTTTATCGCAGTTACAGTTATTTTGAAATATACTAGGAAATTTATATTGAATCTGACTGAACATTTATTTTTTCCAATCTTAATTCGATAGGTTATTTTTTATCAATAGGCAAAAGTAGTGGCGAGGTGGCGTTTCTGGCCCAATCAAACTTTGACAGGCAGTCAATTTTTTGACAGCTACTTCCGGTCACGTGACCGGAAGTGACGTCATCAGCTGTGACGTAGCTGTGACGTGTTGTTGGTGGGTATTTAAAGTTTAAATGCCCTGCTGTGCTGGGTATTTAAATTTTAAATGGCCGGAAGTGTGTCAAGGTCGTTTGAGGATGTTTTTAAAAAAGATCTTGCATTTTCGGAAAATCCGAAAATGCAAGATATTTTCTTTTTTTATTTATTTGTTTTTTTTTTACAAAAGTATTATTTTACAAGTTAGTAAAGTTTGCTCCCAAATTTGAAAAGTAAGTTGTTGTCGGTGCTGAAATTTCTTGTTTATTTTCATTCTTCTTGTTGTTGTAAGTTGGCAAAAACACATTTTTTTCGTTTTGATTGTTTGTTGCATAAAGTTCTAAAGATAAACCAAACCCAGTGGTTATAAGTTGTTTTAGTTCTTCACTAAAAATTTCCAAATCCTTGTAGGTTGTAAGATTGATAGTGTTGTAGTGAATCCCGCGAATGTTGAGAGACATGACTAGAGTTGTTTACTCGACGAGAGGTGTAGCAGGAATGACTATTGCAAAGCCGGTGCTGCAGGTACCTCCGATGGTAGTGGGGGTAGTGGTGGGGGTAATGGCAGGTGTTTGTTTAATCACTTTGAATTTAATCGTTGCCACAATAGACCGAGTCGATGTTGCAATTCTTCTAGTTTATCCAACCGGTTCTTTTTATATGTTTTGCAACTACATTTACAATAGCAGAAAGAATTACATTTTGTACAAGCTTGTCCGTCAACTTGATCTTCAGGTATTCTAAAACATTTTTCTTTGCAACAATAAGTTATAAGTGTTAGATTATTTCTTTTGGATGACATGTTGGTTGTAGCTTGTCTTAAACAGAACTGAGCCTCTCAACGTTAAAGTTTCGTATTTATGTAAAGTATTCGAATAAAACTATCGAATAAAATAATCGAATAATACTATCGATTAAAAGTTCAAGGTCATCCGTTTGAGGTTTTAAAAAAATACAACATATCAGTATATAAAAACATATACTGATATGTTGTTGTTTTTTATCTTTTTATTTAAAACATTTTTTTTACAATGTTATTTTTGTGCGATGTGCAGAGTTAGTTCCGTAGAGTTGTTTCCGCTCATTCCGTGTGACACCAAATATAATGATCCTGGTTGAATTTCCCGCAGATCTTCATTTTGCAGCAACTGGACGAATCGTTTTGGAAGATATACTTGAAACTTTGGTTCATCACCCGGTGTATATGGTGCATCGGATAAAGATGCGACGACTGCGTCTCCATGCGTTGTATCAATTTTCTTCATTTCATGAACAATATAATGTTTCTGTTCTTTTAATTCTGAACATTTCTTGATAATTAGAGTATTTGATTTTGAATGCAAGTTGAATTGTTCAACTAAACATTGGAGAAACTGTTGTGATGCCATCCTTCACAGGAGATGTTGTCTGTTCGGAGTATGGAGTTAGACTGATACTCGGGGTGTGTTGCCTCTTCGTTTATATAACCTTCGGAACCCCCACTACATTCTTCCGTTTGTTGTTGTAAGTAAGCAGCCAAGTGATACGCGTTTTGTAATGCGCATTGAGATTGGTTGTGTTTTGGATTTATTGTAGAAACACAAATATTTCTAGCATCAAAGTGAAATGTTTTGTCCACTTTTATGTTTAAAACTTCTTTGTTTGTGTACTGTCGTATCCAATTCTTTTTTTCCAATCCTCTGGTATATATGTGTGTAAATTGTTTGCAAAAATGAAACATAATTTTGTGTACATTGTTGTACGGTAGGAAACCTTCATACCAATGGAAATGATGAAAATTATTTGTTAGCCATCTGTTTGTTATTTTAGCTTTTGACTTTAGTTCATGGACAGAACACGGTGCTTCAAATAAAAACGGGTATGCTACTTGTGTAAGCAAATCCAAAATTACCAATTCTTTTATGATAAATCTATCATCGTTTCAGCGAAATGCTTGAAATTCAATTACACAAGGTTTTGCTGCCATTTCTTCATCCTGTCTGCTCATCACGGTGTCTGCTGATCAACTGTTTTCCACACCACGGTAGGTTAGATATATATATATATAAACCAGGCCGTACAGTTGTAGGCGCGTTGGTGTATGTTTAACGTGGGCACCATCCCCAGTAGGCCTACCCCACGGTTTATTCTTTTGTTAAATTACATTGTAGTTTTAACCTAGCAAAGTTTCTTCTTCTGTATTATTGTTATTGGTGGTTTCTTCTTCTGTACTGTTGTTGTTGTTGTTGGTTTCTTCTTCTGTAGCCTCCGTTGCAACTTCGGTAAAAGGTTCAAAGTTTCTTAACTGCCTCCACATTTCCACTTCGTGAGGTATTCTATTAAAGATGGATGTATCTATTGGTCCGTATTGTAAAGTGCTTTCTGGTTGTTTTTCGCATGCATCTACCAGATATTCCTTAATAACAGAGCTTGAAAATACTAATTGTTTCATATACCTGGTAATAGGTGATGTTGCATAGTTTAAAATGTAAAATTCTTCACGTGTTAGAAGAATTTTATTTTCAAATTGTGTCGAGTCTCTAATTCTTACTTGTTGTTGACCACGATGTTTAATAATGTCAATTTCATTGTCACAATCCAAAAGTCGAATGTTAGTTTTTCTTCCAAAGAAACTGTTGGCTAAATAACATTCAATAAGATGTAGATGTTTTAAAAAGGAATCCCAAGCATTTTCTGAAAATAAAACCATCTTTGTTCCATGGCTTAGTATTACTGCGGGAGAGTAGTCTAATGATTTTACCAATCCTATCGACACACTTTTACTCATGCAAGATGAAATAGGATAAAAGATGCGAAGGAAAACTTCAGTTAAAATGTTTGGTGGAATATTTTCTTCAAGTTTTCTTTTCTTTCTTACGTTTGTTTTATTATTTTCCAACTTTTTATTTTGTTTTCCAAACTTTAAAAAGTCATCAATTTCCTTTACAATATTTTCTTCAAAATGTTTATCATCATTTTCCAATAAAGGTGCTGTTTCGGAAACGTCTTGTACAACTGATAAAGAACTCATTTTGTTTATAATGCTGTAGACGATGTTACCCATACAACTGTAGACAGTAAACTAAACAATTTTCGTTCCCGCTCCTGCTTTTATAACCGAGTGGTGGGGGTATTTTTTTCCTTTTCATTTTACAAAACTGCTTTTACAATTCCTGTTAAAGGTGTATATGTAACAATTTTATCATGTAAAATTAAACAATAAGCAGATGTATCTTTGGGTACATTTTGTTCAAATTCCATTTCTATTTTTATATCTACACTGGAAGATTTTACAGATTCGTTTTGTTTTGAACAATCAACTACAACAATCGGATAGTTAGATTTAAATTGGTTTGGCGTTAATAAAGGTGTGTTTGTTTTTCCATAATATGAATTTTGGAATCTTGCGTACATATCGTACAAAACGCTAAACCTGTCTTTTGTAAAGTTTATGTTGAAGTTGTCGTATGGAAAGAATTGAGAGTTTAGAAACACCTTAAAATTTGTAAGTTTGCAATGATCAAATTCACCAGCATGTTTAGTTATTTCGTTTCTTCTTTTTGTTTGTAATCCAAATATTACATATCTTGCCTTTTCCAAATGAGTAGAAGTTTTTACAGTCCATGTATGACGTTGTGTTTCCGGTAAAACCGGATATTCATGAAACTCCCAACTTCTAAATGGTATTACGATATCACGATCTGATTTTAAAGTTCTTAATAATGAAATTCTATTCTGATCGTTTAACCGTACATGCGGTACTCTCCAAACAATTTTGTCTAATTGCATTTTCCATTCTAAAGTAGCTTCCGTTGTTCCATCAGTTGCTTGAATAATATCTTTGTCGTTTGATGATCTTAACAAAACTAATTCTTGTTTTACGTTTATTATTATTTTTCGGTAATCTTCGGCAAAGCCTAAAAGTAATCTTAAAGGAATGTAAAAGTCAAAATTGCCTGAAGTGTTTGGAGTGATTGTACTGGAATCGGGTGCTACCCATCCTGCGGCGGCCAGCATATTTTTTTCACTCGGTGTTAAAGATGCTAATCCTTTTAATGTACTTGTAATTCCCACCTTTTTTGTTGAATCTACTGTAACTCCGGAAATTTCACATCTTATTTCATCAAACAAATATGCCATGGGGTTATTTATGAACGGAACAGTACTTGCAGTGCTTCCATCTCTTTTTGTTACTCTTCCTTCGATATACAAATAACTTTCACATGGAAGTGTATAAATATCCTGTTGTTGTATGGGAATTCTAATATCATCATTATTATTTAATTTTGATGAAGCGTAAGGGTTGTGCGTATGATATTCCTTTTCCCATAAGGTTTCGTCGAATGTCGGACCCTGCGCTATATCCAATATTTCCATTATTAATAAGTTTTAATCCAATTTCTTCTAGAAAACGAATGTTATCACTTGTTAATCCTGCTATAGCTGAAGTGCTACTGACTTGTTTACCAGTCAGCTCTTTCTTTTTAAATGATAACCCCATTGTTATACGGTTGATTTTATATGTATTCGTATAGTTATAGGTTCGTCTCTAAAATCAATATGATTTCCGTCTTGATCTAGTATGTTCACCACAATGTCTGAAATAAAACTGGTGTTTAACGGTAGGTACACCAAGTTTTGTGGCTTTTCCACAATTTTAAAACCCGGAGCGACCGTTGGATAGAATGTGTGCAATATATGAGTATTTTCACCATCTCTATAAGAACCATGTATAATATTACATGTAATATCTATACTGTTAACTTTCATTATTGTTACAGTTCTAGCACCTGAATGGTTAGTATTAGGTTCTAAAATTTTTGTTGTTTTAGGAAATCCTAATAAACTACCAATTGAATGTTCTTTGCTAAAATCTATATAATATTTAGATTTAATTTCAGCTTTCATAGTATTGTTATTTCCTTTTATTGTTATATTATCTTTTCCCATATGATTTTGTATCGCTTCATTTATATCATCAATTTCATATGCTCCAGTGGGTAAACTAAATACTTGTATATCTGAATATTTGTTTGTATTTTTATCTTTTGTTTTGTAATAATGTATTTTGTCATTAACATTTTCAGTAACGTTGGGAATAGAATTATAAGTTGTTATATCTAATAATGCGGCTTCCCATAATTTATCTTTTTCCAAACGTAACGCAGGGAAAAGAACACTTCGCAAAGTAGATGAAGTTCCAGTTAATGATACTGTATAGGAAGACATCTTAAAGTTGACTAACGCTTTTTGTTAAAAAATCTAAACATAAATGTCCACAGATTACCGTATCATCAGGTTGCTCTCTTTTATAATTGTATAGTACATTTTTAGCTGTTTTAAAGTAATATTGTAGTTCTTTTGGTGGTGGGAGATTACCAAAACTATCAAAGTAGTAAATAGTTGATCCTAGTTTCTTATAACATACCCAATGAGTGCCTGATCCTTTACTATTATCTAAATTTACTATTCCGGTTTCATTTTTCCATATTTTAACAGGTAATGCATCTTTCATAAACACTCCTCTAAAAAATGGAATTTTTAAACAAGAAACATAAGTAATTAATTCTTTATTTGGAATTAGTAATTGTTTTTTTCTGTTTAATACACACGATACGGTCTTAGGTATAATCCTCCTCCTTTTTTTATCATTGACCATATTGTTTGTTTCTTTTTATTTTTACCTGCGGTGGATCGTCGTTTTCTTCTTATATTTCCTCCACGTTTTTTTGCAGGTTTTCTTCTCCTTTTTCCACCTCCTTTCTTCTTTCCACCTCCAAACATCGTTTTACCCTTCATTGCTGCTGATACCGCTAAAGCTGCTGCTTTTTCACCGATACTAGCGTCACTGGATGTTACTCTTTGCCAAGCTTTTTCAGCAAGTGCTCTATCCGCTATTGATCTATTTTTAGTATCTGCAAACTTTGAATATGCTATATCGTGTTGTTTGCAGGCTTGATCAAGTTTATTTATTCCAAGATCTCCTCTAGCAAGTCTTTTTTTCAATTTTGTTCCAGGACCACAATATTGATAACCTCCTGGTAAATGTAGTTCTACAGGTAATAAATCGATAGCTTTATTAACTATAGCTCCAACCGGCTTAGTAATAAGAGAAAGTGCTGTTGATGCTATTCCTCTTCCTCTCTTTATAACGTGTCGATTATGACTGATGCGTTGAACTTTCAACATGGTCTTTTATAGTGAAAGGAAATGTCGATACTTGTTTATTTTATAAATGCTTTATAATGAATGATGCACTTATCCTTTGACATTGTTTATTTATAAGTATGTTTGTTTATGGGTAAAAAATTTTTTTCCAGTTTTGTGGAAGGATTGTATCTTCTTCATCATCATCATCTTTAGACGTTCTTAAAGTATGAGTTTCCTTATTTAAAAAGTATTTTCCATAACATTCTTTTTAACCCAATTTAATTTTTGATCAGATTTTATGGGCTTTATTGTGTTATAAATATCATATAATACTACACTTAAGAGTCTTACAATGTAATTTACATTAACAGCATCAGTAAAATTAATAGGGTCTTTTAAGCTAGTCAATCGCAAGTCTTCACAAAAAAAGACTGCTTATTTAAATCTTTTCTTAGAAAAAGATTATAGTACATGTTTCCCCTCTCACGCATTTGTGCTACTGTAACTACATCACTGTCTCTTATTCCTTCTGCAACATTGAATAGTGGTTTCCCTTTGCAATCAAAGTATTGTTTACCGTCTTCATATTGTTTTATTACAGGAACTTGTCCAATTGTTGCTACATCAGTTTCATCCAACCCTTTTTTAACATTAGTAATTATTTTTGCATCCGCATTCCATTTGTTATCTTTTAATTTCATTATTTGACTTATTGTAGCTGCATCTGATTTTGCAGTTCCTTCCTTAACGTTAGTTAACACTTTATTTTTGCAATCAATTGACTTAATATCATGTGTAATACAATGATCTGTAACATATTGAAGGTTTACCGCATCTTTCATATCTTTAGGGTCTCCAATATCGTGTATTACAAAGTTGTAAAAGGAAAATTTATCTGTTTTTTCAGGTATGACTGAATGTAAATACTTTTTGGTAACTGAATCTTGATCATTAACAGGATCTGCTATATTGGCTGTTCTAAGATCTTTTGCATCATATGCTTTATTATTACTTTTAGGATCATATCTTAAGGTTTGGTTTATGTACCACATTAAATATTCTTTATTTACCGAATCATTCTTATCTATTGGTTTTGGAAGATTTGCAATTCTATAAAAATTAGCGTTATACACTTCATTTTGAAGCTTTAAGCTAGGTAATGTTTCACTTCTTAAAGTTTTAAAATTAACCGCATCATTATCATCTTTTGGATCATTTACAAACTTTAAACGTTTGTTATTTATATCATAATCTCCATCGGATGTTAGTGGTAAACCACCTCTTTTTCCATAAGATCCTGATTTGCTTCCAGTTTCGGAATACCGTCCAAACTTATCCACACTCATGGTTATACTAAATATTTAATCAGTTATACTTGTATTATATATATATACTCATATTTTTTTTTTATGCAATTACTCCTCGATTTCGCAGTTCGCCGACCAAAGCTACCCATTCATTTTCTAAACCACTATGTCCGGCTTGTTTAGCTTCATATATCAACTTCATTCTGTCAACCAATTTGTTTATATCGTTGTAGTATATTATATTAGTATCATACAAGTTTCTTAATAATCCTTTTCCTGATAAACTTGATTGATTTGTTTTTCTTCTTTTATGTAAAATATTTATTTCAGCAGAAGATAATGATTTTCTTTTTATGGGTTCCCTTCTTTTTGGTGGGAAAAGTTTAGCAATAATAGTTTTATATTTTTCTGATGCATTTCTATGAACATTGAAATTTTTAGAATAATTTTTCTTATGCGCATTTGTATCCTCCAATATTTGTTTAAAAATGTTTAAATCCTTTTTAGTATATTTATTAGGTTTCGGCTTAAAAATAAGTTCAAACAATCCTTTTGTACCCTTGTATTGTTTATTATTTATAATAATATTGTCATGTTCGTCTACATCAAGTTTGCTATCTCCAATCATTAGCCCATTTTCTTCTATTCTAGCACCAAAAGTATGATATTTTCGAGTTGGTTGTGCAGAATGTAACATTTTTAATACAAATTGTCTTGCAAGCGGCCCTTTATACGCAATATCCGAGCCCAATTTGCTCAAGTTGGATGGATTAATAGGCTCTTCTTCTTCTTGTTGTTCTTCGCTTGTAGAAAGACCTTCTTTTTCTGTTAAAACATCCGTTTCTTCACCTAGTTCGCTTTCTTCTTCAGTTGTTTCTCCTTGTTGTGTAAAACTTGTATCACTTTCATATTCTTATTTTTGTTCAAATTTTGAAATGGGTAAAATAGCATCTCCGGAAAAATTAAATGTTGAATGTTTAACATTTTGTCCTAATTGTTTTAATGGCTCAGTAATAGGTTTAAATGTTGATTCCAGAAATGTCTCTCTTTCACTTATTCCTAATCTCTGTTTTTATGTCTAATAGAATCACTAAGTGATTTTATTTCTTTTAATAGCTTTTCCTGATTAACCATGTTTACACCATGAAGACTTGTACGATAATGTTGTTAATTAATGTATTAAAACAAATTTATCAAAACCTATGCGGTAACGACCATCTGTTATAGCTTTATCTTTCATAATTACCAAAAACCCATATTTTTCCGCCCAAGCTTTTCCACAAAGCTCTTTGAATTTATCAAATGACATATCAGCATTTACATGATCGTTGTATATATGTTTTAGGTTTGTATCGTCTTGTTTGAATAAAACTAAAATATTTGCATTGTCTCTAATTAGTTGTTTTGGAATTTTGCTATATGTTTGTCCGATATATATGCTATCAATATTATTATGTCTTCCCATGGCAAAATAGTTTCTAATAGTATCATGATTTTCACTAGATACATCATCAAATACAAATACAGAATACGGCTTAGCCTGGTCTGGTTGCATAACACTGTCACTAGCATTAAATTTGTAATAGTTAACATCAGGCACATCAGTCAGGATCTTTTCCAACAATTGATACTTTGGTTGATGTAAGGACTTTGAAAAAATATATAGGTTATTAAATCGCAATCCTTTTGTGTTTGTAATTAAGTTAAACACAACGTTAGTTTTGCCACAGTTTGAAGGACCGCTGACTATACATCGTACAGTGTTTGGAAATAAACTGCCGTGTTTACCATTGTTGATTTTAACGTTATCTACGGTTAAATCATCAATGTTATTAATATTAAATTTATCTTTATGGTGAACAATCTCCATCTTATTCAAAGGCAGAAGAGTAAATAAGTTGATTTAAAACTAAATCAAATCTTTTATAGGTATCCACGAATCTTCAGTTTTATCAAACCCCAACCAACGTACTTTAACTTGGTCTTTTTTCCTTTGCAACACCTTTTCAACAAGATAAACATCGCCTACTGTTGACTTTAACAATTCATGTCCGTAAAAACCGCCTTGTAACAAATTTCCTTTGTTATCTAATGAAATGATCTAATGAATGATCCTTTGACTAATGAAAACCATCGATCAGACTCTCAAACTTCCGTTTCATCTACAAGGCAACCCAAAGACGTCAGCCAATTGTCCCTTATTGAGGATCTTCACTTCAACCTGTCAACTGATGACTTTCCAGCTATGCCATCTTTAGACTCGTCGGAGAGTGAACCTCCACCTACAAATGCCAGCCTGGATCTCAAGACAAGTTTTTTAGAGACTCCCTCCTACGCAATGGTAGTGAAGTGAGTGAAATCAGTGCTGACGTCTCTGTGCCTACCCGGCCCTCCCCCACTGAGCACAACCCCACTCACTCTCACGACACAATTTTTCACTGCAATATTCAGGGCTTGACACAACATTTAAAAATAGATCAGTTCAACATCCTTTTAAAATCATTAAAAGATAAACCGAATGTTTTATGTATTACAGAACACTGGTTTAATGAATTAAACATTTTTATTCTGAACAAAAATTCTGGATATAAAGTAATTTCACATTTTCCAAGAAAAAACTCCATTCGAGGAGGTGCTTGTGTTCTGGTGGAGGACGGAGTGGGGGCAGAGCCTTTACCAGAGTTTGGCAATCTGTCAAGAGAAGGTGTTTTTGAATGTGCTGCAGTTTGCTTAAAAAGTGTTCAAAAAAAGGTTGTTTTATGTGTCTATAGACCCCCTAAAAATGATAAGGCCAGTTTAGATAGCTTTTTTTCAATTTTAGAGAAGCTTCTCAGTAAGGCTGTTAAAAAATTCAAAAATTCAAAATTACTGTTGGCTGGGGATTTTAACATCAATACAATAACAGAGAACAGCCAAAAAATTCAATTTATCAGCTTATTAAGCTCATTCAATCTGCATCCAAACTTTCACTCTCCAACACGCATCACTCCAACTTCCCAAACCTGCTTAGATAACATTTTTACAAATTTCCCTCCTCTCTTTTGTAGTATGGTTGAGACAGGCCTTTCAGACCATGTAGGTAATCTAATGAAATGTGACTCTAGGACCCCAAAAGCAAAGGCTGGCCAAGTTTCAAATCGATGCTTCTCAGGAGAAAACATCAACAATTTTATTTCTGAGTTGCAGAGGGAAGATTGGGACAGCCTTGACAATAACAATTTAGATATCAATGACAAGTATAAACATTTCATTGGCACAGTCAGAAACGCTTTTATTTCCACTTTTCCCGTTAAAAGTTCTAATGCTAGGCAAGCACAAAATGGTCCCAAAAACTGGATTACGAATGGAATCCGTATATCCAGCTTAAGGAAAAGAGAGTTACATGAAATGAGCAAGTGGAATAAAGATCCCGATTTTTTGTCTTTTGTTAGGAAATATAAGAGCATTTTTTAAAAATGTGTCAGACATGCAAAACTCAAAAGTAACAATCAGTACATATTATCAGCTGGAAACAAGGTGAAGGCAGTTTGGAATGTGGTTGCAAGGGAGAGCGGGAAAAATAGTAAAAAGGATAATAAAGCACACATAGATAAAATTGTTGAAAATGGTCTTATCATTTCAAATAAGGTAGAATTAGCAAATATCTTGAATGATCATTTTTGTACTATAACTACAAAACTAAAGCTAAATCCAAATTTGTCTGATGCTTTGAAACTTATCCCAAATAATGTACAGCAAAAGTGCTCTCTTAAGTTTTTTCAACCAGCAACAGAGAGGGAGGTCTCAAGGATAGTGAAGTCTCTAGAGCCAAAAAAATCTGCTGGTTGGGATGAAATCTCACCCTTTTTATTAAAAAAATGTTCTCATTTGCTGATCAAACCATTGACCTTACTTATTAACAGTTCATTTCAGCAAGGTATTTTCCCTGACCTTTTAAAGTTCGCAGTTGTCAAAGCTATCCCAAAGAAGGTTAATGTTCATACCCTTGACAACTTGAGACCTATCTCTCTGTTGTCGGTATTTTCAAAGGTTTTTGAAAGAATTGTATTTAATAGGATCTATGACTTTTTTGAGGAAAATAACTTGCTTTCCAGTTTTCAATTTGGCTTTCGCAGGGGCAAAAGTACAGTCCATGCAATCTATGAGCTAGTGGATCGAGTTGCGAGTGCCGTGGATGGGTCACAGTTCACCGTTGGTGCTTTTTGTGACCTGTCCAAGGCATTCGACTCTGTTAACATTGACATTCTCATTGCAAAGCTAAGCTACTATGGTGTGACAGGCACTTCACTCAAGTGGTTGCAATCCTTTCTGAAGGGAAGAATGCAAAAGGTGGTGGTGCATGAAGGTGCTCAGAGCGGCTATCGCAGGGTTGTATCTGGGGTTCCCCAGGGTTCTATTCTGGGGCCTCTACTCTTTCTTGTGTATTGCAATGACCTTATTTCCATAACTTCAAAAGGTCAGGTACTGATGAATGCCGATGACACTTCTCTCTTTGCTTCAAACCAAAACAAAGTTCGCCTCTCTGAAACCCTGGTCGAAATGCTTGGCAGAATAGATTCATGGTGCATTGCAAATGGGCTTAAATTAAACCCAACAAAAACTCAGTTTGTAAATTTCCACACCAACTACAGCAAATCCCCCCATTCAGATTCATCATTTTTACCTTCACATTTCAATTCAGTTACCTCTACGAAATTCCTGGGATTGGATATTGATTCAACTTTATCCTGGCAACAACACATCAACAATTTAATTCCTAGGCTTGCTTCAGCATATTATGCAATACTCTCTTTGTCACAGTCAGTTGACCTGAGCGTCAGAAGACAGGTTTACTTTGCTTATTTCCACTCCTTGATTTCATATGGGTTGATTTTTTGGGGAAACTCGTCTGAAGCAGTCAGAATTTTCAAAATGCAGAAGAGAGTGGTTAGATTGCTATCGGGTGCAGGACCCAGAGACTCGTGCAAACAACTTTTCAGACAACTACATATTCTTCCTTTGCCTTCTATGTTCATACTTCAGTGCCTCTTATTTGTCAAGTCCAATCCTCAAAGTTTTTTTGATAACAATCATAGTCATCAATATAACACCCGCAATTCAAAAACTCTGCAATACCCCATCCACAGAACAACATTCCTCGAGAAATCCCCTTCATATTTCTGTTTAAAAATTTATAATAAATGTCCAAACAAAATCAAAGAACAACATCAGGTCAAACATTTCAAGAAAATGGCTATTGAGTATTTATTTCGCGGCTGCTTCTACAGCCTCTCTGAGTACCTGAACCACAATACCCAGGTCCTGTAAAAAAATTAAGTCAAAAGATATTCTGAGAATTTTCCAAATGGTAGTTATTTTACTTTATTTTATTTTGTATGTTCTTTCATTGTTTTGTTTAGTATTAAGGCTCAATGAATTGTGATCCAGTGTATGACAAGTCTACTGCCCACGCATATACTGCAATGTAAGGGCGTCATTAGATGATGTGAATAAATAAATAAATAAATAAATATCTTTTAAAATATAAGTTTCCGGTACAGTAGGTTGTAGTTTATACACTGTAAAAACTTCGTTTGTCCAATTGGGCAGGTATTTTTTAGTAAACACTCCTTTGTATTTACTAATTCGAACTTTATCATTTACATTAAATTTTCTTGGTTTTCTTTGTTCCGCTTTTGGCTGTGTATTCTTTTTAATTCGTTGTAAAACTAGTTTAGCGTTTTTCTTACTCACTTTGTTAGGTGCCATACCGATAGTTCTATGAAACTTGTTGTTGTAATCGCTTATTAATTTTGGTAAGATATCAACCCATACGTAAGAACCTCTTTTCGAAAACATTTTATACATTGCACCTTTTAAGGTTCTATTAAATCTTTCAATTATAGCTGCCTTTTTCTCAGAATTTGTGGAATAATGATTTATGTTATATTTTTTCATTAATAAGGCAAAAGGTTTATTAAAAAATTCTTTCCCATCATCAGTTTGTAGATGTTTAATTTTATTTTTATCTCTTTTTATAGCTACTTCCATAGCTTTTGTTATGCTGTTACCAGTTTTGTCTTTTAATGGCAAAGCATCTGCAACTTTAGTAAAACAATTAATAATCGTAAGTATGTATTTAAATCCTTTATTTATTTTACTATGCGGTTGCATTTCAATTAAATCTGCTTGATATAAATCATTTATTCCTTTTACAACAGTATTTCGTCGTGGAAACTTTATTCTTGCAGGTTTATGAAGTTCATTAACAATCTTTTCCTTTAAGTCTGTCATGATGATTTTACTAACAAAGTCAAGTTAGTATTGAGTGTTTCTTTTTCTGCATCCGCTTTTATAGTTCAAGGTCATTTCAACATATTTTAAAAAAAGGGGAAATCACAGCGAGCATGCTGTGATTTCCCCTTTTTTCTTTTTTTCTTTTTTTTCTTTTTTTCTTTTTTTCTTTTTGTTTTTACTCATTGATAGGATTGAGAGAGTAGTGGCCGAATGGTAGAGTGTGAATTTTGTCTGGAAGAATGTGTCGTTTGTCATCATTGGAGCAGAGTGCTTTTTTCACTTCTGTTACGCTGTACAGTTGATGGTTGAAACTTCTGATGGTGTTGAATTTTGCAGTTATAGTCGTTTCTTCAAATAAGCATTGCTTGTAGTGTTCAAAATTTACATTCTTCTTAAGATACAAACTTTTTACTCCCTTAGCTTTTTTAATAATATTGTTTTCTTCTTTATGCAATTGTAGTGAATACAATTTTGACATTAGTGCAATAAGTTCTTTCAGTAAAATTCCATTTGCTTCGTCTTTAAATTTTCCAAGTTTCTTTTTGTTCCGATCATTGTCATAATTTAAATGATCTTTTGGATAGTCACTAAAATCAAACTCATTTTTGTGAACAAATGTTCGAAGATCCAAATACATATCTTCAGTAAGAATCCAGTAGATGAAAGCGTCCGTGTCCATGTAGGCGATTCCGATGTTATCTCTACCGTAGAAGGCGACCATTTTGTTGTAGTGGAAATCGTACATGTGGGTTTTGGAAATATCCAAGATTGACATTCCAACGTACAACGGACGATCCATTTTCACG
The DNA here is from genome assembly GCA_035578135.1 of Flexamia atlantica. Classification (NCBI taxonomy): domain Eukaryota; kingdom Metazoa; phylum Arthropoda; class Insecta; order Hemiptera; family Cicadellidae; genus Flexamia; species Flexamia atlantica. Next base: position 24,039,615 of record JAQJVK010000008.1, read on the forward strand.
CTTGTCTTCTTCATAGATACTGCCACAAGGTTTTCATTGATGATAACGGATGTTCCAAAGTTTGGTTTTTGTACAAGTTTTTCTAGTTTTATAGGATCTGTAATTAATTTAACATTTTTGTGTTTTCTTTTGTTTTCCAATGTTTTTCCAAATATCGCATTATTCATTAATTTAAAAAAGTCCTTTTGAAATGTTGATGTTGCAGCTGCTCTTCTTCTGGTGTTTGAATCAATGTACGGTTTTAACCAGCAAGATTGGGAAAATTTTAAAACTCTATGAATTTTGGTTATACGTAAACCCAATTGGAATGCTTGTTGAACAACCCAAAAGTGAGCTACGTATCTTTGTTTATTTTCAAGAGTCATCATTAATTTTGGATGTTTGCCAATTGGTGAAACTTCTGTTTTTGCAAGGAGCGGAAGATCGTAATGAAGATCATGCAAGTGTTCTGGATATTCAAAGTCACAGTCCAATATGTATCCGGTGTCTCCGTCTTTTGAAATTTGCGAAATATCACCAATAGAGTCTGGATTAACCCATTCAAAGTTTCCAAAAGGAAGTGGATTAGACATGGCCCATCCGTATAAATTGTTGGCATCGAAATATCCTAAGAACACTGATGGTTTTTCTTTATCGTAGTTTGGAAGATATTTGTTGTTAGCTTTAACATGTCTAGTAACACTTTGGGTCAATCCACCTCTAACGCCCGATTCGATCATCAACACCATGTCAATATCTGTTAATAATTGAAGGTTGCACTTTGTTTCTTTTAGCATAGCTTGCCAAGCTAGTCCTGGAGAAGTATAAGAATGAAGAGGGTCTAATCCGTAAGCTTCAAAGCAGGTGTTTCTAAATTCTTCCATCACATCGCAGAGAAGGGTCACATCAAGTTTTACATAAAAGTCAGAATAATCTCCCAGAGTGTTCATTTCCAATTCGTCCCAAACTCTGCATGCGTGTTGATAGTCTTCAGGTGAAATGTCCAAATCGGTAAGTTTACTTTTGAAAGCTTCTGGTGGAGGAAGTGACGTTTCTTGAAATTTATGTAGTCCATCGATGTAATCATACGGGAAAACTCCTTTCCGAAGAACCAAATCCATTTTTTCTGCAGGTACAATTTTGCTTGTTTCTATTAAATTTTGTCTTCTTACATTTTCAGAAAGTTTCATAAGACTGGAAGGCATAAATCGAAAAGAATCAACAAATCTAAGTTTAATTTTGCCCACCTTTTTTGAAAAGCTTATAAATTTTTCCATAGTTTGTGCTATAACGTCTATTTCACCGTTGTCTCTTGCTAATTCGGGAATGATAAAATGTCCATCGTATCCGCTAAGATTGTGAAAAACCACGGGAATAAAAGATGGTAGTTTGTAGTTGATGTTACATCCGTTGCAAGCTGCACCTCTGTAGGCTCCTGTCAGATGGTCATGGTCGCGAACTTTAACTTTAGTTTCTGTAAATTGATTGTTACACAAATAGCATGTTGTTGTCAAATCATAAAGATAAATTTCTTCCGGTGTCATAGGTGACATAGGAACCACATTGCTATACATTGCTTCCACTTTCCCAGCGATGTCGTATAAATCATCAACAAAGTATCGAGCTGCTTCTTCTCCACGATAAATCTTTGGTGTAGATGTCAAACCATATTCTTGAAGATGTTCTTCAGGCAGAGTGGATTTTACTATTAAACAGTAGCTGTTTGGTTTGTGAAGTTGATACTTTGTTCTGCTTGTAATTTCCTCTCCTTCTTCTTGTTCAAGTGGAAGCAATGAAGATTCAAAATCTGCATACACTACAACGGGAATTCTGTATTGTTGGATAACTTTATCAAATTTTACTTGTGATCTGCTAGGGTGTGGTAATTTAATTCTTACTTCATAGTTTCCATTGCATAATTTTTGATGTTCCATTAACCATTCTGAACCACCTCTTCTTAATGGTTTGTTTACAAAACAAAAACATCTTTTACAAGTGGTTTTTTCTTCTTTATGTTTTGATAACTGTTTGCAAACTAGAGCTTCGAAATCTTTAATATATACATAATGTGAAATATCACCTTTTGTTATTAATAATAAATCGGTATGATCTCTGCGTTCGGTGGGTGTTATACGTAAGGGATAGACATTGTTGGATGAATCTAAGCCAAAGATGTTTACAGATGCAAAAGGATTTTTCTTTTCAAATTTTGATATGTCTTGAATTGAAACAGGATAAGTCATGCCTTGAAAGTTATACATATAGGAAACCTCATCGTATGCTCTACTCGGTCGTTCCACATGATCTTCTACATATTTTGCAAGCATTGCATACTTGAAACATTCAGCATTTTCATTTTGTACATTAACACAAGATTTGGTTACTCGAATCTTCCTTGGCAAAGCAATATAACTACTACCTCTCATTCCATATCCATGTTTATGAACTCTCACATCTAAGCTTGTTATACTTAACAAACTCCATCCAGAACCTCTTCCTTCATGTTCTTGTAATTTTGTTAAAAGTTCTTCAAAACAATCATCCACAATTGAGCTTATATCCGATGCAAACATAATGGTTTTGTTTTTAGTTAAAAATCCTCTTGGTGATGTTTCATTCTGAACATTTGTAAATACAGTATCCAATAATATTCCAAACTTTATAAAATTTAATCTTCTTAGTTCATTCTTCAATGTTTCTGTTACTAATGTTTTTGCTTTCAATATAAATTGTGCTAGTTGCAATTGAGCATTGTCAATCTTAAAATGAGTTACTACACTGCCTGGTAAAGCTCGGGCGTATAATTCCACATCCAAAGATGGTCCGGGTGCGTATTGAATAACACTTGGTCTTGAATTTAGTTGTTGTTGATGGGTAGCCAGCATTTGATCTAATTCTTCCAAATCTTCTTCTTCTGCATTGTTTCTTGTTTCGTTGTTATGGTACACTTCTTTGTGTATTTGTAGTAAGTTTTCATTTTCAAAAGATTCTTCACAACTGATGCAGTAATACATGACGTAGGTGTGCTCTCTACAAAAGTTGCAGTAATAATAAAAACCACTCTTAAACTACCCCTATTTATAGACTACCCCCACCACTTTTTCTGTATTAAACACAAAAAGTGTTAATAACAGTTAAATTTCTTATATTTCAAAACTCTTAAGTGTCAAGGTCAAATAATGCAAGTTTAAAAAAACATCTAAGTGTCAAATAATGCAGGTATTAAAAAAAATCTAAGTGTCAAGGTCAAATAATGGAAGTTTTAGAAAAAATCTAAGTTTCAAGGTCAAATAATGGAAGTTTTAAAAAAAATTCTAAGTCTCAAGGTCAAATAATGGAAGTTTTAAAAAATCTAAGTGCCAAGGTCAAATAATTTAAGTTCAAAATAATACATATTATGCGTCGTAAGTGTGATCATCATTGCTGTTGTTTAAATATGTTATGTCCAAATCGTTATCGCTTTCATCTTCCTCCATGTCCGATGCCGGAAACAAACGTCGCCGAACAAGAGCATGTATATATTGTACTGGATCATAGTTAATTGTTACAACATGTGTTAACGGTGTTTCTTCGCCTATTGCTACTGGTACTTCCAAAATATTTTCTTCATCACTTGTAGCATCAGACGTAGCATCGGATGTAGCATCGGATGTAGCATCAGATGTATCTTCTACTGGAATCAAACTATTTTCAAAAATACTTTCGTCATCCGTTAAATCTTCTGGTTCAACCATTTTATATATTTTTTCACAAATTGTACATCCAAAAGGAAAATTGTTGTCTGTTGGAGGCATTATAAAAGAAACTTGATATTGTAAAATAAATGTTGAAGCAAATGTTTGAAAATTTTTCTAAGTCCGAAAGTATTAATTATTAGGAAGTTTTACAAGTCCAATGTAAAGTAAAGAAAGAAATGTTGTTGCCTGTTGGAACAATGGCAAAAGAATGATGGAAACCAAACCTGCAGCAAGGGTCCTGTGGTTTGGGAGGGGGTAAGCGAGGAGGGGGGATGACCTCAAGCCGAGTTGGGGTCCGGGATCTGCGCGTGTGGTTCGGCATCAGTTGCTCGCTAGACAGTGAGGTGGTAACATGTTCAGAAGGCGCCCTGAACATTTTATCATTTTTGCTGTTTGGTGAAAATATCTTGGTGTTATTTGTATAATAACATCTTGACGTAGGACTGATTAATTTTAAGGCATGGTAGTTGTTTGTGCTTGTAGATACCCTAGGGTTTGTAGTTTGTTTTTAATTTGCTGGTTTGGTAGTTAGTATTATTTTAAAATCTTTCTTTTACTTACAATATATTTCTGCCTAGAATGTTTAAATTTAAAGTAATATTTTTGTTTTTAAGAATGTTATATGATATGTTTTTAATACCTTTCTATTCCAATTTCCTTTTTCCAACAAGCTTGTTGAGGGCATTCCCTCTCTTGTCTTGTACTCCTTTTTAGTTAGGGACACCTTTCAATTCCAATTTCCTTTCCTTTTTTCCTTCCATCTTTTGCATGGTAAAACCAATAATGGTAAAACCGGCTACCGCTTTTGTAGTGATTACGCTTACCAAAGCGGGTCACTTACAACCTCTATACGTGCTGGATGGGTAGTTCGCCTACCTCCGGAGTTTCGCTGGACCCCAGTTGATTTGCGCCTTATGGTGAGTCGCCTTATGGTGAGTCGGTTCTGTCAAACCGTACACCCCCCATTTTCTTTTAATTATCAAATGACCTTGACCTAGTTATTTTCAAGGTCAACAAAAGAGTAAGCGAAAATTTCTAAGTCCCAAGGTCATTTTTATGTAAAATAGCTTTTCTTCTGTTAGGTTTTCGGGGGTGTACGGTTCTGTAAAACCGTACACCCCTTATTTTTTTTAAAAGTTATGGATGACCTTGACCTACTTATTTTCAAGGTCAATAAAAGTTAGCGAAAATTTCTAAGTGTCAAAAGTAGGTCGAGGTCACCAAAAAATACCCTATGAACGGGGGAATAGACCGCTATGTAATTCTTTTGGAACTACAAAGTGGTCTATTCCCCCGCTCCTATTTTTGTTTTTTGTTGTTGTTATTTTTACATTAACCTCACAATTTTAACAAATGAAGATATTTTTTGTGCACACTGCATAATGTATGATTCACACAACACATCGTTACACATTTTTTACCTTTTTTTAAAAATATATAAACATTGTTCTTTTCTAAAACTGGATGATGAAGAAGAACCTGACATGTTACTAGATCCTAAATAGTAAAAAGTCATTCTGTTATCCCGCTTTTATAAGAAATTACCCCTCCATTGTAAATTTTGAAAAATAGGTCAAGGTCATTCAAAAATACCCTATGAGCGGGGGAATAGACCGCTAAGTAATTCTCTTGGAATTACAAAGTGGTCTATACCCCCGCTCCATTTTTTTTGTCTTGTCTTTAATTTGACCATTTAACTTTATCAGATGGAGATTTTCTTACTAAATAATAATGAACATTACTGATATTTGGAATTTGAAAATTTACTGGTAATTTGAGCAAGTAGAGTTCATCACAACATCTAAGAACAACATCCCTGTTACTGATCTTTTTTACAAAAACATATTTGTGGTTTAATTTCAATCTGTTGATTTTAATTCTTTTATAGTTTTCAATTTTTTCTGGCAATTCACTTTTGGAAGGTTCAATCTTGACTTTTTTAGAAGGTTGAATTTTGACTTTTTCGGAAGGTTCACATTTTTTATGCAGTCTACACAATTTTTCATTTACACTACACAATTTCACACACCTTTCACCTTTGTTCGCTCCTTTTTTTTAAAATATGAGCACATTGTTCTTTCTTAAAACAGGATTTTCTTAATTTTTGAAGTTTTTGAAGTTTTTCAGAAATTTTGTTAGGAGATTTTTTCGGTGAAGATTTTTTTGGAGAAGGAGATTTTTTCGGTGAAGATTTTTTTGGAGAAGGAGATTTTTTCGGTGAAGATTTTTTTGGAGAAGGAGATTTTTTCGGTGAAGATTTTTTTGGAGAAGGAGATTTTTGTTTCACAATAGAAACAACAGATGATGATGATGTTGTTGATGACGAGGAAGAAGACCTGGACGAAGACGAAGTGCCTGCCATAGCGCTGGATCCTAAGAAAGTAAAGATTACTCTGTTAACCCTGCCTTTATAACAGCCCCCCACCCATTTACCCCCTCTACTTTTCGAGGTCAAAAAAATATTCATCCAAGCTTTCTAACACTGGCAAGAAAACAGTTTCAAAAGGTTGATACAAAATTTCATAAATGTCTTGGTTTAAATTTTGCGAAGTTTGAAGATATTCTTCTATTTCCTGCACAAATTTCTGTTCGAATTGTTGGAATTCTTCTATTTCCTGTAAAAATGTCTGTTCGGATTGTTCAAATTCTTGTTGTTCTAAGTTAAATGTTGGTAATTTCAAGTCTTCTTCCAATTTTTTAATGTAATCTATTGCATTTTGAACTATAGATTGTTTGTTAATTTTTTTTGTTTTTGACTTTCCGGTACAACTAATTTTAATTTTTCAAAAGCTTTTTTTAATCTGTGTTGTCTTCTTTGTTCCCTTCGGTTTCTACTTAATTTTTTATCAATCAGGTATTTTTGGAAAGATTCCATAACGTTTTGTTGATTCAAAATGTGGCAAACTATTAATTCTATGAAGCTTTTATCCGCTCAATATATATACTGGAAACCCGGGGGGGGAGGGGGAGGGGGGGAGGGGGGGGAGGGGGAGGGGGGGGGAGGGGGGGGGAGGGGGGGGGGTGCGTGTCCTTCGCCATCAAGGTGATTGGTACGTATTTAAAGCTTTGAGGTTTGCATAGCCAGACCATAACTATGAGCTCCTTGTACGAGTTGTGTCTGCAGCGTATCTGCACCGATAACCCTATGCTCCGGCATATCAGAAGGGTGTCAGAGCCGCTGCCGCCAATTTTGCAAGGAGAGCTCATTTATGAGCATAAAAGACGATGCGTCTACAAAACCAAAATTTGGTTTGAAGGGCCAAATGTTGGCAGAATATGTGCCGTATGTCACATGGTACGTTTTTTCATTAACTGCATTGTTTATTTTGTTAACAATATATTATTTTTTTTATTTCTTTAAATTAATAATTGTTTTTTTTTCAGGCGCTTCCTCTTGCCGGCCCGGGGGAAGAGCTTTATCGAACTATTGCTTATAGAAGCGGAATAATTGGGTATAAACTACAAATGCCGGCACCTCAAGAAAAATGTCATCTCTGCAATTTCTGCCCCCTGGCAAAATATGAAATTAATTGTATGTGTTTATAAACACATATAATTATGAGAAATTAAATAGGGACGGGGAACAGAGCAGTTTGTGGTCTAACCACTTACTGCTCTGTTCCCCGTTCATAGGGTATCTTCAGATGACCTTGACCCACTTTTAAAACTTTATGGTGGGGAAAATGTATATATAAACCGTGGATTATATGAAGAGGCATCACTTCCCTCACCGATAATCATGGAAAGTTTCCGTATGTTTTACAATGTTTTTTGCACTCCTCAACAACATATTCAATTTATGTTAAATTTAATCCATGTCCTCCAGAATATTAATTTTCTTACGATTAATGTTACTGGGGAAAGAATGGTAAATTTAACATATCAACGTTTATTAGTTACCATCAACCCTTTGGTAGATCCGAATTGGTTTTCAACACTTGAAACATACATTGATACTATGGCTTCTGAACAAGGATTCCATTATCTTTGGGTTGATGTAGATTACATCAACTTTCAAAATGAATCAGATGATGATGGATATGATTCTGCCACATAAAAGTAGACATTAACGGAACTTCTCCCCCTGCCTTTTAGGAAAAAAGAGAGGAACAGTGTTAATTAATAACACTGTTCCTCTCTTTTTTCCGCTTAAAGTTAAATGACCTTGACCTACTTATTTTGAAGGTCAATTGTAACTTAGTGAAAATTTTCTAAGTCCTAAGTAGGTCAAGGTCATTTAAATCTTAGCGGAAGAATGAAAAGAATAGCTACCAACATGCATTGTTGGTATCTATTCTTTTCTTTCCTCCTAGAAAACCCCTTTAGTCCGTGTCAACTTTGATGTGAATTTTTGTACAAAATTGTACATAATAAAGGACCCATGTTTCGAGTCCTTCGTAATCCATAGAATCCGAAGTGCAACAGATTTTTGTACCGTCTGCTTTAACAGCTTCAAGTACTCCACTAATACACTTCAGATTGCTATGATACGTTCTTATGTACCATAGTACTTTTTTGGCTTCGACAAAGTTGTGCACAGCACCAAAGATCATGAGGGATTCCATGGCAAATGTAACCACAAGACTACAGCACACCTTATATATATACTGTGAGCCCAAGGCTATAGCCTCGATTTTTGAGTTTTTGCGTCATAACTTTTATACCGTTGGTTTTATCAAAAAATGTTACTGGACCTTTTTTGTTTGTCTTTTAATTCCGCTTAATTTGACTACCCGCACGATAGATTTGGAGCATTTTTGTTATATCCACTGCCATCGTGTACGGCGACGCAGTTCTAAAGTTGAACGGCAACGAAATCAAGTTGGCGACCTCCCCCCCCCCCTCCCCCCCCCTCCCCCCCTCCCCCCCTGTCAAGGTCAAGGTCAAGGTCAAGGTCAAGGTCAAAAAATATTAACCCCCCCCTCCCCATCAATTGATGGGGGGGGGAGGGGGGGGTCGCCAACTTGATTTCGTTGCCGTTCAACTTTAGAACTGCGTCGCCGTACACGGTGGCAGTGGATATTACAAAAATGCTCTAAACCTATCGTGCGGGTACTCAAATTACGCGGAATTAAAAGACAAAAAAGGTCCAGTAACATTTTTCGATCAAACCAACGGTATAAAAGTTATAACGCAAAAACTAAAAAAAAAACTTAACATTTTATTATTTTTTTTCACTTAATATATTTCCAAATTTTATCAGGTGGGTATTCAAATTACGCAAAATAATCTAATTTACAATAAAGTCCGGTAACAATTTAATAACACCAACGGTATAAAAGTTATAGCGCGAAAACTAAAGTTTCAAGGTCATTTAAAAATTTTAAAGTTTAAGAGTAGGTCAGCCAAATGTAGGTCAAGGTAATTTAAAATTTATAAAAAAAGGGGGGTGGGGAAGCGTGGGGTCCCTACTTTATTTTATACTACTTTATTTTATACTACTTTATTATATCTTATACTAACATGCAACGGTTACGGTGTGTGCTAGACATAAGCCATCCCACACACCTCACCGCCTTATTATATCTTATGCTACCCCTTAAATGCTAACATGCAACGGTTACTGTGTGTGCTAGACATAAGCCATCCCACACACATCACCGCCCTATCATATCTTAACCCCTACCTAAGGTTCCCCCTATTCTAACTTATACTATGTAATATTACAGTTACGATGTGTGCTAGACATAAGCCATCCCACACACCTCACCATAATACTACCCCTAACTTATACTATGTAATATTACAGTTACGATGTGTGCTAGACATAAGCCATCCCACACACCTCACCATAATACTACCCCCTACGTAATATTACAGTTATGGTGTGTGCTAGACATAAGCCATCCCACACACCTCACCATAATATTACCCCTGATAGCTAAAACACGCAGGAAATGGAAAGGTAGTTGGATTGCCATTGCGGCCGATCATTATAGAAGGGCGCCTCTTCTACAATAACCGAACGCGATGTGAGCTAGACATAAGCCATCCCTCACACCATGGCGAACATTACGTCACAGCATAACCCTGCTCATAAGAGCACGAGCTACACCTTCACCGTAATGCTAAAGCGAAACGCTGCGCGCTCGCCTATATCATCGAGCTGAAGCGGGCGGCCTTGACTTGAAGGTTGACATAACCGCCTGCTGGGACGGAGGCGGACCTTCACCTTAACCGCGCCGCGGTCGGTGACCGAGGGGGGGGGGAGTGAGCGTTGCCGTGACTTTGCCACCTAGTTCACCTTGGACGCCGAGCCGGTAGCTTCCGCTTACACTACCTTGACTACAAGGTTGCCGTGTCTGCTGTCTATAATAACCCCACTTGACCACCTCTTGTCATTCTGCCACTTGCCACTTGCCACCTTTGCTGTTAAATTTTACATTCTCATTTTTTACATTTTTCTTTTTATTTTACATTATGAACTTCTCATCCTCATCATCCAGCCATGATGCCTCTATCCTACGAGGTTTGCTCGAGCAAGAACTTGAATATACTATAAGAAGCCAACTTCAAGAAAAACAAGTGCTGGAAAATGAAAACTTCATGTCCGACATGTCCGAATTTTTTGTTTTTCATCAGACTACGCCCGCTCAACTGTCTCAGCCTGCTCAGACTCCACCTGCTCAACTGTCACAGACTCCACCTGCTCAACTGTCTCAGCCTGCTCAACTGTCTCCGCCCGCTCAATCATCCAATCAAGAAACTCCGCGTCCTTCACTAATAGTCAAAATCCCCTATCCATTTCAACCCGCACCATGTAAAAGACTGCAAACAAAAAAATTGAAGATCAACAGGCTGAAAAAAAATATCGTTTACAAAATTTTGAAAACCAAAAACAACCTTGTTCACATCCTCAACGAAGAAAAAAATACAACTTTTATCATCGACCTGCCTAAAAAATTTCGTATTCCTCCAAAGCCAAAACATCTGAAAATTACAAAGGACAGCGGCAAATTAAAAATCAATCTTTTTTAACTAATAAGTACGGGTTTCTCCATACCACAGGTTTATTTGGTCTAGGCCTGTGGGAACCTCTTTACCCTAAAAAGAGTGACCTCTAGCGTGGTGGTGAGGTTGACGTTCCTCTAGAGGCTTTAAAACTAACGAACCACCGACCAATAAATGTCTTTACCCAAAAACTAAAAAAATAATAAACCTAACAAAAAATCCGGCAACATTTTATAATCAAACTAACAGTATAAATTTTACTATGCAAAACTGACAAATTTTATTTTACATTATCACTGAGCCACCTTTCTATTTCTGGTGAAGCGAAGGCTGTTGACCCGACCACTGACGCCTGCGCCGCCAACCTTGTAGTAGCCGGTTGGTCGACCTTGTTGCGTCAGCTGGCACAGCAGATGGTCACATCCTACACTCAACAGTTCATTCTCCGCTTTGCCACCAACCTAACAACTCCTGCTTCAACATGAACCGCTCCCAGTATTTCAAAATCTGGTACAATTGTTTCTCACGTTTACAACTGCTGGGGTATCGAGTTCTTCAATCTAATAACAATCGTGATTGGTACGATGTCACATCTACAATTGCTCTAAATCCTTTTCAGCCAGTTGGGAAAAACATTCTCACTGGCATCAAACTCAACACCGAACCACCTCTTTCACCTGTTTTACCACAATTACCCCAGCAGAAACTATTACTAAAAAGACTAAGACTAAACACCAAATATCACATCATCAAACGAAAATCCAATATTTTTTACCTATACAATAAAGATAAAACCAAAATTTATATTGTTACCCTACCTAAACATCTTTCCATTTATATAAACCCAAAATACCTTGAACTTACAAAACAAGGTAACAAAATCAAAATAAAATTGTCAAAATAAAAACCCTTTTTCCTTTTCCTCCTCCAAAAGTCCACCCTGGTGGCAAAAAGGTCCTTGTAAGGACCGCCATAAAACTTTCAAATTTAGGGTCTCAACCCTTGGTGACTAACAAGGGGTCCACGTACCTCTAAGTCCCAAAGCGTTGCTGTCGGGGGGGGGGGGGGGGGGGAGTCGCCAACTGATCTCGGGCCAGGTGTGCTCCAAGGTCAACAGCTTGTATTGCCAACTGGTCGACCGATGCTGTTGCGCAACCGTTACGCAACATGGTCGGCAGCATGCGAGGTCACCAGGATAATAAACTCGGCCCAGTGATGATGTCAAGTAAAAGTTGCCAGTTTTTGCGTTTCATTCAACGCAAGTTTCGTTGGTTTTATTCCTTGGTTTTATTTTTATTTCGCCTTTTTCGTTTGTTTTTTTAAACTCGCATGATAAGGTTTGGAAACATATTAATTAAAAGATGAAACATCTTTAAAAATATCGTAACTTGTACAAAGTTAAATAAGTATTTCAAAACAATAATTTTAAGCTAAATGTTAAGAACAAATGTTTACTACTGAGATGTTTACCCTACAACATCTACATTACAACTAAAACTAAATATCAAAAACATTGCGAGGAGTCTCTTATGGTAGTGGGGGAAGACAGGTGTGCAACATATGTAGCATCGCCCTAACATTTCAATTTTAAATTAAATGTTAAGAAACAGAGTTTATATTTAATCGCAAGTGTAGTTTAGTTTTGCATTTCTTCAACTAAATATTTTAACTAAGTATTAAGAAAAGATAATAAAGTAGCATCTTTAAAAATATTGTAACTCCTACAAAGTTAAATAAGTATTTTAAGCCAAATGTTAAAAACAATTGTTTAGTACTGAGATATTCACCCTACAACACCTACGTTAGAACTAACACTACAAATCCAAAAATTGCGAGGAGTCTCTCATGGTGGTGGGGGAGGGCAGGTGTGCAGCAGATGTTCCAGGCTGCACATGTCAAGGGAGGTTGCAGCGCCACTATTGACATATCAGTTTGCTGGTAGAACTCGCAGAGTAAACATCTAAATAAACATGAGTTCTGTTTTATATGTTTCTTTTATTAAAGATGGACTTTGCATTGAAACGCAAAGTTTTCCTATTGATGCAGATCCTATACAACAAATTTTAGTACATCCGCCAGAAAGTTATGATTCCATCTACATTTCAGTGCAAGAAACAAACGACCCCCCACCACCAACAACTCCTGATGCACAGTAGGACACGGCTACCACACGTCATTAAAGCTTCAGCTCTTTACCCGAGCACACATGGACTCTGAGCTTCAAGATAATACTGTTTCTTCTACATCTACACCAACTTCCGAACAATTACCTACTACAAATGAAACTACTACAAGTCTACAAGTAAATGAAATTTCATCAACTGTTAGTTCTGATGCGCAAGCAATAATGTTATCATTAATTGGTTTCGACTAAAAATTCAACAATGGAAGAAGAAAGAAATTCGCTACTTTACAACTTGGTTTTTGTGAACCCGTCGAAATTTATTATTTGCCTACTTTCATTTTTATGTGGTTACAATTTTGGTTACCTTGTTCAGGAAATGCTAACAGATAAAAAGGAATAACATTCGCTATATTTTAAAGTTTATGTTTATGTAATTGCATCTTTATTTGGATACTTTGTAGCAGGATATTTTCTTGTTAATTTGTCAATTCCATTTTTTACATGGTATTTTAACAGACGTGAAAATCAACAAAACAACAGTTTGTAAAAAGAAGCAAAAATTATCTTGCATTTTCGGATTTTCCGAAAATGCAAGATCTTTTTTAAAAACATCCCCAAAAGACCTTGACACACTTCCGGCCATTTAAAATTTAAATACCCAGCACAGCAGGGCATTTAAACTTTAAATACCCACCCATACACGTCACAGCTACGTCACAGCTGATGACGTCACTTCCGGTCACGTGACCGGAAGTAGCTGTCAAAAAATTGACTGCCTGTCAAAGTTTGATTGGGCCAGCAGCCCCAAGTGCCCACTACTGGCAAATGTTACTTTAATAATTAATTATTCAAACCAGGTTTCTTACATTTTCCGTAGAGCAGTCATGTCAATACAACTTCATGTTCGGAATTACCATTAACTGCTGAAGATTAAATTTTAATCTTCAGGACTGAGTACTCGAAGTCAGTTGGTTAACCAGCAAATGAATCTTGTCATAATATTAATTTTTCTGGTTGAACTACACTGACACACTTTAAGACATTAAAAACAAAATACATCTATTGCGTACAGTTTCGGCCAGAAATAATAATTAAGAACGGGTTATAATTAGGTTATTAATGGGGAATTACATGGGATAGCTTTTTCCTGTCATTGGGCTGAGTGGAGTAGTCATTTTTGGTCAATAGCTACTTAGCTGTAGATCTATATACTAACCAACGATTTTCATTTAACAAATTTTAACTGTATAACTTAACTTTGTATGTTTACTTTGATGCAGGATCATCCTTCGGAGTCCCTGGACAATCAGACACAATAAGTCGCATTAGAAGATATATGACTAGAATAGGTTTCTACACTGAAATTAGTTAATTAGACCGTAATTTAGTTAGAAGTCGTTAACAATTAGTTGTGTTCTGGGGGCGGGGATTTTTCTAGCTAATTTAACGATGTTTCGAGTCTTAGAGTATAGAATTAGTTGTCCTTAAGAACTTAGGGTCCTAAATTAGATTAGCATTTTAAAATATCTACAGTTTAATGAAACCTGCTTTCCGATATTTAAAATATAATGAACCTGCCATGCTACTTATTTTAACTGAATATGTACTTTTAAGTAATATGAAGTATACTATAATCAACTTAAACCTCTAAAGTAAATTTCTCAAAAAAATTTGCAGATACTAAATAAAAGGTACACTAATGAGAGATAAAAACCTATCTTAAAGAATATTATTTTCTCTTTGAGACGATTTAAAGTGCAATTTAACAATTTTTGGTTGCGTATATCAGTAAAGTAACAAAATTTGTGTCCTTAACAATCTACAGAAAATAAGTTTACAACATCTGACATTTAAAATTCCATCGCAATGAGTCAAATGAAAATATGTAAAACATTTTTATTGCCAGATAGTTGGTCAATTAGAACGATGCAATTTCCTATCCTGATTCTGTTGAAATATAATGAAAAGCTCCTCTAACATATCGGTAATAATGTTACAGTTGATTATTGTAATCTTTAGTTACATGAGGGCAACGTTTTCATGCGCAGTCAGTCTTTAGATCTATTGGTAAAAAGAATTAACAGTGGTTCATCAACTATTAATTCGAAGAATGGAGGGGTCAACTTCTTAAGGAAAACCAAAATCTCGGGATCGGAATTTTTTATTTGTAATAGGTCAACGTAAGGTTGGTACTTAGAGTCACTAATTTACCACCCAAAGATTTATGGTACGTTTAATAAATATTCAAGCTCGCTTCAGACCATCAGCGCTTTATCTCCCACACCTACTTAAGAGATACGATGTTATTTATGACCTAGTAGGGGAATATATTGTAATATAGTGAAATACATTCTAAACACACGTGAACCACCTAGATATTCCGCACGTCGACAGTCAAAGCTGTGTGGAATGCGGGAAACGCAGAGAATCGCAAATTATGTATTATTGTAAAAGCTTTAGAGGGAGGAGAAGTACGGCAAAGAGCGACGGAAACCAACTTGGCTTTCAATCCACAACTTTATCCTGTAGATTTCTTTGATTAAAGAGTTTTTAAAATCTGTGTACACATTCAGATTTAATTTTATCATAAGTTCAGAGTTTGTTGTCGTTTTAGATGAGTTTTAGTCTTATTGTGTTTAAATTTTCAATACAAAATAGAACTTCTGAAGTTTAGTTTAACGACGTTTGGAAACCTTACTGTATTAAAACTGTCCTTTTTTGCTCTAACAGATCATGAAAGGGGTTTTGCATTATTATATATAAAATTAAAAAAAAAACTAATGTATATGCTTTTAAGATAACTTTTGTGTATAAATAATTGTGCGTATTTTCTATAAATATGTAACAGCAAAATTAATAAACCGGTCAATACGTATGATGAGCGGCTATTTATACATGATGACTTTTCCTGGCTAAAGTGATAATCACTTTAGCCAGTCGTTATTCATAATGAATTGCACGTTTTGGACTAAGTAATGAATTTATTAGAATATTAATAACTTTGACCAGACATTATAAGTAATAGCTATCCAAGGTTAGTCAATGTGATAATACTGAGTGATGTTCTACTCGGGTCGCTAGGTTAGGTTGGGTCAAGTTAAGTAAGGATAGGTTAGGTGTAACGAGACACTCTCCTACACTAGCTGAACCAAAATTATTTGGTTTTTACTTAGTACATTTGTTTTAGTAAGACAGATTATTAGTTAATAAAGTTTTAATTTGCAACGCAGACCGGCCACGAGCAGCCGTCGACTAGTTCACTAGTCAGCATCACGTCACCCTCGTCCAATCACGTGACATCGGTGATCTGATCGCTTAGAGGAGGGGGTCTCGACATGGCAGTCAATTCATGTCCGCATCCAGTACGGACAACACCTCACTCCCCTTCTTTATATTTCAAATTTCTCAAGTTCAAATTCAAATTTCTAAAAGTTATTTCATTCTATTATTATATTTTTGCTTCTATAAGTTCATAAACAGTTATTAATGTACAACCAATATTTCCAATTATTTCACTTCCCATCTTCACGCTAATATCGATCCCCGAGACTGCTCTCCGTTAAGGAGCAGTGGTGGCAGCGATACTAAATTTCCCGCGACCGTAACATAGGTTTGATTAGGTTTGTTTGATCAGGTTAGGCTGGATTACGTTAGGCTAAGTTTTAATCACAGTGACCAAACTCAGGTAGATATTATGCATAATGGCGGAATAAAGTGATAAATTAAGCCTTACTTTGCCAAAACTGTTACTATATATAGTGGCTGGTTATTCATAATAGCTGGATTATTCACTTTGGCCGTAAAATATCGACTGGCAAGTTGTATTCTGTGTAGAAATCTTATTTAGTTCATAACTGAAATTTACCCAACGTAGGCCTTATTTAACAACTATTATATTAACAAAAACTAAACTTCTATTTTTTGTCTTTGCTACAACAGCCTGTACTTAGAATTACATAAAAAGCGTTATAACACATGATAGGCAAATTGTTTAGGGGATGAGGGGAAGAGGGGGTGAATTAGGGGTTGGATCGGTGGCTGCCAGTTAACCGGGCTTACCTGATGCCTCCACTTAGGGTGGATTAGACCATCCCTGAGAGAGAGGGATGATTGTTGCCCTGACTTAATAATGATCTCAGTTACACCAGTAAATATCAGCTGCTTACTGCTCAGGATCACCAGTCTCGCTCAAGTCTATCTGGATTCAGTTTATTTGTTTCGAACTGAGCCATTTATTTAAAATTTCAAACTTTTTTGTATTTAACAATAAATTTTAGGTTTTAAGCTTGGTAAATCTCTTTATTAAGACATCCCTTTGGGTGAAGTGCTATTTACAAAAACATCATAAATGAATAGTATAGAAGGTTGAATTTTAAAGTTGGTATTGAAGGGAGCAGTTTTTTAAGATGTTGGTTGCCTATTTTTCACCATGCCTTTGCTCCACCCACATAGACTATTAATCAGTGCGTGGACGCTAACATGCAACGCCGATACAGAGCAAAAATGAGCAGTACTGTCAAAAGATTCCGGGGGCGGACGCACTCGAAACCACGACGCTGCCACTGAGTTACTGAGATCCAGCGCACTACCAACTGCGCCACTGATTCACAAAAAAAAAAAACAGCCAAGCAAGTGTATGTTTTTTGTAAAAACTTATTTTATAGCGCAATTCAAAATTTTATAAACTATAATTCTAATAATTAATCATACAGTTTCAAAAATTTGTTTTGTTAGAGATGATGTTCAACAATATCCACTCTCGTTTCATATTTATAATAATTTTTATTGACATTTTTGACTGGTTTTCAAATGAATTTGTGTTGTCATAATTATTGATAGAACCGCTCTGAAACATTGAACTTACAAATACGCGTACTTTGATACCCGCACATATTTAAATAAAATATAGATTATAGTTTTAGTTTAGACATATTAACATACTGACAAAACTACTTAATTATGACTTTTTAGTAAAAACCAAAACCACCCAAAGAAATGTCTGTTCTGCCAAGATCTCTCCCAGCATTCGGGTCTAACACAACTCAATTTGCCGGATGGCCGCGTGGTCGCATCTCTGTTGTAATCCCCTTAAACGCGCTTTTGTGACAGGACCCACCCTGTCATACAATCCTCTCGTGTGACGTCACTGTGTGTGAGACACCGCATTTCTGGGCATCCAAATATATAACCAATTTGACATTTTCTTATAAATTCCATCGATATGTTAGCCTTCATTTGTCTTCATCGACAGTTGTCATACATTGTCTACCCCCTTCTAAGATATTCATCCGGAGCTTTTCAAAATTGCGTGAACCTACATCAAAATTAAGTAAAAAATATATTTAATATTTTTTTTGAAAATTTTCTCCGGTCTAACTTAATCAATCAGTGTAAATTTTTAACACTATTTAATATAATTTTAGAACATTTGAAGTACAAATTATTATGTGCAAAAATACACTTTATTAGGGCCATCCTATACGGTCAGTATCAGTTTTGTCTTAGCATATTAAAACTGGCAGTCATTTTTGTTTTTAATGGTCAATATTATAAAAGCCAAAACTTTTACAAAATATTGTCAGGTGAAAAATGCAAAATTTAATTCTCTGTACAATACTGTTTACCTTGATTAGAGTTGTAATACAAATAATTGAGAAATTGTAAATTAGAAACTATTAGTACATGCCCAAATTTGCCTTCTTAACCTAAACAAAAATAAAAAGTCTCTACTATTTATTTATAACTCAGAAATATTATTCATTATTGCGAGGAAAATTTAATTTTTAATTTTTTTCGTTTCTTTACAATAGTCTTTAGAGTTTATTTTTATTTATTTTAAATATTTTTGTTTTAAAAAGAGGATGGAGGCCTCTTTTACCTTGTTCCCCCCACATGGGTCTCAGGCCTGTGTGTGAAGGTTATCAAGCAAAGCAAGGAGTGAGCCGGTACAACACTAGAGTGAACAGTGCTGCTAAAAGTATTCAACCACGGGAACATTTGAACTTGCGATATCGCTATCCTAGTTCCGGAGCCCAGTGCTACCTACTGTACCACAGACTCACCGTATGTCAGTTTTGAATAATAAATAAACGGTATAAGAAAACTGACACACACTTTCTCACTCAAAACCATTTAAATCATAAAAACCTATAATCGAATGAATAGTATATTTCGCAACATGGGCCGAAAATGAGGTTTTGCAGGCTCGAGATCGTGTTTCAAATTCGAGACGAAGTCGAGACCTTTCGGCCGAGGTGCGAACGCTATTTTTCACCACACTACACAATGAAATATACCCTAAATAATTAAAAAAAACTGATTATCATTTGACTCACTTGAAAACAAAACACAGCTATGACAATCATATGATCGCAACTATCCTGCCTTGAATGCCGTATAATTTTGGGATGTTCTGACGTTGTTTCAAGCAGATAAACTATCAGCTGACTTTCGGCCCTAGGGCCCCCAACGTTTTCGGTCCTGTGGCGGCAAACGGTGTGTTTCGGTCCGCGTTTGACGTTTGTAAAACAGGTGATTCCGTCGTAGTGTGGTGAAAACAAATTTACAATCATCCTACAGATAGATACTAACTTTGATCAAAATCAGTTATTAATCAACGGAGGAACCGAGTTATAGATATTTGCCATAAGAATGACACTAGGCAACGTACCGTGTCTACCAAAAAACGAAAATGTAAAATATCTCCGCAACCAGTTTACGTGGACTAATAATTCAAATTACTGAATTTGTCAAGCCAAATTTAATGGTTTTAAGTACTTTTGGTTAATCATTATAATTTTCAGTAAATTTGAAAATTTTGATTTTCAACACTTAAATTATATATTACATACAAATAGGTAATACTCGTAACAGCTTCGAACCACATACATGCCAAAATTAAGAGCAAAAACCTTTTGGAACAACAAAACATTGATGAGATTGTAATAACTATTTCTAATTGCAGCAAAGAATATTCCTGCAAAAAAGTGAACCATAAAGTTCGTTTTTATTCTTTAAGAAAGGAAACTACTTAATAGTATTTTTACTCTGGATATTGCAGGGCCGAGGGGTGGATTCGAACGGGATAACAAAGATGATGCCTGCAGGAAGTCCAAATTAGCAATGCAAATGCTCACGAATGGTCGCCTCCAATTGTTTCTTCTCTCTGCAGGATTACAATTATTGTCCCGGCTCATCGCCTTGTCTCTGTGAAATTAAAATTAGCTTCTTTAGTAATCTTGAAAGTGTTCATTTTGTAATAAAACTATTCATTATTATTATAATTTATCATAAATAAAGAAAGATACTTTTCATCACCATTTTAAAAAGTATCCCCACTTTTGTGACAGCTAGGGTTAGGACGAGGACGTAGTGACAGTATTATCCAACTTATAATATTCCTGTTGTTATTACGCCTTCAGGACGTGGTATTTCGCCGATTTGGTATTCATGGAGCAAAAACTAGCAAAAGAACTCTTGATTACTAGTATTATGAAGTTTTGAAAACTCACATAAGTAGCTTAAAGAGATTGTTTCCAGCAGCACTAACTAACTGTTGGTGATACAGTCAAACTGCGACTACTTCAAAACCTGGCTAACACAAATTGAGACTCAGCAGTGCCACGGGAGATCTTGTGTAAAAAAGTCAATGGTATTTGGGAACAACTGATTATTCTATGATCTGCAGCTCTTTTTTAAAAGTTAAAGTGGAAATAAGTATTAGTAAATGTAGTTTGAACTATGATGTTAGAAGTATAAATAATTAAACCATGAAAATGACACACGACATAAAATTAAAATTCAAATTGAATTTGTAAATTACTTATTTCCTTTGAAAATGTAAGATTTCAATGGAAGATTTGTAGTTTGGAGAGCTTACGTCTCTTAACATTTTTTTACATACAATACTCTTTATAATTAAACTAGTTTACGAAACTTAACTTCTTCATATCGTTAAAAGTGGTCTTCCTTAATGTTATTAAAATATTGAGGGAAAAAATATAAGTTTAGAAAAGGTTAAAACATATTTCAATGATCATTTAAATTGAGTTTAAGGCTATATAATAATTGACTAAAGGTGTTACCTTATCTTTATCTAAAATACTTAGGAATACTGTCACTAATAGTATTGGCTAATATAAAAATACTTAAAATACTACAAAAATATAAAAACAGGCATTAACGATTTTAAAGCATTGAAAGGTATAGACTTAACAGTTACTACACGATTCACTAAAAACCTCAATCTATTTCAACTGGAATAATCAGTGCGCTGTTTCTTTAAGCATTACATTTGATGAGTTCGGGTAAAAGGAATTTGTAAGCCTCGTAAAGGCGACCAGTCTAAGATGAAGGCGCCTCCAAGAGGGTGGTTTTTATCAGGGATACTGCGGACGGAGTTCCATCTCCTTATACTCATCTTAAGCCCTAACGGAGGGATCATCCTACTTACTCAGGATTACTGTGATTGACTCTCTTTTGAGCCTGTAAACCTACAAAGAGATAGTCCAAGCTTTGATAGAACGATACACGTAAGACACGGAAAATATCAGACTGAATCATGAGATGCACAGGTTTAGAACGCACTTTTATTACGGGTAACTTTGTTACTTTTGTTATTCATAGGTTATCGAGTGAGTAGTTATTAATAACCATAAAATTATCACCATCACGAAAAAATGAAAGCATAAGCGTGGTTTACGTCTAAGTCGATTAAACTAATTTAGTTTTATTTTTGGAGTTATTAAGCAGGATCGCTGGAAGGATGGAAGTGTAAACAGATAAACTATGGAGCAATTGAGTATTTAGGGAAGTTTAGAATCTGGACGGACTCAGCTGCCATTGATTATTGGGATACTAGTTTTTGATCCTGACAAAATGAAACAGTAAATAAGGCAATCATCACTTCCACTTAAAGGCCATCCTTCACTCAAATTTCTCTTAAAATATCACCAGGAGGTCGTAATCTGGGGAAATGGATTAATGAGGGTTGTACCACAGAAGAAATATATAATGTATACAAACTAATAATAAAAAATAAGACAAGGTATGAAAATTGAAGCAAAGTTTATAACGCTCTGATTTATACTAAAAATGGTTTAAACGAAAATGTGCATTATCATTTAGATTCTAAGACAATGAAATGATGGATGGATTTAATAGAAACGTTTTTGTAAAACAAATCTAAAAAAAATTAGAATACGTCATTCATTCAGGCTCTTTTTCCTCTACCGATACAAAATGTTACCAAATTTATTACTGAAAAATAATAATGAAAAAATTTAAAAGTAAATATAACATGTTACTTACCAAATACCGTCAACGATCCTTGTGATCCAAACCTACCCGCTACAGCAAGAATTAAAACCACATAACATTAAATTAGCTTACAAAATTGGTAAAATCATAAATCCGAGAGCCATCAATACCCCAATGTCTGAAATTAACTCACTGACCGGGGTTTATTAATAACAGTGTTGTGATTGCCCTAAAAATTCTATATAGGTGAAACGGGCAGATCGTTAGAAACCCGGTTTAATGAACATATACCTAAACCTCAAATGAAACGGCAAAAATCCACCTTTGTAGAGCACTACATCGAAAACAACCACAATGGTTGTAATCAGAATTTTAAAGTTCTACATAAATGTAAGAAAGGGCCGTATTTGAATTCCCTCGAAGAACTTGAAATTTATAAGGCTCAAAAGTTCAGTTCGGACAAAACATTAAATGACAAACTAAATTATGGTTCGAATGCCCTGTTCAATAGCAATATTTTTCTTTCAAATAATAAGGACATCACGAATGCTGATAGGGGTTGCGGACCTGGAGAGGAAGACAAAGACAAAAACAGCTGATTACGAACGAGAGGCTATAGTTTAGACCCGTTCGGTAATGTACGGCCGGCCGGTAACCCACCACGTCTCTGTGATTGTTAAAATGTTTTTTAATGAATTTGAATGTAAAGTTAATGTTTGTGGACTGTTTTAATGTCAACACAACCTTCTTGGCGAAGACATATTTGTATTTATGGTTTGAAAGTGATCTGTAAATAGGTTGAAACTCGAGTAACCAAAACTTGGATTACAAGAATCGTTGATGGCATTTGGTGAGTAACCTGTTAAATTTGGTCAAAAACTATTCTGGAGGAATCATGATATTTAAAAATTAAAGTAAAGCAAAATGTAAAGTAAAAGTAAAATATTTGTTGATAATAAAAGTGAATGGTGAAATCAAACAAATTATACACGGTAGGGTTATTGTGGATAAGATACTGCTTTCGTACAAGAAGTCAACTATTAAGCTTCATATTATAATTTGGTTTTAATAACGTTGTGTTTACTTAAGACAATCTCCTCAGTTTTACCTGGGTGTTTTACTTGAGATTTAGCTATGAATATGCAATAGCTGAACAAAGACTAAAATACCCATAATCTGAGACTTGCCTACGGCAGTGAGTTTCTAGTTATCTACGGGTCGACTGATGACTGGTGTTATCGTGTTTGTTTATATTTTTAGCTTCTGAGATCTAGTTTTGATCCATATATCAGAACGAGCACTGTATCAACTAAAGGTAAGGTTGTTAACATTTTATGAATTATGTGTTCTTTGTATTCTTGATGTTATAAAATAACTCTTTTTGGATTGTAAGTCAAACAATATTTTGTATATTATTATTTTCTTATAAAAAGTTTGTTTTGGGCCCATCATAGGGATGTATATTAATATGCTATACAAATGACTATAAACATTATAAGATATTCATTAACATTAACCCATTGCTAGTCTTGAGAAAAAATTTAATGGCATAGACAAATGTATTTTTTACTGTTTGATAATATGTAGCATACTTTAATTAGTTCAGTAATTAGGTCTATCATAGATGTATTAGATATAGATGTGTCCCATAATAGTCCCACCCTAACTTTATTCTATATATTTTTTTAAATATCAATGCCATACCATCCCCAAATATGGTTGGGTAGTTAGTACTTCATTTTGAGTGAATAATCAATTTAGGCCGCCATCTTAGATCCGCCATACTGGATCCAAAATAATTTTTTTTCAATTGTAAAAGTGGTGTTGTGGCCCATCATTTCAATCTAGATATTTCCACTGATTACAATGCTACAATCTGTTTTTAACATCTCGATTGGTTCTCAAGAAATGTACACTTTTAATTAATTATTTTCAAGAAATTTTAACATTGCAAATTGATTAGATAGGTCTAAAACCACAAAATAATGCTAGGTAGTGACGAATAACCACCATCAAGCATTGTTGAGTTATTTCCACTTAATTTTAATCACAGTGATTTTTTTGGCCACCATCTTGGATCCACCGTTTTGAAATAAGGTAAGTTAATTCAAATTTTGAGATGGTGTTGTGACCCATCATTTTACACTAATTTTTTTGCGCCGTATTAAATGCCGCAACCCGTATTTAGTTATAAAACTTAGTTTTTGAAAATTTCATATTTTTGAGATTTTATTAGAAAAGTGTAAATGTCTAAAACACTAAACATCATAATGACGTTGAAAATAAATTATTCAAAAGTGTTTTGTCATTCGTAGACCCATTTCCGTTTCATATTTATTTATTTATTCATTTAGGCATTTTTATTTATTTATTTATAGCAAGCTCCGTTAGCCTATTCAGTAGAAATATAGCCTCAGTTAAGGTGTCAGTAAAATGCTTTCTCTGACTGGTCAAGATTAATTTTCGTTCCAGCTGGAGGTGATAGGTTCCCGGTCTAATGAAGACGATAAGATTTTTTTACATGTTTGGTTGAGATAGCCTGACTACTACCATGTTTCTCTACTTATATACAGACCTTGCCCCGGACCATGGCCTACACAGTGGTCAGGAGTCGGACGGCGGAAGGCCGCAGTCGTGTCGAGCAGTTTATACAGGACCACTTCCTGCCAGACTTGCCGCTGTTCCGGGCCTTCGGGCTGACCGAGGTCCCCCCACCGCCTCCAGAGCGTCCGAGACCCGTTGGTGGCGAGGGCAACTTCTGCCTGGTGGCCTTAAGTGCCCAGGGGGACATCGTGGGGGTCGCTGTCAACGAAGAGCGTGTTGACTACGTGCAAAATCCGGACGACCCTCAACCTCCACAGGTGAAGAAGGTTGGTGTTTCGTTTTTTAATTTAGATAGAACGTCTAATTTAGATGGTTCATAAAATATGTTCCAATTTAAAAAAAAGTTCGATAAGTCACTTTTGTAAGTATGTCGTTTGATCAAACCACTCTCTATGGTCAAATTAATAAAACGTAATCCACCTATACTCTTTACGCTATATATAAAGGAGAAGGGGTTTTCTAACGGACAGCAAATCCTAAAACTGTAAGAGCTAAAGAGCTGAAATTTGGTATATGTCCTCTGGGGAAAAGAACGCGTATGCGTACTAAGAAACGGTTTTAGAAAATTCCCTTAGGGTCACGCCCTATGCTTATTCAAAGATTCAATGTTTCCAAAGCCTTAAAAACGATGACAAATTAAATCCTAAATCCAAGGAAAATTTTATGTTTTTCAACGGGAGAAATCAGTTTGATCAACTTGTAAAAAATATAAATTCCTCTCTTCATTTATTGTAATTAAAATGTTTTGAACAACATCTCCCAATCAACCTCCACTAATCCTATATGAGCAATGTTATCGCCCGTCCTTATGCTTGCTTGCACAACGATCTCAAAAACGGCTCCGAGGATTTCCTTCAAAGTCTGAAAATAAGTAATTTATGACTCAAAAACGTGTTCTATGTGGATAACTCGGCCGGAAAAAGTCTAATAACGTAATAAAACTAATTTTAAAGTTGTAAAGTTTTAACATTGCCCTTACGAGTTGCCGTAATATCAACGAAATAAACAAGGGAAGTGTAAACAAATTAAGCAATCATAACAGCTGTTTGTAAACTGCAGCCATCTAGGGAGAATACAGCTCGTGGCATAACATTGCATAGAGTAATAAAAATATTTTTATTTATAAATTTTATGATGCTGAAATATTTGATAGTTACTAGATGAACTGATAAACATGAAAAAACCGAGCAAGGCTCGGTCCACCAGGTACTCAATGAGAGATGGTGGAGCTACTGGAGTGGGTGGAGCGAGACGCCGGGCTGGAGACGCTGCCGGAGAGGACGATAGAGCTGCGGGTGTTGGCGGTCCACCGGGAGTGGCGGCGGCGAGGGGTGGCAGGACATTGGCCGAGGAGAGTGCCAGACATAACTGTGACTGTGTGTCAGATGGTGCAGCTACTGGAGTGGGTGGAGAGAGACGCCAGGCTGGAGACGCTGCCGGAGAGGACGATAGAGCTGCGAGTGTTCGCGGTCCACCGGGAGTGGTGGCGGCGAGGGGTGGCCAGGACATTGGCCGAGGAGAGTGTCAGACAGTAACTGTGACTGTGTGTCAGATGGTGGAGCTGCTGGAGTGGGTGGAGAGAGACGCCAGGCTGGAGACGCTGCCGGAGAGGACTATAGAGCTGCGAGTGTTGGCGGTCCACCGGGAGTGGCGGCGGCGAGGTGTGGCCAGGAAATTGGCCGAGGAGAGTGTCAGGCAGTAACTGTGACTGTGTGTCAGGTGGTGGAGCTGCTGGAGTGGGTGGAGCGAGACGCCGGGCTGGAGACGCTGCCGGAGAGGACGATAGAGCTGTGGGTGTTGGCGGTCCATCGGGAGTGGCGGCGGCGAGGGGTGGCCAGGACATTGGCCGAGGAGAGTGCCAGACATAACTGTGACTGTGTGTCAGGTGGTGGAGCTACTGGAGTGGGTTGAGAGAGACGCCAGACTGGAGACACTGCCGGAGAGGACGATAGAGCTGCGAGTGTTGGCGGTCCACCGGGAGTGGCGGCGGCGAGGGGTGGCCAGGGCATTGGCCGAGGAGAGTGTCAGGCAGTAACTGTGACTGTGTGTCAGATGGTGGAGCTACTGGAGTGGGTGGAGGGAGACGTCGGGCTGGAGACGCTGCCGGAGAGGACGATAGACCTGCGAGTGTTGGCGGTCCACCGTGAGTGCCGGCGGCGAGGGGTGGCCAGGACATTGGCCGAGGAGAGTGCCAGACATAACTGTGACTGTGTGTCAGATGATGGAGCTACTGGAGTGGGTGGAGCGAGACGCCAGGCTGGAGACGCTGCCGGAGAGGACGATAGAGCTGCGAGTGTTGGCGGTCCACCGGGAGTGGCGGCGGCGAGGGGTGGCCAGGACATTGGCCGAGGAGAGTGTCAGACAGTAACTGTGACTGTGTGTCAGATGATGGAGCTACTGGAGTGGGTGGAGCGAGACGCCAGGCTGGAGACGCTGCCGGAGAGGACGATAGAGCTGCGAGTGTTGGCGGTCCACCGGGAGTGGCGGCGGCGAGGGGTGGCCAGGACATTGGCCGAGGAGAGTGTCAGACAAGCCCGAGATGCCGGCTACCAGGCGATGAGAGTCTGCTGCACCAGCGAGTACACGGCGAGGCTGGCGCGGTCGCTGGGCTGGCAGCAGCATTACCGACTCCGGTACCAGGACTACCCCTCCAGGGCGGGGGTGGACGTCGTATTGTCACCAGAACATCCACATTTGTACATATACTTCTATTTCGTTTATTTATAAGTCGTAGTTATGTCCAATTTAACACCTATCAATAAAATAAACTATTAATTTGCTGTGTTTTCTTTAGTAATCCGAATAACATGCTGAGATCTGATTAATAACAACAAAATAAGGAGGGAAATATTGTTTTATTCTTTATATTAACCTTACCTAAATGCTAAATATAAGACATTTGCTATTTAGGAAGAACATAACACATCTTATTCCTCAGCTTGTCTTTTCTCGACCGATGTAATAATACTCTTATTAATAAAAGGCAGATTTTTCAGATCGAATTAGAATGACTCATATGTTGATCATACATTTTCTGTGTTAAAGGAGATCTAATCTTTTTGTCACAAAACAGAAGATATATTTCACTCTCATTAAACATGATATATTGTAATGTGTATCAGAATACTTTCATGCGCATTTATTTTGTCAATTTTGAGAAAAAAAATTGCCTTAGTCTAAATTATTAATCCGCTCTACTCCAACCGTACTACTTTGCCAATCAGTTTGTTGGATAATCTCCGTAATGTATTGATACAGTGAGGGTCCCTCTTTTCACTTTGGACGCCGCGCACGTTTGTTCCGCCATCTTGATTACGTGTTGCTTTTTGCAGACACAGATAGCTCCTTGGGGGAGACATTGGCGATAAACGTCGATGATTCCTCACACAACTTCTTCATTCTTTCTTCGTTTGCGGGAAGTCACAGAATATTTATTTATGAATTGTCTCATCGTATCTGTTTAGCAGAAATACTATGAGTTTTATTTAAAACAGATAAAGAGACTTTCGTGGACTTTTATAGGTAAAATATCAGAAATCGTTTTTATAATCTCATCAAACACTCGATCTACAGTATCTACTTTAGCTTTGAATTTTTCCCTAAGAGAATAATGTTTGTTGATAGATTGTTGGGGGAAAATGGAAAATATTTGCTATTTGTCGTAACTAGAAAAACAATTATGAATAAATATCATAATACAATTTACTTTTTCCTCCGACCCGTCACGTTTAGTCGCATTTTACTCAATGTCATGAGGGAATAAATCAATAATTTATCTCCAAGTGAAAGTAAAATGATTACTTTGTCTTCACAAAGTGAAAAAGTGAACCCATAAGAATAATATCGAAATAAAAAGTTTAAAAACCAAGTGTCTTAAATTTTTTTAGGATAGATATGTTACAGCTCAACGGATTTTAGGCGCTAACAGTTGATTAGTGACAGGAAACTTCCAGCTCAACGGAACAACTGATGCTAGTTTGTTAACATTTCTGTGCCAATACAATAATTATTTTTGTATTGCATATTTATTTATCGGTGCAGTTGGGGAAACTTTGTGTGTTTTTTGGTCGCAAAGTACACATTACCACACTGTACTGTATACAGAGAATACATTATATAAAGTGACCATATTTTTACAAATGGTAGGAAGACGATAGTACTATAATTTGAAACCAAGGATCTTTCCTCTAATTACGAGCCACTGTATCAGAAAATTAAAAGTAAACGGTATCAGCAAACTGACACATTCTTTCTCCCTTAAAGCCATCTGAAGCAAGCAGCCCTAAGTAAAATAAAACAAATTTACATTAACAAATGACGCACCAAATATTATCAAAATCGGTCAGTAACTAACGGAGTTATTCGTTTTTTAATATTTACCATTGCATTTGATGACGTACTGTTTTTACTGCCAAACGAAAGTATTAATTATCTCAGGCACAAGTTGACGAAGACGTATAATTCAACATACTGGATTATATATATATTTTTTAAATCCAAGTTTTATAGATGGAAGTATATTTTGATTAATTACAATTTTAATTAAATCAGAAATAATTTTTTTTGACACTTGAATACCCATAACATTTTACAGACATACGGGTGGTGTCATTATGTTTGTCACCTTGAGCACTAAAAACCGATAAATTTTTATCAAAGTGGTTAGAGCCGTTTCTGAGATATTTAGATTCACTTAGTTTTTTATGAGTTGTAATGGGTTAAATAACCTTAAAGATAAAAAATAATAAAAATCGGAGATATCGCGGTTTGATACATACATGGAAATTTCATGAAAATCGTTCCATTGGTGTCGTCTCTGTTTATATACATCTACATATACACGGACAGACACCACTTCGGAAATAACTTTTTTGATTCGGGTAAAACCAATATATCCACAAATAAAAAACCAATATATCCTATGACAACTCAAATTCGAAAATTTTAACGAAAACAATACTCTCTCCATATACTATGCATTGGGGGGAGTATCTAGGGACCAGTATAAAGAGATTCATAATATTCCCTCAGAGATCAAAAAAATCAATATATATTTATCGATTTTTTTAAAACTAGTACACAGACTACGGACGGTCCGATTTGCACAATAAATGGGCAGTTCAAATTAGGTATTATTTTAGATCAATTTTTAATCAAACGCCTTAAGAAATTCCATTTCTTAAAAAAATGATACACAATTTCAACCTCAAAAACGGTTGTGATACTGTGCATTGTGAAACCACTTAGGTATATTTTCAATAACTTAGATTAAATAATGTTCGTAAAATGTACTAAGAGCATGGACTAGTTTCTCTCTGTAACCACTGACAAGGATGCCTTAAGTAGTTTATTACATAAAGTAAACTAAGAAAACAATCGATTAAACCACTTCTTGCATTTCAAAATATGTAGGATTTTTTCTGATCGGTTTTTTTGGTAATCAGGTTGTGGAGAGATTTCTACTAATTATGACGCATGGTGTAATTACTCGTAGCAGCTACGGTTGTTTACCCGCGCGCCATTTGCGAGCAGTGAGAGAGAACGACTGTGAAAATGCAGACTGGAGCTTTGGTGAGAATTATGCTTTAATATGTATTACACTCTTTGGCGCTTTTAGAATTTGTAATAGTAGGTTACAATTAAAGCAATAAACTGCAGTTAAATAATAAGATAAGTATTTAATGCAATGTGTCCGTTGGAGTTTAAAATTGTGGATAATAAAGTACACCCCGTTCTCAGGTAGAGTGGGACGTGAGATCAGTAGCAAGTACCTGTCACATTTTAAAATTAGTATTTGAAGGGGGTTTTTGGAACATTTCTTCAATTTTTTCGTTATTGTGGTTGATTGTTCCGAATATCTTCATGAAAATCATACAAACTGACTTTTTTTAAATGCTTGAACACTTTGCATAACAAGCCAAACATTTATTTTTATAATATGTAGTAAGTATAATTCATTGAATTCATTGTTTACTAAATTTATTATCATAGTTTACAACGAACAAAAATAGAGGTGAGATGCACAAAATATATTATGTAGTAGTATGTTGTAATAAAAATGTTTAAACGTACTTGTGTGATGGTAAACATTTTGTACGGGTGTATTTTACACAGTATTAAAAATACATTCGTTTGAATGTTGCATTGAACCTGTATGATTTGTGTTGCAAAACAACCTCTGTACACCTGAATGCCATAATGCAAAGGTATGATTCATTTAAGTCAAGGTATAATATTATATAGTCTACACACTGGACCTTAATTTGACTGGAGTGTCCTTACAATAAGGCTTTCAGTTACCTAATTTGGATTGAGAACCTTCTATTTTTTAAGTCTCCATGATATATTCATTACAAAAGAGCAAGTAAGATCGTAATTAATTTTACGATTTTTATATTTGAATACCTATTTTGTGAACAGCTATTGAGGAGATTTCGCGGCTTTAAAATAAATACCTGCATCGGCTATTTTTTATGACAATCATTTACAATACGCATTTAATATAAGTTTTATAACACCCAATCCTTTAGTCCTTTAGCTATGAACCCACATAATACTTTTTCCCTTGTATCTAGTTAATGTTGTAGATCAAATATAGCATGTTGATGAAACATTAAAGTTCTTGAAGTTTCATCGATTAAGGTGATCTGTTTTAATGTCTCATCTTTATTGCCCTAAAAAGAAACGATTCTTCATTGCGGTGGCTTGTATTTTTTGTTAAGTCACCTAAGTTTTTGTTGCAGATCTTGGTGTTGCTGACGTTGAACTCGGCACAGAGAGGCGCTCTTGCAGAGGGACCGCCGTCGACCCAGGAGGACCTGGGCGAACAAATCCTCAAAAAGCAAGAAAAATGCGAGCGCTTCATCGGCGAATCGATTAACGAAATCTTAGATCTTGACGAAATCAACATCCATGACATGCCGATCCCTACCAACAAATACCACGAGTGTAAAGATGAGCTAGACAATATGAAACGAGAGTACATGAAGACCTTCAGTATCGATAAGTCTACAAACACCGATTTCTTCCCAATTAAAATCAAAGATGGATCAACGGTATTGGTAACTACGCCGGCTCAAGAAGGTGCTGAAATCAAGCATTTGGAATTCGATGAAGTCGAAGAACTCTGCGTAAACTCCAACATATGCTCCGAAATATTAAGAGAGATGGAAAAGGAGACGGATCGAGAAAAAAAAGCCTATTTAGAAGGAAGATTCTCTCACTGTCACATTTTACTTGACGAGATAAAACAAAAGTATGTAGTGAATAAGAAGTTGGAGGAAGAGAAGCTGAAAGAAGAAGGGGGTATGACAGTAACGTGTGCGGGAAAACGTCTCGTGATGCCCCTGCCTCAAGTTATAAACTCTCTGGGGTACCATTCCACTCCGAATGGCGTGTTCGGGGAGCAACTAAAGGACGATGCTGGATACCAATCTGACGGTGAAGCAGCCACTGCTCCTACTCCTCTCAACAAGCCAAATAATTCGGAGGAACAAGGAAAGAAAGAGGAAGAGAAGAAAGAAAAGGAAAAGGAGAAGGTGGAAGAGAAGGAAAAGGATAACAAGAAAGAAGTAGAGAAAAAACACGACCATCATAAAGAACCTCAACCAGAGGTGAAAGGGACCCCAAGCGAAGCTAGTGCTTATAAAGCGAACTTAGTTGCTGGTGTTCTAGTGGTTTTTGTGTTGGTAAATATTATGTAAAGACATTTTGATGTTGGGAAAAACTGACAAAAGCAGCATGTTCACTCTTTTTACAAATAATTATAAGTAAATAATTTGAATTATATTGATATTATCTTAAGAGGTGGTGGTATATCCTGAGATCTTTGGTAATAACAATCTTTGAAAAATGTATCATAAAATACCTACACACCACTGCATCCTAATATCAAGAAAACCCATTACATTGCAAATTAGAGTACACATGATCCTGCTCGAAATCAGAAGTCAAAATTTATGTTAATCAATGTTTTAATAAAAGTGCCCTTAATATAAATACTGTAAATTTGTATGTAGGCCTACAAAATGATGGAGAAAACTGAAAAATTATTCTTGGATTTAAAATTTGTTGATAGATTTCCTATTAATATTTTGAAGTTTACATTTAAAAATATAATGCCTATTTTGAATCGTAAATATTTTTTAATTAAAATACCGTGTTTATGAATGTTAATTTTTTTAGCAAAATTTTAAAACACGTTAGAAGAAAACATAGTTATTAAAATGAAAAAGAGTTTTATTTTAAACTCAAGACGACAAACTCAGTTTATTTCAAATAACGAAAACTCTATCGACTTGAACGGTTAACATTTTTCGATGATAATAAGTTGGAAAGCTAACAACAATTTAAACACACAATAATTACTTGAACAAACTGTGATATGAGAAACTGCGATTTAAAAACCATGGGATTAAAAAAATCCCTTTTCATTTTCCCTTAGTAAATTGGAAACATCTTGGGATCAGCGTGAAGATCCCCGGACATTCTGATGTCACGTTTGAATCTTAGCTTTCGCAGAACCTTTAACGTAAAAAAATAATTGCTTCGCAGTGTTGTATGGATCTGTTGTAGTAAAAAACTTATCAACCTTATCGATGCGATGGTTTGAAGTGTTATTTGTGGAAAAATTGCAAGGCCTGGTTAATTAATGCCATAACCACTTCCCTAAAAGCGACAAAAATACGGAGTTCCAGGCCAATACAAAATGGTTTCTTTTAATAACGAGTCCTAAGGTAATTAGCCTGATGTAAAACCTGAATTGACGTGGCACTGTTTCTTACTGCCTTAATCAAACTAAGAAACCTTTAATGAATTCCATTTTGACATTAACTATCGTGTGTGTTACATCAGCTCTTACTTCTAGTGCTTTAAAGTTAAACGTTGAGATGTTGAGATTGTTGCTACAATACTTTTCAAGTCTCTGTGTCTGGTTTTGGTCAATTAGGAGGGCGAGTAGGATGGCGAAGTACTCGGCAGTCAAGTTAAAACATATAAAAGAGTCGAGTGGTGGACGAGTTAACTAATAAACTACATTATAAAATTAAGCAAGCAGCCTTTCTTACTAACTCGACCTTATAGGCTAATTTACATTGTTTGAATAACTCGGCCGCGCTAACTCGGCCGAGTAACTTATATCAGCTGGTTACGCATAATTTAGAATTAGGTTTTCCAGTCAACTCGCCACCACTCGATATTTAATCTGTTTACATTGGGCCCACTGCCGATAAAGTACTAACTCGTCTTCCTACTTCATCTTCTTCTGTCATTTCCTGGCTTAAGCCTATGTGACTGATGCAACTCGGCCTTATGCCAAAGTGAACCGGTGGAATTGGAGAGCGAGCTAGTCCCCTTTTACACTAGGTCACTGTTAGGCCTACCCGTAACAAACTGTGTCCGGCTACTGTTTCTAGCCACTCACGAGGCATTGTCGCTTATGGAGCCTTTTATACCAGGCGGACACAGTTGCCCGAAGGGACACAGAGGCCGAACGGTGTCTAATCGCGCAACCGATGTCGGCCACCGAGAGCAACTGACGGTGGCCGACACTCGAAGTGGCGTTGAATCAAATGGGGCCGTTTATAGATTAGGCCACTGTTACCCACCACAGTAACCAGCCAACGCATGCGCGCGCAACGTATTTCGTCGCTAGAACGAAGCCGTTTTTCACTTTATTTAAGGACATGAAATCTTTGGGTTGTGTCTTTGGTGGTAAACTTTTCCGCATCATACGATGATGCTTTCCTGATGTCATTACAAAGGTCCAACAGTTCATCAAATGAGGTTTTACACATTCTAAAGTAGTTGAAAATGTTTCTTTTATCGGCTTACAACTCATCAAACGGAGTATAATAGAGTCCTTTATCCGCTTTTGTGGTTGACACCGGGTGAACGTGAATATTCCGCCTCCTTCTTAGCCTTCTTATCCTAATTTGGAGAGCGAGAAGAAGGTAATCCTCTTCTCTTCCCTTGACATCATCTTTCTCAATTGGCACGAAAGAGTTGGTGGGAAACAGTGTCCGCTGCAGTTGCTCGAGCAGACACAGTTTCTGGTAACAGTGGCCGGCCATAGTAACGGGCAACAGTGGCCTAGTCTAAAAGGGGCCTTAGTACTTGAGCACCAACTCGACACTGTAAACAGATGAGCGAGTCGCGTGGAGGAGAGTAGGCTCGCAAGCTCAAATGGGGAATTATACTGTATGATTCTAGCTCCTCGCCCGAGATACTCGACCAATGTAAACCGGCCTGAACAGGGCATTTCAAAATTGGAGATTTTACATTCTTTGGACGGACAAACTTTAATTAATAATTTTGATTACAAATACAATAAAATGAGGAATAATCAACGTTAATTTTACTAGGGTTAAGTGCATTCGACATGTAATCCAAGTGAAACACGGCATACGTCAAAACGGTAATCCATTTCTTGCTGAGCATAGGTAAAAGGGTCTGGAGTATTGGCTGACAAAGTTATAAATTATATCAGGTGATCAGCTGACATAATAAAGAAACTTTATTCTTTATCCAATGCTATACATATATGTATAAATGCTATATGTATAAATCGTGCTTGGCCTAATCAGGCCTAGTAGGTTTCTTTCTAGTAATATGCATATAAAATTTGTGCTTTTATTTTTAAATGGCATGCATTGATCTTGTTAGGTGCTGTTTCCTTTCATGGAAAATATTGAAGGTATTATACTGAAGCAGTAGACAATACATCGAAATGATTCTGGAATAGTGTATTTACGTACTTATAAATGACAACCCCTCCTGCTTTTTGTACAAGTTAAAAAGTATAATCTATGGACACCCACCCTAACTTTAATTACTTTTTGAAAAAAAAAATGAACTTGTTTAACTTTTTGAAACCAACATATAATTAGTGACATGATCGACTTGATTCAGTTTCTTCCCTCTCAAAAACAAGCGATTTATTGGAATGACAACTTCAAACAAAGACCAAGACTTTGGTGAAAAAAGTAAATAAAAAAAATAAAATAATAATGTTGTAATAACAAATTTTAACGTGCATGTGCAGATATGTAGGACGTGTGGAGATGGACGAGGTAGAGTAATTACGGATCAAACACTTGTTACATATGTTTGCAGCTCAGTTGTGTACCAATATGCGAGTCATCAACAAGGTCATGCTGCCTGTACTCTGGGTAAAACATTTCTATTACATGATTACGTTTTAAAAGCCTAGTTTAATGACGGGTTTTTAAAGTAATGATCTTAATTTTTGTTAAGTAGAAAGATATAATTACTCCACGCTAAAGATTTAGAAAGGAAATTTTAGTTTACTGTTTTTATTTAATTAATATTATTGCATCATCAGAGTAAAAAAACCTACTACCACTGTAATATACTTAATAAGAAATTCGAAAAATAAATTTGAAAAAATGTAAATGTGAATTGTGTTGCTAAAATGAACAAAAAAAACTTATCGATTAAACGGTGAATTTGTGAAAATAAGAAAAAAAGCCTGCATTTTTTTTAAATGTTGGAAATGCCAAAAAGAACCACACTACCAAACTACATTGCTATCGAAAGATGTGTCATTTACAACGTGTTTTTGTATGAAAACAGATTTTGGCATTCACAGAATTTGAAATATGCTGTCTGAAAAATTAAAAATTTCGTAATGTTTTTCACAAAATACAATTCTAGTTTTTAGCGAATTTCCCCTATAGGGAAGAAGCTGTTACCGTAGGTCTCATGGTAAGACCTAAGCCTAAAACCATCATAACTTTTCTTTTTGAGGTCCTCAGATGCCAAAAACACCATTCGTTCACTTTCATAAATATATATATATATATCTATATATATATATCTATATATATATATATATATATGTGTCTTTAAGCACGATAACTTGCGCAAAAATGGTTCAATCGGAATGAAATTTGGCATAGACGTGTAAAGTAGTAATTATTCGGACGAGTTCGTAAACCAGCCCGATCGGACCACCGGAAGGGGGGGTAAAGGGGGGTAAACCCCCCCAAAAATGGGTTTTTTGAGATTTTTACATAGAAAAATAAAATTTTTCAAATTTTTACTGTCACCATTGAATTCAGCCCAAAAAAACAAACAATTTAGTATTTTGAATCATGGCTCTATGTCCATTGGTTGCCGAGATATTGAAAGTGGTAAACACAGTACGTTGTCCCAATGTTAACCTTATGGGAAATATGTAAAATTCTATATCTCGCTTATTTCTCAACATATCTTGATAAAACTTGGTAAATGGCTTCTTCTATTTCAGATCTACTATATATTGAATTAAAACCACCCAGTTTTAATATACCTGTAGCAGCAAACCTCCATACTCATTCCCCATGTTATTCTTATGGAGCTTACAAAAACATGTCAAATCTCGCTATGTTGGATCGAAATATGTTGTTTTGCACTTGAAATTCGCTGAGTATGCAGGTCTGCTGCAACGGGGGTATTTACATTTTCTTTTATTATTAATGATTTTTGATGTTGATTGCGATTCAATGGCATTTGCGACCGAATATAAAATTTAAATAATTTGATGAACGTTTTGTTCAATAGTTGCATTTTTTATTTTACAAATACTTAAATAAAAAATTTACATTCAATTAATATTCTCAACTTTATATATTGCTTCATTAAGGACAATATTAGGCTATTTGACTTTGCATTGTCTAATTAAATAATTTGCGAAATATTGTAAAATTGTGACTTTAACGGCCTTCAAAAATGTATTTGATAAAGTAATTGTTTAATACATACAATACCATCTGACGAGATGGGGGGGGGGTTTAGTTTAGCAAATAATATTCCTTTTTGGGCCTTGAAGTTTTATAAAGGGAATGAAATCTTAAGTTTTTGTTTTGACTTAGAATGTTTTAATTTAACTTCTTTCCTTTTGTATGCTTATTGTTGACGTATACGCCGGCCCAAACAACAACATACTTAAAAAGATCCCTCGTTTGTCGCTTAAGACTATATAAGTTTCAATTTTATATGATATTGATGTTCGTTTTATTGACCTGATTGAATACACAAGCTTATAAAAAAAGAACAACAACACATAGTTTTTTCCTCTTCCTCCTTGTAGGGAAGGTCTCGCAACATGTTCCTACACAAGTTATCATATTCATTTTTAATAAGGGATATTGATTATATATAACACAAACGGAAGGAAAAACGGCAGTCATAAACATATTTTTCCCATAATTTTTTAGAACTTATTTCGTTATCTAAATTATTAGGACAAATAGAGTTTAAAAAAGTAAGAACTTTTTAGGCCCAGTTATGAGAAAGCGCTAGTTAGGAATATAAATTTCGTGCAAAGTAAAAACACAGAATAAAGCCTTATGTTAATATTACAAAACATTCAATTTTTCTTTTTAGATTAAGTTTTGATAATGTTTTTGATAGTTAAAAAAAAGTTTAAAAATATTGAGTTTGAGCATGGCTCTCTCAGGTAAAGAGGCCAGGGCCTTTGAACTGGCAACTTCAATCTGCAAGGGATTTTTTTTTTCAAATTAAAAAACCCATCCATGCTATAAGAGAGTATGTATTTTGAACTCTTTGGTGCATTATTGCCATTTGCTAGTGCCTCGGCCTTACTAGAGATAGCTAAGGTTAAAGACCACCGAGGTAAAAAAGTAAATGTTAAGGGTAATAAATAGTCGCGATTACTAATGTAAATTTAATGGAGCCTATCGCACAATAATTCATAAGCAAATAAATAATCCAACCAGATAGATGATTCCAAAATATTAATAGTTTTTAATTTACCGTGCAATAGCCCACTAATAGCAAAAATAGTTGTTTATGTCTCCTTTTTTACATTTATTCAATGATCAATCCTGGAACTATTCAAACAGTTTTTCGGGTTGCGTTTCCTTTATTTACACTGATTACTCACTTTCAACCATCAATTTGGGTACGTCATATTGGATACATACGTAATAATTCAGGATTGGTATGAAAATTCAGAAAGAGTATTATAACATAAAAAGAGAGATTTATTTAAGATATCGTTAAAACCCTAGCCAGGCTAAGGACAGTCGAGTTTCTGAGTTGTAATTTTGAAAATTGTATGCAATAGTTTATAGCACTTGACTTTGATTATACTCTTAACATAATCTTAGATGAATTAATTCGTAATCTAGTGTTTAAAACAATGCAATTATAATAACATTTTGTTTAAAGATTGTTGTCATAAAGCATTAAAGAATCTAGCCTAAAAATAGAAGATGAAATTAAAGACAGTATACTAAAGTATACAAAATAAATAATGCAATGTCTCAAACAGTAAATTGATCAGAGTATTGCCTGTTAATTTAGTATTCTTCAATATGTTTACTCAAAAATATATTGAAAATAATACCCCATTACTGACTGATACATCTAATAGAATTACTGCGGCAATTTAGGCGGGGTCTTAAACCAGGTAAATGTTATATCAAATGGGAAGAATAAATGCACCACCAAACAGAATAAAACTCTTTTTGCTTACGTTTACCAAAGGACATGGCAGTTATTTAGTAATATTACTCTTTGATAACACTAAGAAACCTGCAAATTATTAATGAGCGAAATTGTTATGTTCTCAACATTTATTTACTAGCTAAATAATCATTAATTTTTTATTAAGTTTACATACAGTTACTTCAAGCAATAGAATGGGAAATAACGATAAATTCTAATTTTGCCAAAGACTATCAGTCGTTAGCCGGAAGAGGTGTGACTTTCAAAACAGTGAGCAACAATAAGTAAGGCTTTTATAAAGGTTTTTGAAAGTCAAAAAATAATTTAAGTTAACATTTTTATAAAGATCCTGGCTATTCAAACTATAAAATAAATATGCTTTAAATGTTCATACATGTTTTCCAGCTTCTTATGATCTTCATCGCTTCTGAAGTGTCTTCTGAAGTGTCTACTAAGGTACCATCAAATACGATCTCTGAAGTATTGCCTGTAGCATCGTCTGAGAAGTCTACTGGAACATTAGCAAAATCGTCTTCTGAACAGCCTTCCGGAGCATCTCTTGAACCGTTGCTTCCAGCGTCGTCTGCAGTTTCTATTTCCTTTTTATCTAAAACTTCTTCTGAACCCTCATCTGAAGCATCTCTTGAAGCCTCATCTGAAGCGTCTACTGAAGCCTCATCTGAAGTATCGTCTGGAGCTTCAACTAAAACTTTGTCTGAAGCGTCAACTGAAGTCTTGTCTGAAGCTTCTACTGGAGCGTCTTCTGGAGCTTCTACGGAAGCTTCGTCTGAAGCTTCAATTGAAGCGTCGCCTGAAGCTTCTATTGAAGCGTCGTCTGAAGCTTCTATTGAAGCGTCGTCTGAAGATATACGTAATGAAGTAGGACTGTCCTCAGATCTAGAATCATCCGTCTTCAAGTTGGCAGATTCCATTTATGACCAACAGAAAGTATGTGATGCATATGTCGGAGAAGCAATTGTCAACACTATAGAAAACGGTTCAACCAACGAGCTGCCCAAGCCGAATGAAAAATACAGTAAATGCATGAAAGAGCTCAATAGACAGAAGAGAAAATACATAAAATCATTTCTTGTTGGACTAAATTACCATTCAAAAGGGTTTCCTATCAGACTTTCTAATATGCGAGAAGTTACTCTTCCATTTCCTTCTTATGAAAGCTCAGATGAAGACACAAAGCTTAGGTTTGATATCCAACAGCAACTTTGCATGACAAATCTACTATGCGAAACTCTTGCCAAAATGGAAGTTAAAACTGATGAGGATATAGAGGAACAAAAAAAGTGCATGGCACGTTGTTTGAATGTTTTAAATCACCTGAAGCTAAAATATATCGATGTAAATAATGAAGAAAAGAGTGAATTTGAGAAGGATCAAAGGTTGACCCTTGTATGTGCAGGTGGCGAGGTTGCATTACCACTACCAGCAAAAACGACGAGAAAAGACAATGAAACACCCCCACCAACCATGACCTCTGAGGAAACCAAGATCAGTTTTTTAGATAAAGGCAAGGAAGAACAAGCACAACTCTCACAACCTTCTGCGTATGTTTTGGCTGATTTTACTTTCGATAAACAGAAGGAATGCGATACCTATGTCAATAAAACAGTTTTGAAGACCTTAGAAACAGGCACCACTGAGTTCCCCAAACCAGACGAAAAATATATTCAATGTATAAAAACTCTTAATACTTACAAAAAAGAATACATAAATCACTTCCTTCTAGGAATGAATTATTATTCAAAGATCTTTCCATTGATGCTTCCCAATAAACAGTTCATCACTCTGCCAGTCCCTCCCAATACAGGACTTTCTATCGATGTAGACTCTGACTTCGATATCGAACAAGAAATCTGCGTGACTAATAAAATATGTCTTGCTCTTATAAACCATAAGTTTTCAAACCTAGAAGCTGCAGATATAAATGATCGAAAATTGAAGGTTTTCCGATGTTTGAACTTTTTAAACGACTTAAAGCATAAGTACATCAAGGTGAAACAACTTAATGAGTTGGATAAAGGGCAAGGGTTGCCTCTATCGTGTACATATGGGGAAATCACACTCGCCCTCCCAGAAAAGAAGGAGTACGTAATGTTCAGAGATAGCCCTCCTCCTACAGTGTCTGAAACTCCAAAAATTATGTATACTGATGAAAATCATAAGCGGAACAAAGACCTCAATATTGACGAACCGGTGAAGATTGAAAGTTTCTCAGGAAATAATGACGATGCGGATCAAAATAAAATAAAATTGAATGCTGACAAAATGTTTGAGAAGAAGGCGGCTGATGAGCAAGAATATAATAACGATGTTCGTGATAACAAAATTAGGGGTTTCAACGAAAAAGAGGAAATCAAAAATACAAAAAGCAAAACAGAAAAAACAGCAGAGGAAAATAAAGATAAAACGATAGAGCCATTCAAGAGTAATAACGCATTCGAAGAAACCAAAGTATCACCCGATGATATCGACGCCACTGCAACTGAAGCACCAGCAACCACAAAGAGATTGCCTAAAGTGTTAAGTGGACCAAAAAATAACGGTAGGCACTTGGAACTTACGAAATATGAAACAAAATATGTACCTAATAATCCCATTGACAAGGTTATGCAATTTAAAGAAACTGAGCGAGCAAAGAAGGCAGAATTGGGGATCAATACATCAAAAGAACAAGGATTAAATTCGGTGAGTCGTAGAATATAAATTTTTTTACTATTGAGAGACATTTTACCTAGATTTTTAAGCTACACGAAGGTCCCACAGAGGTCCTATTTTATACTATAGTAGGTAATTTAATGAAAAAATCCGGACTTTTTTCCTTCATTAAAAGTTCCCTGCTTGGGAAAATATTTTAAGATTTCCGATTATTGCAATTGAAAAAACAGCGTGTTTCTAAAATACCTTCCCAATTTAAATCGTAATGTTACCCTATTATTGATTCATAGGAAATAGAGATACCGTGTCCACTTAATATAAATTAAATTCAAAGTTTAAACATTGATAACAAGGTAGTGATGTGTTGCAGATCGATACTAAGTCTTATTAAAACATTGTAATAAATAGTACAATGGGCTAATAAACTAATTATATTAATATTAATTAGCTTCTGTAATGTGTAAATACTTGACGTTCTTGTAACAATTTAAACCCGGGACCACCGAGTTTCCACACACTAAGTAAGACCTCATGGTCATATAAACGTGGACAGAGCAGGGCGAAATTTAGAGAATAATACTGATTAGGTAAGCTATGCTGTGTCCTCTGACCACCTCAATCAATTTAATCACGTTATGCAAAACAACTCCTAAACTATTAGAGATAAACAAATGTTAAAAACAAAAAATTTAGAAAATTTATTTTCACGCTAACGAGTTTCCATCAGATTGAAGATTGGATCACTCATTTAAATGTTACAATTTAAAATGTACCGTAGGTACAGTCCTATTTCGTCCAAAACTACAACTGTTCTAAAACTACCCTAAAATATAATGTTTTGAACATTACGTTCCAATCGGACAACCTAAAACGAATTTCCATGCAAAATTTCAAATTTTTGGGTATAGTAGTTTGTGATGTCAGGTCATAGGTATTTGACCAATATGTACTATAAGAAGATAAAGCATAAGTTACGTGGTAACTTGCACCACTGAAGCCCCTCACACAATCAAGCGATTTATGCTTTTAACTATAATAGGTAGCAGTTTAGATTGAAGACGTCACATGTAAGTGTGATTTTATAATGATTAAAACATTTATAATCTGATTAAAAATTTCAGAATGACGAAGAAAAAAGAAGACAGCAGCTAAAATCTCTTGGAGACAATATTATTCTGCTGGAAAAAGACTGTCAAGAACTTTTGGAATTCGGAGAAAGGCTACTACAGCACAAGATTCTCAGTTCGTTGACGAATTTAGAAACCCACTACAACGAGTGCATCAGAAAGTCAGACGCTTTAAAAACGATTTACATCGAGAACCAAAAATTGAACGTTACGTCTTATAAACATTTTTTTCCCCTGACTCTTTCCACGGGTGAGTCAAAATTGGTGTCCGTACCTGCGCAGTTTCTCAAGCCAGACGCTGTCGAATCTCAACCATCTCCGGACTTGAATCCTGGCGACGACTTTAGACTGGTTGACTTCTTCCGTAAAAGCGGCCGACCGGAAAAGACGACAAACATCAGGAAGCCATTCGATAACCCCGCGTTTATGACCAACGAAGAATTTTTTAAGAGATTGCAGCAAGGGTTTGTTGCGGAGGGGATGTCGCCATTGTCCAAGGTAGCGGCTGCTCTCCACATAAGCGGTAATCACAATAACAACAAAAATGGTAAAATTCAGTTCAGCAAACTTGATGGTTAGAAATATGTAGGTAATTCTTTGAATTATATAAAGTGGAATGACATACTAAGATATTGGTTGTTTCCCTCTCATGCCTAATAAAACTTAATTAATACTATATTTACATTTTTTACCACTTCAGAATAGCTGAGGTGCTTATTTCAAAGATTACAAAATTCAATCTTTGAAGTAAACAAGACCTATAAAAAAGATAGAATGTTTTTTTTCAGAATTTTCTTTTTAATATATTCAAAAACTAAAATAAATTTCAGTGTTTTGTTTGCTGGAAACATCTACCAAGGGAGGGGGAAGTAAATTTCACATGAAAGTTTCATCCCCCCGACAACCCCCTTATCACTCCAACCCTTAACTAAAAAATTTCAAATAACAACATAACTTTTGTGATACAAAACATTAAAAACCATAAACAAAGAAAAGTTTTGGTAAAAGAAAAATTTAAATCGCTTCAGGATGCGTTCTTGGAATGATACAATAATTAAAACGTCGAAGAAAGAGTGTTAAAAAAACATAGACATGCTTTCCAAATCCGTGTTTTAACTCGTTGACTCTCTTTAACTGTAATTATTTTGTTTTTGTTTTCTATGAAAAAAGTGCTTCTATTTTATATTTTTGTTTTATAACTTCAACGCAGCCAGATAAGGACTCAAATCACGTACAGGTCATTTGACCCATGTGATTTTTTTTCCTGTACATAATGATTAGCTGTTAATTTATGATGATGAATAAATTGTTTGTTTTTACCATTGTAGCCTCTGTGAGATCTTTATTTATTGAAAAATTAAAATATATTCTGGTGTTCTAATTGAGGAAAACAACTATCACCATTTGGGCAGATATTTTCATGTTAAAACTTTACACCCTCTCCAACCCCATCCTCACCCTCGACCCTAACATTAAAATGGGAAATTTTAA
Organism: Flexamia atlantica; assembly: GCA_035578135.1. Taxonomy (NCBI): domain Eukaryota; kingdom Metazoa; phylum Arthropoda; class Insecta; order Hemiptera; family Cicadellidae; genus Flexamia; species Flexamia atlantica. The sequence continues at coordinate 24,084,032 of JAQJVK010000008.1, forward strand.
ATTGTTCCATGTGACATAATAAATTCAAAGGATTGAAAAAACAAACATTTTTGCTAAAGAAAATTTAACATCGCGTTACCTGTACTCAGTATTAGTAGCTTTTACCAGGGTTTATTGCTATGATTAATGAATAATCTGAGACTGGATGACGCGATTTTAAACTTTTTTTAAAGAAAAATGTTTCTTTTTTCATCTCTTTCAATTTAATAAGTCACAAGGGTAGCAATCGAATTTGAAATTTTAAAGGTAGGGTCGGAGGTGAGAAGGGGGTTGGAAAAAGAGTAAGGTTTTATCATGAAAATAGCTGCCCCAACGGTGATAGTTGTTTCCCTCAAACAGAATACCAGAGTTTGTATCCTTTAATTTGTCATAAAATAAAGATCTTATAGAGGTTAAAATGGCATAAAGAAACTTTCTTTGACGTTTTTTTATTATTGTTTTATCTAAAGAACGCAAGAAGCGATTTAAATTTTTCTTCACCAATTTTTTTTTTGTGATATATCACAAAGGCTATGTTGCTATTTTAAATTTATAGGTTAGGGGTTGGGTTGAGAAGGGGGATGTGAGGGGGATGAAACTTTCATGTGAAATTTAGTTACCCTGCCTTGGTAGACGATTCCAGAAAAAAGAACACTAATATTTATTTTAGTTTTTGAATAATTAAGAAGTTTATTTTGAAAAATTCCCTGTGTATTCCTAACTTCAAAGCACTGCCTGGAATCAACCAAAACAATCAGATACATTTAAATGGGGCTAATACATGAGGGAAATAGTTATTTCGGTCCGGATGAGATTTATTTGTAGTTTATAGTTGATGTAACAGTTTAATTTTGATTGTAATCACACAAAACTTTGATTTCTATGTAGTTATCAAATTTCGATCAACATTTTTAATAACTGGGTTTTCAGTGTGTTTGTTGGAGAGAATATAATTTTTATTCATTTACAGGGTTTTATATCACTTCAAACTACATATAACAAATGTTTTATTCATTATCTGGATGAATTATAGCATAAAAAAGAATATAAATAAATATACTATAATATGTATTGATATTATTTATTCATTTATTAATTCATTGTAAGTTGAAATAATTGAGTGCTCAAAGATTGGTTTTCTTTTACGAATCATGCACAGATTTTTATGGATATCAAACTCGATATTGTTCTGCTTGTGGGAAGAATAGGCCTAATAATAAACCTATTTCACCAAACATCTTGTCCCGAACCATTTCCATTTTCTAAGCATTTTCCACAAATGACAGCACAAATGCTTTTTATACTTTAAACTAATCCAACTGATGGCTTTTCCGATTCCATTTGCAGTATAATTAGCTCTCGACTTAAGCAATGGATTTTGCAGAAGTATACGGCATTAGACCAATGAAATAGGCATATAAACTTTATTTCGTAGTTAAAGGTGAATTGTATGGAACAGCTATGATTAATTTAGAATAACATTTAACTAGAGATTTGTTTTGTTTTCACTCCTTACTGCAATAAAACATGAGACTACGTCTGCACTTGGTTATCATTCCGTAACCAACATGACAGCATAAGGTAATTTAAACAAAATTCAAATTAAATTTTATAAGAAAGAACTTTTATAAGAAAAATAATTAAAACAAGTACAACATGGTAACTTTGAGGGCCACTTAGCCCCTTAACTTTCATTGAGCTCGTTTTAAGTGACGCACAACTTCAGAATGAGCTCTTTAAAATTACACCATAAACGTCAAAATCAGTTGAAACCGTAGGAGGAGTTCTACTCACAAAATAATCCCTAGCAAATTAATTATGTATAGATTAACTGTTCTAATTAAACACGTCTCAAAGACTAATGTAAACCATAATGACATTCTGTACATACACAGGAAAATAACTTTGCAACGGCGCCCCTGGATTTCCCCAATAATGCACAAGAGTTGATAAAAAAGTATAGCAATAAAGTCATGCTTGCCTAATGATATTTAACAATATCCAAAACAATACAAAATCTATTTGGGAGTTGATATACTTATTACACTATACTTCCACTACTATTTTATTTCTACAAGTTAAGTAAATTAATGCAGCACAATTTGGTCTTTATACCACCTCTCGATGTAGAAATGAATATTGTGACCTATTGTACAATTGTTGTCCGTTAAATTTGTTTGATTAAAGCAAACTACAAAGTTATAATTATTAATGAATGTATATAATTTTTTTATTTAGGCTAGCACTAAGGTTAACTATTTTTAAACTACATACTACATAATAAAAATTATATCCACTAGTTTAACTAGAAATCTATATATATATATATATAAGGCAAAACCCACTGAATGACTGAATGACTGACTGATCACAGTTTCTCAAAAACTATAAGGCCTAGAGCCATGAAACTCGGCACAAATATTCCTTACAGGCTCTAGATGCGTACTACGAAAGGATTTTGCAATATTTTGTCTCTAAAGGGCTAAATATGGTATATTATAAAATACTATATGGCGGCCACTTTTAGCTTTCAAAGCTTAATTTCTCAAAAACCACAAGACTTTGGGCCACGAAACTTGGCACAACTATTCTTTATAGGCTTTATATGCGAAAAAAGAAAGGTTTTAAAAATATGCTTTCTCAGGCGGCTAAAATAGGTTATTTTAAAAAATTAAAAAATGGCGGCCATTTTATTTTTCCCTAACTATGGATGGAAGTCCTGTAGAATATTTCCAGGGAACAGAAAAGGTACGAGAAATAATCTACTGAAAGAATAAAATTTAAAAATTTAATGAGAAACTTTTTGGGGAAATAGGTTTTTGGCCAAGATATTTACCTCCTACTCTTTCTTACAGTTTTCGGTTTATTTTCAAAAACGTGCTAAATTGGAGGAAGTTAATTTATACCATTTGCTAATCATGAGGGAAACATGTTTAGAGGAAGCGTTTCTCTTTCTCATTTTTATTTAGAGTGGAATTATCAGCTGCATCTCAAGGGTTTAATCGCACGCACATGACCCAAATAAATTAGTAAATTTGTTAATTATTCCTAAAAATTGCACAAGGAAGGGGGGTTTGAGGAGGGAGGGGGGGTTGGAGGGGGGTTTTATTCATATAATTGAATTTAAATGAGATATCCTTTCAGCGGGCGAAGCTGCGGGTATATCTGCTAGTTAAATGTATAGTTTTCAGTTAAAGTATTGGATATTATTTACATTATGTGTTTAGTTTGAATAAAGTAAAACTCTTGATTCTTGAAATATTTCTGTATTAAGTAAAAACTGCTTAATACTAATGGTTAAATAGTAATGAAATAAAACAATACGGTCTAGAACAATTATGATAATATTATGCAATTACGTACAGGAAAGGAAATTACTAAAAGGTTTGTTCCTATATTGTTTGAGGTCAGATCGTAATAAAAGAAAGTTTCTATCCATCAAAGGTAAAATACTTGAAGTCCGGAACCCACAATTATAATTAATGATCCCTAAAATGCATGAGCTACAAAAAACAATCCTTGAAGTAAAAGGTTTCTAAAACATAAAATAAAAAGTGTCTGAAACATAATTCATAGATATCTGAATAAAATTCACAGCCGTTGTTCTGATTAAACCTGACAATCAGTCATGATCGATCGCCTGATGAAGGATTGTATTAAAAGCTTTCCTCTTCATTTTTCAAGACTCGCCCTCCTCTCAACGTTGATTTATTTCTTTTCACCTTCACCCGAATCAGATATTAGTTGTGAGCCGTTAGAAAATCATTCCATCTCTTGAATAGTAATATGGTATGTCTCACCTTAATATAAGACAAAGAATAACACTGCCACTAAGAAACTGCTAAAATGATACCGCTAAAGGCAGTATGTCTGTTTCAATTTCCATAATATTAAAGTTTCTCGTAACTTCATTTTTGATGAGTGTAAACAAATCTATTTGAAGTTACTATTTAAGATTCAGTATCAAACTACTCCTTTGTTAACCTCCAGCAAAGATCTCCAAACTTTAGATCAGGAAACTTTTCCCGATTTGAATTCACTTTCTAAGTATTTTTCCGACATTAATATTCTTATTAATCCGGAAAGAACACAATTTCTTTATTTCATGGAAGATCAATTAAGGATTTGCTTAGATAGGGTGGGCACTGCACATCCTCTGGTTGTGCTTGAAGAAACTACAATTGAAGATGCTCAGTTTGCTGATTATCTTTGAGTGAGGATGAACGGTGGTCTCAGGTGGTGCGATCATATAGATAAATTAGCCAAACAACTTGCTTCCAATATTTTTGTTTTAAAAACAGCTTCTCTGAATAATTTGCCTTTATCAAAACTAGTTTATTTTGGATTGATTGAGAACTTGATCAGGTATTCAATTATTTTGTGGGGCTTTTCTTCCCACTATAACTCGAACAGGATTTGTATGTTGCAAAAAAGAGCTGTAAGGTGTATGCTCAAACTAAAACCGACTGAATCTTGTTTTGATCATTTCAGAGATCTAGGGTTGGCGACAGTTCCTAGAATTTACATGTTTGAAGTAATTTCTTATGTTAGAAAATATTATCTTGCAAAAGCATACCAGCACAGTTACAATACCAGAAATATAAATTTAAATCCATCAGTGTCACATAACTTAAAGCTTTTTGAATGCAAACCAGAGTATAATGGCGGCAAGCTCTTCTCTCAACTCCCTTCTCATTTGACTGAAATAAGGAACTTAAATAAGTTTAAAAAAGTGCTCAAAAAGTATCTAATTGATCGATGTTTTTATCGTCTTCCAACTTATCTTACCTGACAGTCCATCAACCAACCCAACCTAACCCTACCTAACCAAAGTAAGTGACAACTTCCTACAAGAAGGATGGCAGCTTCATTTGACTGGTCTTATGCCACGTGGTCAATTGGGATGACGCGGGAGTGTAAGTGTAAGTGTAAAAAACTCAAAACAAACTTGTGATATGCATATATAATAAAAAAATGCAAATATCAAATTATTGTGAACAATTTCTTAGTGGTTTTCTCAAGTGTCGCATCGTAATTGTTTATTTTCATAATCTCAATTTTGCTTGGACCGCGGGACTCAGTTAATTCACTGAGTGCGGAATATACCGGGTGTCCCATAATAGTCCCCCCCCTAACTTTTTCCTATATTTCTCAAATATCAATTCCACACCACCCCCAATCATTATTGAGTAGTTAATACTTCATTTTGAGGGGGTACCCAATTTTGGCCGCCATCTTGGATCCGCCATATTGGATCCAAAATAATTTTTCAAATGTTAAAGTGGTGTTGTGACCCATCATTTCAAATTAGATTTTTTCACTGATTAAAATGCCACAATCCGTTTTTTAATATCTCGATTGGTTCTCAAGGTATGGGTACTTTTAATTTATTTATTTTCAACCAATTTAAACATTACAAATTGATAAAATAGGCCCATAACCACAAAATAATGCTAGATAGTGACAAATAACTACCGTCAGTCATTGTTGAGAGATTTACAATTAATTTTTACCGATGTAAATCTTTTGGCCGCCATCTTGGATCCGCCATTTTGAAATGAGGTAAGTTATTTCAAATATGAAGTTGGTATTGTGACCCATCATTTCAAACTAGCTTTTTACGCCAAATTGAATACCGCAAACCGTTTTTAATTATAGCGTTTCGTTTTCAAGATATTGTCATATTTCTAATAAAAATCTTAAAAAATATGAATTTTTCAAAAACGAAATTTTATAGCTAAAAACGGGTTGCGGCACTGAATTTGGCGTAAAAAATTAGTATGAAATGATGGGTCACGGGTCACAATACTAACTTCATATTTGTAATAACTTACCTCATTTCAAAATGGCTGATCCAAGATGGCGGCCAAAAAATGTACATTGGTAAAAGTTAAGTGTAAATTGCCCAACAATGACTGATGGTGGTTATTCGTCACTATCTAGCATTATTTTGTGGTTATGGGCCTATTTTATCAATTTGTAATGTTTAAATTGGTTGAAAATAAATAAATTAAAAGTACCCATATCTTGAGAACCAATTGAGATATTAAAAAACGGATTGCGGCATTGTAATCAGTGAAAAAATCTAATTCGAAATGATGGGTCACAACACCACTTTAACATTTGAAAAATTATTTTGGATCCAAGATGGCGGCCAAAATTGGGTACCCCCTCAAAATGAAGTATTAACTACCCAATAATGATTGGGGGTTGTGTGGAATTGATATTTGAAAAAATATAGGAAAAAGTTAGGGGGAGGACTATTATGGGACACCCGGTATGTCTCTTAACATAATACACAAAACACATTTAAAGATTAGATGCGTTTTTGAGAAAATAACTTTAATAATGAATGATATTATTCGCAGTTTTTCAATAATTTTTAAAATCCTGATTTGATTAAGTTTCGTTTTGACATTAAGTTCTTATTGTAGTGAAAGATTGCTCGGTATTTTTTAAATCAAAAACTTTTCTATTAATCAATTATGAAATCTCCTTGGCAAGTTAATCAGCCTAATAAGCCTTGAAAGAGTTTAGCTTTGAGATTGATTTATTGAAAAAAGTGCTAACCAAAGCAAAAAATGCTTAATAAGCATATCGTCAGTCACACTAAGTTAAATGGAAATAGAAAATTACCATAATAATTACCATAATCATTGCCTTTGAAGAATCTTTCAAAGGCAATTATTATTTTTTATGAATTTTTGTTTTTTTTTGTGTGTAGAGATTGGTGGATAGACTTCAAAATAAATAGGGCCTACTTGCATACTTGCTTGCTTGTTTCATCGTCAAAGTGTCTCCAACATTGAATATGTACCTATATACCTTTTTAATGGTGCCTTTGCCTCCATGCCAATTTTTAGGATTATTTTAATGAGGAATTTTGAAATTGTTTGATATCTATTGCATTTCCTAATATGCAAATCGCGCTGTTCTGAGTATGAGCCAATATATTGAGTGTTACAAATTATAACTTTGATTTATTCGTACATGACATTCTGGCTAGCCGAGCACTACAAACAATGAGACAAAACGTAATGAGTTTTGATTTTTTTATTGTCAGCTCTCTCTATAAAACTTAATATAAAATTTATGTCAAGCGAGAGCTCATTGACTACCAAAGACATAAAATATGTTTTGTGGTTCCCGTAAAGGGTGCACGTAGAGCCACAATTTTTTTTTAGATACAGCTATTGGCACCATATAATAATCTCCATAATCATATGGGTCCATAATTATATATATAATTATAATATTCATTGATTAAGGTTATCTTTGTAACTTTAGAGCTCATTAAAAGTATTTTATGGACGTAAATAATGTCACTCAAGGATGTTAGCTAAACAATCTACCAGGTCAATCGGCTCATTACTTTAGGCTTGATAAAATAACACACAAATAATGACAACCCGAAGACTTTCCCTCTTATAATATAATTGTACGATTAAAATTTCCGATCTCTGACATACTCAAAGAAATTAATAAGGTTAGTCATTTACTATATAATGTCCCCCAAAACAAAGAGACTTAAGGATATTAGTTTTCAATTTATAAATTTAATCTTCCCAAAACACTACGAATTATTCATTCTTGTATTGCATGATGCTATAAATACAAGCCTCGCAATGCACATAATTTGATTTGCAGTTATTGTAGAGGCAATAACAAGAGTATTGTGGGCACAGGAGGCGATCGCCTGAGGTAGTCATCGCAGTCCTCGATGGTTCGACCCTTTGTTGGAGTCGTCTAGCCTCGAGCACCGGTGCGGAAAATTGAATTGGCCTAAGTTCATGTTGGGAATGACGATTGTCCATACAGCTCCGTTGTTGTGGGCCTTACCTTGCTCCGTTCTAGACTCACAATACTAAAGTTATCGGTGTAAGGGAAAAACATTTCTTAACGATAAGAAAATATAGTTGTGTAATACCATCAAAGCGAAATGATTTAAGTATATTTTATGAAATATGATCTTTAACTTCAAGTTTGTATTTGGAAGTCAGCTATACTGAAAAGTTTTTTTAAGAATAAAAAAATATAGAATTAGAAGTATAGAATTATACTATACATTTTTGCACGATTTTTTACTTCTTCAATAGATATTATTGTTTACTATGCAATAATATGATGAAAACAGGAATTTAGTGACAAAAGGACAGTTTGGTAAAGTCAAGTTTTCAAGACATAAAGAACGACTCTGATCAACATTGACTGGTGTTATCAATATTATGTAAATATATTCAATTCTTTAGTCACGAATATCAAAAGATATTTATTCGTGTTTGATATTATTATCAGAGATATTACTGGAATTGTTGATATTTATTTAGAATGTTAAAGGACATAGGAGCAGTGGCCCAAACATTAGAATATTCTTTTATATGCGAACAGTCAATTGGTTTTATGTACATCACTAATTTCTTAAGGTAATCTACAAATTAATAATATTCAAGATTTACTACATTCATCCAGAACAGTTTTTTACGTAATTGGAACCGTGGGAATCTTATATCATGTGGTCAGAAAAGTCCAGTTTTTAATTTTAGCTCAGCTATTCCGATGGGTAGAGCGATTTTGCTGTGAACAATTCTATTTTATGTGTTAAACCTTTCGTAACACCGGTGGCTAAAACTGTTTAGCTTTTCCTATGGAAACGGCATACAAATTGAACTAATGTGTGAATTCCACACTTTTAGTACTGAATGTTAACGCCCGGAGATGCTCCTAGTCCTGTTTGGCTTCCGCAGCTAACACCTTGTGAATTTTCTTTTTGGGATTCTTGAAGCGCAAATAGCTACGATATCTAAACTATTGCAGATTTGGAGCACAGTTTCCGCAATGAAATTGCTGCATAATGGATCAGTATAAGCAATGAAACTTTCGAGGGGGGTATTACAAGATATTTATCATAAAAATAAATGAAAATTACATAGCAATGTAAAGATGGTAACTGTTTTCTTATAGCACAATGTAATTTATATTGAGTTGTTATATTTTAATATCGATGGTTTTCAGTCTTATTCAAAAATTTTGTATAACTCTTACAATAATTTAATTTGTATACAGATTCTACCAGGAAAGCTGAATGGTTTGGTACACTGAGAAAAATGTTGTCCTGAAATACGTGGAAAATACACGTAAATAAGGGTGTGCGGGTTACCCACTGCAATCTGGACCCGGCTCAATGCTCCGGCAGTGAGGCCGCCACACGGAAAATCAGGACTTAGTTTGTCTGCATACAGTAGACGAGACGCCCTCTAATTCGGCCACCTCGGGACCGGACCACCGACCGGACTACAAAATGGCCGGACTATCCGGATGTACTAACAAAATGTAAAATAACCATATTAAATTCATTACCTGTGCTTAAAAATCAACCAAACACGTTATTTATACATATTTACAGTGCTTAATTACCAAAGAAAATATTTTGACGTCAATTATGTTGAACTGTCGTATTGCGTCTATCGTAGATAGGTATGTATTTACCGATAACGTACTGAGGAATCAGTGTTTCCACTTTAAGGGATTTTATCCCTTTTTAGGAATAAATCAGGCTCTTGAGGGATAAGAACGGGATTGAGGGCTTTCTAGGGATGATTAAGGAAATAAATAAAATAAAATAAAATAACTGAATAGACGGAACATGATTTATTCCTAGCCCCGCCACCATACGTTATTTATTTGTAATGTTTCATAATGGTGTTCTCAAACTGTTTAAGTAATTTTACACAAAAATGTCATCACACTACTTTCGAGTTTTGCAGTGTTCCTGGCCATACCTGTGGTAACTCTCTTGGATCACTTATGTTTGAATTTAAATTTATAATCTTATCGTCCCTATTTTCAAGAACAAAACAACTTAACACTCGTTTCCCTTTTTATATGTTGCAATCAGCTTGTTTTATTCACACTAAAGTCAAAATTTCAGCTACGAATGAATACACACTATTACAACACAATAAATACAAAATGACAAAATTGTATGGATTCGTTACTGAGGGATAAGAGTTTATAACTCAGGGATAAAAAGGGATTTTTCGGGCGCGCTATGTTGAGGGATAACAAGGGAATTTTTGGGCACTCATACAGGGATTTTATATTTTACTCAGTGGATATGAACTGCTGAGGATATGAAATGAGCAGAAAAACTCATTATGTACTGTAAAAACACATTAGAAATGTATTTGATCTAATTAATTTACAAGTATAACTTGAATCATAACCTATAAACTACTAATTAAAAGAAACCTGTTATTTTCTTTTGTTATGCAAACGAAATCCCGGATCAAATCTTACTGTACAGTCCTTATATTGAAATGATAACAACATCGTTTGTTAGTTGAGGTTAAGTGTGTCCATCAATTAATTATTACAAGCTTGCCCGTAAACTAAATCGACATAAATAGTTTACTTCTACGGCCGGAAACTAAACATTCAGGATAAATCCTGTCGAATGTCATTCCCTACCGCGGTGCAGCGTATGACGGATGAGTCTCCATCCTAGGACCGGCCGGACCATCCGGCGGCCGATCCAACCGAAGCCGAACTAGAGGGCGTCTACTGTAGTTATGACGTCACCGGCTATGACGTCATTACTGTCGGTTGTAAGTCCTGCCGATCAGAGTTTGCTCTTGTAATTGCAGAGACTTTTCTCAGAATATCCTGCGATTCATTTTGCCTTCACCACTGTTTATCACAGAATGTACATTCCTATTCTCGTATAATACAACCGATTTCTATGCACTGACTTGCCTAGTCTCTACATTTACCGGTATTTTTCTTAAAATCAGTAAAAATGTCTGGGCCTTTCTAGCGGTCACCCATCCAAGCTCTAACCACGCCCGACGTTTCTTGATTTGTATGTTCAGGTGAAGACTGCTACATCCATTGCGTTACGGCTGCCTGTTGACGAGTGTAGTTGTTGAATAACATCTGAAGAAGTGATAAGTGCAGTTTTACGTCTAATGGTACTTCTCTACAGTGACAATTTATTGTGTAATTGAGTCTAAACTAGCCCTCCGTACGTGTCGTGCGTGTTTCCCGGTACCGGAATTTTTATAAAAAGTAATGTTTGCTCATTGTGTGCGTCTGCCCGTTTGTGTTACGTGGGTATGTGTCATGATGGTTTTTAATGCTTCTTGACGACTTCCACTGGAATGAAATTTAATTTCCATCGCCTGAGGAAGATCTCTCTGAGATTGAAACAGTCGTAGCCCATAATATGAGACTACAAAGGATCACTTTGACAGTACAAGGTATTTACACAATTAATAGTTACAAGTTATTGCCCTGACATATTTATTTGATACATTTCAAAGTGGCAGCAAATTAATGTAAGGTTATACTCGACCTGCATTCTATTTCTTACAATTCATCTTATTTAAGACTTTTCAAAAAATACCTGAGTTAATAAAATCGAAGCAGGATTTAAACAGTGCAATCACTTTTTTTGAAAATTTGTTCGTGTAAACTTTGGGCAGATAAAATTAATCTTAGGTCTAAGACTGATCAATGCGTCCTTGCAACTATTTAAAAATAAAACAATATCTAACATAAGTCGTAACTGCTGACAAATAAAAGGATTTGATTTTCTTCAAAAATCTAAGCTTTTTCTCTGACAAATTGGAAATTTGATATTCTTTTAGACGTTTCACTACCATTTACTTTATATGTATTTACTACAATGACACTACAGTAAGTAAATCTATAAAAAACATTAATAAAATATGTATTATAGAAACCAAATGTTATTATTCAAACTTGTATTACATTTGTAAATTTTCAATCCCAAATATAAAACTAACACAACGGACTTAAAATCAATCCAGATTTGGTTAAAAAAATTTTATTTTGGATTGAAATGAAATATTTTATGATAGTGCGAACTAAAACAAGGAAAAGACTAACTGCTTTTACCAAATCACAATAGAAAAAATTTTAAGTTCTCATCCATACGCCCATCGTAAATGCAGTGGGCTGCAGGCAGAAAGTAATCATGGATAAACTTATGACGTGTTTTGTGTTGTATACAAACCATCCATGACGTCACTTAAATGTTTTTCCCTTAAAATCACGGTAAATTCCCTGATTATTTGCAAATATGGCAGTTCGAGCGTAATTGCAGAGAAAAAGTTCTTAAAGAAGGCCTGCGAGTCCTGCGTCTGTACTAATGCCCAAAACTCTGCCGAGTCATTGAGCTGGGTCCAGACACAACACTCCTGTACGTGAGCCAAGTCCTTATTTACGTATTGCGAGTACAGATTCTAGACTTGGGGCAAAAACTCTGCTTTTCCGCCAAGATATTTTTCTCAGTGTACGAGTTTCATATCTGATCTTCTACCGTTCTTTCCTACTGCAGACGATTCAACATCTGATTTCTAAGAAAACAATATCGAACGATCTACCGATAGTCGGAGTTCGACGTATTGTTTGTTGGGTAGAACTTGACATCAGATTCCATTGTATTTCAAATCGATTGTTTCGTACTCTATGGAAATATATTTAGCGATAGTATTTTAGTACAAGATGGCGGATGATGAGAAATAAAGTAAGTTGTTTAGTTAGTTAATTATAGCAAAGTTTTAATTTAGTTTTTGGCCAGCTTCATTATGTTTAATTTAATTCAGTTTTATTATATTTACGTTTAGACTGGGACGGTGGCGTGTCCTGTAATCCAGCTACTTATAGGTCACGAATTGTGGATAGTTATGAGCGATGGCTTGTGGACGCGGTGGATTAACGTCCGCACTATTGAGTACTCGTTCATGGGACCATCCTCATAGTTAGACCAGTTCGTAAATTGTTAACCGAGGCGAAATAGTGATTCGGATCCCACGTTAAAATGTAGGTCCCTCAGTTGCCATTGGCTGTTGGGCTATTAATTAACAGCCCAAACTTACCGCTCGTTGGCTATGTTAATTAACAGTCCTGTCTAAGGAAAATGTCGGCCTTAGTCAGTAACAAGGCCACAAGATCGCGCCACAATCATCTTCACTCATCTTTCATTCATACTTGGCTTAAAATGCCTACCTGGGTAGATCGCCATTTCAGCTAATGTATCTAGTTTAATGTAATGTAGAGTGTTTTATTGTTCGTAATAGAATCGAATAATATAAGTGACAGTGGTTCCGGTTATTGTTTGATATCGATGTTTCTTCATTACTGACGGTTGTTGAGACAATACACATCGATTGAGTTAGGGCCTGTTTGCACGACGCCCAGTACAGTGGACAGTAACACCTTTAAACAAAAGAGAACAAAAGAATTTTTTTCTACTGTCCTACTGTCTGGTCGTCGTGCAAACAAGGCCTCAAACACGATAGGTTGATAGTTGATATCGTATTAACGAAACCTAAACTGATTACCGAAAGCAAAACTGATCTTCGCTTATGTTAAATCATATTGAGAAGTTCAGTTACTAAACCTGGACGAAACGTATAAACAATAAGTAGCATAAACGTAACCTGTAATGGCAGAAGATCAGATATGAAACTCGTACCGAATGGTTTAAACCACAGATATTACTACAAATAGCATTAAATTAGGCATCATTTACAGTCAGAATTGCCTCTAAAACACACAGCGTGCTATAGCAAAAACAATGGACTGTGTTTTGGACCACCCTTTAGAGCAATGTACTGCTTCTGATGATCAACTCGTATTTGTGAGTCCTTTGATGGATAACTTTCATTATGTCACCCAGTTTTATATATTTTATAGAATTCTTTAAGTTAATACCAATATTTGTTTCATTTGGTTCACTGAGACAGAGAAGCAGGAAACGTTTAAAGAATTAAACATCCAAATACATTGTAAAATCAAGTGTGGTGATTAAAAAAATGCCCTATGATTAAGTTAGTAAAATAAAAACTAAATGTAAAATAAAAACTTCGATTCCATGTAAAGTTAATGCATTTTCCAATTTATTTTGTAAGTTGAATAGTACAAAACGTACTTGGGTACAATTTACTCAAAAACTGTTTGCAATTTTTTGCTTAAGTTGTCTATAGACTTTGGGTAAAAGTGGTGGAACAATCGCAATCGGTGATTTCACGCCGATTGTTGTTTTCGTCTCTTAGGTCATACGCCATCACCCCTCCAACACCCCCCTCGTATTTCTGTAACAAGCCAATCAGACATTGCCTCTGGGGACTCTGCCTCTTCTGTGATTTGGGGCACCTCAGTGCAGCGCATTAGGGTTTCATTAAGCATGAAAACGATATAAGTAGCCAAACATGATGTTTAAGTACGAAGAATGATTTAAGGGTTATAAAAAAGTCAATATCAATATCGTCTTAAATAATTTAAAGTCACAAGTAGGGGCCCACGTCATAATGAATTCATTACTGATGATAATTTAGTAAATAGTTTCATTAATTCATATGGCTTACGATGCTAATATTATTAGTTGGAAATTCATTGTAAATTTCGCTCCATATAGGCTCCTTAATCATACTTACTACACATCTTCTGACCATCCGTGCAGGGGTTTATTATAAAACATTCCAACAAAATGATTATATGATTTTGTGTTTGCGCTAAGATATAAGAACGGGCTCGGGCTGAAACCTAATCTACGAGGAATGTTAAAATTATAGTTAATTAAAATTATTTTTGCATTAAGGTACAGTAATAAATTATTTAAATAAAATTAGTAATAAAAATAGTATTAAAAAACTAAAAATTATCAACATTTAGTAATAAAAAAATAAAATTATTTTTGTATTAACGGTATAGAAGTTTGTTTGACTAATTAAAAAAGAATTAAGTGAAGTTACTTAAACCCGAACAAACGATTGTTTTTTTTGGGGTAGTTAGTTAAATTTCGTAGGTTCCTCTTTAGTTGTTTGCCTCAACTGAAGAGGCAGGCTGGAAAAACCTGAATTTCCATGACACTGGTTTATAATTTACTTATTTTATGGTTAATAATTTATATTTACTTTAATAACTCGACCGGACGTGTGAATCCTAAGAAACGCATCCATTAACTAAGGGACCGAGAGTCTGATGAAGATTTCGTCGTCCGAGGTGCGAACGCTATTTCCATCATACTACTCTATTTTAAAACTATAACTTCAACAGGTCTAAAGTACACATCATTTACAAACGAAATTTTGCGAGAGATGATACAGTTTGAAACGAACAACTTAAAAGGCCCTAGGGCCGAAAATGTTCTGCCCTAGGGCAGAAAAGAGCTACTCTCAGCCTCCATGTGACGTTCGTAAAACAGGCAATACGTCTTAATGTAATAAAAAATACTTTTATGGTTGCTTAAAATAAATACTATATAAACAAGACCGCAAAAGGCAAAGTTGCGAAATTTATTTAAATATTTATATGTGTTTATTACTTTTAATGTAAGATAAAGCATTAAAGGATATTAAAATAAATGTAATATACAATTTGTTGGATAATCAGCTGAGAACTATGTTAACAAAAATAAACAAAATTATTATCTTTGACAAATCCAATCGATTTATTGTCTTTGATCTAATATCCAGTCAAAAGAACAAATTATGTGCATAATCAATCTTTAAATAAATTTATAACAAAATATTCCAAACTTTATTACGGAAATAGATACAAATCAAACAATAACTTTTCAAACAGTTTTAGTGTCACAATAACAATGTATTTAAGTTAGATTTGATCGAAGCTCTATAGGCCTACCTATGTTACTTGTTCTGTGTTCGTTTTGTTCAATATACATAAACTGCAGTTTTTACAGGATCATAGAGCAAAAAATAAAAATTCAATTGACTTTGAAAAATCGGAGCATTTTAAAATTTCTTTTATTGAACGAAGTGCCAAACAAAAGGTAAAATATCTTGCAGTAGAAAAGAATTTATTCATAACATTTTATGTCAAACAATAATAACTTAATCGTTTTTGAGACCGATTAAAGCAAATTTTACATAATTTTTTGTTTTAATCTATAAAAATATAATTGCAACAAATTTTACAAAAATTAATAATTTCTTTTTTTACAATTTAGCAAAACTTTGTTTTTTGTAAACAAACGTTAAAAGTTAATAGGATTGAAAGTGAGTAACACTACAAATAAAATCAGGAGGTACGGTACTAAATGTTTCCTACAGGTTTTCTACCGTACATGATAATTGCAGATTCCGTAGATAGACCCTGAAATCTCCGCTTAAAAGTCGGTATCTTCAAGAACTACTCATACGTCTAAGCATATTCAATAAGGATCTTTGTACATTTATGAAATAAAATAATGACGTTATGATACTATTAGGGGAGCGTTTTTTACATCTTATTTGTACGTATTTTGTCTAATGCAGGCCGAAAAATTATTTATGGTTCTGATATGATTTAAATCGACTTAACGATATCCAGTGCTAAGTTCATTGCTTACTTAATCTTTAGGATGACATATTTTAACGTGTTTTACACTATTCGCCAAGATTCCAACAAAAATTTTGAGAGACATGACTGA
The DNA here is from genome assembly GCA_035578135.1 of Flexamia atlantica. NCBI lineage: Eukaryota > Metazoa > Arthropoda > Insecta > Hemiptera > Cicadellidae > Flexamia > Flexamia atlantica. Next base: position 24,100,467 of record JAQJVK010000008.1, read on the forward strand.
TCTATTGTGAAAATTACAAGCTATTAAACTGAACATACGACAACTTCTGTTCTTGGTGGTTCCAACGGTGGTTTCCAAAAATTTGTGAGTACTCACTTCACCATTTGCACTTCACCTGCCTTGCTTTCCTCTTTGTCTTCGTCCAATGTGATTTTGAGGGATCCAGAGTTGCACTTCAAATACACATATTTTCCTTTTTCTTTTTCTTCAGGTTTCGTTCCACCAAAATATATTTTGATAACGTTATTCAAAAACAGCCTAAAACTCTGGCACATCTCCGTTTGATTGGGTACACAATGATTATAACATCTATAATATAACAAGCAAATTAGTCTTTCTTCGAAGTAAGGTGTTTCTTCGTTCGGCAGATGGAGGTAAACCACTTGTTGGTCTGAAAGTTCCATGGAGAACATGGTGGGTGTGCGTTTTAGTCCTTCAGGGGCTGCGTCAATGTACTTTCTCTTCATCGCGTCAAGTTCATGACAGCATTCCAAATATTCTTCGGGAGGCTTGGGGAGGTCTTCGATTCGATCTTCATACACGGCTTCATTGACCGCCTCTCCCAGGAGTGCGTCACACTCTGCTTGTTTCTCGTAAATGGCATCGGCCAACTCCAACAAAGACTGGCGTTTCGAAAGCGACTGTTGGTGAGGGACTTTCGGATTTGTCGTCTCTTTGGAAAGCGCATCGGAAACATTCAGTATCAGTAGGACCTGCAACAATAGTGTAGATTGTAAGTAATCCATTTGTGGCAATACCATTGGGTTTGTAAATTAGTTCTCGCAGTGAACACATGTGCCTACAAGGATGGTGAAATACAGCCGAGTACTATTACAGGTATTACAGAACAAATATTTACTACAATTTTAATTCATAGATTCTCTATATTCAGATACTGTATATTTATAAAAACTTTACTTCATGTAGTATCCTGTGGTTTTATGACAAGGAAGAAAATAAAATAAATTAAAAATGTTGTAGGTCATATCGCAAAGTAAGTTTGTAAATAAAAAGCTAAAAATGGCAAAAAAGTACTTATCAAGTAATAAATAACAAAATGTAATTATATTATCAGACAAAAGTAGATACTTTTTATTTTACATTGACAATTCTAAGCAAAAATTGCCAGTGGCATACGTGATACTCAAATGCAACGCGGAGTGATAATGTCAGTATAGAGTTAATGTTATTACCCAGAGTATAGAACGCATGGCCCTGTTGGCGGAGTACGTTTTAGTGCACAACTATGTGATTTGCACATGTTCCAAGTGTTTCAATAGATAATTACACTTCCATTGCTCTGAACACTGTATACGTATAAACGTGCAACAAAAGGTAGGTACTTGGTTGAAGAGAAACGAAATGAAAAAAGTTTTAGTATTAATATAATACTGGTGGTTGACCAAAAATTTAACCTAGGAATATCGTTAGCTAATTAAAAAAAATCATCAGATTTGCACGTGACACTATATTTTTGTAATAAATTCTATACAGAGCACATTTTCCAAGTCAACACTTGTAACTGAACTGATCGGGAACCGAAGGCTTAACATAAAACCCTTTGTTTGCTTACCAATGTCCAGAGTAAAAAAACAAAAATGTAATCCCTCTTAATCTTTAGCTTATTTTTACTAGCTATCCTCGGGTGCGTTTTAATGGTATGGTTTAGGCTCTAGTTAAAACAATTGGAACAGGGCATTTTTAGTTATAGATTGCGCTGATATTTGTCAAGAAAAATTCAGTCAGCCCATCCGTTCCTTCAACCTTCTCTCTCATCGTACCCCTTCCTTTTCCCTCTTTTACTTCCAATCCTTCATCAACCCCCTTCTACACTCTTCCTCCCCCTCTTCCCACCCTCATTTCCTCTCATTTTTCCAACCTTCGCCTCTTCCTCTTACCTAATTAAAAAGATAAACAAATATCATGAGCATTACATTCGATGCCAAGTTTATAGCACCGAGGCTTTGCACAGAAAGAAGTCCACAGGATAAAAAAATAATCGATATTTTACCCATTCCTGACTACGTCCAGTTAAACCCCAGTTGTACGTCAGTTACGTTGTTTTCCTGATTTTGTGTGTGTTTTCCTAATTTTGTCTCAGTTTAACCTACTAAAAAATCCCATCTTGTAATTTTAAAATATAAGCTTTCTATTCGTTTATGTAATTTAAGCAAATATATTATGCCAACTTGCTCAAATACCAAAATCTCAATCATTTATAAATTTTTCACCATAATTTATTTTAGTTGTTTTGATTTTCCAAACCAACATGAAAAAACATAACACTCTAGTTTATATAAAAAAAAAATACAAATTCACTTTCCATCGTGCTCTAAAAGCTAACACATATAACAAAGGGATTATGCACATCCACAGGGAAATAAATTTCAAACGGTATGCTTGGATTTTTTATCGATGCAAGCAAGCTAAGAAAAAGAAGTAAATTCTATACAATTGAAAAAATCAAGATGAATAGAAAAAAATTGCAACAAAAGATTTTTTTGCAACAAATGGTTAATTTATGACCCAATATTACAATCCTAGTCTATATTATTAATTCTGTAAGCGAATTTTTTTCAATCAAAATTGTGAGAGTTTGACAGCTCGCATGATGATGGGAGATGGCTCAAATGAAAGGTCTCGGTCCCAGGGGGTCGGGAAAAATATCAGATTATGTCCAAATATACCAGAAAATGAGAAATAACGAAAAATATCTTCCATTTAAAATGCATTGGGATTGAAAAACGTCTGATTTGTTTACATTTGACATGTGGTGCTAATGCTTGATTCAAAGCCATATGGTAGATGTTGACGTGTGGGATTTTTTTTCAAAATGCAGCTCACTATGCACGTTCAATGTACTATAACAAAAAATATTTTAAATTTAAGATTTTCTGATTTTATAATAATTAAGGGTTTGAGTTTTTTCATAATTTAAAATTATACAAAGATAAGTATGTTTGTTTAGTTTATGTTATAACGATGCAGATTTAATAATAAATGATCTATACATATATATAATTATGTAAGGGAAATTTTTGCGCCGAAATTATGGGCGTTTGGAAGGTCGCAGGATGATGGGAGGGGGCTGAAATTAAAGGACTACATCCCAGGGACTCGGGGAAAATACTGAAATTGCTTTAAGCTTACTATAAAATGAGAAATAACGTAAAATAGCTGTCATTTAAAAACTATTGGTATGTATAAAGGTCTGCTTTGTTTACTTAAAACCAAATGCTAGTTATAATCATAATTTTGTGGATCCAAAAGCCTATTTTCTAAGAAGGTATTTGGAACTATAGTAAAGAAGGATTATGCTTAGGGGCTAATAGCCCCTTCAAGCCTCTAGTTTTAGTTAATTCTCTAATTAATCTATTAACTAATTAACTACTAATCTATTAATTAGTTAATATCCTATTAATTATTAATAGCAGTACAGTCAGGGGCCTTGCTTGGTAAAGGTTTAGTTAATGTGAGGTTTGGTGCAGGCCTCTCCTCGGGGGCCTCAACCGAGACGTCAGAACCAAATGAAACTGTATCACAATAAGACAAAATGTAGGAAATTTGCCCTACACACGTACAAAGTTTTTTATTTGTCATCTATACTTAATTTAAATTTTGGTCTTCTTTATTTGAATATTCTAATATTTGATAATCCACAAAATATTCTTACCTTAAAATGTGGCCTCCTTCCCTTTGTGGCCCGGGGCTATCTACTCCCTTTGCCACCCCCTCTCGGTGGCCCTGATGAAAACTGATTCCAATCACAAGTTAAAAACACGTTATTCTAATCAGGCAATCTACAATACAGAAATTCATCGCTGTGCGTTCACGTTGGATCTTAGTTATAATGTGTATTCATTGGTTTTAAGGATCGCAAAATGACTTGGCAGTTGAGATTTCACTACTAGTTACCTTAAATAATCATCTGTATGACACTCGTTAACAGGAGGTAAGCAACTTTTTTTTGACATGTGATACATGTTAAGGAACCCATTCAGCTGTTTTCGGCCAAGTTGTTTTGCAAGGCCAATAGCTCGAAGAAAAAAAATGAAATCAAATCAAAGTAAAGAAGAAAGAACAAAAATGGAAAAAAACACGTAATTAAAATATGGGATTTAAGCTTCATAGTTATCTCAAAGAGAGAAGGAGTCTAGTACCTGACAATTATAAAACTTGTAAAATTTACAATTTTTGTACATTAATATCACATCCAAATCCTGAATATTCTAATCGATGATGACATCCCCTAAGCAGCGACTTTTTTCATCCCAATTCAAAATAACAATACATGTTTTTAAAAGCTAGAAAATTAAACAATATAATATTTAATACAAGAGAGCACTTACAACAAATATAGGCTAAAAGGCCAGTAGCTCACGCATTTACTACCGTACAGACAAGAGAGGTTGTGAGTAATGTCAAATATAAACCCCAAGTGAGTGACGGCTGGGCGGGTATTTCATCAACACCACAGCGGGGCGACTATTTTCGTTACTTTATCATGGTTTGGCAGTTTACGTCCTTCGGAGGCTTTATGAGGCATTATGAATAAGGCCATTCATGATGAAATCAATTTAGCTTGGGATATATTTGTTCATTTCATTTTGGACTGAAGGTAAAAATTTTCTGTTAAGAAGGTTATAAGAATTAAAAGTCTGCTAATAAGTGTAAAGAATAAACGATTTAGTTGGGTTGTATATTACACAGCGTGCCACACGTTTAAACATTTAAGTAGAGTGTGTTATGAATTTGGTAAAAAAAGTAACAACTATTTACTGTTATAGGTATTACTGTAAGTATACTTTAGAAAAGATTGACTGTATGTGTATTTTGAATGTGGTTATTTTAGAAAAATCATTGGTTTAAATTAAGTTTGAAAACACCGATAACAATCAAATATTTGAGAGGAAATCCGGTAAAGAAAAATGCAACTAATTTCCTTAAGACTTGCGATTTCTTGGGGTTTGGCCTCAAGTGATAGGGGGTTTTCGTTGGGTCAGCTGAAAAACTATAAGGCCTAGTTTTACAGTCTATACTGATATATTGTGCACACAAAAATGACAGATTGCTTGAAATACTTTGACTGACGTAGGGAATACCTTTATTCAAATACTTCTAACCACTGAATTAATTCAAACGGTTTATACAAGTTAAAACGACCAAACAGAATGTGCCAAAAAAGGCCTAATCATCGTAAGCAAAAAAAAAGAAAAGAAATGAAAAATAAAAAATAAAAATAAAAACATCTTGCATCAGTTTAAATACCTATTTTAAGGGAGGGTCTAACAATTTTTACATATTACATATTGTTCAGTAAAAGGAATAATATTTATATATATAAACAAAGAGTTATGTGTTGGTATATTTCGGGCTAGCCAAAACTAAAAGTCGTAGATACCTGATATTGGTATCAAATTAAAGCTTGGAATCTCATGATGTGCACTATGGTGGTTTGTTGTTGATATCTTTAAGGGTTCAAGCCCAGGATCGTCCTAAAGGGACCTATGTCAAGGATTTTGGGAGTGCTTTGAATAGTTACTGTGGTTACCATTAGAAATTGCTTATATGGTTGCTAACATAGTGCGGCTCTAAACAAAAAACATGAATAGAGAAGAAAAAATATTCTCCCGGGCAAAGCAGGGCTTATCATCCAGTACTTTCTAAAAGAAAATAGTAGTGTATTAAGAATATCGCGGTCTGCCGGTGTTTCTAACCCGATTTGACTGAGTAAAAACCCCCCTTCGCTATATGCAAACCTGTGCCCAATGGACATTTTGGATTAGGTGATCTTGAATCGCATGTAGCAACGACAAAATTACATTACCGTTTCTCGATAATTCTTTCTGATATTTTCAAACAGATTGTAACTCCTCAGAAGTCGACATTTTTTGAAAGAACTATTTTTAAATAAAGCAAATCGCATATTACTCTGTTTAAGATTTGTTGTTTGTATTTTCAATCTTGGGAAACACAAAGATAAAACAAAACTTAGATGTTGGTTTTTATGGACTGAATGAAATCAATACTACAGTACTGATGTAAACTGTTTTATTGGATAAAGCCCGTTCAGATTCATCTTTATTCGGTCAAACTTTTAACGTGTAAAAGAACCATTTTAACAGAATTTACGGCGGTTAACGGTATAATACTCTTAAAATGCCGCCCTAAAAGTACCTGACGCAAATTGAGTACATCCGTGGTTGCACTCAGTATACTTTCGACTGCAGGTGAGAGCGTGTTGGGTATCAGGTATTGCCACTGCAAGGCAAGTGATTGTTTTGGAACTGCATGGCCTGTTATTTTCATCAACAGGCAAGTGGTTGATACTATAATGCAAAACTGGAATATGACTACATTTCATCACTATCAAAACATTTTACGTTACTTTCTGTTAGATTGCATGCACTGATTTTTAAAGTTAAAGTAGTATAGTCAAAATCTTAAAGAGTGTATACCGTATGATCGAAGAGTTACTGATGTTTTCTAAGCCGCTTACGCGGTTAATAATTTTAACTAAAATGTATCCATATTAGTATAGATGTAAAATGTATTCACATCAACTCGAATTTCGTTCTCTCCCTAAAATTTGTCGTACTAATCGGTCTTAAATATAGATAATATAAATCACGCTAAAGCTATGAATAATGGTCATATTTAAAAGAATTAAGCCCTTACAGAATTTAGTTTACTTAAAATCTGGAACGTGAAGTCCAAATACTATAATTTTAGCTAAAAGTACGTATTGATAAGCCCCTTAAAACAACTCATTTTGGTTTAACTATTTATTATAAGTTGGTTTAAGATGATAAACACGTGCAAATGAATGAACAGAATAGTAACTAGTTAAGGATGTTTGCCCCAGCTGTCACTCTGACAGGGACGAGTTTTGCACTACAGTAGGACCTCAATCAAAATTCAGGGAACAGGAAATTTATTTATAATTTTATGAAGTTTGAAATATCGAGAGTTTGAATTATAGAGGTTAAATTCGAGTGCTTGTCGGCCTGTTTACAAGCATGTACAACTTTGCAAAGAAATTTCGCTTAAGGATTCTGAGTACGGGATTGTACTAATACATATGATTCAATAGGTTTTGTTTGTTCAGGTTGAATTCGAATTTTCAGAGGCTTAATGATGGTCTAAGTTTGAACCGCAGGGGATGACTTCGAATCTAAAAGGCAGTGTTTAGAATTACAGCAACAAAATTCAATTTCTAGAGGCCCGAGGAGACTAATATTCAAATTTTAGAGGCAAAAATCATATTTAAAACATTTAGAACTATCGGTGTATTATTTTTCTAATTCTAGAGGGCTTTGAAGGGAACAGACAAAACCTTCTAATTGTAGGGGTTTTCGAATCATCGAGGTTCGAATCAGTGAGGTTCCCCTACTAACGTTACGGCTCTATGTTACGGCTTTAAAAAAATAACTTAATAAAAGACAGAATCGTTTGAGACATGTTGAGCTTTTAAACGGATACTTTTAATCCTATATAAAATAAGCAGCTATACGTTTGTTATGTGAACATTGCTTGAATCGTTTTACAACAGAAAATGTAATATTCTCTTTATGGAATATCTTGAAATTCTGTTTACGGATGATCCGTGAAAGCAGAGTGCTTCGGGATATGACAAGTTATTGCCAGCGTTTGAGAGTTGAATTGCATTCCATATAAAATGGGAGAAATCCCTTGAGACAATCGCGTTTTATAATTCTCACAAGTATACTCACATTTGATTTAATTTCATATTTTGAGCGTTTTTTTCTCAAAGGTTTTAGAAACTTAAAAAAAAAATAGTTTGGTTCAAACGAGATATAAGGTGTCTGTGCTCTCTCTAGTTCCATGTTAGTCATACTATTCATTCAATATCTATGTGTGTACATATGTATATATATATATATATATATATATATATATATATATATATATGTATGTATGAAACTGATCTTTGATTTCATAATGCAAAATCTTAGTCTTTAAACATAACTATTTACTGTTTTGTTTGTTTACTGTTTTTTTTGTTTTACTGTTTTAAATGTCATTCTTGGAGCGAATTTTTACTACTATATCTTTAAGTTACAAAAATAAACATGAATAAAAAACATCTTTAAGTCAAGATTGTTTTCTGTTCGTAATATAGTATCAATTAAAATAGCTTGCAAGGAATAATTTCTTTAAATGACATGTTTTATGGTTGGGTTTTTGTTATATTTTCTAACTATTGGGCTTCTACCCACCTTTATGTTTATGGCGATAAGTCCGTCCGTCCGTTCAGCGATGATTTTTTGGAAAAAAAAATCCTCTTGTAAACACTTAAAAAAACACTAAACATAACACACAACACACGACACGGAACATAAAACGCCAAAAATATATACCCGACGTTTCGGGAAACCATAAAAACGTTTCCCGTTTTCTAAGGGAGTCCTTGAGAATTTTTGGTTACCCACAACCGAGCCCAACGCCTGATTAAGACTCCATGCAAATCGTAAAAAAATAAAAACATAAAAAAATCATCGCTGATCGGACGGACGGACTTATCGCCTTAAACCTGGGGGTGGGTAGAAGCCCAATAGCTAGTAAATACAAGGAATAATTTCGTACAAAACCTACAAAAAAATAGGAAGAAAACCAACAACATTCCCCACGATAAAATTCCAAAAATTTGCAAGTTTGGCGAGGGGTTGATATGTCCGGATGTAGCTATAAATTTCAAACAAATGTAGTGGAAAGTCTGGCCGTGGCCTTTCCGGGCCGGGGTGCGATCTAATGCATGATGTACGGCTTCTCATGAGCACTGTTGTAAAGTTGGAATTTACTATTAAAATATTTATTTGTGCAGACTTACATTTACATTATTAAATTATTTATATAGCTACATCTGGAGCTTTATCAGATTTGTACGGATGATGTTTTTGGCATCGGGGGAGGGGGGGGGGAATGTAGAAAATGGTAGGTGATGCCAATAGCTCACTATTCCATAGGAAAATCGGTAACTAAAAGGATAAAAAGGATTTTCAGTTCTTTCTGATGGTAAATTTTCTAAGTTTACATATTATTTTCCATACAGCTACTCATTACATCAGTTTTTTCATAAAAAAAGGCGTGGACAATCTGATCGCAGTAGAAGAGGTATTCTTTACATAAATTATATTAGATTTATTTATGTTTTTAAAATAATATATGTATAAAAAATAGATATGTATATTTGTAGGTGCATGTGTGTTTCTGTTGCTTTATTATTTCAGGAACCGCAAGAACTACTGAACCGTTACACGCTAAACTTTTACACAAAGGCGAATCATAAGGGAGTTTTAAATTTAGGCCTATTCATGTCCTTGAAATTCCCTCAGCCTCGCCCCATGGAAGTCCAAAGTTTCAATGATTTCACTTTAGAAGAACGTAAGTAGCCAGATATTGAAATGTAAACAGCTGTAGATACTTAAGATTGACAGTTAAAGCATTGACTTTATAACTAATGGTTAAGAGTAAAAGTAAGAACTGCTTATGCAAGCTAACGAAAATGTTGACTGACTATTGAATTAATTCATTTTACCATATGAAAAGTACAGGTACAGCGACTGGTTATAGATGAAACCCTAAATGTTGGATGCCGTCGTGAAAAATGAAGTCATCACAGCAAATTAAATGCTAGAATTTAGTTTTTTTTTAGAGAAGAGAGTTTTTGTTTTCTAGAACGTGCATTGTTCAGTTATGAACTGAAAATATTTAGTTCATCAAAGATGGCGGCCAAAACAATTACATTGGTGAAAGTTAAGTGGAAGTAACGAACCAATACCTGTTGGTGGTTCATCACTATCTAGCATTATTTTGTAGTTATGGGCCCATTTTATCAATTTGTAATGTTTAAATTGGTTGAAAATAAATTAATTAAAAGTACTCATATCTTGAGAACAAATCTAGATATTAAAAAACAGATTGCGACATTGGAATCAGTGAAAAAATATAGGTTGAAATAATAGGTCACAACATCACTTTTACATTTGAAAAAATTATTTTGGCCACCAATGTGGTGGATCCAAGATGGTGGCCAAAATTGGGTTCCTACTCAAAATGAAGTATTAACTACCCAACAATCGTTGGGGGTGGTATGGGATTGATGTTTGAAAAATACAGGAAAAAGTTGGGGGGGGGGATTATTATGGGATACCCGGTATATCAATAATAACTTATGTTTAATCACTAAACAGAAACATGCAGGCTCAACAACGAGAATGATAATAATTAAATCAATAATAGGTAACATGCTACTATTTATATTTTTACTACTGCAATAGAACTCGGAAAACAATCCAAAATCTCGTTTAAAATCACTAACCAACGATCTCCCTTACAATTAGGAAATCAGAAAAATTATAAATTATAAATTAATAACTACAGCGTAATAGCAGGCACTACAGGTTAGATCTAAACCGTTTAACAATGTAATTTCAAGCTAAAAATTAAATGATTACCACAAATTTTCATGCTGTTATAGAAATTTGAGGATACCCGCTTCAGATTATGGCCTGAAGGCACCACAAAAGACTAACATATTCTCACTGAATGATCTTTAAACAAGGGAGTGGCCCTCTAAAGGCACCACAAAAGCAAAAATGCACACACTACACACAAAAAAGATCCACTCCATACTCCTAGGTCAGTGACCTGATTTCGGGAATCGTTCTCAGCAAGGTACTCATCGCCCTTTTCTTGAGCCTCGGCGGAATCTCACAGCTGCATGGAATAAATCCACGTTAGCTGCATTCCCACCAGCCTCCAGGGGCCTTTAAATGTCATGATGATAGACAAAGCTCGTTGTATGATATCTACTTGAGAATATCTATTTAGACCGTTTTCCTCTGGGGACAGTGATGTTGGTGACATTAAGTAGATCAACAAAGTCTAGGTTGCCAGAGACTAATATGTACAAATCAAATCAAAATCAAATAATTCTTCATTTCAAGAAATAATAATAAAGCAGCGTTATAATAACAAAATTAAAAAAAACTCACATGGGTCAAAGACCCGTGCGTGTGGCGAATTCAAGTCCATAGGTGCCTGCGTTAATATTACGCAAAGAAACTAAACAATAATTGTGTATTCAAAACCACAAGAAGTAAAATCAATGATAGTTATAAGAATTTAGTAGGTAATTAAGATTACATTTCTTAAACAGCTGCTGATAACGTGTTGGCCTAATATAGATTAGGTAGGATTCATGAAATGGTGAAAATAAACATTGATTTGAATTTTATGAAACTGCGAGAGGCATGGGTTGCTTTGTTTGTGAAAGTGGAATTACGTCAAGGTTACGTAGGATATTCTGGGCCGATAAGCGACTCAGCGATAACCGGGCCCTATCTCCGCCAGCCAGGCCGCCACGACCCTTTTGTAGGGACTAAGCGGAACCTGCAGGCTCCGTATTTCTAGAGGTATTTTCCGTAACAAAAATTTGCTATGTAAAAGGAATTAGTCAGGTTAATAGATTTAACCAAGAAGAGATTTGTACAAGAAGAGTAGGTCGAGATACGTTCGCTAAGGGTTGCAGTGAATACTGATTGAGGGTTGCTCGAGAGAAGTTACTGGATTGCCCAAGTAACGATAGCCAAGTTTGAGCCCCAACATCCATATAAACGTATTTGGATTCTACTCCAAATAGCTGGTATGGAGAACAGACTTCAGAGTAATATTCAAGTAAAGGTCGAACCAACGCCAACGCCTTGAAGAGTATGGCCATGGTGGGAGGCGATCTCAGATCCCTCGCAGTACAAAAAAGAAAATCTATCATGGAGGATGTCTCAGAAGCAACATTTACAAGATGCTCATATGGGCTGAGAGTAGGAGTCATGATAATACCAAGGTCTCTTTCCTCGTTTAAAATTGTGAGATTGGTATCATTAACCTTGTAATAAAAATTTAAATAATTGTTTGAGAGATAAAATGTCAAGATGTGGCATTTAGACACATTCCAATCCATAGCATTCAATGCACACCAGCGCCCAATACTGTCTAAGGAAGCTTGCAGGACTTTTTGAGCAAAGGAGGAACTCACACTACTAAATACTTTGATATCAACTGCAAATAATAAAAACCTTGCAGAAATAACCTTCCCGATAACATTTATTTAGAGGGGAAAGAGATTTGGTCCCAGATGTGAGCCTTGGAGCACTCCAGAAAATACAGGAAAATATTTTTACATTCTTCCATCACACTTGACCATTACCTCTCCTCTACCGCTTAGGTAACTCTCTCAGCCACTGAAGCAGTGGTCCACAATCCTCACCCGTTCCGCTTGGCACTGAGTAAGGAGTCCAGACTGGGTGGCTTCAGAGTCCACCTGGTTTGACTCAGTAAAGGCCTTCATGGCATATTCCTGAAACACCAGAAGATTGGTCGCTGTTGAACGTCCTTTGTAGAAACCATGCTGCTCTGAAGAGGTATATTTGCCATGTTGGAAGCAGAGAATCCAATGTTATGCTCTCAAAGACTTTAGCCAAAGCCGGTTGGATGACTATCAGCCTGCAGTTCTTCACATCTTGTTTGTTACCACTTTCGAAAAAGGGGATAACATAACTCCTTTTTAATATGGAGGGGAAACACCAGCTGACAGAAGTGCTTGAAAGTACAAGGTTAGCTGAGGAGCAAGGATTGGGTCACATGCTTTTGGGACAATTAATTGGAGGTATTTGATCTGGACCTGTAATTTTAATCAAAAAGTTTTGAGCTAGTATTATTTGCGTCGAAGAGGACCAAAAGGTGTAAAGATTTATTTTCTAAAAATAATCCAGTTTGTTTCTACTGACAAAATTCCTACTTATATTATTTCACACTTATTTTTTAAATTAAAAAACCTCATTTCCATTACAGTCACACAACAAAATATGATTTTAGAAGGCGAGATTTCCTTACCGTACCTCAGCATAACACCGCCTTTTGATATGTTATGTAATTATATGATTTACTCATTAACAGAAAGTTCAAAATACAATTAGTACTAGTAGTATACTTTTTGGTAGTTGGTATATTGTAGCTGAACAAATCGATCACTATTACTGGTAATATAAACATTAGACAATGGGCCAAACGTTTATTTTACCCGAGTGTTTTGCAGTGGTTAAATTTCTATGATAATAACATATTTTTCACCACACTACGACGAAATCACCTGTTTTACAAACGTCAAACGCGGACCGAAACACACCGTTTGCCGCCACAGGACCGAAAACGTTGGGGGCCCTAGGGCCGAAAGTCAGCTGATAGTTTATCTGCTTGAAACAACGTCAGAACATCACATTATACGGCATTCAGGACAGGATAGTTGCGATCATATGATTGTCATAGCTGTGTTTTGTTTTCAACTGAGTCAAATAATAATCAGTTTTTTTTTAATTATTTAGGTTATATTTCATTTTGTAGTGTGGTGAAAAATAGCGTTCGCACCTCGGCCGAAAGGGTTTTGCAGCTCTCGATCGTTTCAAATTCTCGACTTCGTCTCGAATTTGAAACACGATCTCAAGCCTGCAAAACCTCATTTTCGGCCCTTGTTGCGAAATATACTATTACTCATACGACTGTTACAATACGATTAAATTCAGGGATTTGAAAGGTGTAAAGTTGATAACGCACGAAACAGAAGCTGTCAAGTTACGAGACATGTAACAGAAGCACATGTGCGTCAACCATTTTTCCAAGAAAAACAGATCGAGTAATAACGTCATGCATCTCGTACGCTGGGTGAGTATTGTTCGGATATTTTATTGTATTAATGTTAGATGTTGTATTGTTATATGCAAACGTATTAGGCAATTAAACACCAATGGGCGTTTTTGCATCGAAAATAATTTTATATTGGTTTTTTAAGCTTTGTTTGAGTTTCATTTTTAGGGGTTATCTTAATTGTGAATTGTAACAGTAAAATTCTAATATTATTTATTGATGATGATGTTGTTTAAATATAGTTTTATCTTACTTAAATTTTTGGTAGCATCTGAACGGAAAATTAGCGGCAAAGATTTAGGAAAAATGATTGTTCATTACACTAATAAGATGTCATTTGATTTCGATATGTGTTTATTAGCTGCACAACCTCACCATTACATTGTTTTTTTTTTTTGAAAAATAATACTTACAACAACGGAGAAGTAATGTTTTCTTTTTTTTTATCATTCCCGAAAGAAATAAACGAATGCCGCTAATTTAAATGTAGTGCAGTGAGAAGTACGGGCGAAAGTGTTTTATATGTTATAGACCATATAAAGAGATTGATAGATCTCGTACTTCAAACATTTAGTCTCGGATTAGCCAAGTCCCACTTTAAACTCTTGTTATGAAGTATACTATTACAGTTGGGTGGCTTGGCACACCTCTTAAACGTCTATCAAAATGTGGGCGAGGGCTTTCTCTAGATACTATTATGGATTGTTGGATTGAAAAATGTTTCATCCTTACCTTTCATCCTTACCTTTGCTCGAAGTGAAGGAAGAAATATGACTTGTTTTAAAGAACACTCGAGTAACTACACACCCTTGGGTACACACTTGGAAAACTTGGGTATAGGTTATGGGTTTCCACAACTAAAGAAATATGATGGTTGGTTTTGTAACAAATTCAACTAAACACAGTAACTTAAACGAGCTCTAACCCTAAGTTCTTAACTAATCTGTGAGACAATCAACTATTTTTGTTGTTATAGCTTTAGCTAGAATGTTCGAGACAGACTACGGGAAAAGTATAGAACAGAGTAAGAAGCCATGACGGCCGTTCTTACCTGGTACTTGTAGTCGACTGCTCAGACTATCGTCATCGGTAGAAGGGGCGGTAGTTGGACTTTGCTCTTTTGGGGTTTACATGAATACAATGACTTGAAATTATACTTGCCTTCTCCTTTGGCAAAGTATCTCTTCTGTAAAGACACTTTGGCAGTGGCAACATGACTAAACCAAAATGTCTCTTCTGACATAATCTATCTATCTATCTATCTATACTATTATAAAGAAGAGGTGGCTTCTGTGTGTATGTATGTATGGGAAAAGCGAACTCGAAAAATACTGAACCGACTGGGTTGAAATTTCACACAGAGGTAGATCTTGAACCTGGGAAACATATAGGCCTATTCACCTCCTTAAAAGCCCCTTGGGCTACGCCCCGTGAACGTCCTTAGCTTCAATGTTTACATTTTATAAGGATGTAAACATTCAAATACCGAAATGTAAACAGCTGTGAATACTACAATTTGACAGTTCAAATAGCAGAAGAAAGATCAGCTGTAATTTAAAACGTGAGCGAAGCCACGGGCAACTGCTAGTTATAGCTATATTAAATTATTATTTATTTATTTAATGTCTCATACTTAGGCTATAATACTTGTAAATTCGCTATAGCGTAATCCCTGTAGTATCTCCTGATTTTATAAATGAATTTTGCAGACCTTGCTGTTATGCAGTGCTTCGATGGCGCCAACTGGAGTGCAGGCGCCCACAAGCCCACCTCCCCAAGATAGTCCTGAGGTTAAACTAGCCGATGCCATTTTCAAGAAACTTGAGGAGTGTAACGTCTTTGTCAACAATGTGGTTAAAAACGCTATACAACAAGGTACTATTGACAGAGATGGTTTTGAACCGAGTGATGACTATATAGAGTGCTTAAAAGAACTCAATGAACAGAAGAACGAGTATATTAACGCTGCCCCTACAGATATGAAAATCGCCGACGACATGTTTTCCATGAGACTGTCAAATTCAAAAAAGGTGAACCTTCACCTGCCGGAGGAGAGAGCGGCCGGCAACACGGCAGAGTATGTTTTTAAGAGTCAGGTATTGTGCGCGACGTATAAGAAATCGGTCGAAATTTTGTATTCAAAAGACAATAAAGACTATAGCAAAGCGGTAACTGTATACAGTAATATGCAGTTTCTGTACTCATTGGGACAAGACCGAAAAAGAATAAATAATTTTGGAAGAATCCTACTGCCTATCCAGTGCATTAACGGCCCAATGTACATTATAGTCAGCGGCAACTCCGACGAAAAAAAATGACCTACTGGTGCGCTTAAAACGGAAATACCGTAATAGTCGCGGTTAAAACTATATTGGACTGTAATTATATTTATTGATTGCTATTTGAGTTTTTCCAAGAGCGTTCTAAAATTCACGACGGTAATACATCGTGGATTACCACTCAAAAATACTGGACCGTTTCAGGTAGTCAGTTGCTAGTTATGTTATTGTTATTAAATTATGTATTGATACATACAAAATATTTTTTCCGATTATTATAATATCCGAATAGAGGTGTAACAACTAGTAATAGCTTTTCAGCTTTATTTTGTAAGTTTACCTTAAAAATCTATTATTTGGTAAATCCGACTTTTAGCTCCCTGATGTTGCAAAAGAATGTATCTTGCAAGGTAAGGATATATAGTATTTTCACAAATGTATTTGAAATAATTATTTATAGTTTCACTGTTAAAAAAATAAATGTCTTTTTAAATACCCAATCATTTTTAATATCAGTATAATTCTTGGTAAGCTATACACCTTAAAACTAATTTTGGATTTTTTGCATTTTTAAGAAAACTAATCTATATATAACTAAACAAGCTTGATTTTTGTGATACTTTCTTCACAGTCTGGAGGTGTCACAGGAAAAATCTTAGAAAACTATTATAATTGTATTTTTCTGTAGGTATGCACAATCCCATAGCGCACATATAAAAGTGAATCACAATTTTTTTAAATTAATTTGGGCCTTAAGCGTCCCCATGTTGGTTGCGAGATAGCAACGAAATGTAAACCAATCCAATTCAATCACATATTTTATTGCATTAAGGAGTGAAAACAAAACCTAAATAGTTTCTGATCAAATTCCGACCCATAGGCTATCTGTATTACAGATAATAACAATATCAAAGCGACAGTAAAATGGGTATAACATTACTAAACATACCACAACGAAAGATTAATACTATTTTAAACACAAAGAAAATTCCTCTTGCATTTCAAAATAGAATTAAAAATTTATTGACATGATGAGCGAACCGCTTGAAATAAATATCTTTTAAATTTATAATAAACAATTTTAGCGCATTTTTAACACTTCAGATCCAAGAGTAAAAATCACTTTGATTTTTTGTGCTTAAAGCCCATTCAATTCAAACATCAAGCCTCATCTCTGATTTAAGCGAATTCTCCTATAGCGAAAAAAAAACGATTGAGGTAGCTCTTATGGTCAGACCTCAGCCCGAGACAATGATAATTTATCGCTTTGAGGCTTGTAAATCAAAAAAAATAAATCTTGTAAACATGGCCTGATATTGATGAAATGTGGTAAATACGTGTATAGTACTAACTATTTTGATGCGTACAAAAAGAAGCCTGATCGAAGAATGGGAATGATTGATACGGTGAATTTAACCATCTAAATTTGATTTTCCATAGAAAAAGTAATACATTTTTTTTAGCACCTCTATTTAGAACCGTTTCTCTCTGTGTTGGTTATCGAGATATTGTTCGTGATACACACAGTGAATTGACCCAATGTTAACCCCTTGGGAAAAAGTAGAATTATGTATTTTACTTACTTCTCAACATGTCATGAGAAAACTTGATATATAGTTCATTCTTGTTGAATTCTGTTAGATATTCATTTAAAACAAAACAAATTTTTCCTCACCTGCATCAAATCTGCATACTTACTCCTTATGCCTTTTTTTAAAGATAAAATAAAAACAAGTCATAGCGTATGCTACGTTGCGTTGGTTTGAAAAATCTTAGCTGCACCCAATTTTGACACCTTGACAGCCTTGTGCTTTGTGTCTTTTTCAGTGGTACTAAAAACTGGGAAATTCTGGCGATTGTTTTTAAATATTTTCACATAAATCTTGAACCTCGTGCATTTTGAAGAAATCGCTCAAATTACTACTATCTCTTGCGAACCACCAGCTTTCGTTTACATTATGGAGACCACAAGACATAGTATTCACTATGGGTAAGATGGTAAGGTGTCAGGCTAAATCAATTCCTTACACGAAACTTTGATGCACAATCTCCGTTTCGATTGTATGGCCAGTGAAAGCTTAGGTATAGCTTATGACATTCTCAGAGTTGTTACGTAACTTATTTGCTTGGTAACCATTCAGGTATTTTAACGAATGTGGTAATGGCAGTTCTGGTAAATAGTGGATTATACGACTAGCATACTTTTTCCACAGTTATTCCAAATGCTATCTTCTATGTAGTCATATATAAATTCTTGTTGTTTAGATTTCTGTTAAAGAAAACAACAACAAATACAAACAATATCCAACGTTTTTCTCCAACGTTGTTCACGTACGGGTGCTCTGTCTCCCATGTGAGAATATTTTTATTTAAAAACCAAGCGCTTAACTTCACAATTAATTAGTTTTGTTTGTCTTCATTTCTTAAAAATGTTTCTACTGTTTGATGCTCCTCTGTTAATTCTTTTGCAATCCACTTAGTTTGAAAAATAAATTTAATTTCGATATGATTTGATTTGAGTTAAACATTGCAGTGTTAAAATACGTATAGATTATTTAGGCAGGTTCCTTTGTAAGGAGCATGTCGCCCTTAGTAATAAGCCGATGTATTAGGTGCATGTAATAATGTAGCATGTAAGCTTTCTTAGATCGCACCGCAATAATCTTAAACTCATCTCTGTATCATGTTTAGCTTAAAATACCTATCAGGGCAGGCCATATTTCAAACCAAAGAATAAAGTAAAGGCCTACTTAAAAACTCTGGAAATCTCCTAAGTAAAACATATTACTCCTATATAACCATTATCGTATCGTAGTTACTTCAAAAACCCGATTCAAGAGAGGCCGGAGAGCGGACACCAGCTTTATAGCCCATTAATCCTAATTTATCGAAGATTCCATGAAAAGAATTGAAATATTACAATGGAAGCTCTCTAGTAGAAAAGTGTGTTTTAGCATGGGTCTCCGGTGCCTAATTTTATATCAGTGTGCCTTATATGTATTTTTTTTATAAGTAAATCACTTCTTTTAACTTTTTTCAAGCGTCAACTTATGAAATTTCTAATTTTTAACAATTGAAAATGGCGGTCATTTATACTTTTTTCAAGCTTGAATCTAAAAAAAACCTATCAATTCTTTAAAAACATTATAAGTAAGTATTATGAAAAAATATGTGCAAAATTGGTTATATTTTAATTAAAAATTAAACTCGAAAAAAAGCGAAATTCAATTTAATATACGGAATAGTTAATTATTATTTCATCGAAAATAGCAGAGAAATTATAATTTTTCTCTATGTACTATGGTGAATTTAGGTAAGTTTTGGCTTATTTGCTTATAGTAACTAAAAGATAACTCTCAGTTATTTGTGATGACTCCCTAATACAACTAATATAAAAGTAATGAAATTACAGTATGAATGAAATGTAATACATACAAGCAGACAATTAGAGAACTTGATGATTTAGATACATAATATAAACACTGTTGTCACGCAATTTTTTTACCGTTAAATTAGTTTATATTATTTTTGGGAAGATGCGATCGTCATTTACACTTTTCTGCAGTAATACATTATCTGAAAATGGTCGATGTTATATTTCACTCCCTAAGTTGGCAACACTTTCATACATTATAGCTGCTCAGTTTGTTGCTAGATTTATGTTAAGCAAGTATTTCCTGTTAACGTGGATTAGTAAAAAAAATTCTACATTAATTGGTTAGAGCTTCGTCTGTAAAGGTAGAATCGTTACTATTCCGACAATGTCGCAAGTAGGTCAGGTAAATATATTTTAATCCACATTATATGTAATAAAAATGAAGAATTATTTAAAACTTGATATTCCTGACCAGAGGTTAAAGAAGGTATTATTTGCGTCTTATGTGGTCTTCACACACCCAATACTATTTGACGTCTATTATATCCCAAGTTCTAAGTAATTTGAGCCCTAGGATTTATGAATGTGCACAATAAAAAAACTAAATGCTTTTGAGAAGTGCCTTTAATTAATAAGGAGCATATCTTTATAATAGTAAAAAAATTGTTGCTATTTACATTAAATACCTCAGCCGTCAGGGTTCTTTCAGCAAAAAGAATTATGAGTATCCATTTTCAGATTTGTTATTAATGGCTTCAACGTCAGTCAGCGGCCGTTCCTTATATTACAATTTTAGACGTTTGTTGCTCTTCGTCGATGACTTTGATTGATTGCTAAGATCTAATTCTTCAGTCATGAACTGTGATGAAAATATTATCAGAGATGATAATATTTTCAGAGGATATAACAACCCTCTTAATCTTCCAACTACACCCGAACTTATCTTTTACTTTACATTTCACATTAAAATATCATTTCAATTAGCATAGTTGTGTGAACCAATTATTCATATAATTTATGGAAATAATATTGAATGGTTCTGAACTGTTGCACCTTAACTTGGAATTAAATCGAATATTTTAAATGATGTCTGTACAGTACACTCCCGATTATCCGAGGTCTTCGGGACCGAGGCTACCTCGGATAACACGAACCTGGGACAATACGGAGTTTACGTGTGTTTTGAGGTTGGGTTGTAATAAGACCACTTCAAAATGTTTTATTGGATATAGTATTAACCAATAAATACGACAATGAAAGCCCTTACGAGTTTCAAATAAAAGAACTTTAAATAAAGACACTTGTTTTACGCATTGTTATAACGCTGAGTAAGAAAATAAAAACGTATATTTAAGCTTAGAGCTGCCTCGGATAACCCGGAGTCTCGAATAACCGGGGCTCGGATAATCGAGAGTGTACTGTAATTCAGTTTTTAACGGCTGCTCTTGCCACCACGTTTTATCAAAACACTTTTAAAGCTTTTAGCATAAGTGAATTTTATTTTTTGATTATAAATTGTTAGACTAGGTATTCAAAAGTCTATATCCTATAAGGGGCAAACGTAAAACTTTTCACTCCTGAAGATCAGTTTAGTAGTCGGAGACATTCTGGTTTCCATTGTGTTTTTTAGGCCCATATGTTTGACATCTCTACCTACATTATGATGTTATCTTTATACCTACCTCTGCTATCCTAATACCTAATGAGAATTTGTTTTAACTTTAACGTATATAAATACAAATTATCCAATTTGTGGTCACCATTAAATTAAGATAATGAAAACAATGTAGCATCCTGAAACATTGCTTTATGTCCATTAGTCACCGTGATAATGAAAGCGGTAAACACCCCTTACATTGTACCTATGTTATCCTTTTGGAAAAAATCTATATTTCTCAACATATTTTAGTAAAACTATTAGTGGCTTGATAAAGTTGAAATGCATTGTGTAATAGCCTGAAATCCCCGATTTTCACATTCACGTATCAGCAAAACTGCATACTCATTCCTCGCATTATTCGTATGCAGGTGACTATGCAAGGTTGCTGACACGTAAATGTAAAAATCGGGGGTTTTAGGTTATTGTACAATATATCGCAATTATATCTAGCCACAAATCAAGTTTTACTAAGATATTTGCTAAATAAGCGAGTTAAAGGACTTTTTATTTCCCATAAGGATAACATAGGTACAATGTAAGAGGGGTGTTTACAACTTTCATTATCTTGGTAACCAATAGACATCAATCAATGATTCAGGATATTAAATTTTCGTTTTTTAAGCTGAATTTAATGGTGCTTTGCTCACAAAAATGTTTTTGCTAAATTTTAGGGGAAAATCACAAGACTTTTCTTTTTTTAGCGCCCTATATACGGATAATAGGAACAAGCCGTGTTTCCTTGTTTCCTTACTTACTCAGTAACCGTTAGGAGTACAAAATAAATGAAAAGTACCATTTTTGTAGGAAATATAATAAGCATTTTTTTTATATTTAAGTTTTTAACTCCGATCAACGGTTCTCGAGATTTTTACGAAAAACAAAAAAAGAGCCGAGAGCCGTGTTTCCTTCAATTGCCAATAGAGCTCGTCACATATTTGGGACTTTTGGTATTTTCATCCGTAGGTACTTCTAAATAAGTGTGCAAACTTTGAAAATTAACGGAATTTTTACAGGTTGCTTCATTTAAGTTTTTGACTAGGCTATAATGAAACTCACAAATAAACAATAACATTAAATCAAAGATCTGAGTTGAGGGAAGCATGAAGAAAAAATTTAAACAATGTAAGTGTAGGAATTACACAAGTGCACAAAAATAAAAGTGAACATTAGACATGAAGAAATGCGTTTCGTCATAGCAGCAATATATGCCTCAACTCCGACATATCACATCATGTCTTGTCTTTGATATTTCTTGTTATTCGCCCGGATAAGGCAGTCATCGAATTTGACACTAAAAAATGTTATTTCATTTAAGAGGGGATATATATAATATAGCTACGCTTTATTAAACTGATTCTCTTTCGTCAGCTGAAAATTATGGTTAATTTTTATGCCCAAAAGAGTTATCATATAGCATCTTTTTATCTTATGATTTCCCTTTTTATTTTTTTATTTCAAATTTCAATACCCTTGATGTTGAAAATTAATTATCCACAAAGATTTCTGTATTTAAAATAAATAGTAAATATTAAACCAATAAATAACAAATAGTGAGCCCATAACCAAGTGCCCCTTGAATATTATACGTTATTTTACATGACAAAAACTAATTAATCTCGAACAAGCATTAACAAAATTAGAAAAAAGTGAAGAAAGCTATATCATATTGATAATTAACTGATACAAAATATATACACGGAACAATCTATCACCAAAGTGAAGAAATATTGAAAGTTTGGTTCCAAACAGTCTGAGTTATTACATCTGCAGGCCATTACAGTTCGTCGCCATTCCACCATTCCACGTTCCCGTTCCAAGGAACGCAGGAAACGGATTCTGCTTTATGGTCAGTTTATCGTAATATATTGTTACGCTCAGCGGAACCAAGATAAGTGTTTCTGTGGTGGGTTGTGAGGGCTCTGCTTTTTCTTTCTTAGGTACAGAAAACTTCTTTGAAAACTTTACTATGCCGTGTAGCTCTCAAATTCTAGAGTAGTTAAATTCATCTCGTTTAGAACAAAAACAGTAGCTATGCCTACTTGGGAGGAAATAACTTAAAATAAAACTATGCCTCCTATAAAATAAATTGATTAATTAAATAAACGGAAGACATATTATTTAAGGTTATAAATACTTTTAATCTAGGCAAGGAATTTTAATAAAGGCAATAATAAAATAATAAATTTTTCCAACAAAACTTTTGTGTGGTTTTATTTAATACGTGTTTGCATAAACTATGTGGTGATAAAAATTAAACTCAAAGAAATGTAATGGAAAGTAAAGTGGCTTTGAGATGGTGAAAGTATATCAGATTGGTGGATGAATATTATTAGTAGTTTTGCTTCAAACTAAAGTTTTAATATTTATTATAGAGCTAATTTAATGCTGTCTGTATTATTAAATTTTGAAAAATGGATTTTTTGAGAAAAATAACTTGTAACTTCGAACAACATTAAAAATACTATTAATAATTATATTTCATTAATTTATGTATTTATAATTATTTAGATACAAATTTTAAATTATTTTTAAAATATAAATTTCTTAAACTTATCATTCAAATTTAATCTTATTATCATAATTTAAAACAAATGTTGAAGAGTGACTGAATTATCAACAAATCAAAAGCTCAGTAGGGACAAATCGACAAAGCTCACGTATTAAACAGGGACAAAGCAGGGTCAGGGAAAAAGCTCAAGGGGGGCTCAAATAGATCGTAGAAACGATTAATATTTGACCCAAGTTTTATAACTTGTAAGGATTTTCTGAGAAGGATTTTAATAGCAAATTCAAATAAATAAAGCATAGAGGTTAAATAGGTTGAAAGGGATAAGAGAAAACTAAATGAATAAATGAATGATAGCCATCAAAAACAACCTTTAAAAGCAATTTAATACTTGTATCTCCGAATTTATAAGTTAAAATCGAATATACTACGAACGTTATCGATATATTGAAGTTTGAGGGGGAGGGGGAGAGTAAGGAGCAAGAAGTGGAATAAATTTGAATTTGTTGATCAAACCTCCCGTTCCAGGACGTTTCTCTGGGGGCATGGCAGAAGTTGTATTTGTAAGGCTTAACATCCTGAGATAGTATACTCGTACTTGAGTAATTTCTATTATATTAAACCGTCCCTCTATTAAGTGAACCTTAAAATGTTAATGTATTTTTCACTATAATTAATTAGAACCGACTATAAAATATATATTTTGTGGCAGACACAGCTGAATGGGCTGGGTGCTATGAAATGTATACAAAGAATGTAATAAGGATTAAGAACCTTAATTACTCTGTCAATGAAATTTGATTTGCACAACGCGTTTCGAATACAACTTCATTTTAAGCGAATATAACATTCACACATAAAATGCACTTAAAATGTATGTATAAATAAGATCACAATCATTCAAGGTTAACAGTGGTAAGTTTCTTAATATGATATATTCATTTATTTTCAAATGTTATATTACATAAGTACATTCTGTAATTCGCCTTTTCCGTTTTGACAAGAGTTTTATGAATTCTAAAGCGTAGTCTTTGGTGACTGCTTGAATTTTTTTGTATTTACTATCGTAATATACATAAAACTCTCGGAAATGAAAACTTTTAATAATTCATTTCAAACAAATAATCTAACGCAATTTGTATGAAACCAAAATTTTAGTTTCAACTATACACTAAAACTTGTGGTTTTGTATTCGAATTGCAATGCGGCGAAAAGTAATAAACTTTTACCTTAATATCAGGGTTTATTTCAATCTAAAGTACCGTACTGTTTGCTTAAGTTTTTCTTGTTTTAATAATATTAACATTACTTAAAAAAATTCAACGTGATTAAAAAACGATTAACAATATATAAATTGTTAAAATTACTCCGTGTTGACAAAATACTTTTAGACACTCTTGTTTTAATTGAGAGTTTTGAATAAGTTGTAAATTAATGTCTTCACAAAGTAAAAATAAATTTCTATCATTTGAAGACAATAATAGCCTGGTAAAGAATTAACTAAAGCCTATTCACCTGAAGTAAACTATATTCATGAAATCTCGAAAAAAAAATTAGCGATTTGACACTTTCGTCATAAAGATTATCCTAAATAAAGGCCCTGGTGAGATCATAAACAAGTTATTTCTTAAGGGGTAATTACCAATATGTGTTGTTTGTGAGCTCCAACACAGTTTTAATTTAGACCTATTTTTATGACTAAGGTGTCAAGTTGCTATAAATGTTATCAAAATTTCATGAATATAGTTTTTTTCTATCGGACATTTATTTTACTCACAAATTTATTTGCATGTTTTTTCCATGGAAGGAATATTCGTTATAATATAAAAAAACTAGAAATAAAACTAGTGGTTACATTGTAAAAAGTTCAACAAAATTAAACATATTATGTATTATGTCTTGTAGAATATTTAATCTACTTTCATTTTTAAATTTAATATTTTATTCTAAAAGTTGATAGTTTTCAAGATATTTAGGTAAACCCTAAATTTGTATCTAAATTTAAGATGGCGGCCTCTTGCAGGCCACCCACCATTGGGGCCTTTAGATATTTAAAAATATACAAGGACATTTTAAAGCAATTTTCGGACATGTAAGAACTATTCCCTTTTTCAGTAAAGTTTTGGGTGTAAAAATACTGGGGAAATATTGCGGTACAAGCAACAACTTTTCACAGAACCAAACACGAAGAGTCTATTGAAATTTGAATCCTAACCTCTAAACTACTTGGGGGTTTGAAGTCCGGGCCACTTGATGATTCCATTAGCGGTAGGGACTTATGCTAAACTGGGGACCTCATCAATATTGATGACGCTATCTTGTGGACTCAGGCCGGCGTTGTTGTTGCCGCCCCCACAACTCCAGCCCTGCGAAGAACCCGGCAGCAGCGAATGTGGTAGAACCAGAGTTGATGTGTTTGAGGAGTAAATTTGCATTTGGGTTTACTATCACACAGCAATAATCGGGTAACGATTGATTTATTTCGAAACCTTTTCTTTTATTTAATTTTTTTTTTACCTTATCTTTTCATCAGGTCAAATAATAATTTTATTGATTGTTAAGAAATTGTTAATTGTACTAAATCTTTTTTTTTAGTTATGGATAAATTTTAATAATCCGTTTGTCAACTACTGCATACCTATTAAAAAACTGGTTTACAAAATGTAAATAGTTTGTTTTCAAGTATTGCTTGTGTGTTAGAAAAACGAACAAATACATTATATAGGTAGCTTATTAATAATCTATAAAAAAATTTATTTTATTTACCTATGTGTTTGATTTGCTTTTTTAGTCTCGTTCATATGAGCAATTTTAAGATTCAACCTATAAAACAATAATAAATAAATGATCATCAGGCAGATTAACTTTACATTAAACTTTAACAAAACATGTGAACAACTTTTAGTTTATGGCCAACAAACCTTTTAACCCACAGAAAAATATTGACTCATTCTTGTTGATAACAAGTTACATTTCTTCTTGTGACAGATGTACTTATCATAGCAGTACGTTAACTATTGTAAACTATAACTAAATCTTATTCAATACTCTGTTTTTCACTTCAGATTTACTCTTTATCTTGTAAATCAGCTGCTACATCTTGCTAAAAATATGTAGTTGTTTTATAAATGCCATTAGTAGTAATCACAGGATATCCAGATGATGTTATTTTCGTGTCAAAACGACCATCTTTTTATTACACGTATATATATATATATATATGTCGAATAGAGCTTACATATTATAACGGTAAAAGGCTACTCTCAGAGGCTTATACGAATTATGTTTATTCTAAATATATATATATATATATTTAGAATATTTAGAATTATGTTTATTCTAAATATATATATATATATATATATATATATATATATATATTTAGAATAAACATAATTCGTATAAGCCTCTGAGAGTAGCCTTTTACCGTTATAATATGTAAGCTCTATTCGACAATGTTATACAGCAACAGAAGTATGCTAATGCTGGCTCCCCTACCAGTTAGGGCCATTGACTCATCTTACATGTAAATTTGTGGTCTCTGCGGGATCACTAGCCATTAAAGCGTTTGATCAATTCCTGAGGGTTTTATCTATCAAACAACTAGTTTTTAAGGATAAACCTTTATACAAATCGTGTACTGTGTTCAAGCCTAACAGTATTCGAAAAACTAAATGTATTCTTCAATAAATAAATAGGAAGTTAAAAAGATGTTAACTTTAACATTTCTAGCTACTTTTAAAACTTGTAATTGTAAGGGATCAGTGTTTCAATAAGTCTGAGATGGGGAATAATTTTGTATTTAATAAAATAAAAAAAACTACTTTATTATCAAATAATCCGTTTCTATATACTGAAAAATTTAAATTTCTACATTTAGCTTCATAAACCTTTTACCTTTAGCAAATAGAAAATATATTTTTATTGAAAATTATAATGATTTATACTTATACTGCACTCGAATCACTAGTGAATAAAAATTTTCCAGAGATGATATACACATTTGGTATACATACATCTGAAGTAAAATGAATACAGTGTAGAGTATCACATCTAAGTTAGATTATGAAAGAGTCGGATTTGCCTTTTTTATCATTTTTATACAAGTATATAATGCTACAACTTGGTCGACCTAGACCCTGACAGCTGAAGATGGGTTTGCGAACCCGAGGTCGATGTCATCTATAGGATTAAAATAACGGATTGCTAAGATAAGGCCTTCTCTTTCATACATTTAACATCTAAAAAATCCATCGGCTTAATAGGACTAATTTCAATTATTATTTTTTGGGAGTAAAATAGTAGTATATAAGTTTCTTAGGATGTATTTTTAATTACATCTCCAAACCATATCCCCCTAACATTAGCCCCCCCCCCTCATTACCCCATAACACCACATCCCCCCGTAATATTTTCAAGATATTGCCATTTTGAATCTACACTACACGAAAATTGCAGATTCAAAATATTACCGATGAAATGATGAAGGATATGGTAAAACGTAGAATGGAAATCAATGATAACTACAGGAATGCCAAAGAAATGAAAAGTAAATGCCCCATCAATTTAAAACGAGTATCTTTTAATTTATGGTCAATTTAAAAAAAAAGCTTAAAAAAATAAAAAAAATTAACTGAATTGTTAGAGAGTGAAAGTTGAATTTACCACGACAATTCGTTGATTACGAATCACACGGTCCAGCAGGAGTAAGGGGATGTCAGACTCAGGGGCTGGCAATCAAGCTACCCCTGCGCACCCACTGCCGGGTCCCAGCTGATTTACAAGATAAAGAGTAAATCTGAAGTGAAAAACAGAGTATTGAATAAGATTTAGTTATAGTTTACAATAGTTAACGTACTGCTATGATAAGTACATCTGTCACAAGAAGAAATAGAACTTGTTATCAACAAGAATGAGTCAATATTTTTCTGTGGGTTAAAAGGTTTGTTGGCCATAAACTAAAAGTTGTTCACATGTGAGGTGAACCGTAATGGGGAAAATGTCCCTTTTTTTAGGATGTACATTTTATGCAAACTATCCAAAACATATTATTTCAGTCTTATACTACACCTTTTCCACTTTTATTTCAGAAAACATCAGTTGTAGTTCAGAATAGTAATTTTAATTTCCAAAATGGTTATATGTATCTGAGATTAGAAAATTCAGTTCAAGAAAGTGTCACTTGTATTTCTGAAAAGCAAATTTAATTTTAGAAAGTATAATTTGGTTTTAGGATACAGTCAATTGTATTTCAGAAAGAGTTATTTTAATTTATGATGTATTATTGTATGTTATATAATATCAGACCATATTTCGATTTCAAGCTCATATTTCAGTGGATTTTTTGTTTTTAAATGCAGTTGACTATTTCTTAAATACATTTGATTATCTTTAAGTTAAATTCGATAATCTAAAATTAAATTTATACTGTCTTGAATAAAATTTGCTATTCTGGAATAGAAATTATGTTTTCTGAAGTAGAACTTATAACTCTGAACTACGATTGATGATGTCTGAAATTAATATAATATTTCTCAAATATAAATGGAAAAGGTGTAGTTTGATTCCTGTATAAATAGAACGAAACATGAAATTTGACTTATGACCCGCTTAAACGTCTTTCGATCAAAATCGTACATAAACCTTCAAAATTACTTATTGTTTTCAGACATTCTTTTCAATGTTTTTACAAGTTCTCAAACAAATGACAGTGGATAAATAAGCCTTAAACTATGAAATAAAACGCCACGGCGGCCGTAGAGGTTATGAATTTATGTTGTGTATCTCCCTCACAGGAAGGGGTGCTTAAAACAGACTAAGCGTTGTTTATCAGTCATTAGTCTTAATTTATCAGTAGACTAACGCCAGCGCCCCCTGTAGCCGTAGACATTAGTCATTCAGTCATTTACCATCAATCACCAACGAGTTGCCAGATTCACGATGCCGCGTAATACATGCACGCAACACGTTAAATAAAAGAAAGAAATTATTGGTGTTGTTTTGTTTTAGTTTGGAAAAAATTAGTATTTACTTATATCAATGTAAATTTACATATCTTAGTTATGTAACTTAAAAATGTTAGCAGCTGCGGACAGTTCTTTATTTTACCAAAGAATAGAAGAATTACGTCATCATGTTAATTGAAAACTTATTATAATAAAAACCCAAAAAACTAAATTCCTTAATCATTAGTTACATACTTTAGTTATTTATCAGTTTGTAAGTAATATTAAATGTTGTATGCAATAATATATGTCCTTTGTGGCAATTTAAAGACACGCAGCACACAGGTGCGATTGAATTTACACTTTGACAACTTAACTTAGGTAAGTATCAAAGAGTGGAGCATGACGTCGAAATTAATAGAGGTAGGTCTGGTTTCTATATAGCGGTAACAAGAAACTAACTATACCAGGTATACACTGAAAGAAATGTTATTTTTTCATTTAAATCCTATACTCTAAATAAAGCAACATTTGTGCTTGCACATTTTTTTTGTCCTAGGATTTTGGAATTTTTCTTGTTATATGGGGGTTTCACAACTTCCGGAAAACTCCGGTTTCTATCCTACAGCCTTTTAAAGTGCCCTTGTTATTGTTATGGTCACTTTTACCTAGAACAGCTGATTGATATATTCATGTTGTTTTTGTTTTACACGAGCAAAGCTGGATTTTCTTTTGCATCAGGTCTTCCTAGTAAGAATCATAAAGTTAAAAACATTTTCATTAATTGAAAAAAGGCGAAAGAGTGGAATGTAATTAAGTTCAGGCGGGGATAGCCAGTAAACTGATTACCGTGTGTTGATTGTCGGCCCTTTGCATACAGCTTGACGCTGTTGCTCGTATCACTGACAGCACTTAGCCAGCTGATGGAGCTCTCACCCCCCCCCCCCCAAAATCATCCCCCCCTAAACTCACTACCTTCGGACCGGGTCAGAGATGTAGCCATGCGAGATTACAGGTCGTAGTCCTGAATGTAAAATGTTGTTTGGTCCAAGCAAAAATATTGGACATTTTTACTATATACCGTGCTTTTATATTTTTTTGATTGATGCTGTAAAAGACTTAATTGAGATTTTTTACCACCCCTAAGCATTTACAACAAGTAAATTTCACGTTCAGTTTATAATTTACTTTATTCTGACGCTGTTCTTCCTACATAATTCTTGACACAGATATGAATTGGTAATTTGTTCATAAAAGTACGAGATTTTACTTATTTGGGAAATCTGCATGTGATAAGTTAAAATTTTAAGAAGTTTGTTTTCGGAAAAATTTAATGGAAGTAATAAGAGTAAGAAAGTTTTATCTTCACTGCTACAGAACAAACAGAAAATGTGTACGAAATATAAGTGTTAAAACTCCCTAAACAAACTAATTTTTATTATTGTACAAACTACATTCCTCTACATAAATTCCTATCCCACAAAATTAGTGGTTAAAACTACTCTACATCAAATTCACCCTTTGAGAAATAAATAAATTTTTCTTTTTATAGAACTCTGTACGATTTTCTGATACAATATATCCTACGTCGTCAAAAAGTATTGGAAATTTTTAAAATTTTTAATATTTAAAGATAGTGGAAATAGTAGATAACGGAGTTTTTGACACAGAACTTCCGGATTGTAGTTTTAACTTTGCTTGAACTTTCATTAGGTTACTAGTGTCTAATTGACTACTGTGTAATATTTATTTTAGTTTCTTATACAGCAAATTTTTATAATTGCTAATGGTCTTACAGACATAACAATATATTTTCTATTTCATTCCACTAGGTTATTTACCTTCACACTAACGACACTATTCCGCCCAGTCTGCACTGGGGAGGCTGGGGAGGGTACAGGGGTGCCAGTATCACAGAGATATGCCTCCACTGCCGGGCGGCTCCCGCCAATCCACCGCCCCGTTTGACCTTTGACCTGCTCCAAGCTCACTCGATTACCCGCCTGGCTCCTTCCGCCCGATTGAACTGCCTTTGGCCTAATCGGATCAGAGAGCGAAATTCTCTCTTTACTGGTCCCTTCATAGTTTAGATGAATACGGTCTGAACGCTTTTTCCTCACTCAATGTGTTCAAAACAATTATATTTTTTATTTTAAATCAGATAGCTTTGATCAATATCAATATCTCAAAAGATAATTATTATGTGTCTCAACAACTATAGACCAAATAATTTAAGAAACCAGACCATTTTTCTTTCAAGTAAGAAATGTATAACTCACAAACAAGTTTGACATAAAATTTATTTGATTAAGAATATAATTTTTGCCTTAAAAATGGCTTTTAGAAGCGTCTGGCTCTAATCGAGGATTGCAAGATATTAGACAAAGTTTATGGAGTTTTCCAATCCTCAATGGACACGGATAGTACTTGTAACCTCCGGTGATCTTACTAATAGACCCAATAATACAAGACCCTTCCATAAAAATTTAATAAAATTATTGTCTTATAATTAAATGTTTTTCGCTGTTTTTAACGGCTGACGACATGACGAACTTGTCTGGTGAAAATTAAAGGCATTGGAATCAAAAACATATTGTGCAGGAAAAATAAAAGGTTGGAAGATTTTATGAAAGAGCTGGAGGGGTACAGTAGCTGTACACATATTCATCAAACCCTTACTCAAGAAATAATACTTCAACCAGCTATTTCAAAAACTATTTAAAGCAGTCATGATTGATTTTCCCTAACGTATTACATAGGTTATGTTTATGTAAGTTTCAAACCGCACCGCAAGATCGTTCCGTATGTGTGTTGTATCCCAATACAACACACATACGGAACGATCTTGCGGTGCGGTTTGCGATGCAGTCATACAGAATCTAACTGTAAGATTAGAAATTTTGGTTATTACTAGAAATATAATAAATGAATACAGGCTCTTTTTCCTAACTTTACCAGACTTCCCAAAGTCTGGTAAAGTTAGGAAAAAGAGCCTGTATTAATTTATTATATTTCTTGTATTATCCAAAATTTCTAATCTTACAGTTAGATTCTTAGTTTTTCGATGCTTTTAGTTCAGCTGATTAGTAAAATGTTCGTTTCTTTGGTTAGCCTGTTTTGAAAATGTGAGGTTGTTTGATGTTATTGTAA
Source organism: Flexamia atlantica (assembly GCA_035578135.1). Lineage (NCBI taxonomy): Eukaryota > Metazoa > Arthropoda > Insecta > Hemiptera > Cicadellidae > Flexamia > Flexamia atlantica. Next base: position 24,133,105 of record JAQJVK010000008.1, read on the forward strand.
GTTACTAATAAATTTTGAAGTATTTACGTCATACATGTAATCATAAGTCATATTTTTGTAAGAATTTATACAGCAGCGTAACGCAAAAAAGAATCTTTTAATACTGTTTTCTATTTGAAATAAAAATTTAAAAGGCCTAAATCAAGTTAAGGGAAATTACTAACATTCATTACTTGTAAGCTAAGGCCAAACAAATAAAATCGAACAAACTTCTCTTATTCGAAAGAAAGAGAAAAACAAAAGGCTTTTTGAAAAAAATTACTACAAGATGCGGGTCTAAACAGGAGGGATGTTGTATTCATTGGGAATACTAATCTCGTATGCATGATTTAAAGAAGAACTAGCCTATTATTTCTTTTATACAAAATGCAATTTTCACCTACAAAATATTAAAACATTACATCCTTGTTAGTAGCAGTACTTCTAAATCCATTAGGCTGTTATCTTTTAGAAAATGAATTGACTCGCAGACATGACCTATGAACAGAAAGTTACACTGCATTATTTATAAGAATACATATAACAATTGAGGCTTTTTGATTTTTGCTGACATGAGTAATATGACAAGAGGAGGGGGAGGATGTGAGGGTGTGAAGGAGAGAGGGATGGCCATAAGAGGGGGGGAAGAAATGCTGAGCTGTTTGCTGATTGAATTACATCCTCAAAGGACCAACGGATTAATGGCCATATCTCAGGCAAATTTGAAATTTTAAAATTATGTATCATTATAACTAAACATGTTTTGAGAACGTTCTCATTTTAGTTGTACTCATGGAAACCAACTTCTGTATATCTTTAATAGTAGAAGTTATCGTATTTAAACGCAAACGTTTTATATTAGTAAGAAAATAATTACAAAAGAAATCATCCCCTATTCTATGAAATATTTAATGCTGTTTTCTCTCTTATTTCAGAATAAAATATCTTAATCTGATAGAAGAGATATAATTATTTATTTGTTTTATAAAAATAGATCTAAGCTCGTTAACGTAGGAACTCAAGTAAATTTATTGTCGAAATAAGAAGCAACCATAGGTGCTTTTGGTAAAAATCTTAATTTGACATATTCGTTGAGATTATAAAAACTAAATCTAAACTGTATTGTAAGTTTTCAGGGCTTTTCGTATAGCTTTTATTCATATATTTTAATACAGACTTTAACAATTAGCCTTTTTTGTAAAAAATAATGGATACAAATATAGATTGTTAAATAAGCACAAATGTTACTCCTTACCAGCCCATCCCTTACAACTTGACCGGTCCAACTCCTGTCGGGGGGTTCCCCACCAGCAATCCCAGAAATCAGAGAAGGGTCGTGAAAATATCCTTCGATTAAAGTAATGCAATTTATTTTCAATCTTTGCCCTTCGGTGTTAGGATATAAATCCTTGCTACTTCTTTAAACTTTTCTCAATGTTCCGTTACTACCGATTTTTCATATATATTTCTGACAGAGTCATTCACAATCTAAACGTCCTAGAAATTTCATTGGTGTGGTAGTTTAGTTTCTTAAACGATTTTGTCAATTTATTGAAACTACACAGATACATAGTTCTACCGTGTGAAGTAATTAATAAGGTCAATAATCAATTATACTTTATATTCCATTATTTAGTTTTATTTGCCTTACTTTATATCTTACAAGCAAATTGTTTTAAAGCCCCCTCACCACTTGATGTGAGGTAACAAGTTTCATAGTAGAAGTCCCAAAATCTGTTCATGAATTATTATCTACTAAAATAGTGTATTTTAAGCCCACTCAACAAAAATTGGTTTATCGTGTATAGATAATTAGTCTAAGAAAAAAAGGAAAATTTAATAAAAATTACATTTTAAATGGTCTTAGACCAAAATAATTTCTAAAATACTGTATAATGGCACTAATTAGCCCTTATTATGTTATTTTAATTTTAAACTTCAATCTAAAAAAAAAATTATTGTAAGACTATACTACTTACTTCTAACAGCTTAATAATTTCCTTGTTCAAATTCAAATCATTTTTTATCAAAGAAAAATTTTACATACAATTTTGAATCACCCAATGTGCCAAACATAGCACGTGCGGGCATTAAAATATTTTAACAATCAAGCGTTTCTAATTTTAATATACAGTCATGCAGTCAGTCCTTTACCAGTTCATGCATGTAACAGTAAATAATTCATTATAAAGATTAACATAAACAATTAACTATGAAAATGGACAACAAATAACAATATAAAATTATAACGAGCAACAGGAAAATGAATAACAAGCACAGGCAATAAATAGCAAAAAATAAATAAATAAATAACATAAAAAATAAACAAATGAAATAACTAAACAAAAACAAATAAATAAATAAATAAACAAAAAAAATTTTAATGTGAAAACATCATCTTCAGCTGGTACTATCCACGAGGTTTATTCACCATAATATTTTAAAGTCTTGTCATCAAAATTAAAAACAACGGGGGGAGGGGGGATTCTATCCCCGGCCCTCTGCCGGTGAACATGTTGACAGGCCTGTCTTTTTATAATTTTTATAATGTGTGTCATGTGTATATAAATGTACTGCATTGTATCGTTTTTGATTTTGATGACAAGACCATAAAATATCACGGCAAATAAACTACACGGATAGTACCAACTGCAGATGATGTTTTCACATTTAAACATGTACTGTTTAAACAAGAAAATTATTGAGCTGTTACACGTAAGTAATATAGTCTTACAATCATATTTGCAGCTCAGGGACTAAAATCATGGATTTGAAAAATTATGTTATATTTTGAGAAGTGGGACGTTTAGAAAGTTTTGATATTCTTCAATTCCCTCTCAGGCAATAAAGACGTTATCGGCAGGCCACAGAAAGCTTAGCAATTCAAATACGGATCTCCCCTGTTGCCCCTCTCCCAATACGAAATGGGACATTACTCATAGGAGGAATAATCATCAAATGTATAAAGAATCTAAAAGTAAAGCAGCTATAAAATGCATTTGCACTAAAATCGGAAAACAGGAAATTTGAATTTCAACAGTTTTATTTTGTTTTGTAAGATTTGATAATTTATTTAGCAGTATATTCTTGCCAGTGGATGGATTTGAATGAATTGTGGAGAATTAATAACAAATCGGAATTTACAATGCATTCCACTGAAAACCGGTGAGCCGAAAAAAAATAGAAAACTAAATTTATCATTACAATGATATAGAATACTATGAAAACTGAAACTCGATCTGACGTTTATGAAATTTGTCTACCTTAGCCTGTCAATTCAAACATGGGTTTTAATAAATTAATAAATGCAAAATCATAATTCAATATGGTTCTACGAGTACCTTTGTAACCTAAACATAAAAAATTAAAATAAAAATAAAAATATGAAGAGTTATTTGTAAGAATAGACGTGGTAATAATTACGAACCTTAATCTTAGCTAAAACGTACTAGGTGTAATAAGTATTGGAACAAGATTGAATATACTACCAAACAAACGATATTTTTTAATGTATTTTGATACAATATTTTTTAATGCCAAATATTGGCATTAACAACGTTTTTGTCTCAGTCCACTATTTCTCGTTTTTGAAACTAAGGAAAACAAATCAAAGTGGTCCCTAGCGCATAGAAATTCGGACCATCATGTTTTTCCTGTCTTACATAAAACGTCTAAAACATATTGACTTCTTTTGCCAGGTAGGCTTATCAATGTATTTTAAAAGAAAAATACATCATTTAAACCCTCAATGCGACAATATTAAATTTTAAACGCAACCATTTTTAAGATTGAAAAATGCACATATAAATATGAAATACCAAAGGTTTGCAATAAAGTAACGAAAATGCAAATCCGTTCCGGGAAAACACAACTGGGGGGGATACAACCTATTATTTAAGTTTGATCACATTTAGTTTCATTATGTGCTCAAACAATCCGCCATGGGCATTTGTATCCAGTTGTGCTTTCTCGATCAAATTCCTGAACACGTGTTGCAAGCTACCTCTTTGAATTTCGTGCATTAACTTATTATGTTGTTGTATTCGAGGTGCTGAATATCCTGTTAATTGTTGTCGTAGACCTTAATTTTCATGTATCCCCAAAGAAAATAATATAGTGGGGTCACATCCGGGGATCTTGGGGGCGAACAATCCTCCACTGATAAAGTTTTGGGTTTCGTTAAAAAAAAAACACCCTGTATAGTCAAGAACAATCTTCAACAACTATGCTATTCAACAACAGATTATTCACCACATATCTTTGAAGAATAATCAGTGCCAGACGCGGATTTTAATGGTCACTGCTTATGGATTTACGCCTCTAATACATGACCTGCTATACCTATAAAAGGCAAAGCCCTCACTCACTCACTCATTCACTCACTCACTCATCATTAATTCTCCAACTTCCCAATAACCCAGAAGGCTGAAATTTGGTTCACTGTTTCTTTAGGCATTAAATAGGAAAACTAAATGGTTTTCATCCTGATCTGACCCTCGGACTCCGCCATGGACCCTCTAAAAGATCCCATATTATCCTTATGGCAGAATACAAATTGGTGAAATGTTTACATTTAAACAGATGTAAAATGCAAGAAATTTAGTGGAATGTCATACCAGCTGTCAGAAATAGAATAAAATAAATCACTGACTAGAGATACTTATAAGACCTTTCTTTCCCGTAACAGCTGTTAATGAAAGAGCTAATTTAAACAATTTATTTTATCTACATCATTAGAAAAAATATACTTTGCCTTTGTCTTTTAGAAAATTTCATTGATGGAATTATTACCATAGGTCTCACGGCAAGACCTAAGCGCGAGACCATGATAACTTTTCATTTTGGAGCTCCCAGAAGCAAAAAACACTATTCAAACTATATTTAAAGCTGAAAACACAGTACATTGTCCCTATAGAAAAATTCTATATCTCGGTTATTACTCAACATATCTTGATAAAACTTGGTATGTAATTTTTTTGGTTCAGATTCACCTGATATTGTTTTAAAAACACCAAATTTTTGAATGACTGTTGCAATAGTCATGCATACTCATTCCCCATTTTATTCTTATGGAAGAAATGAAATAAGGTCCTGCACGTAGTCTGGAGGTCTGCTGCAACGGGGGTATTTTTATGTTCAAGATAGACCCTAAAAACCTTAGAATTTTTTTGACATTAAATCAAGGCAATTTCTACGTTTTACGTACATAAACTTTCATGAACCAGAAAACTGCTTTAGGATTCTCTAAGTACGCAAGGTCTGCTGCGACGGAGATTTTATATTCCTGCTTAAGGGCCACTATACAGTATACCATGCATGCGAGCAGATTCAACGATATTGGGCATAAGCCTTCACAGGGCAGTTGCACCCTTGAGGCCTTTATCGGTAGGGCGCTGAATCTGCTCATATGTATAGTACAGGAAGGCCAAATAGAAATACCTTCTGCGGGGGGCAGCAATAGAATAACTCCAGTCGCAGCAGACCTGCGGACTTTGAGGATACCTGAAAACATCTTTCTGGTTAATGAAAGTCCATCTTCTTTATATTTGTCCAATACCACTTACCTATCATTGTTCAGCCCAAACTACAAGACTTAGAACCTTGGACCTTTGCATGGACGATCTTAAGGGCGTAAGCATCCCCTAAGAACGGGTTTTTTAATTCAAAGTTTTAAGGGTTTTGGCGGGGTTGAAGTTTATAAATTTTCCTATACGCAAGTCCTTTGTTTAATTTTCAATGTTCATTTAACAAGCAGGAGGTTCAGCTTCACATATGGATACGATTTTACAGCTGATTTATAATTTGGTTACTTTCATAATGGTTTTATAGTTGTTTTGTTGATTTTTTAGGTGATATGTACTATGTTAAATATATAAAAGTTAAATTTAGTTTAGTTAGTTACCTTAAAGTCGTCATTCGTTTTTGTACCTCATCTGTTTAATCATTAACTCAGTATGTGGCCCTATCTTCATTTAGGCAGCGGGAGTTACAGTTTTTATCGTGAGCAAAGCCACGGGTAACTGCTAGTACCTAATAAATCCTTTAATTAGCAAAAAAATTAAAAAAAAACTTTGTAAACTGCAGCATTATTGTTACATGATGTACTTACACATCAAACACTAGTATATTTTAAAATTACTAATGTACATAGAATAAAGCTCTTTGCTCTGTTGTTACTCTTTTGCCAGTGTAACATACTAGGATGTAAGGAGGATGCTGGGTGAGTAATTTACACAAATGTACTTGGCGAGGAGGGCTGGGGGAGGGGAGCGTGGGACCCTTAACAGCTGGCTAAGTGCCGTCAGTGATACCGACAACTCAGTTAGGGTTCATTTCAGGGTTTCACGTAAAAAGTATAAAATCCACTTAAACGATCTTCACCTGATTGCTTGGGAAAAAAGTACCTAAGTTTGATTGTTATTTTACTCAAACGTCTCACATGTTAAACCATTTAATTTGTTCCTATTTCACAATCATAGGTCTCAAAGGGGATAGAAAGTTTCCTGAACCAGATATGTGTAAATTATGTAATTTCACTTAAAGTAAATAGTGTAAAGGATTCCTTTTTGGTTTCCAACTAAGAAGCTAAAGACGTTCCACATTTCTATATAGCCAGTTGGGCGCAGGATCGTCCACATTATAATTATATTACTAGTAAACCAGCCTTACCATCTAGTAAATGTTACTGTTTTATGCAAATATATTTTTATACGTTGAATAACATAATTTATGGCATCAAAATGTGATATTTCTAGCTTGTTTGAACATAAAAATTGAAATTCTTTCAAACTGAAAATATACTGCGCTAGTTCACCTGTCCCAAAAAAGCAAAAAAGTTTTGATTCAAATTTCAAATTAACACTTTTTGAAAGAGGTAGAAAGTAAATATTTAATTGTTTACATTGCCAATCAACCTTTCATTTTTATTTAGGATACAAATATAACCTCGTCTCATCAGGCAAAGCTATCCACAACTGGAATAAACCAAAATAATGCAATCAAATACCCACACCCATTCTCCCGGTGACAGCATGCAAATGTTAATTGGAAAGTCATAAATATTTATTCAGTATTCCCCAGCGGCGGCCACAGCGGTTATTTAATTATCTTGGTGGGTCTCGGAATCGGAATTAGGTTTTAAGCCCGACAGAAAATCTGGTTCATAAATAGAACTCGTTTTCTCTGAATGCATCTTTTACCAAAAATGATACGAGTTGGTGCAGGTTTTGATTGAGATTGGTGATATTATCTTTTAAAAAATTTTCTAATCTTAATCTGTGTTGTTATTTCACTGTGCAATTTCATTGTAGATAATATCGACAAATTAAAATTAAAATACATCTTAAGTGAGGTCTAATTGTATAAGTGTGTAATTTCAGTCTGTTTTAGCCAAATATTACTTCGTTAAGTCTCCCACATTATGGAAGTATTGTAACAAAATGGTTTACTATTTTTGATAAAATTTATCGCACAACAAAATATAAATACGTTTGTTATATTGTTAGAATTTGTTTATTTATTGTATAAATTAAGTATACTGTTTTGATAGCGCAGTTACGGTATGCTGAATAGTGGTCACTGATTAAAAATTAATATTGTACATACACCATAACCAAACTTTGTTCAAATACTGTATTATGACTATTAAAGATTACAATAACTTTTATTCAATCAGACTAAACAATTATCTGATTCACTTAACCATATTTTATATTTTTGATTATTGCAAATGGAAATGAACGTATGTGAAAAATGGAACAATCTAATTCTAACCCTAATTCTTTTAGTATTTGATACAATCTTATAGTATACATGGGTCGAGAATTACATTTAGACTTTTTTTTATATAGAACTGGGAACATAAAACAATTTCTAATATTGCGCGCAACTCAGTTATTTTTAACACATTGGATGCGGGGACTTAAATTATTATTTTTTCATCATACCATCCCGTTGAACTACTGTTTCAGATACTAACAGAAACTATAATAGAAACTATCCGAAAACACTGTAATAGAAAACTGTAATAGAAACTATCCGTTACCAGGTGGTGTAAACTGTAATGTAAAAACTGGAAAAGTACTAGTAATGTTAAGGAGTGTTTACAAACACACAAATAGAAACATGGTTGATTCAAATATGCCTGAATCTATATTAAAAAGAGCAAATGAATTATTATATGTTTTGTTAGTTAACAACAGAAATGTAACCATTGATAACACTAATATAACCTCAAAGATTTTTTAAGTACTAACAAGTTTAAACTTATTAAATAAAAGGTGGTATGATGAAAAGTACCGTTCGTGACTCATCCGAAAGTGCTATAGATAGGTACTGGTGCTCGATAGAATTCAATTACTAGGCTTCGCCTCGTAATTGAAACACATAATCTCGTAACGATAACAGCCACTTTGCGGACTAGTAACAAAATGTACTATTTATATTGCTAAAAATATAATTTTGATTATATTTTCCGCCCTAAAAATACTCTTTCATAATAATTTTTTGTCAAGTATATAAACGTTGTGTACTGATTCTATAACAATTGACCAATTTATTATTTTAACAATACAATTTGACCTAATTGTACAAGTGTAAATAAAACAACTAAGATGCTGTATAACTGTTTTCTATTGCTGTTTCGCTTGTAGACGATTTTTGCGAAGTGATCGATCTAAACGATGTGTGCTTACTAAACGTTTCAACGGTAACCATTGATTTTCAATATTGATACGATTAAAAGATCGGTTGGAGCTATTCAAGGTAAATTAAAAAGTCTTATGATGAACCTAAACAAAAGTCTTACGACCATTTTCTCTTGATTTTTATTTTGCAGTATGGCTAAAAATAAAGGTCATCACACGGGTCTAAAGTGGTTTTTCCTTAATGAGTGGCTTTTTTAACTTAATGATATTACTCGCTCAGGTTAAACTTGCGATCGTATTGAAAACTTCCATTTATGCCTTATTAGTTTCAAAAATCCATTCCTTAATGCCTTAATGTATTGAAAAAGTTCCATTTATGCCTTGGTGGTGGTGAAGGCTGTGCCTGAAATTATTATTTACTTAAACAAAACATTTTTAAGGACCTTGAAAAGAGCGCCAAATACAATTTGACTATTCAGTACACATTTATATGAATCAACGTATGCTTGCATCAAATCAGATACAAGCAAATGTATTGGATTTTTATTCAAATAAATATTTAGGGCCCATTTCCGGTCCCAGCACGGGGAGGTAGACATGCGGGTCGATGCGGCTCCGAAGGGCCAGCGATCCACGGCCCTCCGACCTTTGACCTGTTCACTCGATTACCCAGTGGCTCCTTCCGCTTCCGGACGAATGAGCCCCTTTGGCCAAGTCAGTGGAGAGAGAATACTGATTTGATTAGCGGTTTGGTTAGTCTTTATGTTACATAAATCAGAGTATTTTGTAAATAGATTGATATAATGGTATAATTTAAATCGTTCTGCATATAAATATCAGTGGTTGATTCAAGGGGTTTAAAACCTATGTTATATTAGTTTATATTATATCGTAATTTGTACTATTTATAGTTAGAGTTTTGCGTCCGTTGGAAAAACGTTTGGTCATAAATTTAAGGCGTAATTTAAGGGTTCTGTGGCCATGAGGGTCAGTGGTTAATTTAAGGGGCTAAATGGCTATGTTATATTCGTGTTACTGTAAATCTTCGATTCTGTTGAGATTAGTGTTTCAATAATATTCGTTAATTGATTACAATCTCGCAGGAAATTCTAATCATACGATATTTCTTCACATTTATTAGAAAACAAATTCTAGGTATTTTAGTTTTGCAGCAAAAACTGAAGTGGACTGATTAGAATAATAACGTTCTTTCACTTGGCGACGTTAGATAGTTTTGATTTGAAGAACTCTTATCGATGATGCCTTGGGATGAACCTTGTCCTCATAAAATGAAGTTGAATTTATTCTTTGTAGATTTGCGGTAATTTGCTTATCTCAGTTGCACAATTCGTATATTTGGAATGTTTAAAAAACATTAAACATTAAAAACGTATCAAAACACCTATATTTTGTAAACAAATACATGTTGTTTCTCTTAGATTATTTCTAATTAGCCTAAAACACAGCTGTTTTATTTGGAATTCTTAGATGAGATAAGGGTTTGAATACCCTAGAGCAATCTAAACTCAATTAATTGTATTATCTCAGTTCTATTCCAGTCTACTTGCAACGTGCTAAAACGGGAGTAAGTGACTTGTTCATAACAGCTGGAAGATTCTTAATATGTTTAAATTTTAGTTTTTATTCCGTAACCAACATGGCAACTCATAGGACCATATGTTAAAAAATATTAACTGAAATTTTTATTTTTCTAAAAAAATTGCGTTTCTAAACCATATTCAACCACGTAGGTGAACTGAAAAACAAAAACAACACATGAGTACAACATTTTATTAAAATCGTTAGAGCCTTTTTCAAGATAGGATTCATCTATATATAGCTTCGAGAATTGCTCATTTTAAGTATAGACTTAATCAAATAATCTCGATCACGTTACAGCTTTTAAAAAGGAATCCTTTTTAACATGTGAGAAGGTAGGGTACATATAAGCTAATTCCTTATTATGTTACATCGTAGTGAATAACCTTTCTTTAGGCTGGAGGCTTAGGAGTATTTAGTAAATACTCCTATGGTCTGTAAATAATATTTACAGACCAAGGAGTTTGTTAAGACCTATATGACGATTTAGGGCTGAAAAAAGAATTAAAAAGAGTGTAAAAAGTAAAAATAAACAATTGACATATTAAACTCAATAAAAAAGATGCAAAAATAACGATTTATCATTAAGGGTAAATATTGAAATGAAGCTATATGCATATCATTTAATTTCAGACATTTAATTTCATTTATCATATATGATTAAACATATGGTTAAGCCATATCCTTTCAAATACAGAAAACAAATGCAGAAATGTTAAAAGAGCTTAATTAACTGGAGAATGTTTACCGTGTACCAAAGTTTTTCTATTTTCAACCATTTCCTGACAGATGGGATACATGTGATATTTATTGCAATAAAGCTTCCATAGCAGCAACGTATATCACACTAGCGTGTCCATTTGAGGGGAAGGGAAGAGATGAAGCGTCCAAAGTTAACCCGATTTATTTTCAATCTCTTGCAAGAGCTCGTATAACGTATATATAATCATTGATGATTATTTATAGCCTCGATCAAAAATGGAAAAACAATTTTATCTCAAAATTCTATTAGTTTTGATTTTTAACTCTTCATCATTGAATAGCATAACTCGCATATGCTGTTTTGTTAAAATTATTAGCCAGAAGGTTTTTTTAACATATAAAATTTTTAGTTCTCAGGTAATTTAATGAATTGATTATTGAGTGGATGTGTTCAATTCAATAGGCATATCTCATAGCTAGGTTTTCAAATGAACAAAAATACCACTGCAATTTTAGGTACAACAAAGAATTGCAGCTATATAAATCCATTATTTTTCGTATATTGGTCTCAGTAATGTAATTATAGTGATATTTTACAAATATAAAATTTGTTTACGTTCAGAAAAGAACATCCTAGACGTTTCAGCTCACTGCAGGCTTTGCTTTTGCATTGAGGAGGAAAATAAATAACGCCTCGAAAATTGACAGGTTGTCTAAGTCACTGACGGGAGGTTTTATCCTTAAAGGAAGAAATCTTTTTGACAATGGGAAAGAGATTTGCCATTGTTTCTTTCAACTCTCTCCACAACATTTTTCATATTACGAAATGATGATTTTAATTTTAGCACACTAAAATTCGTCTTTAAAACGATATCGGCGTCTTATTAATAACATGTTTTATGGAATGAACCAAACATGTAGAGTTTTAAGCAACTATTACTGAAATAATAATAATAAGAAAAATACTATCGCGCATTCTTTCCTTTCCCTATAAAGGATATTTAAAAATATAAACCCTTATTTCCACTTAAAATATTGGATATTGCAGTGTATATACTATGCTTAGTTAACAAGTGATGTGATTCGTATCAGACGACAACCAATGATTTTAAACCAATTATTTTCCGCTTAGTTATAAAAAAATTTACGAGGATTTACTTTTTTGAGTTTTTACTTGTACTCGTTCAGTAAAATAGAAGCAAAATCTTTCTTTTAATATCTCTAACCCATGAGAAATTTAACGATATTTAAATCAATGTCCTTCCACAGATAGTTCAACATGTGTAACACTTTACTTGTTAAGATATGTGCTGAAGCACTAATACGCTAAAAACCAAAACTATATTCAGACAATAGCAGTTTTTTAAAAGTAAAAAACCTTATTAAAAATCACCGTAATTTTTTAATTATGAAATAAGGTTTAATAAGGTGGGTGAGAGTCTGAGCTAGTTTAGGTCAACCTGAAGCATCTTAGTCACTAGAGAGGAACAAAAGTGTGCTAATTAAGAGACAAGACGAGACGAGATGTTGTGCACGAGGTGTAATTTGGAACACACAATGTCTGTCGGCCTCGTCGAGAATACTCAAAATGTGAGTATTGTTTCTCTTTGGTTAACGAAAGGTACATAGAACATGTCATAACTCCCTTGGATTAGAAATTTTAATGCAAAAAATATGTAGAAAGTAAAAGTTTTATTTTAAGTGTTTATGCATTTTGAACTTCCTTCTATACCACAATAATTCATATGCTTAAGTAACATGTTTACCCTTAGAAGCTGATACTGAGGTAAAAACAGGTTTCGGTTGGATTTCACATAGTGGCAAATACTAACAGAATTTACATCTTTACGGTGCATTACTAGGAAATCTAAGTATCCCTTTGTGTTCACAATAGTTTACTCAAATTTAACCATATGAAAAACTTGAATGTCTCTTAATGTTTTAACGTAAAAGATTAAATGATATATTTACCACCCATAACTTACTTCAATTGAGTTATTTTTAGAAAGTGTGTTCGATGTCTAGGCCTAGTTACCTTTTATGTTTTATCCTTAATTAACATTGTACTATCTCGTAATGCCCCAGGGGATTTCTTGGCTTTAGTAAAAGCCTTTCTGTTTCATAAGACGTGTATAGGGCAAAAAAGCTTTTTAAAACTAAATAATATCAGAAATCAGGTAACTGTAGTTAATATTTGAACCATAGATTTTATTAAAACATACGTTTACTGTGAAACTGGAATATTAAAACTTTTGCTTTAAATTGCTAGATATCCAATAGTGAATGGGAACTGACATCTAAGTAAGAAGGAACGAAACTAAAAACGAACGTTGTGCAGGTATATTCGGAAAAACACTAATAAGTATGCTATTCTAATAAAATTCAAGTACTTGATAAAAAATTTGTTTAATGAATTTTTATTACAAGTTTTCAAAATATAAACAGCGTATATGGAGAGGAGGGGGACAAGAGCCGTTTTGTGGTTCACCGCAGCCCTTCTGTTGACCAAACTGTTGAACACTGTCCTCGTAAAGTTTGTTTTTGTAGGTTGAATCGAAACGGTTTTGGATATATCACTGAAACATTCCTATTATGTGTTCTGGGTAACTACTTTTTGTATCTGTAAACCGACAATGGTCCTTTTCACTTTTAGCATGACCTAATGCATTTTAGAAAATCATTATTAGATCCATTGCATGTTCAATAATTCTTAAAGACTAAAAAGAATATTGTGTATAATTGCGAGAAATTTGAGCCTAAGACGAGCTGCTTTGTCGAATTTTTAACAGTATATCATGCACTAAATATGAACACTCTTTGAAACCACTATTTACAATTAAGGTTATTTTTTGAAAAGTAGTTATTTCAATTAAACGGGTGACTATGTACAATTTTAAAAATAGGTTGCAAAAAGTTATTTTGCTATAGTTTGGAGAAAGTCGTGTCCTCTCTTATCTCATTGACTCTACATTATTAATTGCTTTTAGAGTTGCATTATCTTCGTTATTGAGCAAGTAATATTTTTCTATGTTTGTCAAATCTTAATGAAACATCTTTGAAAAATAATAAACGTTAACTTATAAAAAAACAATAGTAAGAAGTTGACGGCAAATATATTTTAACTTAAGCTTTTATATTTTAAAAATACTGTGAACATTCATGAAATTACTTCATTTCTAGAATATTTTATACATATATATAAATTTCTCTGATAAACTGCATCCTCTGATTTATATCTTGATATACAGGCTGCAGTTTCGAAAGAGTGGGTAATAAGCCGGATAGATTTATCACCGGAGGCTAAAATAAAATCGGTTTATCAGATTGTGATCCTCCAATCCAGCGAGTGGTCGGTAACTTGGGTCGAGTTATTGGCCTGCCTCGACCTCCCCAGGCATCCACTGGTTTGAGGATTTTATAGCAAAGTCGTTGTAGACTGATGGGACATGAATATTAAGACCATGTTACATGACTGTTTTGTTATATATGCAAATATTTCGATTCCAAAGTTAAAAGAGTAGGTTCTATGGTATAAATGAATAATATATAAGAAATAATGTTTGAAACTGTGTTTAAAATTTGCCACAAATAATTTATTATAAAATTGGAATTCCTTTTAATTTATTGACAAGTCTATGCTATGGCTCTCTGGTATGATAATTATCGTAATTATCACGTTCGATACATACGTTGTGGTATGATAAAATACTGCATTAAGATGCTGAATTTAATATAAAACAATAAATATATCTTACAATTTTTTTACTAAGAAATGTTTTATATTTAATTATTTGTAAATGGGTACTTAATAACTGTACTAGAAAAGTATTTTAAAACATAAATTATTATAAAAAAACATTTATTTTAATGAACGGTCCCCAAATATGGTTGGTCCTTACTAGGAGAATCATTTCAATGAATGTACTTTATTAGAAAATTCGCTTTTACTTTACTTATAAAAAGGTTTCACTACAAAAAATATGTTTTTAATATGTCAGTTTATGGTTTTGTATGAAAAAGCAGTCCATTTTTATGTTATAATACCATTCAAAAACTTATAATATAATATCATTCAAAGAATTGATAAAAAATGTTAGGTAAATATTCATTTGAAACATATAATCATAAATCTGAATTTAATAAAACGTTTGTAAATGTCCCCTGTATATTTTATCTTCCCCAAGGGAATCAACAATCCCGGAGCTTACCCCAAAAGCCGATTTCACCTTTGTCTCGTCCTGGCTTTATAAAGTCCCATCCCATGAATACACTTGACAAAGACAATTTGAGTTGTTCAGAACAAAATTCTTTTGTTCTACTCAATCTTTAACTCAGTGGTCCTTTCTTCCTTGACAAATTCCAATATCACATTTTAAACAGTGCAGGGTGTTTTCATTTGGTTATAGTTTGATGCGGAAGTATATATTTTCGATAATGTTTTAAAATAAAGGCTTAAAGCTCTGTGGGCCAACTCGTCGAGTGTTCCTCCCCCGTAACTAATTGCTTTTAAACAATAATTTCCTATTCTCTCAGATTGTAGTTGAAGAGTTAATAAACAGTTTGTTTTCTTAGATTACCTATAAAATACGTTTTACTCTACAAACGAAATTTACTTGTTTGGAGATTAAAAGAAATTCTATTTTGTTGGTATCACATGCAACTCAGATTAAGAAATGCCTACTCAAGTAAATAAGAGATATGTAGTAAATTAATCAATTGAAATTTTCAGAAAGAAAAATTTAAATTTCGCCAAGTAACAGAAAAAGAAATTAAAGGTACGGTAAGCAAATTAAATAATAATATATGGTACATACCAATTTTCCGTCAACAGCTGTACTCTTGTCCATTCTGGATGACCCGGGTTTCGGCTGCCTAAGCAGCCATAGTCATATCCATATCAATTCAGGGTTTTAAAGATATTACATCTGGAAGATGTCGTCGAGGACACAAATCCACAGAACACATAATTGACGAACACGCGTACACGTATACATAAAAAACACATACAATAAAAAAATCTTAAAATCTTAAAACAGTTGTGGTGCCTTCAAAAATGAATAGGATTAAATAATAAGTTTAGCACAGGCTATGACGATGTTCCAGGACCATTAATAAATACCCCCGTTGCAGCAGACCTGCATACTCAGCGAATTTCCAGTACAAAACAACATATTTCAATCCAACATAGCGAGATTTTACAGGTTTTTGAAAGCTCCATAAGAATAACATGGGGAATGAGTATGCAGGTTTGCTGCTACGGGTATATTAAAACTGGGTGGTTTTAATTCAATGTTTAGTAGATCTGAACTAGAAGAAGCCACTTACCAAGTTTTATCAAGATGTGTTGAGAAATAAGCGAGATATAGAATTTTACTTATTTTCCATAAGGTTAACATTGGGACAACGTACTGTGTTTACCACTTTCAATATCTCGGTAACCAATGGACATAGAGCAGTGATTCAAAATACTAAATTGTTTGTTTTTTTGAGCTGAATTCAATGGTGCCAACAAAAATTGGTTTATTTTTATTTTTCCATGTAAACAACTCAAAAAACCCATTTTTGGGGGGGTTTACCCCCCTTTACCCCCCCTTTCGGTAGTCGGATTGGGCTGGATTACGAACTCGTCCGAGTGATTACCACTTTACACGTCTGTACCAAATTTCATTAAGATCGGACCATACTTATGGCCGCTATTGTATTCTTTTCTTCTTCAATAAAATACCTGACCTCCAAAAATGGATATGATAGTAAAATTGTTGACAAAATAAATTTTAATGTAAATAAAAAGAAACAACAAACAAATCAGAACAAAAATCAATCGACGAGAGAAAAGAATTACATAAGCATGCCATTTAACACGACCCTTAACAGAGCTGTCCGAAACACATTTTCCAGGACAAACTATGAAGTAAGCTACAAGACTGAAAACAATGCATTCAATCTAATTTATAAAAAATCTAACCAAAGAATAGTAAAGGATAATAAATACAATCAAGCTGGTATATATAGATTAGAATGTTCAGACTGCAAACATTTTTACATAGGTCAAACGGGGAGATCTTTCAGATCCTGATTCAAAGAACATATACAGGCCTTAAGAAGTAACAATAGTACATCTATGAAATCAAGCTTTGCAGAACACTTACTTCACCACAACCATAATTACAAAAGTATTGAAGAAAACATGAAAATAATAGAATGTTTAAAGAAGGGAAAAGAAATGGATGGCAAAGAAGAATATTATATATTTTCAGGATATAAAGACTCCCCTTCCGACATATTAAATGGTCAATTACCTTCAAATAACCCAATATTCGAAGTTATAAGAAAACTGAGAAATACATGACAAACGGGTTATATTTCCTAAATTACCATTTACCAAAAAACATATTTCTAAATTATCTGTATCATATGACTTTTACTATGTATATATTTATTTTTATACTTATATAAACACTTTATGTTATAGGTTAGATTTGCTTGAAAATGACATTATAGTCGAAACATGTTGCAAAAATAAACCATGAAAAAAAGGGTATTTGTTCTACTTTCTGATATAATTATATATATATATAGATATATATATATATTTATGAAAATGAACGAATAGTGTTTTTTGCTTCTGGGAGCCCCAAAACAAAAAGTTATCATGGTCTCGGGCTCAGGTCTTACCATGAGTACGACGGTAACAGCTTCTTCCCTATAGGGGAAATTCGCTAAAAGAGTAAAGGAGTTTTTAACTAAACCACTGCAGTATTTAACTAATTCATCTTTCGGAAAAACTGATAGTTAAAATCAGGAATTTTAACCAGATAGTTAGAAAATTACTAAAATTAAGCCATTATTCAAGAAAAGTAACCCAATGGAGTGGAGGTTAGCAATAATTTCAGACCCATTGCTTTAATTCCGGTTTTTGCAAAAATCTTTGAGCGTACTGTCGCTGATCAGCTAACAGAATATCTTGAAACCAATATATTATTTGATAGCAACCAACATACTTACCGTAAAGGACGGTCAGTAGTAACTGCGGCCACAGAGTTTATAGAGTCGGTAATTCACTCGATTGATAGTGGGGAAAAAGCTGTAGGAATTTTCATGGATTTTTCAAAGGCTTTTGACAGTGTTTCCCATGAGGGCTTATTAAATAAGCTGTTATCGATAGGAGTTGAGGTAAATTAATTGAATTGGTTAAGGACATATTTAAATAAAGGAAAACATTACGTAAAAATTTTAAATTCAAACATCAAAAATAAATTGTTGACTTATAGATCTACCCTAAAAGATGTAATTAGGGGTGTCCCGCAAAGATCTATTTTGGGCCCCCCCTTGTTTACGTGTTACATAAGAGATGTACCAGAACTAAATTACCACCATAACCTTTGCCTCCATGCAGATGATATTAACCTTCTAATCAGTGGTAATTCGAAATAAAAGGTAGAATTATGCTCTTTTTCCAACCTAGCAGTATTGAATGAATTTTTCTTAAGTAACCGTTTACCTCTAAATCCAACCAAAACAAGTTATATTGAATTCAAAACACAACGAAATAAAAATAAATTAACACTAGCCATACTTTTACATGATGCAGAAATAAAAGAAGAACATGAACTAATATTTTTAGGATTAACGATGGATAACAATTTATCCTGGAACAGTCACGACGGTCTCTTAGTTTCTAAATTAAACTCAGGCCTATATGCAGTTAAACGCCTCTCTCTCATTTGTTCGCAGGAAACTCTGAGAACAGTTTATTTTGGCTACATTCATTCGACTATTTCTTTTGGCTTATCATTATAACCAATGATGACCTCAATTCAAAATTTAAACTTTATTCTAAGAATACAAAAACAAGCAGTTAGAATAATTTTGAAATTAGGCTGGAACGAATCAGTTAAACACCTTTTCTCTGATTCTGGTATAATGACCAAATATGGGATGTATATAAACGAGACTATTCTTTCTGTGAAAATTTGTTTAGTGCACTTACAGTTAGTAGGGGATTCCCATAGTTATAACACTAGAAACAGAAATAAAATTGCTACTGACTCCCATAACCTTGAATTTTTTGCAGACTCGAAATATTATAATATGTTGTCAATACGTATTAGGTCTGAGCAGGAAATAAACAGTTTTAAGACCAAATTAAAAAAATAATTAATAAACTTGTCCCTTTCCTCCTTTTCTGATTCCCTGGAGCAGAGCTGAAAAATGTTTATTTTAATTTATATTTCATGACTGTGAAAAGGTTTTTTGTAATTTAATGTCGAATGCACTATATTTGTTTACTTTGTGTATTGAATGTAGATATTCTAAGATTGACACCATTCATTGTACAGTGTACAAAATATGAAAAAAGCATTTTTGAATTGAATTGAATAGAGTAGCAGGCCTACCCAGTGAAAACACTTTGCAAAGTATGTACATTCAAAGTTTTTCTTTACCAATTCCTATACATATATAAAGAGATGTGCATGATTTTTTCGAATATTTAATTTTCATTAATCAAATTAATCAATCAGGAGTTATACTATTTTAATTTTATGGTGGGAGATATTCTTTATCTGCAGTTTGCGGTCGATGATTTTAAATATAAAATAACTTAGAAATCACGAGTAATTAATAAGTACACTGAAATGTTTGTGATCTTAAAAATCTGTCATCTAATGTTTGCTGATGCGTCAGAGATGGATTATGCTATGAAAACCTTCAATTCTAGTTATAATATCAGTTACTAGACATTTAGGCGACGTAAATAATTGGAGATTATCTCTTTGCGAACACATAAATGCTACTAGAATAGCAATTTCAATTACAATTTATTCATAAATTGCAACAGATTGAGAAATACTTTCAAACATCTTATTCCAAACGGTACACCCAATTTTTTTCAAAAAATTTTAATGTACATTCAAAACAACATAAGACTTGTAATCCTCAAGACGTCTGTAGGAAAACAAGGCGACGTTTGACGCTGAGGAGAACGAAAGCTTTTGTTGTGTTTGCGACGGGCTAATCTAATAAGGCGGCGGAACCTCCCTCCGACGGCGGGCTGAGCTCTTCTGTAAATAAATAATGAACGTTTTGAAGAAACACAATTTACATTTGTTGGATATACTAGCTATTGTTTTTGGAATATTTAAAGAACATTAAAACTCAAAAATTTACATTTAAAATACGCCACGTTTATTCATTTTATTTTTTAAGTTCTAAAATTGTTGTCACACTTATCTTAAGGCAACCAATCTAGAACAAAATTAAGTCGTCGGTGTTTCTTATCGAGACGTGTGAGCTCTGGTTGAGTAATGTTGTTGAACAATGTGGTTGTTTATTGCAGATATCTTACAGATTTACATTTTTCTTCAATTAAAATTCCTAATGGTTGGCACGAGTACAGTTAACGAGCAAGAACATCGTTTTTTCTTTACCCGGTAACCAAATTTGGCTTCCGGATAGTATCATGACTGGTAATACTACAGTGCCTGCACTATGTACTATTACGCCTATCTTTCTGTGTCACGACGAGCCCAATACATTTTGAATATTTATTGTGCTCATTTGTCATGCTAATGCTGTTGATGCATTGTAAAATATGAAACGAGTCTTGTAATAAACTGGATTTATTATGTCATAAAAAAGGCAAAAAAGGCAAAATAGTTAGTTCTACACTTATATAGTTGGAACAGGTGTCAAGGCTATAAAATCAATATAACTTCCTATCCTCTGCTTACCGTTCTCCTAGATTAGGTACAGCTGGAAGCAAATATCTCAGCAGGTATTCACTGGGCAATCATTTTAAATATAATATTGTAAAAATACGGCCTATTTTATCTCGTTTATATCCCTGTAAAAAATAACACACAGGTATTGTGGCTATAACCTTATCTCGTTAATATACCGGTTCATCGATTTTCCCGACTAAACCCAGTATGAAACATATTCTTCAGAAACTCAAAGAGTGTCTGGGGCGCTTTTTATGAAGGAGAAGAAGTGACAGGTGTCTCAGTGAAAGTTGACAACTAAATTTAATTTTCTTTCTAACACTTGACAAACGTCAGTCTAGATATTTGCTTTTGGATATTTTCAAGTGCTTTAGGTTGACTAATATTAAGCGTTGAGGTGAAGCCAATGCTGATTGAGTATTAGCTTATTGGAGCTAAATCGTTCCTTAAAAGTAAAATTACTTTTAACTGAGTTAATCAAAATCATCATTATAATCATGAAATTTGTAATGATTTACAAAAACCAAAACTTTTTTAGTCTGATTTATTTTGCATTTTATTTGAGGCCCGCTTGTCCTTAATAATTTAGTTAGTCAAAAATGTTCATAGTTATATATCATTAATTATAAATGTTGACCATCGAGTGCAAGTAGAAATATTTAGTGTTTCTTTGGGTTTTTTTGGGAAGTTATACATAAAAATGTTAGCAAGATCAAACGTTTAGTTCAAACGTTCAATTTAGTGTAGTCGTGAAACGATTTGATATTCTTCCTTGGTGTTTATGAAATCTGCAAATAGATTCTTCTATTAATTGCCTTTTAGAATACATCAATCATCAGAAAAAAAAAATTTCTTCTTGAATAAATCTGATACGAGATAGATTTTCCTTTACACTACTGGGGGCGTTTTGTAATAACTGCAATTAAACACGAACAAAGTTTTCCTTGTCATTTATAGTAACAAAATGATAGCACTCCATAGCGCTCCAGAACTAGTTTGTTTTTGAAACAAATTATTAATCATAATCATTTATCATATACTATTGTAAAATTTAAAAAAAAACATATATCTCCGACACCATCCAACACCATCTCTGTAACACCATCCAAGTACTAATAATGTTACTGCAGGGGAGTTTACTAAGCAGTATATTTATGCGGCCATAAAGGATGTGAAACCAGCAGACAGAAAAATAATGCTTAATCAAAACTAGTGAATTAATTATGTGAATAGTAATGTAAGACTTACGTTAGTAAAACATATAACAAAATAAACAATTCCAAAAGTTTCTTCAGAAAGGTTTTGCAGCAGATCGATATTTTACACCACAAGTGCCAAGTAATTTGTAGGGGTTCCAGTTAGGATAATCAAGGGCGTTATCTTAGTATATTATTATGTTAATGAGTTTGCGATAAACGTGATTTTTGACACGAAACTGATGATTCGAGCCATGATTTTGATTTTTAAGTTTAAAGTTGTTTCGACCTAGATTCAAATTACTTCATACTAATGTTACTAAAAAATCCCCTTATGAAGAATTAACTGATCGTTCCGTCAGTTATGTAGTAAACAATAACAAAATTTAAAATTTTACCAATACAGAGTATTGAATCTGTATAGCTGTTTATAATCACTGCTACCGAATCCAAACAACTAATGCACACAGACTCTGTTGGACTTTTCATTTCACATACTTTTTTGTTTCATTTACGAATTTCCCATGGAAAATTGAGCTATTGCCTTGACCAACAAATAACTTGGGTGGCTCCGAGTCATGCGACCGTGATAACATTTCATTTTGGCCCCAGATTAAAAAAAGTCCAAAATATATAAAAAAATATGTTTGATCAGAACAAACATATTATGCCTTAAATTTGGGGTGTTTTGGCTCTAAAAGGTTTGATTGGCCTCCGAATGTAATTTTAACATATTGTTTACAATTTAAGCAATTGTATATTTATTACAATTGTATATTTACAATTGTTCTTTTAATATTATAGAACAACCGATTTGTCAAAAAACATGTTAATTAACTAAACACAGTACGTTGGTTGAAGGGGATGTTGCAATCTAACAGCTGCAATTATCATCCTATTTCCTTTAAATTGGGAAGACATATTATTTTCCATGTTCTGATTGGCAATTTAGTCGGAGTGATAAATCGGAATGCTCAAATACCCATTTTTAGGGGGCTATAAGGGTCAAAACTTTAGGTTGTTGGGTCTAAAATGGGTAATTTGACCCCCAAAATTAAAACCTCTTGCTTTTGTAAGAGTTCTGTGTGCGTACTTTCTTAAATTTTTGATCTCTGGTTATCTTTTTTCAACCGGTACACGTACGGCAACGCTTCGGAACACAAAAGACTCGTAAAACAGGATACTGGAAAAAAGAGGATCTAGATGACGGAGTGTAGATATTTGATACAAGTAATAAGCCCGAGGGGCGCAATCAAGCAACAAAGGTTCAAAAACGGAGGACGTGAGACGCAGGCGGAGGAGGTGATCAGTATGCGGCGGCAGCCCCGGCGTTGATAAGAAGGGGAGAACCTGTGAAGATCTGGTAAACGTGTGTAAGGCTTCACTCGCTTCAAAGTTAATTGGCGAACAAACGGAAAAAATATTTAGACATTCTGTTTTACAGTTTATTTTTCAGAATTTAAAAGTATAATTTGTATGTTATACATTAACGATAGTATTGTTTAGTAAAAGAAGTTAAAGTATAAAATACAAATTATACTTTAAATTCTGGAAAATAAACTGTAAGACAGAATATCTAAACATTACAAAAACCCTACAGAAAGAATTAATTAATTAATTTTAATTGATTAATTTCTGTAATTAATTTTGTGTAAGAATGATTTTTTTGCACCTTTACTTAGTACATCACTCCATGGTTATGAAGGACATTGCATGAAACAGGCTAATTTAAAAGTTAATCTTTACAATAATCTATGATATGAAATTTTCATAGTAACCTAGATCAATTCTCGCAAGTGGTTATGCATAATAATGTTTAAAAATAAATTGTCATGTAACTCAACGCCAGTGGTATTTCAGAAGTTTTGAAAGGAACGGCAAAACACTGGTTTTATTGCCAAGTAATGCCAAAAAATCACTTTATAGCCTTGCAAAATTTTCTGAAGGCTAACCTGAAAATTCCAGAAACCTGAATCCTGATGCATGAAGTGATAACGTCAGTGATGACGTCTAAATCTTTCAAATAAAACCAGCAAGTTCCGTCAGTGATAAAAAGAACCACTGCCATTAAACTCCTATGTTAAACTTACAAAATTTTATCTAGAATTTTATTATTTTGTGATATTTTTTGTGGAATTGTGATTATGTAGCGTCATTTGCTGTGGCTGATCTACCACTTGGGTAAGTGACTAATTGTAGTGTTATTAACAGATTGTCTGATATTGCTTTCCAGTTGAGTATGCTGAAGAGGCTTTTAATGTGCACAAAATTAACGTTGGAGTGTTCACTAGAGATTTATTGAGATATTATAATGGTTAGGAACAATACAATGCAAATGAATTATCACGTTTTCATTATCCAAGAATTAAACGGTTTAAAAAAACGTTTTATGCCGCTTGTTGACCAAAGCCTTACTTCATGTGTTTACTCTATTAATAGTTCTTGTTATCATACGTTTTCAAAGATGATTTTGCCTCCATACTTCCCTGAAGCAATCAGGGATAGTGATAATTGTTAATATATCATTTGATCACGACCATTTTGTGTACCAATTCTTTCAAGAATTTATGTATCTCAGTTAAATTGAAATTCAGCTTGTAATAACACAAGCAGATGTCAAGGATTGTAGAGCTCTTCAACCAATAGGTTTTTAAACTAAAATCTTTTGCCTTGTACACTACTTTTTAGTATTTGAACGGTCATATTTGAAATATATGACATATATTAAGAACGGAGGCGTGCTATATTAATATTTATTAATAAATATTAAAAGACTACTTAAGGGAACTCTTTCTTAGTCTAAAACACCTATCTCTGATTAATTACCACAAAAACATTCTCTATGAGGACGGTTCTCCCAATATCCTTAAGAACGGTAAATATTTTGTTAATCATTAGCGTAACACTGAAGGAAATTACCTCTGAGGATGTTTGTTAATGAAAGGAGTGTTTACCATGGCTTCAAGAATTATGTAACGTCACTGTACATAACGGTGCATATTCATCGGTGTGTATGCTCCGTCACGGACTGTGGGGGCAGAGACCAATGTACGTCTATCAGTGTCGCCCTGACGGATGCCGGGTCTACCCTTCGAGCCGCTACATTCATCTAACTGGACACCCTTTCGTATTTCATCCCTAATAAAATAGGTGTACTCATGGCTAGAGAAAACAACTTTGACGTAGAAATATAACGGTTAATCTTGAGTTAGCAATTAAACTTAATAATTGAGTTGGCCGAGTCCCGTAATAATCAGAAAATCACGTGTTCAAATCACGACGCGTAATCAGTTAAAAGATTACTGGTCAACGTTCTTTCATGAATCTCATTAATTACTATTTCTATCATCTGTAAGCATTTATGTAAACGCTCTTTAAAAATTGCTGTAAGATGATATACTGCAGAAATGCCGTAATGAAAAAAAGTCAGTAATTCGTAATATTAGTTTTCATAAGTTAATTTTTATAAAAATATATTTTATGAAGCTCTGGTTATAACTTATGTGGTTAGCTGATCTCTTAACTAGCTTTTAAGCTAGAGATATTAATATCTATAACTGCTTTGTAATCGAATATTGTATCTAAATGAAAGAAATAAATGAAAAGAAATCGAAGTATACTGCAGTATTAAATCTTTTGCTTTCATATTTAAAAAAAAACGTCTTCGCTTAGTACAACACTTAAGATCATTTTTAGCTACATCGACGAAGTATTTTCATCGTCAGCGTTTGTTTATTTGAAGCCTACCTCTCGTACGTACCAAAAACTGTCCAGTAAAAAAAATCATGTATTTGAATGTATTTTGATTAGTAATGAACCTCACGGACAAGTTTTAAGAAACTGTGTAAGGCTATGCTGATGCAATAAAGGAAATATAATATATATATGTATATTACATATTTTCCAAAATTACTTTTACTGTTGCTGAAATAAGTAAGGATACTATTAGGAAGAGACTAGTTTACCTTCTATTTCAGTCATTAGAGAGGTAATAAATAATTTTAAGAAAATTGCTTCATTGAAAGAATAACAGTGTTCGAGTCCTCCTAAACCTCTTTTCTTTCCCTTTAAAGTGTATTTAAAGTTAACATCTTCGTAAAACACCATGGACTTCCACTTACACCCTTTCCTCCAAGAATGTAGTATAAACTAAATAAGTGAACACATTAATGAATCTGGTTGTGTATGTTTAATTCATTCATTAAAAGAACGTGAGTGTACGTGTGCTATTTTAAACTTTAGACAACGTCATTGTGACTGCAATTTCCTTTCACAATCTCTACTTGACGAGAGTTTGAATTGACTTGACGTGAGACGTGTCACATGAGCATGAAAGAACTCAGCGAAACAATACCATATAATACTAATAACCATATAATGTAATATTAAAACCACATAATATTTACAGGGCCAATATACTAAATGTTTTTAAATAAATGAATTTATTTGAATTGAGGCTTGACGCTGACTTCACGTGACCAAGAACACAACCTAGCGAAACCAGGTCATGAATTCCGATTAAACATTAAATTGGAGACGGGACAGGCTAAAGAAAATTGCTATATATTTTTATGGATAAAGGAAGCTTTTGAATCATATGATTTTTTCTTAATATTTATTGTAATAAAAGAAAATATCAGAGTATTCATAATCTAAACATTAAAACTTTCTGATTTAAATAAACCAATTATCTGTTTTAAATCCGATATTGTACACATTTATAGTAACATTGAGTATGCAACCAGAAGATATCAGAGAGGAAGTCAGCCCAGACAGAGAGGGGGAGGCAGTTAAGGTACAATCAGCAAGTAGCCTCCTGAGACGCTAATCGTGTTACGGCTTTGTGCTGAGGCTCCGTCAGTTAGTTATTGAGTTAAGTTTATAGTTATAGCTCTAGAAGCTTCATCAGGATTATATTATCCGTAAAATATGGTTTTGTTTTTTGATTTTTGTTATTGATTTTTGTTTCAGTTCAAAGAGCACTAGATGTTAAAAATTTATCTTTCATCTTACAATTCGTGCCGTACACAAGAATAAGTTTTAGGAATTTAAATTAAGGCGTAGTAAAATTTAGGAAACAACTATGGCAATTGTTAATAAAATCTGTTCATTTCCCCTAGTACGCTACTTACAAACTTAGATTTATATTACGTTCATAGTTTGTTGTTGTTTGTATATATGAACGAATTAAGAAGTTTATTTAAATTCATGACAGTGATTAACAATAATTTTTTTATGTAGATCAATAAAGTAAAATAATGTATTCTATCCTTCCTCAAAGTAAATCTTTTCACTGATGTAATATTGTGATTTGTAAAAATAAACATTTTTTAATTTTTGCAAAAGCATATAATTAAACGAATGTTGAGTTTAAAACGAAAATCCGTTATACATTTTAATTGATATATATTTGCGAATTTGTTTACTTTCTTAAAAGAAATTAAACAAATTCTATTTGACACGTAATAAAAGGTGTTGACATGAACCAATGAACTATGGATCTTTGGAACCCGTTTAGTATTCATCTTTAAATTAGATACCTTTATTACCTTCCTGTATAAAAAATTTTCCCTATAGGGGAAAAGCTGTTACCGTAGGTCTCATGGGAAGACTTGAGCTCGATATCTTTAGATTTTTGTTTTGAGGTCCCCAGATGCAAAAAGGTTGGAGCATTCTTTCATTTTTCAGTCTTATATATCTATAAATGTGTCTTTAAGCGTAAAAATAGTCCTATCTAAATACAATTTGGCACAGACATGTAAAGTAGTGATTATACGGACGAATTCGATAATCAGCCCAATCGGACCAAAGCAAGAGGGTGTAAGGGGGAATAAACCCATTCAAAATTGAGTTGTTGGTTTTTTACGTAGAAAAATTAAATTTGTGAAAATATTGTTTAAACCATTGAATTCAGCTTGAAAGAAAACTAATAATTTATTATCTTGAATTATTGCTCCATGTCCACCGGTTCTCAAGATATCGCTCGTGGTAGACTCGGTACGTTGTCACAATGTTTGGGAAATAAATATAATTCTATACCTCACTTATTTCTTAACATAGCTGAATAGGTACTTTGGTATTATACGGAGGCCACTATTTTTAGAGAGGATTTTTTAAGTGTATGCAAAAAATTAACTACATAATCGGAGAGGACATACTCTGATTGATTTACTGTCCAATTTTTACATGATTACGATGAGCGGTTTTTGTGGTCTGCCTCCCAAAAGGCAGTGATGTCGGCAGGTAAAGCGTCACCGCCGCTAGCGTCAACACCTGATCGGCATCCTTATACAGCGCGCTGCGGCGGTTATGTTAGGTTAGGTTATCATAAATATGTTAGTAGGACTTTCCTCGTTTCATTACAAATCAAACGATACCGGATAAGTCATACTTTCGCCCGCCAAATCCTGTAGGCAAGTGATGCACACACTCCGGTCAGAAACCTGACCTAGGCCTACTTGGAAGGGATTTGGCGGGCGAAGGTATGACTCATCTGATATGACTCATCGTAACGAAACGAGGAAAGTCCTACTAGCAATTTTAAGATAACCTAACCTAACATAGCCGCCGCAGCTCGCTGTATAGGGTTGGGCTCCGTATAATACCAAAATACCGCTGAATAAAACGTATTACTTGGCTTTTAATTGAATTTATAGTGGATAGTGTGAATATATTTCTCAATTTTCCATTTCCATTGCAGCAAACCTGCACTCATTTCTCAAGTTATTTTTAAGGATCAAATTGTTGTTTGCTCGATCTAGGATTTCAAGTTGATTTTACTTCATTTAAGTGGTTTCATGGTTTCATGGCTTCATGGTTTAAATGATTTATTCAAGAGTTTGAAATTCGCCGATTGTGCAGTTCTGCTGTAACGGGGGTATTTAGTAATTATACCTTTTGTTCAGCGGAAGAGCTAACCCAGAACACACGAGAAGCAAATTAATTACGTACTCGATCAACCTCCACGGGTGATACTCCACTTTGTCCGACCCTATCAGTCGTGATTGCAGAGTTATTAACCGATTGAATGATGTCCTCTTGTCAAGTGCAGCGGAGAGCCTCACATTCCGCGCATTATTGTGTATATTGGAGATTTATTGTTACGGCAATGCCGATAGTGTGGTTCTAACTGGCAACGGGTCGATCCAATGCCTAGCTATCATTTGCTGTTTATTTGTCACTTAAACATTTACCTCACTCATTGTGTTTGCTGTTTATAATGCGAGTCATAAATCACTAGTTTGTTAAAAATCGAAATTTTTACATAAAAATATAGGATTTTGTTTGGACCTAATATTAAATAATATCTTTTTACTTTTAATTATTAATCTAGCCCTCTCTGCATTATAGATAAATAACATTCGTATACTTATTTATTTTGTACGTATTTACCTCTTTACTTACTTATTTTTATTCCCCTTTTTTATTTTACTTATTTATTTTACTTACTTATTTACCCTCCCTACTTATTTATTTTGTACTGTTTCGGTTTATTTACAAGAAAATCAAACCACCAATGTAATATTCTTCAACTATAAGATGTATTAATTGTTACTGATTCTTTAGAAATAATTAAAAATCAACTCTCTGTAAGTGGATTTAAAATTTTTTGGCCAATTCAAGGCTTTATTTAAGTAGTAATAAGTTCAACATAATTGTTGGTGTGTTTTATTTAAATTCTGCCAAACATTCGTATGGTGAGCTGTTTTAACCTGTGTCGTCCGCGACTAAAGACATACCGTGAAATACGAAACGCGTCTCGCAGCATTATCTGAAATAAACCAATTCAATAAAATAACATGTACTTTTTACCACTGATACAGTGAAAACTTGAATACAGGGTAATTTTCTTTTGTCCTAGTTAATCCTACTAAATATTATAAATGTGAAAGTATGGATGTTTGTGTGAATACTGTCACTATATCAGAAAAGGACATATTTATGTCTATTCACTTTCTTAAAATCCCCTCGTACTACGCGCCGTTAATGTCCTTAGCTTCAATACTGAATTTTAAACAGCTGTGAATACTAAAATTTGACAGTTTAAAGAGCAAGAAGAAAAGCAGTAAGAACCCTGTACCTGGTTCTGTTTGAATTGCAGTAAGATCTGCTATAATCTTTATCGTGAGCGAAGCCACGGGCAACTGCTAGTTGAATATATATTGCTCCCCAGGCAAACGAAAAAATACAATGGACATGTTCAAACTAAAATTTACTAATCGTTTAAACGCTTTTAAATTGGTTTGAGCCTTAAGGGTGCTCTACAGTTTCAAAACTTCTGACAGTAATAGAACAAGTTTCCTCATGTAACTGGTTACTTAGCACCTAATTTTTTAAAGTAATTATGTGATCACTAAGGAATTGTTGTCATTTGTGGAAGTTTATCTTTGAAAAGTTAAGTAAGCCCAATTGTTTGAAAGGCGCATACCTTGACAGACACTTTACGTTTGCTTGTCACGAGGATGTGGCAGTTCGCACAAGCATCACGTAGAGGGCAACACATAAAACAAAGCCTTACACTTTTATGAGTTTACTCTCTGCTCCCGGCCCTTTTGGTGTGCTTTCATTTCGAAGACCTAGATTTTTTGAAAAAAAAATTCAGGTGTTCTAGTTGATTGCGTGTCGAACTTTGGAACCATGATAGCAAGATCGTGCCAAAAAGACTGGGCCTCTGGCTTGTCCTGTAATCCAGCTACGTGGAGGTCACGAATTGTGGATAGTTATGAGCGATAGCTTGTGGACGTGGTGTTCCTTAGTGGGGATTTAACGTTCGCACTATTAAATACTACGTTCATAGGACTGTGCTCATAATTAGACCAGTTCGTAAATTGTTAACCAGGCAAAAAAGTATTTTGGATCCCACGTTAAATGTAGGTCCCTTAGTTGGCATTGGCTGTTGGGCTATTAATTAACAGTCCTGTCTAAGGAAAATGTCGGCCTTAGTAAGTAACAAGGCTACAAGATCGCGCCACAATCATCCTTCACTCATCTGTCATTCATACTTGGCTTAAAATACCTGCCTTGGAAGGTCGCCATTTCAAGCAATGCAATGTAATGTAATGTTCGCAGACTTTTAACTGCACTTTTCACCCTTCTACTGAATTGGCTCTCTCCTAGCTTTGGTTTTCATTTTCCACGTACATTCTGAAGCTCCTATGGGGGGGGGAGGCAAACGTAAGGTAAGAAGATTAAAGAAGATGAATACAAGAATAAAAAAGGCACTCGACTTAACACTTAATATTAGTGTGTTAATAATTAATGTGTTTATCCACATGAGGATGGTTAACGCCAAGCCCACTAGGACGGCTTCCGGAATACCAAAACTTAAAACCTGTTGTATAAACACTTGCTTTTATCTTCAAAGTGTTAAACGGTCTGTAAACACAACTATACGCGGTTCTTCGTAAAATCAAGGGAGAGGGGAAAAAGAAGAAGAAAACGAGGTTAATCTCTCTCAAGACAAACAACACGGGCGTAAGGCAAGGAACTGTAATTAGTGATAAAATACCGGCTCTTCCCGGGGTTATTGCCTGGATGTTTCAGGGGATTGTAAGGAGTGATAATTTAACACCATAATTGAATTAAAATGTTTGAAGTAAATTATTACCCTCAAAAAGGGATTACAGAAAGCTTTTGAAAGACTACTGAAAATTTAAATGTAATAAATAAAATATATGATGACTTCAAATGTTGATCTTGGTAAAGAAATGCTGTATCAGAGCTGTTTAGTCATTAGTATTTAAAATAAATTATTTATTTGTGCGAAATTATCTTGGAAAATTTGGAAATATAAAAGAAGCAAAGATAAATCTATATAATTGTTAATTCACGATTCCAATCTTATACTAAAAATTGGCTTAATACGCAGGTTATTATCTTAAAAATACATTGTTTACTTATTATTTTGTTTTATTAATTTGTAGTTCTCACAATTTATTTGAATTAATTGATTTGTAACCATCTAATCATCATTATAGAATGACAATTAAAAACCAAGATAAACGAAATATGAAATTGATTATGCGTTGAACAAAAATGTATGTTTATAAATTATCCTTAATATGAATATTTTTAAATGGCTATTTACCATATAATGTTTTTTATACAAACGGCAAGTAAATTGATAAGATAATTTTACATGGTTACTGTAATAGAAGCTAGGGTATGTGTATCTTGTAAGAAACTTTAAACACAAATCATATTGCAATATTTGCGAGCATTTATTGAGAACAATCTGTATTTGGCGCACTTGTAGATTACTTGTAATAACCAAAATAATAATGATATGTAGTCCTTTATAAAACTAAAAATAAGTAAGGTATAGATTGGTAATTTTGTTGTTTTCTTAATAAGAAATCTAGTGTTTTGCAATGATGTATGTAAGGACATTGATCAATACGAGAGGTGTGACTAATTTCAACGTTTAGTGACACGTGTAAAAGTTATTCTATTTCAAGAATTATATTCATGGAATGGGAATTTCACTGGGGATCGTATGTAAATTCACCGCAGTGCTGGGCCGCCCTGTTGATTTCACAAGGGACCCCTTCATTTTCAACCATGTTGAATATATTTTACAATGAATTTATATTCACAGAGAACAATGTGAGTTTGGGATGAAATATAATATCAAGCCCATGTTGGTTGTTATTGGAGGGGTTTTTTTAACTGGTGATCATGAATTTAAGTGTTTAACGGATCTTAAAGTTATATATATATATATATATATATATATATATATATATATATATATATATATATAAATTTAATTTGGTTAAAAAATTGTATTCAGTCATAATATTTTACCCTGTTGAATTTCTTATAAACATAGTCAACAAACACAATTTGAAGGTAAGGTAAGGCCATTAAATTAATACCTTGGTTAGAGGGTGGACTCAAAATTGAGATCTACCCTCTATTATTCTGTTTCAGATCATCCATTGAAAATTATATAATTGGTATTAGGATATTATAGGGATAACGGTATTTATCATAGTTTCAGGTTTTGCGGTATGTCTGGGTTGAATTTTTGTGTTTTTTTTTTTCGGATAAAACGCAACAGTCGGAAAAGTTTTTGTGACTAATAAAATGTGGTCTTTCAAAAGGGTAATGCGTTTTTATATAAATAGTTCTATTATGTAATACATTAATTAATTTTTTTTTATTACTATACAGATAGTTGAAACTAAATACAACAGGCAATGCAGGCCGGCCAGTGCAAATTAAGTTACAGTTCATCTGGGTGGACATGTTAAGTGTAAGAAAGGGTCATGCGGCTATAACTTACACAAATAAATAAATAAAAATAAAGAGTTTTTCATGTCATTTCATTTTAAATGAATATTGACTCCTCCATCTCTCGCAATTATTTTGACTGATGGCTGTTTCTTTAAATTGGAGAAGAAATGTAAATAGAGGAATTCTGGATTTGAAAATTGGAGAGTGCGGTGAATTGGGGCAAAATTAGAGAAAGCGGAAACGGAATGAAGGAGAGATAGACCGAGTAATTCCAATCTCAACGGCGGCGACGTCACTTCCGGACCGGAAACTCGGAGTGGAACTGTCTGGTGGAGAACAATCGATCATAAAACTGTTAAAAGTGATCGTTTTATTTGAAAAAAAATGAAGCTCTTAAACAAAATGATTTAATATAAAGATAGCCAATAAGTTAAATTTGTGGGATTGGCCGGGTGTAGTGGTAGAGCGTAGTACTTTGATCCCCAGGGTCCCGGTTCAAATCCTCCAATCACCAATGGCAATTTGTTATGTGATAATACTGCAGCCTTGAGAGTGCATTACTGAATATATGCTGCAATGCATGTCCATGGGACCAAGTAAGTCTAGCCTTCATTGAGTAAGGTCCTTTCAATCAAGGCAAACGATGGTTTAAATTTGAAGTATTTCGTAGGCAAAAGTATATTTTAGACTTGATCCAAACTTAAATAAATGAATTGAAACCTGATTTATTAGTTGGAACTTCCTTGGTGGTTAAGCTTCAAGATAATCTGGCGCAAAATTACTTTCAGTATGCCGCTGTGAACCGGTTGGTAGGCATAATGTTTACATTATCAGTAGGGCCTTAGTAAGAAGACACTTTGTAATATAAAATACCCGATAACAAGCGCCTTTTAAAGCATCTTGAAATTAACTTGATAACACTAACCTCATTTTGAAGAGTCCATTAAACAAGAATTTTTCTGAATCCCCCAGAGATTTTTCTTATCAAGGTTCTACTGTAATATGAAATCATCTGAGAAAATGCGTATATAGCAGCCGAATGAAACATATCCGGGGTATCACAATATTTTCTAGATGTAATACATTCATAATCATTCCAGAGCATTGTTCAATACAATTGACATGTATCTAGAGCCGTTTAAACTTTCAACTGGATTAGTTAGGAGTTGGAAACAATCAAACTTGGCGCAGTGTTCAAGACCCTCCTTCGACCATAGTTGACGTACTTTGGCCACAATGAGTTTCACTAAGGTCACTGGGGTTAAGTGTAATAGTATTGATAAATGGAAGCTACTTAGGTTTGGTGACCCCTTCAATACAAAATATAGCAAGTGATGTGTTCTATCAAGCTTTTAATTCATCCATATTTTATTTTGTAAATTTCTTCTTGTGCATTTGATGGGAATATATTTACAGAAAGAGCTCTTACATTAAAAAAATAATTTTTTTAGTTTAACTAAACTCTGTTATGTTATGACTTTAAAATGTAAAAAATTAAACTGTGAAAGAAGGATTCTAACTTAATCACAGCAAAGACTGCACGGTGAGACGACTAATTAACAAGAACACACCGCTGGCTTTACGATGTTCCACAAAATTAACCTCTTTAGAGTTGTATGCTTTTGGTAAAGATAATCAACAAATCGGACTAGATCAATCCACTAAATAACATATAAAAAGTTAGAAAGAGCTTAATTAATGAATTACGTGGTACGTTAACCATGAAAGCAAATACCGTGTTTTCAAATAAATCAAACAATATTAAAAAAAACCTTATCTATTTTTTCGAAAGCACCTCTCAAGTACTTGTGCTCCTCTCACTTTTCCTCTGATATCTTCAGATCATTCTATATTTGTGAATAATGTATAAGCTGAAATAAAAACCTTCATTTAAGGCAAATTACCTTTATTTAATCAATTTTGGCACTTTTCCAGCAAGTGTACTGTATTTGGTTTTTACATCACGGTTATTGGTTCTCTTTCTTCTAATAAATTAATTTAAAACATAGATGTTGTTTCCCTGTTGCGTTTGACCTAATGCAAATGAGCAGTGTATTTTTACTACAATAACTTTAACATCAACATGTTTTAGTTTTACCTTAGTGTTGACCTTTGCGTTCCTATTAAAGTTTTTATTTTCATTAAAAACGTATTCAAAACATTTTGGGCCAGTAACCATAATTTATTTCAAGTTCCCCTTTTTGATTATTTACATATGTACTTGACGACTTATGTCGCAAAAAGTTGTTAACGAACTGCTCTTTAAAAGCTGAATTGTTTGGGTATGCTGAAAAATATTTACTTTTTATTTGGATGAATCAGTTTTGCACAACACTATGAATCAACCAAGTAAAGCCTGGACTGATTAATAATGATACCAATGAAATAAAAATATCTATTATGTTAAAATAATTTATTTTTTTGTTCATCACTGGTAATACACTCGATAATCTGTACTGTTTCAGTAAAACATATCTAAATTATGAATAATACCTAAACTAAAATATATTTTTGTAGCCTAAAATAAAATAAAAAAGATTTAATAATCATATTTAACAGTTTTGTTTCGACAGCACATAAGTAACAGCTTGGCATATCATAACAATGGTGTATAAGTTCTTTCATCTCTCTCTGAAGTTTTATCTGAAAAAGTTAGTGCAAGTGTCAATACAAGGGGAGACGGAGGTCTTATCATATTAACTTCTCCCTGGTGGCCGAACAAAGCTTCTCTCCCCCATCAATCCTGTGATACTTTTTCTTTTCATAAATTTTTAAAAGCGACCACCTGATGATGTGAAGAGCCAACTGACACATTATTTCTGGACCTGTAAGGTTTGTTTCTGAGAAGACTGCTGGAGACCACTGATTTAATTAATTGCATGAGTCTGTGTTTTTAAATATCTAATTCTATGAAAAATATCCCTTTTAAAGGACGAGGGATTAACTTATATTAAACTTTGGTAGCATAAATGTATAATTTAGTTTATGACTTGAATAGCTATTTTGTATTGATTATCGAAATCTACTTATTTCGCTACATTTTAGTAAAACTTAGCTGAAATCAGATAAACGATGGGTTGATAACTAAAATACTGGTCCAGAAACATCATCCAAAATCTCTCATTGTGAGCTAGGTGACAGAACCTAAACCAACACTACAATAACTGTGCCCCCTCACTGTGCCTCTGGCACTAATTGTATTTGAGTACACATTCTACGTATTCGAATTTATTACCATTTGCCATATCTCTATATCCCTAAACTAATTCAACAGTGAAAAATATTTCTAGATACTATTCCTATTAAAAATTATTCAAATACAAAATTGTTAGTTTCGCTTATTGCAGCATTACAATGATTTAGCAAAATAATCACTTTAAATACTAATTACAGAAATGCTTATCTAATTACTAATACAATATAAACAAAATACATATATACTGATTTAATTGTATTAAATTAAATTTTGAATTATTTAAAAACTGAACAAAGTTAAAACCAGGTAAAAAAAAATCAAAGAAGTAATTATGTGTATTAAATATTACATTCTGTTACAATACTGTTACTTTTCAAGACTAACCTGTTGGTACTCCTGTGCTTTCTTGTAATTTGGAGGCAACATTAATTAGGAGCTAGGATAAAGTTCACTGTTGCACTATTCCCCAAAATTAGCACAGCTTGTTGAAAAACTAAGTTAAAATAATATTATTTGTATAAATGAAATAATCAAATATTGTATGAATAGTTTATTCTGGATTTCCAATATGTAAATTTTCTTAATATGAAATAATTTTGTGAATTTCAACATAACAACTTATTTTTTTTGTACTTGGAGAATTTTATGTAAAGAGCTTTCATGTATAATTTTGCAAGGCTTTTGCACATGTTTCAGAGTTAATGTTTTCCATCAGAATTCTACATTATTAGGTCAGATTTATAAAATTTTCTTATTTTAAATTAAAGTAAAAGACATAGGGATAAAATTATTTTAGTTGCCTTGTATTATTAAAATTTTGGTAATTTTCAGATGAGCTCGAGAGTACGGCGATAGTGGGGATAGAGTGAGTTCGTCACACAATAGTACAATTATTGATATAGTAATATGAATTTAAGATATTTTACTTCACCAAAATGTATGGGCATTTTGTATCAATTAAATAAAAATACAAGTACTTCATCAATTCAAGAAAGATAATTGAATATATCCAGTTTATTATTACCAGTTATTAAAAATGATATAAGTTGTTTTACCTCATATCCAAAGGCTGACTGTTATTAATTGCAGTCTTGTCAACAAAATTTCAAATAAAAAAAGTATTGGTCCCAAATTGGTATCTACGGGGCGTCAGTACAATACCCATATTCAACGTGGGAGTGAGTTATGTTTTGAATTTTTGAAAACTGCTTAATTATTTACTTAGCAAACTACTGGATAATTGTTTAATAAATTACTTGAATCTTATACAAATTTTACGTACCTTAATGGTATAGAGTTTAATTTTATTTGACTACTAAACAGTACTCGTACCCTAATGGTCTAAAGGATTAACATTCCAATACGCAGGTCCAGAGAACTTTGGTAGAATTGAATTAGTTGCGGCCAACGTGGATCAAACGGATAAGGGAGGGACTGAAAGCCGCCAGAACTTTGTAATAGCTTGAGCGTGGAATGAAATGGTAAGCACTTAACCATTTAAGCTCTTGGTGGTTTAGCAAACAAATGGTATGCAGAGAAATACATTGATTGAAACTGTAAAAATAAGAATATCAATGCATCTTCGTCGAATGTGTGTAAACCACAGAAAAATACAAAACAAAATTAAAGAAGTTCTTAGCGTATATTAATAATCTCTAATAGTAGTTTTAGCTTGAATATTATCTAATACATTTGCTTTGCTTAAAATGATATTTAGAAGAGAAGATTTACAACGTTGTTGAAAATAAGTAAAGAGCTTTAATTTTCAGTTAAGAAAACCTCTTTATCACATCACTGAAAAATTACAAAGAGCTCTAAGTTCGTTTACTCAAAAGAATATTTAAATAAGAGCAAAAAAGAGGAGTGTTTGAAGTGAAGTAAAACGAAAGCTTTTGTTATGTTTGAGACAAGTTAATCTGATAAGGCGGCAGGCGCCTTCCCCACGTCTGCCTTTTGTAAATAAAAATTACTTATTCTCACCAAGACTCCCTTGTATTGGCGAAAAAAGCCTTTCCACGTTGAACTATATTATGTCTAAATTGTATGTGAATGAAATATATATTTTGCTCATTTTTAAACAAGATCTTTTCAGTGCAACAAGATTTTTTTAGTGCAACAAGATTTTTTTAGTGCAACAAGATGTTTTTAGTGCAACAAGATTTTTCTTTCTAAAAGAATAAATGAACTTCATGTTATAATCGTAACTACTGATTTAATATATAATACAATAAATAAAAATTATTTTACCGTAGTTTTAGTTGTAGAGTTTCTTTTATAAATCAACGATATCCTCTAGAATTGTTTTTCAAGACCTTTAAAAGTAGATGCAGGTACCTTTTTTTAACCACTTTACTTTTTTTTAATAAAAATAGTTCTAAATCGATAACATGTCAATTGTGGATCAATTTATGAACATAAAAAATGGCCAGGAAATCTGGGTTGATTTACTATTCAGGAAAGTATAAATATCAGGGTGATAAATATCACGCTTATTCGGTTAGATACATTGTCTTCATATGTAATTATTTATTTATAATTTTTTATTTTGTACGAAAGATGCAAAAAGAAATAACAATAGATACAAAAGTAGAGTCAGATTAAAAGTTCAAGACAATAATCTCAACCTTAACCGATAAAATTGATTAACGTAAAATAGAAAATGAGGATGTACTTAAAGTTGTTAGTTAAGAATAAAGAGGTCAAGAATTGTTTCCTCCTGGAAGGTTCTAGAGTTGGCAAGTGGAATAACGCGATTTCATGGGACAGAGAATGTTCACTGGATGGACAGTTTAGTTTCTTTGATTTCTTTATCCTAAGTGGCATTCGTGAAATGTGTCAGTAAGTAAAAGGAAAGGAGTAAATAATTCCTTAAAAAGAAGTGCGAAAATTTGGAAAATTTTATTTTATGTTTGAAATGAAAATGAACTCTCACAGCTTAGTGCCTAAGATTATTATTATGTTTAATTTATCCGTGAACTCATCAAAAATGTTTTGATACTATCTAACAAAAACATCTGTCTATCTGTTTTGGTCCATGTTTTTGACTAACTCTAATATTGTTTTTAAAACGCCGTAATTTTGATTTTCCCTAATTACCGCTGAACCGCTGAACGAACTTGAACCGGTTTCCCACTGTGCGATTAAGTTGATGATTAAAGGTAGAGTATTCTATATGACAATGAATACGTAGATAACATTGTATGTATTGTTTAACCTAGCAATACGATTTGTTTCTAAACATATCTCCCAGTAAACAATTTGCAAGACAAGAATAAGGATTTTTTTTAACACCATTAAGTTAGTATTTAAATTTTTATTGCCAGTTTTCTAACATAATCATAATGATTTCTCCAATAATCTAATATTCTTTCAGACTGTCTTTCATATATTACTTCAAATTGCCTGAGCCTTATATACCGTCAAGGTTAAATTAAGTTCACTCTTCGATAAAACAGTTCAAAAGTCTACATTTAATTTCACAATAGAAATTAAGAAACTGACTGACATAACCAATGGGGTTTTTGTGATAAAAACTCTTGCATTAGAAAAGGGCACGTAGGTAAATTCAGTGATGTTTACCCGAATCATCATCTACAAAAGAATTTGTAAGAATCATTGAATGTTGGAGAAAAAAGAATTCCTGAATTGTTTGAAGTTCTTATGAATTTATTAAAAATGATTTAAGTAAATGTTTTATTTTATTGCATCAAATGTTTTTATATTTTAAAATATTTTTATCTTCTAATTAATTACTATACTCAAATCTGGTTTCTATCATGTTAAAATCACTTTAAAAACATAAAACCTTTTTTATAATATGTTTATTTTTATCAAGAAAACGAAATGACAATCACCACCCTACCCTCTTTGTATTATTTACGAATTTTCAAAGGTATATCCATAACCGAACATTAAATTTGTGTGAGATGACTGCAAAGCCTTTTGCAGCATTTCACATCTACATCTCTACGCATCCCCTCCCTTGTTGCCTTGATGTTGTTTTATTATTTGTTGGGGGAAGTTTGCCAGAAATGAGCAATATTTACACTACACTAAACCCTGATGTGGCCATTTGTGTTCAACAGTTTCGTCATGTGTCATAATAAAACCCGAAACAACTTTATATCCAAGTTTTCATCTTTCGAGTAGAAACATGGTCAATACAAAGTTTATGCTAGAAAAACATGAACATTCATTGCAATTGAATGTTTTGCTTGAAATATACTACTTTTTGGCCTCGGTTTTAATAGGTATGTTGATAAAATAGAAAATGAAATTATACTTCATACCTATGATAGTATAATTGTAAATGTTTTATTTTAGGTATTTTTCCATCAGTCAGTTATTTCATGTTTTGTACAACGGTGGAAATGTGTGCAACCTAAAATATCCCTAAAGAGGTTAATGAAGCAAACGATTAATTAATTGCAATGTAATTAAATTACGGTCTTATAATTATTTTAAATTCATAAAAAATGTTAAAAATCATTGAAATTATCACGTCAATACATAAAGAAGCCCACAAAGAAGCCCAATATTTACATTCTGTGTATAGTCAACTCGAAAAATAGAAGCTTATACATAAAATAAGCGGCTTAACACTATACGAACTTAAGTTGACAATCTTTAAGGGTGTATTATTTTATTTGTGGTCTCTAGGACGTTTAAATAGGTGTTAATAATAACTGTTTTTTTCGTTTTTTAATGTTGAAAATGATATTTGTTTTAACCAAACCAAGACTAGTATGAAACAATAATAAATAACTGTTACCGAAATAAGGATTATTAAAAAATGGTTTGATACACACAGTTAATATATTTGAAAGCCTGTTTTTCATTAACTTTTTTGTTAAAAATTATAGTTTTTCATAAATGGAGGAAGTCTCTATAAAAATTCCCTAGTTTTTTTAGACAACACGAAATTAAATATAATACTTCTTGTAGTTCTTTCCCACCCCAAAATTTAATCGCATTTCATTAAATTTCAAACATTCTAGCAATTGCTAGTTCATTTTGTCGGGAGAACGGTTTCCTATAATATCTTTGATTTTTATTATTTTCTTTTATATAATATTTTTTATTTCAGTTTCTATTATATTCATTAAGGGCTTTGAGGGGCTTTAATTGATTGAAGGCGTAGGTTATATTCTCTCGCTATCGAATAGCGAAATGTTTTTCCCTTTTGATCTCAGTCGAAGGCACGGTATCTCTGCTACACGTAATGAAGTGGAAGGAGGGTAAAGCCGTGGTAGAATATGACGGCTCAGGGGCAAAAGTTGATCTCTACACCACAGCTATAAAATATTTTTTGCTTCAGGTTAACCAAAAATTCCGATATTTTTTATTGTTTATTCTTGGTCGTACCATTGACTTTAATTATTTATAGTCAAAGGTCGTACGAATATTAATATCGTTTTTCGTTTTGTTTTCACGTTTAGTTTAATCACGAGTTTAAAACTTTTTGGATGGAATCTACTACCCATCAGACTACACATTTTTAAGTGCATCGATACGAAAAATATAAAATAATTTATATATTTCTATATAATTGTTTACAGCTCGTTGTACAACGATTCGCAATGCGCAAACTAATTTAGCCGCGAGCAGTAGAGCCCCGCGGTGCACTCGACACGCACGTTCTGCACGGCTTCTTATCAGCTGACTTCCGGTGAGAAGCCCCAACAACTGTGTGGGTGATCCTGGTCTTATCGTCCAGTGTCCGTATCCTGCTGCTGATCCTATCAATCCTAGTAGTAGTACATAACGGCTTAATCTTATACTAGTGAACCCGTTGCTCGAAATCGAGTAATTGGTATGTATTGATTTCAAAATAAAAATAATTATGATACAGTAATCTAGAACTATTTTATTTATTATATGTTTGTACTTCCTGTTATACTGAATTTTTTCACAAAAGATTTTTTAAACTTAATTTCTTGTGAATACTCAAATCAACTTTGAGGAGATGTCCATGTTTCTCTAGTGTTCTCTACGAATATTAAGAGCCCCTCAAAGGAGTTGGCTTGACCTGCTGCCACATATCATGGTTAGCATTTCATTGTTGAACTAAATTAATTTAATTTAATTTTCTTTTTGGTGATTGCTCACAAGCGCTTCACATTACCATTCACCATAAACTCCAATTGAAGCGTATACTCAACCAAGTTCATCAAGATGAAATTATCATAAGTAAATTAATTATTAGTTGAAATACTCCATGCACCATATGAAAGGAAATTAACCAAAACAAATTGTTATTTGAAAATCTACTGCAAATCTGTTTAGACAACACTAATGTTTTCAAATGGCTTGTTAGAATTAAACCTGATGGGTCAAGATGAATTAAATTATGTTTTGTAAAAAAATAATGTTAGGCTAGTTGGTTTCATGGGTTTTTTGTAAAACTTTCTGAAATTCAGTAAATGTGACCAAGAGCTGCTTTCCCCAAATCTAGTGTTATTTGAAAGTAAAAAACTTAAGTTTAGTAAAATTTGTATTTTCCTGGTCATATGGTATGTAATTTTAACAATAGAATATGCATGTGGTTTAAATTAAATTAACGTTTTTGTTAACCTTAATTGGGTAAAGGGGCTCTAAGTAGCATATGACCCAACTTCATCTCAAACCCAACTAAAATGGTTCAATAAATCTACTCATAATGAATGTTAAGTCTGTTTCTTTTTTCTTCTATTTATTTTTATATTTATATAATTTATACATAAGAATTTATTTTTTCTTTTAGTATTTTGCTTTGGAATATTAAGATTTTTACACATGTGATTCAAAATAAATGTTTTTAAAACTGAATTCTGACCTTAAGTATGTGTTAGGATAGTAGTTTATTTATTTACATCTTCCATCAACTGAAATGCCTCCAGCTCTACTCTACATGCAAGGGTTTCAATTCTATTAACAACATATGGCTTTGCTGAAAAACTTTGTTTGCTCCAATCAGCTGCTTTATTTGAAATGTCTGTTCCCATGTTAAATCTTATGGACCAATATGAAAATTTAATGGCGTCTAGAGCTCTTCCCTTTAGTCAAACCCTTTTAAATTTTATTTCCTTCAAAACTTCACGCCAAGCTCTTTCCAATGACACCTAAATTTTAAAAATCGGCCCAGTAGTTTAGCAGGAGTAATGATCACAAAA
The DNA here is from genome assembly GCA_035578135.1 of Flexamia atlantica. NCBI lineage: Eukaryota > Metazoa > Arthropoda > Insecta > Hemiptera > Cicadellidae > Flexamia > Flexamia atlantica. Next base: position 24,176,533 of record JAQJVK010000008.1, read on the forward strand.
AAAACCCTAGCGTATTAAATAAGTAAGTATAGATTCTTTACGTCACTTCAAAAACCTTGCATGGTTAACCATTAGGTATTAAAGAAGAGCGAGTATTTAAATTTCACTTAACTGTAAGTAGGCTGAGTTAAGTCATTCAAATTCAGTAAAATTATAAGCAAGTATAAGGAAATTATAAATAGTGACTTTAATTCACAGGAGTTCTATAGTTGAATAGATCCATAACCAATATATTCAACTTATATTCCTCTCTTCTTGTAAAGAAGGTTTGAAGTAGCAACATCTTATAACTATTGCAACCCTATAAAACAAGCTTTAAAATCTATACAATAACAATATATTTTTAAATCAATTCTTTTAATCTACAATCAACAAGGAAGTCGAAAAAAACGTATTACAAAATATTATAATTTATATTAATTTTTTTATTCAAAAATTGAACAAATAAGGTGGCAACTGATTAACCAACTCTCTAAAATTTGTTATATGTAGCCAAATACTTGTTTTAAAGAGATTGCAGTCCCTTAATAAAATATATTCAACACACAGAGTTTCAAACAACATCAGGTTTCATTTTTGATAAGCCACACCTTTTTGATGATCCCTCAAAATTTATGGTTTTATCTAATTATAGAACAGAGAACTCTCTGGTTGGATTTCGGGCTTCATCAGAAGCAGCTCAAAGCTAATGACGTAACAAGCCAGTTTAGTTCATTAGCGACAAAATTACTGTTGTAATTTGGTTACCACCGACTTGATGTATCGAGCTGTTCATCTTCATTTTGTGGGTGCAAAAATAAACTTCCCTATAAAACACTCCATTCAAAAACTTAAGACATTTTTTTCGTTGTGTGGAAATAAATTTTTGAATTTTAAAAGTACCATACGAGCAGTACTATACAATGAATAGTCAAGCTTAAACTTTTCCTGCACTATAGAATAATTTTGAGTATTATAAATTATTTTAATTTATAATATAAATAAATACATATTTATATTAAATACCAATAATTAAACAGATAAAAACAAGTAATTTAACAATAGCTTTTAATAAATAAAAATAAATTACATTATAGTAAATTACTAGGTCAATTTAATTTAAATCTTAAATATATTTTAAAACTATGAATTATTTCAAAATAGTATCGTTGGGTTTTAAGTCAATCTCGGTTTTTATGGTTTTACTAAAATTATTATCAGTTGGTTAATACATTTTAACTCTTCATATTTTTTCCTTTATTTATTACGAACGTTTCAAAGCAAATGCCTTGGTGTTTAAGAAAATGTCTTAATGACTTGCAAGATAACAAATATTAATTATATTAGATCTTTTGTTTAAGGTTGTTTTAAATGGTGTAGGATTAATTAACGATATACTTATATTACGATGGTAATATTTATTCTTATTCTTATAATAAAAGACAAAAACTATATATTCTCTGCTGAAGTTCTTTTTGTGATAAAAACCCTTCAATTAAAATGATTACGCAATGTATAAAACAAGCGGAATTTCAATATAGTAAGATTCATTATAATAAATCTATTTTAAGTAATAATATCAATTCGATTACTTTGACTTTAATCTTAATTCATCACATATTTCTATCATACAACAGAGAAATAGTAACGTAAATAATATGTATTACCAAATATTTATATAGCTTATAAAATGGATTGTATTCATTGTAAAATGCGTTTACACATTTAATGGAGGCTAAGAATGTCCTGCAGGCTTCCTTATCCTAGGATGTGAAGCCTCATAGCTTAGATAATGTTTCTCTTAATCTTATTCGTACACCAACACTCTGTTGAAGCCCCTTAAAAAACTCATACTTTCTTACGCAATACATTTCTGTTAAGCAATCAATTTAAGTAAAATATTTTTATTGTTCACATAGAAACATTAAATGTAGAAAATAGTTGGTGTTATAAAAATAGATTGCATTGGACCAATCCTATTAATAATATAAATTTGAAAGCTAGCTAATCAGTTTGATTGTTATTTATTTGCTCGATTTGAGCTACAGCAACTTCAAAATTACCGAACCAATTTTCATTCTTTTTTTTTATATAGGAGGCGGCCTATTTTTACCTTGCATTTCCTCTCCACGTAGGCCTCAGCCTGTGCGTGGTCGTTATCAATCAAAGTGAGGTGTGAGCCGGCACAGCACGAGGGTGTACACAGTGTACAGTAGTCCTACAAGTATGCGTCATCGTTGAGACTCGAACTTGCGTCACCGCTGCCACAATTCCGAGGCCGAGTGCGCTACCAACTGCGCCACCGACTCACTAAATGGCCTGATATTTAGAAGGGGGATAGCTAATTACGTGGATTAACGCAGAAACACTATTCAATTAAATCTCAGTGAAGGATGTAAACAAACAAACAAACAACTAGAGCTTAAAGAAAGAGCAGCGAATCACTTTTTTCTATGAGCTTAACGTATTTATTCGGTTCACTTTAGATTTATTCTACAGTCTACCTTCAACAGACTAAGATGGTTTTTGACCATTCAGAAATGTGGTAGAGCATTTATTTTTAGAAAGCACCATTTTGTATATGCTATAAAAAATAAAATAATTGAATATCAATTAACACTAAACAAAAAATTCTGTCGTCCTATGTTGATGGAGTATACGAGAGTTATTATTAGCGTGCAGTTAAATAGATGACTTACGAAGAACTCTTACTTTTTCGTCCATTAACCAGGGAAATATTGGTAAGATGGTGTATGCATCCAGTTGCTGTCTTTGTATTAATTTTTCTCTACACCGAGTACCATGAAATAAAACTATTTTATTAGCTTATTATTATTTTAATCTTTTTAATGTTATTCTACAGTCAAAAAGATCTTGTTTTCTGAAGGTATAGCCAATGGTTAAAAGTAACAAGTCACAACGACTGTTATACTACTATACCACTGAGAAGGGGAGAACACTACTTTCAACTTCAACAAAGTAAATTTTTGTTGTAATTAAATTAAATAATTTTTGCGTTTACTTATAATTATCATAGGATTGCTAAATTTAGGTATCATAGGACTTAAGAGCAACCCTCGACTTTATTCCTCAACTGTATGCGAGGCAGAGGTGGTAATATACAGCGGCGCGTGTAGTGAGTGTCACATGCGCCTGACAGGCGGGTCTTATTGCTAGCAACTGTCATTCACAGGGCTTAACTCTGACAACGGACTCGACTCAATAAAAACTCTTTCTAAAATAACCCCTTTATGTCAAATTCTACCCCAGTTATGTATGTATTTCACTTTTTTATGATTCGGGTAGCTTTTTTAACATTGAATATATTTAGGCAAAATGTATCGTAGACAAGTATTTTATTATAAAGTACTTGTTTTTAAAACACATACATGGGCTGGTTTTTTTGTCAATTGGACTAATTAAGTTATATAAGTATTTTGGAACAGTTTCGGTTATTTCATAATCTTGTACCGTGTTATTCACAATAGTAGAATAGAATTAGAGCGTAAAAATGAAATAAAAATTAAAAATGAAGCATAAGATTCAAAAAAGAAACAATTACATATAACTATTAAAACAAAATAACTTAAATTTTCAGTATTTATATTAGTACAACAATGTTTTCTAAATGAAAATGGTCTGTTTTCTAAAAAAACCTCAGTCAACTGAAATAAGCAATATTGTATACTAATATGAAATAGGGTGGAAAATGTAATTTTCAAACAAAATCTAGTGTAAAAATCATCCAAAAACCCCTTTAATGCAAAGCATAACATCAAATTGAAATAATTTTTAAAACTTTAAGGAAGACCTATGTTGAAATATTATGAAATAATATGTCAACTTTTAACCAAATTTACAAACACAGTTAAAAGTTTAATCTCAGTTTAAATAAAAAATCAAATACATTTTCTCATAAACTATTTTTAGCTAAAAAGTATATTTAAGTAATTATGTATACTTTTACAAACGGTACGAAAAAACATTTTTACATGCTTATGTTACATGCTATGAAACAACACCTAGTATCATGCATTGGATTCAAATTAACCAAAAATTAAAAAAGTGCAATAGCTCATTAGTGAAATTCATTAAAACGTTTTCAGCTCAGAAAAAAAATTGTATTTACAGTACTCGAGTCAAGAATATTTAGTTACCTCCGAACTAAAAATGAAAGGTAGTAAAATGAAACATCATGCTAGATCCTGCAATGCTGTTTGCGGCTTGTGGGGTGTCTGAGGTGCTTATTTGCAGGAGGGGTGGAGCGAACCCTATAAAATGCACGTATGAAGTTTCTCTTAATCTTTTGTCCTCGGCAAAAACTGTAGCTAGTTGTAGTACTGCGTTGAGAAGAATAACATTTTCTAGATTAGCGTTATTCAATAATTAAATAAATAACTGTGCGCATCAAAGCAAAAACAATTTTGAAAAGTACTTAAATTTTTATTTTATGTGATGGAACTACGAATTTTTTATTGCTCTTGTACTGCTCGGAAAACCATACTGAAAATAAAATGATACCCTACCTTGGAAGAGATCAAAATAAGATGAACGAATGAATGAAAACTTGATTAATTTCTCCAATAATAGATAATAAAGTAGTACATACAGGATACATTTTCTATTTACTACATTTATATTTACTATGATACCAAGGTAAGTGTCGTGGTTTGTTTAAAAAATACTAATAAACTATTTTTGCGATAAAGCCATTTGATCTTATATTGTCTAATATTGTCATATATGTATTAGATTAAGTTTGTTATTTCCCAATTATAGTTGAGAAAAAAATGGATGTACACTTCACTTGAAAAAAGTACCTCTCATTTAAAAATGTCATCCAAGGAAATAACGCATAGTTATCATTACCTTATTTTTATTGGAGCCTAGATAATAAAAAAGTGTTTCGTGCAGAGTGTCAAAAGACAAAACAAATTGTGCAAATGAATACATGATATGATACAATCAGTTGATATGTAAAAAGAAAACACACAGCTTATTTCAAAAGATTTTATTTCATTTGATTAAGCTTAATCAGTTTAGTTTATACTTGAATCCTGTTTGTTAAAATTGAAAATCTACATCAGAGAGGTGTGATTACGTGAAGAGAGTTGTACATAGAAAACCTGCATGAGGGTGGGTTTTGGTTAACAGCGCTCCATGTCTCGTAGAGTAATAACGGTCTTGCCCTTTCCCGCCCTGACCCCCCGTAAAACTAAACACCCGTCGGCGCACACCCTCGCAACCTCTCTAAATGTCCTCCCTTTAACTGTAAAAGTAATAACATACCTACCCGTGTTCTAAATTAACAATACTCCTGCGCACTTTTATTCTGTTTTTTGTGTTTTATGTGTAAGGTTTTTATAAGAACAATGAAATATATTAATTGAGAATCTCTGTTTCATTACAAAGCCAAATAATTAATTCCGTGAAATTTAGTCATTAGGTTACTTTTTCACATTAAGTATCCAAAGAACCTTCTAATATATGGTCACTTTTCATTCAACAATTATTTTATTCAGTTATAACTTGAACATTTCAACGTGTTTTAATTGGTGTTTTATTTGGTACATTAAATGAGCGTTTTCAAATGAGTAGGAGCGTTTTCAAATTAATTAGGTAAGCTATTTTCACAGGATCAGGTATCTAGATCCTGAAACGAAAACTTAACGAAAGGGCTTCATCATTACTCATTCATTTTTGGAGAAATTAATTACGATTGCGATAGTGTAATAGTCAGTATACAAAAAAAATTGGCGCTATTTAAGACTTGTACATCTAGCATTTATGAAGCATTAAGACTTGTCCATCTAGCATCCATGGTCATATTAATCATTTTTACTCCAAAAATTATATAAATTTTCTATGCCATTATTTATGTCAAATTGTTATGTAGTAATCGTACTTATCAAAACATGGATATAGAATCTTACAACTAAAATAAAATAGAAGATAAAAACTATATGATGTAACTATAAATTTACATAATGTAATATAGTAATTACAATATATTTCACTGAAAAGTACCGTTTTGCTTGAAAATCAGACACTTGGAGGTATTCAGGGTATTACATACTGTTCGGTACCAGTGAAGCTACGTAGAGAATTCACGACATTCAGTAACAGAATCAGCAAGTCGGTGACAATTTGGGGCAATGTTTCATTGTTGTCATGTGGTTGTGACGCAGCGACTGTTTGACTAATGGCGCATTCAATAATTGAATCAGCTGAGTTACGTGACAACAGCGAATGTGTGTGGATATAATGTGCTTTGTTAAAGGCCTTCTCGTATGTTGTGAATAGGCTAGAACTGTAAAAGTAATAACATACCTAGCCTTGGTACAGACAGGTAATGATACAGGATTGGCGTGGGTAACAATGGATATAATCAGTCAGTCTGTAACTATGTTAGTTGAATTGTATTACATGGATTGATAGATTCTGTGTAATTTATTTCTCAAATTAATATAGGATATTCTTACTGGTCACTAGTATCGGAGAAAACCTTAATTAGTGACCCAACATCCACCACAGTTTTTACTCTTATTTGAAATATTTACGCAAAACAAAGTAAAATAGAAGGAAACAAACATTCTCAACCTAAAACGAAACACTTACAGGAATTATATCAACAGTTAATATTGGTAATAATGATGTTCTACGAGTCATCGGGCCCTGTTGCAATTAAAATTCGGTTCTTAGATTTTTGCTTATCAGAGCTGTGTACCAAATGCTGCTTTCATATAGATTAACTTTAAAAATTATGTACACATAGTAAAAGTCTATAAGAACGAGTAAAAAAAGGCTTCATTAAACTAAAATGGCCAGACAACTATAACTAGCAGGATGGAATTTGAAGTTTCAAAACTAGTGAAGTTTTAAAAATGAACCCTTCCGGTAATGAAACAAATTGTCTGCCTGAAAAAAGTTAGAACAAGTCTTACTCAAATAAGGCTTTTAAACAAATTGAAGTGAAATAAAACTTAGTGTTATTAACTGATGGATGTGTATTATTAGAACGTTTTCACACCTTGCACCTTTCTTGTACACATATGCTTGTGTAAGCTTAAGGTGTCATATTAGAATGACAGGAGGCCCTTATTGCACACGTCGCTCAGAGGGCTCACCGGTGAATGAACTCGTTTCAATGAAAACATCGCTCAAAGTTTCAATATTACAGGATTTTGTTAAAAATTTTACTGATCCTTCCTAAAACAATTTTATTTCACATTCTTGATTTTATTATTCAAAACGAAAACTTAGCCAATACCTTTCTGCTATTCAAAAGACCAGTCATAAGCTTATACCGATTCATTCTAGCAAATGTCGATCCTAGTTCATAACAACGCTTTAAATGTTTAATACTCAAGTTAAGGTCAGCAAATAAACTTTTAGTCAATAACTTTTGTCCCAACTAAATTTTAAAGTTACGTTTTCTACACGATAAAATAAAATAAAATTATTTAGGTAAAATGAAACGAAAACATAAACAGAACATTAAACTATAAGAGTAATAAATTAAATTGATAGTTTTAGGTAAAATTACGAGTATTTAAAAAATAACTAAGAGTATTGAATTAAATTAATAATATTAAATGGAATAGGCCTACAGAATAAAAGGAAGTCAAATGCAATATCGTGGAAATTGTTTAACACGATGCTTATTGATATAGGGTATATATTCTTATGTAAATGGACGCCATGGACATTCACAAATATGTTTCAGGTTAAATATATTTTATAGGCCGGTCAGCACGTACCTAAGTCAGATACCTGTGATGTAGGGAGAAGCTACAAATTAGGGGTTCTGTTATCGGCTGCGCGCCCACCATGTCGTTATCTGCATGAGAATCGCGGTTAATTATGGGCAGCTAGAAGTTAACATCATTGATCAAAGGAATCAAGCTTATGTTTGATGATTGTTGATGTTTATGAAATTAAATATGAATTTGAATACTATGAGATTTTTCAAATTCTAATATCGACTGTTGTTGTAGTTTTCGTTTTTCATGTTTATTTCACGTGCTCTAGTAAACTTTTCTTTGGTAATTTTGTAGTTAAACATTTCTGATTTTATTCGTTTCATATAAAATTAACACATGAATTAAAACATGCTTTAAGACTTATTAGGAACAAATCTCTTATGTACATCTCTTTGAAAGGATTATAACACTAGGGTATGGAATCAATTTCCTTAGAATCTGTTTTTAGGACGTAAATAAAGATATTGATTGCCACTATTTAATGGAGTAATAATTAGTGACGAATAATATTGATGATACTGATATATATATCATTGATATAAGTTTGTATTTGATTAAATTATAGACAATCCACGCATGGTAACGTATTATTAAACCTATATATACTTATTTAATATGCTAGGGTTTTTTGTGATCATTACTCCTCATAAACTACTCAGGCGATTTTAATAATTTAGGTGTCTTTGGAAAGTACTTGGCGTGTAGTTTTGCAGGAAATAAAATTTATGAAAACTAGACCAAAGGGAACGGCCCTAGACGCCCTTAAAGTTTTGTGTTTGTCCATAAGATTTAACATGGAAATATAAATTTCAATAAGGCAGCTGAATAGAGTAAACAAAGTTTTTCAGAAAAGTCATGTGTTCTTATTGGAATCTAAACCATTGAATGTATACTAAAACAGACTTTAAGCATTCAATTATGAGTTAGTAGATTTAGTGAGCCATGTTAGTTCGGGTTATGATTAAGAAGGGTTATAATTTAGTAACAGAAACTAAACTACATACATTTTTACAAAAATAATGTAAAATTTAAGATTAATTGTAATTTTTCCACAATATAAATTTTCTTCTTCATTATCTCTTTATAACAACCCACTTAAAAACATGTGTATGGTTTAAACGAACTTACAGTCGATTTCCAAATAACTGTTTGTTTTCTTATATTATGTTGCATGTAATAACTATTTAATTTACAGTTATAGTTTAAGTATGGCAAAGGTGCCTTGGTAAACTCGATTGATATAAAGTTTTCTTAGATTTTATGGAGATGATTAATATGGAGTTTGTTTGTGAGTAATTATTTAAAAATTAAAATATGTAGTAGCCGTATTAAGCCGCTCGATCAAGTTGATTAAATATAATATTTTTAAGGTTTTCATTGGACTATTTTCATTTTGTTCAACTGTGATGGTGTTAGTTGTGATTAGGAAAAAATCTATATGACAACCATGAAAACCATCCATCCAACCATGTTCATCTATCTATGAACATGTTTTTACCAATTATTTTAGTACTAAGTGATGTTCTGTGGTTGTAGTAAGGATGTTCCGCATAAACTTGAACTATCTGTAATTTAACCTAAGTAAAATTATCTCCTGAAAGGTGATAAGAGTATTCACAAGAAATATTGTTTATAAAGAACTTTATCAAACAATTTCAATATTACTGGAAGTGACTTTGAAGTTTAACCATAATCATCCATAAAATTATTCTAGAATACTGTACCATAAAAATTTATTTTAGAAGACAATACATGACGAATGCTCGATTCTGAGCAACGGGTTTACTACTATTTATAATTTCTTGAATGACTTCAGTCCGGTGATGAGTTTTTCATACTTATTCCTTAATCTGAATCTGATCTAATTAGTCGCTCGCTACTGTTCTATAACTTCACTCATCGAGCACCAAAAAAGTCTTAAGTTAATGTGTCGTGAAATGTTTGTCAATGTCCTTCACCATTCAGACGGTCCTGTTCCAGCACTGCCAACACAACTCGCCAAGCAATATCCGGTCGACACGGCGTCGCGTGGGTTTTATTCACTGCGAGTTCCTTTTAAAACGTAAAAAGGTAATAAGTTTTTTAATGTAGGCTTTCAATTTAAAGCCGACTAAAGGGGTAATTATATCTTATGAATACAAGCAAATATATTATTCAACAAATTAAAAAATTACCCTTCAATTCGATTTCATTGTGAAAAATAGTTGCCTGATTAATTTTTGTTTCCCATTAAGAATATGGCAGCCAACGAGCTAGATATGCACAAAATCTAGTGTTGATTACAAATTCTTAAGCTGTCACTACAGTTAAGTCGAGTATAAATTACAGGACTAATTACAATAATCGCTCAAGTTTTTAAAACATTTTCAATCTTTATATATTTAACAACAAAAAGACAAAATTATTTCATTTTTAGGGAATATGATTATCATTCTTCAAGAAAGCCGGTTTTTAAACTTAACTATAAGCGATATTGGTATGGATATTGATAAAATTTATTTTTACGAACCTAACTAATAATATTTTAATATTTCTTTGCGTTCATAACTTAGTTTTGGTAGCAGACGCATGGCTTACCAGACTCCCATACACAGTCATTATGTCTGCGATAACTCTCATATAACCATTGACGACCGAGGTAGTTACTGCAGGCTGGCAAACTGAACAAGTTAGGCTAATGGCGTCGGGCCAACCTGTAAACGGCAATGGCAAAGTGAGCAGTTATGATGAATAGTTACTGCATCACTAGGTTGCTTATAGTCAACTAGTGGTATTAAGCACATGATATAATATGGATGGATGAGTTCAAAAAGAGGTTAGAATAAAAATCTAAATAAATATTTAAAAATAAGATAGGTCATACATATGAGCCTTTTATGGAGGATTGTTTATTTTTATATATTTATAAAAATTTTATATTTTATATTTTTTTATATTATATTTATATTTTATTTTATATTTCATTTATTTTTATATATTTATGTTACTAGTTCATGTAATTTATGTTACTAGTAGTTGTTCAAATGCTTGTAGATTTAATTACAGATAAAAAATTTAAGATATGTACAAGTTTCTTTTACATTTGAAATATAAATATGACACATATACGCGATAGATATTTGAAATCTAGTAGGTAAAACTTTAATTGAAGAAACACATTATTTCTGTCCTTAAAAATGCATTTTTAGTTACGATAATTTTTATTATGAGTGTAAAACCCGTTCTTATTTGACACAATCAAAGAAGATTAGTAATCAGTGACATTTGTCTGGTTTGTGATTCCGATAGACCATTAGTTGTTAATTAGTTGAATATTTGTGATTCGGTAGTTTTTAAACCACTATAATTAATTAAGGTAATTTAAAATTCCAGCAATGCCAGGTTATGCATTTGCCAGACTGAGATGTTCAATAACCCATATCTAATATCCAAAAGTTATTCTAATATTAGTTTACTATAGTTTTAGTTTTTATCTTAAACAAATACAAATATGTCTTAACAAAATGTTGGAAATTGAAAAAAAGATAAATTTTTAACAAAATAATTATGTTACAAAGAATCGCCAACATATAGTAATTTTAGGCTATGGCATGAGAACGGTTAAACAGCGCATATTCGAGAGCCCACTTATGAGCAAAGTGGAAATCATGGGACAATAACTGTTTAGCCAACACGACATGGGAGTTAATGGGGCCGTAAGCCCGGCTCGGCCCAGGTGGGTAACATTTGGCGTTACTGAAATGGCTTTGGATAACACTTTAAAGTGATATTTAAACTCTGAAATGTCATGTATACAGGGTGTTGATATAAAAAACCCTTACAGACTTCGGGTTATGGTTACTTACATCAAAACTAAGAAAAAAGATCCTCTAAACATGGGTCCTAAAATGCTCGGTTATCCGTCTGTCGGTCTGTATGTGTTTTTAACATGATTTTGCGTAACTTTGGAACTACTGAAGATATCAACTTCAAAATTATTACGTACATTCTAACTATTATGAACTATTTTGTTGCGGATTATCAAGTTTCTACTTTGTACCATTTCAAAATGGCGACCATTTTTATATTTTAAAACTAAATATCTTAAAAACCGTAAATTTTACAAAAGTCTTGCAGGACACATAAAAGCTGCGAAATTTTATTTCATACAGAACCATATAAATATTATTAAGATCGAATCACAATTAATGGAGTTATATCAATTTTTCCATCAGAATTCAAGCGAATTTGCTATAACTGCCATGAACAAGCATGTATTCTGTCGAAGGAATTCCAATAAATTCATGAATTTTAGATCGATCTTAATAATCATTATATGGTTTTGTAGGAAATAAAATTGCGCAGCTTTTTTGTTTGTTGTAAGGTTTTTTTATAATTTACGGTTTTTAAGATAATAAGTTTTAAAATATAAAAATGGTCGCCATTTAGAAATGGTACAGAGTAGAAACTTGATACTCCTTACCAAAATAGATTCTAATAGTCAGCATATTCGTACCAAGTTTGAAGTTGATATCTTTAGTAGTTCCAAGGTTATGCAAAATCATGTTAAAAATACATAAAGACCGACAGACGAATAACCGAGCATTTTATGACCCATGTTTAAAGGAACTTTTTTCTTAGTTTTGATGTAAGTAACCATATCCCGAAGTCTGTAAGGGTTTTTAACAACATCCTGTATATTTGTAGTCTTCATGTTTTATTTACAATTTTGATTCTAAATATACTATATTATTTATTTATTTGCAATATCTAAATACGCCCTAACATGCAGTATTTACATGGGCAGAAGAGTAATTAAACACATTTTTATGTTATTACAACTTGAACTTAAAACTACCATACAAGTCATTCAATACAACTTTTTTATGTATGTTATTAATTGTTTCTCTAAATATTAATGGTGTCATTGCAATTGTAACCGGCGTTAGGGGGCGTATAAAAATGTATCGATTCATAGTTAGTTATCAATATGTTGCTAATTATTTATACTTATCTTTTGTAGAAGTACTAAAAAGCTCAATAATTAAAAACATAGTGTTGGCATTCATACATAGCTACGATTTACTATAATCAAAATTATATGTCAAACTTCAACAAAAATAGTGATAGATTATGACACATACAAGAGTAAAATTGATTAGTTATGTAAAATAATCAATAATTTTCATATAACTTTTATCATTTGGGTTAGTAAGACCATGAAAATCATTTTAATTTCAAGTAATATATAACGATTTTGACCGGTTAAACGTAGGAATGCAAGTTAATTTTTTGTTACTGCAGCGGTTTTTAGTTACTTAAAAATAAGGCCCAAAAAATCATTAAGAATAATATTTTTACAGTTAAGTGGTATTTAATGAGTTATAACCTTTTTCGTTTTCTATTCTGATCTACTTTTCGTTTATTTAGTTGGATAAGCAACTGACAAATGAAATCGTAGGACTAGACTGAGACAATATTTCATAATTGGGAATGAAATTAAACATTAGACTGAGAATAGTACTTGCTTTAAATTCCTAATGAGAAAATATAACGTGTTTTTAAAAAGTGACTATCTGAGTGAGTGACAGCAGGATATTAGAAACGTCTGAAAGTAAGCAAGGGCCTTTTTGTTCATGGAAGAACCAAATCATTCTTTATTACTTTTCCTTTGGATTTATCCTTTCTTATAAATGAAATAAGAGTTAAATTCTTTTATGAAGTCAAAGAAATTCGGTTTTTAATCGAGTTTGAAGGATCGAGACTGCAAATATTTTCAACTCGATTATTTTACTTCATTGTTTCCCTTTTAACCATAGTATTTGATGTACGATAATTAATATAATATTAACTATATTAAAAACAAAATTAAAAACAGCAAACAGTATTTTGGGTTTTACAAAAAATTCAGAAATGAGAAGTTAAACAGAAAGAGATTTTTGAAAACAGCAGGGGCTTATATCTATTCTGTCTATCAATAATTTACATATAAAATAAACAATTATAAACGTCACTCAATATCCTAATGTAAATCAAATGACTCATAAATTCTAGTAAAAATAATTGCAGTTTGTTATTACTCACATGACAAGACATGGTGATATAATATTAATTGACTTTACAAATATATGATTATTAAGAACTTTTTTGAGTCTGTTAGTGTGGATTGGAGTGTGTTAAATATATTAAACAACTACATCATCTTTGGCTATAATAATAGTCATCTATCAAAGTAAACCAACGATTATTGCTATTACATTATCAATTATCATTAGTAATGTAGGACTAGTGTAGGACTATACATTATATCCCAAAGGGAGATGCGCCTAGACCGAAACATTAAATCGTTCACAATCTAACAAACTACGTTTTTAATTATAAAAAAAATACTTGGTCACCGAAAAGTCTCTTGACATTCCTAAGAAATAGCAAAATAATACGTGTTTAACAGATATGTTACACAATGTTCATGATATGAAATGAAGAGCCGTCGTTTCAGCTCAGTTGTTAGGCAAGAGATCGGAATATATCTTGCAAGTCTATAGTAGAGAAATCCAGGTCCAACCAGACATGATGCATTTAATTCTGATGTACAGTTAGTAGCTGTAAAACTTCCCTCGTCTTAAGGGTTGTCACTGGATTGCCAAACGGTTTTCGTCAGCAACACTTCCTGTTCTTGGAAACCTGTTATATAAACTTTTGAAAATAGTTTGGATGGACCGGGTTAAAAAACTGTTACAGTAAAATAATGATTAATTAATATGCATTTTCTCACAATTGAGAGGAAATAACATCAATAACTTATTGTATTATGTTAATTCATCAATATAAACTTTAAACCAGAATTAATTTATATAATATGTTTGCATTATTTTGTCAGGAGAAAAAGTCTCTTGAAATTATCCTGTATTTTGTAGAGAAGAAAACAATTGCAGACTCAAGTGCAGTCTTAGCTAAGCGCTTAAAACTTCGTTTTGCCTAACAGTGATTCAATGACAGAAGGAATTTCCAACTCTGTTTTATCGGTCCTTTTTCAAACAACGGGACTGTGAGTCGGGACTGTTGCTGACGCTCAACAGTTTGAGTGTGCTGACTAAGATATTAAAGCAGAAATCAATTCAAGCCCCTACTTTAGACACCCTACTCTTACAATCTCTCTTTCGCTCCCTTCTTTTATGTCCGGTCCAGATTTGTATGTTGATTTATTTTTGAAGTATATTTGAGTGTTTGGCGTAATTATCTTTAATGTACTCGAAACAAGTAATTAGTTTATGTGTTTGAAAGATTCAGTTACCATTTAACAATTGTTATATCGAAAGAGATCACAAACTATATTTATTCTGTTTGTTTTAAAATCTTACAGAAACGCGAGATAAAGTGTGCATATTTGTTTATTTATTTGTTTATTTTCATGCACGGCATATTCCAATTTACAAATATGAAGCAACAAGAGAAGTACACATGAAATAAATATAATCCAGTATTTTGGTTACAGCTTCAAGATATCTTCACGCTTCATGCAATATAATGGGAAGAATACTTCAGTGGGACAAGCTAATACAATCTATACAGATCTAACATGCAGTAGTGCTACATTCACAAGTAACAAATAAATATAATATAACTAATTCAATGTTTAAAACATGCCTAGTTTCAGTAAAAGCAAGCCAACACAATACAAGACAAAAACCTAACAAATGCAGTGATCATTCACAGTAATAAATAAATACAATGTATACTAATTCAACATTTCATTACATGCACAGTACAAGAAAAAAACAAGCTAATACAATACAAGAACAAGAACTAACACTTAGTAGTGGTACATTCACAAGCAATAAATAATAAAATATAGAACTAGTTCAGTTTATAATTACAATGCATAGTTGATAGTTGCATATTGTTGATATTGTAATCTTATACTCTTATATGAGCAATGTTATATTGCGTGCGTGCGTCCGTGCTTCCTTGCTTGCAGAATGATCTCAAAAACGGCTCCAAGGATTTCTTTCAGTCTTGAAATAAGTAAGTAAACGAGTTCTATACCGATTACTTGGCCGGAGAAAATCTAATACCGTAATAAAATAAATTTTAAAGTTATAAAATTCTTACATTGGCCTTATGAGTAGCTATGATAGCAACGAAATAACCAAGGAAAGTGTAAACAGATCAAAGTAATCATAATAGCTGTCTCAAAACTATAGCCATCTAGGAAAAATACAGCGTGTGGGGTAAAGATTCCATGGAGTAATAAAACAATTTCTATTTAGCAATTAATTTTATGACACTAAAATATTTTGTAGTATTTGGATTAACTGGTAAACATACCGAGCAAGGCTCGGTCTACCAGGCACGTCTTACATTATATATAATAATGCAGTAGATATTTTCCTCAGTAAACGTTTTTAAAGAAATCGATAAAACGAAATTATTCATTAAATTAAATTTTACTAGCGTTTTTATGATGGTCTACTAGATAAACTTGATGCGGGAGAGGTATATCTAATTATTCTTTAGATTAAATACATTTGAAATTGTAAATTTATAGATCTAAAAGCAGTTGTTCAGAGGAAGAGAGAAGGTCGCACAAAATGTAACAAATGGCAGACGGGGGCAACGCCTACTCTCAGCCTGTAATAGACACTAATGTTGAGGTCGGTGATATCATCCTTAGTCACTGCCTCTGTCAGATATTTGAATCAACACGTAAGTTTGGGTGCAATTGTTTCAATGTTTAATCATATCTTTACCACAACAAATTCTAATTGCCGTTTGATTGTGTTTACTAATAACGTGTCCTAAAAAAAATAAGCCTAAGTCACTGGAATAAGCGGTATACAGCTGAGCTTTGAGTCTTAAAAACAAACCTACAATGGATTTTCCAAGAAACTTGCGAAATGATATTAAAAATCATCATAAGATTGCAAAAAATATAGACAAATGATATATGGGGTGCTAAGCTGTTTTTCATTAGTAATGTAATTGAGTCAAGCAGTGATAAAAGCTACATATAACTTATCACAAATGTTCAGAAGTCTTAAGGGAGTTAGTAGACTTATAAGTCCTCCACTAATAATTTCTGTGTACATTCCTCCAGGAATATCAAACAAAACACGTTTACTCCTATGTTTCTACTGCAGACCTGGCTAGTACAGAATTTTTGTTGTGCCACTTAATTTAACTTTGAGTGAAATACTTCTCAAAACGATGTGTTGACGGACAAGAATGTTCTGACAGTACATTTAAAATAATTACATACAGTATTGCAGTTAGTCTTGCTATAACCGTCTGCCTGAAGGAAGGAATATATCCAGATTAATTAAAATTATTTCGAGTTAGTCCAGTTGTTCCTTGTTTATATTTTTCGCATTTTCGGAATATTACCCTAAAACTGAAAAAAATCCAAATCCAAAAATAATTATTTGGAGTTAATCATTTTGAAAAGCAAATCTTTCTTAGGGGAAAGCTAAAAGATGGATAAGTTTTTGGCGATGAATATTCTTCGAGAGATCCCAGACCAAAAACAGTTCCATTTGTCACGATATTCGATTCCGTGATTTTATAGTGTATTTTCCAATCAACCATTTATTTCATAAATCTATATTCTTTGTCAAATTGAATAAAGTTATCTTATTCACAGTTTCACTTATTGGTTTGTCATAATAATGCGATGAGACTTAGAGACAATACATGAGTGTAGCGTTAGACTATTGATTTCGCAGTAGGTAGTACAAAAATAAATTAAGTACATGCATCATTCTCGAAGCTATCCTATCATGAATCAGGGATAAATCCTGTAAAAATCAAAACTTACATTCGCCATTACCAAAATGAATTACAACCCAACAACATCCCATCATGTAATAAAGTGTATTCTGTAAATACTAAAACATGTGTTATTTTTAATACTGTACAAACGTTCTTGGAATACTTATGTGAAGAGTTTAGATAATATTTGTTATGTGTTTTGCAAATATCTAAGCAACGGTTTGACGTAGAATAATGGTTCAAAATGCTACATTGTTTTTTTTTTTAAAGCTGAATCTAATTTTGGCAATGGAATTTACATAAAATTAAGAAAAAGGTATTAAATGCTAAAAATAAAATTTTTTTTTTTTAAAACCCCTCCTCAGAGCCAGTCATGCTGGTTTTCGAACTCGAAGTAATAAATGTTGCTCTACACGTATGTGCCAAATTTCATCGCAATCGGACCTTTTTTACGAAAGTTATCGTGCCTACGGACATGTCTATATATATAAATTTATTTTACCCCTGTTTTTGGGGTCTAGGGGCATAAAAATGAAAATTTACGGAGGTCCCGTGCCACCACCATGCACCATATGGTGGTCTTACCATGACGCCTACGGTAATAGCTACTTAATTCCCTACAGGGGGAAATTCTGTATACTTCCCTATTAGGCCAGTCATTCTACGAAAATTAACATGGGGAACCTCAAAAAAATTGCAAGGAACGGTTTTTGATGGAATTCTACTTAAAAAAATATGAATTTTAACATATCCAAAGTTTACCAAAATCGGACCATCGAAACCTCACTAAAATCACGTCTCAAAATGGCGGCTTTTCCCACCATACAAAATTTTTTGAAAAAAGACATTCAGCTGCATTTTGTATCAACGGTTTTCGAGATATTGACTTTGGACCGCCGCCAATCATCGTTGGGTGATTGGTTTTAAATTTTGACAGAGTTTACTTTTTCGGCCGCCATCTTGGATCCGCCATATTGGATATAAATATTTTTTTCAAATGTAAAGATGGTGTTGTGACGCATCATTATGGGCTAGATTTTTACCCTGAACACAATGCTGAAATCCGGTTTTGAAAATATGCATTCGTTAAAAAGATATACTCAAATAAAAATTCATCCCTATACATTTCTTATGGACGTTTAATTTTTTTATGATTTTTTAAGAATTATCTCTTATATCTCCGGTTCTACTTAAGGGATGTAGTTCGTTTTGGTCTTAAAATACTCAGTCATTTAACGGCTTTTTCATGAGCTATTGATCATTAAAATCGGACGACTGCTGGACGAGCTATAAAGCTAAAATCGACACGAAAATCCATTTTTTATAAATTTGTTTTTTGTCAAAGATGATATAAAAGAATATAACTCATCCTATTTTTGTCAGATTTCAATTATCAATACGTCAAATGAAAGCTAATAGTTCAGCGCATGTTTTAAAACCAATCCGACCAGCAGGCAATGTTTGGGACTGGAGATAAAAGTCTTTTAAATAGTCATGAAATTTTAAAGAAATTGAATTTTATGTTGGTTGTAGGTCTATATCTCACCTCAAACTCAACCGATTTAAATGATTAAGAGCTTAAATGAAAGCCAATGATGTACTGAGTTAATTAAAATATAAGACTGTTTTGAATCTCTGTTAGGTTTCTATGCATGAGTCAACTACAATAGACAATTATAGACAATTTACGAAAGTGAACAGATTTTATGGTAAATGAAGGTTCATAACTCAAATTAAGTATGTCCGATTTTAATAAGCCATAGCTCATATGAAAGCCCAGAATCCTCTGAGTAATTTGAGGGGAGAACGAGCTTTTTCATATTGGAGAAGGACCTCCAATATGAGTCTTTCACAAAAAACAAATTTCAAAAAAAAAGGATTTTCGTGTCGATTTTAGCTTTATAGCTCGTCCAGCAGTCGTCCGATTTTAATGATCAATAGCTCATTAAAAAGCCGTTAAATGACTGAGTATTTTAAGACCGAAACGAACTAAACACCTTAATTAGTACCGGAGATATAAGAGATAATTCTTAAAAAATCATAAAAAAAATTAAACGTCCTTAAGAAATGTATAGGGATGAATTTTTATTTGAGCATATCTTTTTAACGAATGCATATTTTCAAAAACGGATTTCAGCATTGTGTTCAGGGTAAAAATATAGTCTATAATGATGCGTCACAACACCATCTTTACATTTGAAAAAAATATTTATATCCAATATGGCGGATCCAAGATGGCGGCCAAAAATGTAAACTCTGTCAAAATTTAAACCCAATCACCCAACGATGATTGGTGGCGGTCCAAAGTCAATATCTCTAAAAACATTGATTCAAAATGCAGTTGAATGTCTTTTTTCAAAAAATTTTGTATGGTGGGAAAACCCGCCATTTTGAAATGTGATTTTAGTGAGGTTCCGATGGTCCGATTTCGGTAAACTTTGGATATGTTAAAATTCATATTTTTTTAAGTAAAATTCCATCAAAAAACGTTTTCTTGCAATTTTTTTGAGGTCATCACGTAAATTGACTGAACTAAGAGGGAAAATCGCTAAAAACCAAAAAATTCAGTAGAGGAGAACACAAAGGGACGTTAACAAAGAAAAGAGTATAAATGAAGAGATCATTGTAAAGGACGATTGGTTGTGATCATTGAAATGTTTGAAAATAACTTTGCCGGTAAAAGACAAAGTTACGCTTAATACGCTTGATTGTCAGAATTATTTTTGCCAAAAGACCATCTTGCATTGCTAAAGAACATAATTTTTCCAAAAAAAGACTTTCAGGCATGATTGGCGGAAATAATTATGCCTAACCTACTTAATCCAAACCACCTTCGGTCCCAATCAGTACGGACTAACAAACAGATTATACTGAAAAATGTTACCTAGCTGCTCTGGTACTGGATGAACCTTTTGCCAGTCAATGAGGATTCCCAGTAGTGTGAAAGAGCTAATAACACCTTATATAATATTCTTAGGAAAAATGGGTGGAGGCCTGGCCATAGAGGGCCCTTATTAAACACTGTGGGCAACGCCTTTTTTGTCCGAGTCTACCGGACAAAGCTGTTCAATCATGCATAAGATCAGCACTAACCTAGAACAATTCAATGGGAACACACCAGGTGCGGTTCTTGGTCCGTTGAGTTTTGTAATATGTGTGAACTAACAGTTCCCGTGGCTTCGCTCACGATCAAAATTATAGTCTAATAATTAATCAACCTTCATTTGACGAATGTGAAGGGGCTAAATGAAAAAAGCTTATCAAGGAATATGTAATGTAAAGGTTTTTTACGTGCTATGGCGTTGTGTAGGTTAATAAAACAGTTATACTCGTATTACAATAGATATTGTTGGTTTTCTTTTCTCAGTCTTGACTCAAAAACGGAAAGGCCGATTTTAACGTGAAATGTGTCAATTTTAAGGGATTTCTATGCGTATTTACAAATATGGCTCAGAATTGTCAAATAGGATATCAAGTAATTAGTACAATAAAGAGCTGAATGCTCGGAACAGTGGCGCTATCCGTCGACAGTGTTACAAACCTGAGTAACTTGGTTTACAACTTAACATATGGGCGATTTTCAATATATTTTTAAAGATCAACTACAGACTGCAGCACCTACGTTTTCCGTGCAAAGCCAGGTCACCCTGGGATTAGATGAAAAAGGAATTCACCAAACTATTGTAGGGGATGAATACATTAAGGACGCCCTAAGGGGAAAAATATAACTCCCGTTTCCTAAATAAAGATTGAGCCACATTTTATGATTAAACAGATAAGGTACAGAAATTGATGATGGATAAACCTTAACTAAATTTAACTTTTATATAGTGCGTATGACCTAAATAAATTGACAAAACAACCCTAAGACCATGATGAAACGAATCAAATTATAGATCAGCTGAAACAACGTATACGTTTGTGAGGCTAATTACCCTCTGCTTGTGTGAATTAAATTGGAAATGTAAACAAAATATCATCCATTCCATTTATACGGGCACATGTGAATCCTTTGACTCCACTAAAAAACCTTAAAACCCAGAGATTTCTATAATTAAAGGATTTCTATATAAGTAGGTCAAACAATTAGATTGGGCTATTACAGCACAGTTTGTTGGTGACTAAAAAATACCGTACCCCCGTCCAATGCAATGTATACAGAACCCTCTAAGTAGGGACATCCAATGTTAATTTGTTTAGTTCCGCCGCCGAAAAGCAGAGCAGACATTAGCGCTGATGCATGGAATAGTTCAAGCTGGCCCCGTATAGTCAGCGCTTCTATTCACTATCCAAAATGTCAAAATGAGAATGTTTGTTAACAAAAATAGGTAAACATTATGGTGAAAGACACAACAATACATAACAATAACATACGACTGTCAAAATATTACAACCAGCTGCTTGACTTTGAAATGTCAGCTTGATCCGTAAACTCCTACAACAATTCTAATCGGACTAAGAGGCGCCATCTCTTTTTCGGCGGCGGGAACTATATTTTTCCATGTTTCCCTACTTAGAGGGTTCTGTATACATTGTCCAATGTTTGTATACATTACCCCCTCTTTCCGTCTTGCGGGGAAATCGTTTTAAGAATCTCCACAAAAGGCAGCACACTCTTCAGGCTTTAAACTATAGAGGTCAAATTAGATTAAACGCTAAATCATCATTACAGGCATAATAACAACTTCCGCTGCCGAAATAAAGATGGTGCCTTATACTGAATCTATGATTAAACAGAATAGATTCTAAAACTAAACTAAATGTAACTTTTATATGGGACAAAATTATATCCATAAAATAAATCAACAAAAGAATAATAAAACTTTAATGAAAGAAATAAATTTATAATAAGCTTTAACAGCATATGTACTTTTGTGAAACTAACTCAGCTGGCTGATTGAATGAACATTGAAAATGTAAACAAAAGATCGTCCATAATACTTTAATGGGAAAATTTGAAAAATTCTACCTCACCAAAAACCTCTTGAAACTTTGAACTTCACAAAATCCTTTCGTAGCGGATGCCTACGCCCTAAGAGGAACGTCCACGCAAAAATTCAAGGTTCTAGGTCATATAGTTTGGGCTGTGCGATGATAGGTCAATGGTATTTGATAAATATATAGCTGACTAACTAACTAGCTGACCAATACGGTTTTACCCGTGGAAAAACAGAAAAACTTCCTAGGATTTCAGATTTAATGTTAAGGTTGTCATGACAACTACACGAGCTTCCCTATACTTTATCATTGAAACCTTGATGTATCACAGGGCGTAGCCCCGAGAGAATTTTTAAAATCCGTTCTTAGTGGGTGCCTGTGCCCTGAGAGGAGCGTTCATGCAAAGTTTCAAGGTCCTAGGTCAAGTAGTTTGGGCTGTGCGATGATAGGTCAATGGTATTTGATAAATATATAGTAGAAGATTAACCGTTCAAGTAACGTGCACTTATAAACTCTAAATAGTGTACGTATGATCTACGAATAAATTGTTCTATCTTACATTATTTCCACATTTTGTTGCATTAAATACTTCACTACAACATAATAGCGTATATGAGTTGATCAAAGTATTCAGTCTATCCAGCAGATTCAGCATATGAGAGAACAGTAAACAATACACTATTATACCCGCTCACATCAGCTGTTGTCACGTAACTCAGCTGATTCAATTATTGAATGTGCCATTAGTCAACCAGTCGCTGCGTCACAACCACATGACAGCAATGAAACACTGACTTTCCTGAATTGGCAACGCCTCTCCAGAAATATTCATGACCCCATGGTAGGTTTATATTGAGCATAAAACATGTATTAAGTCTTTTCCTAAAGCTCTAAACGATTTCACTAGCCCGTGCATTACAGGCTAGTGCACTAGCCCATTTTAGCTATACATAAAAAACAACTTTTTTTCTCTTTTTATTTTTTTTATTTTTTTTGGGCTATAAAATATATAGCCCATTTTATTGGGGCTATATTTTTTTGGAAAAACCGTTTCGCATGAAAAACGTACGAGCTAAGCACAATTAATTTACAACAAATAGTGTCAACAAATTCAACAGCTGGTTTTTTGTTACGATGTCACTGACTGAGTTCAGCAACTGGAGGCACAGGACTGGAGACAATCGAGATTTTTATAATATGCATATGACAAAGGTTGTTACTAAACACTGCATTAGCAATAAATTGTAAATATTTTATTTGGCTTAGGCCTTGACCAGTTTAATTCAAGATTTTCGCCCTAATACATTAAAGAAGATAAATAGATGAATCGGTCATGTTAGTGGGGATAGTGAAAGCTAAGCTAGTTTTACGAAGTTTCTAGGATTATTTATCGGGTGCATTCAAAAATACAACTGCTTTAGACTTGGCCATCAGACTGCCACAAAACATTTTAAGGTACTTGACTTGGAACATCTTTGCAGGACCTAGAAAATTGGCCAATGAACTCAGTTTTGTGTAAACGACAAAGTATGTATTAATTAAAGCTTGTTTGTAAAATTCACTATACTTTTTTTTTAAATCTCTTCTTTTCCCGACACACAATATCTTGGTTTTCTAAAACCAATTAGCACACATCAAATTCAATATTAACTGACAGCAGACGAGCCCCAGACATGAGTCATGTGGCGTATCTCTGTCACAGACAGTGCCCGTGGACAATATCACAACATCGCCCACTGCCATTAGCCACCATTAGTGGGAGAGTTGCCTCCTCCCTCCATTTGTTACACTTTGTTTGGCGCTGTCTACTGACCGATACATTAGTGGTACAACTCTGTCTGTGTCTCTATACTCGAACTATGATCTGTAGATTTTAGTAAAATAATTTGCAATACATGCTTTTTATAGCCTTTGTTGGTTCAGAAATGTCATTTTGTCGTTTTTTTACATGTTTAATGTAGATATGAGTTATTTCATAACGTAAATAACAAACAATAAAATATTGTGCCGCAAATACGGGCGGTTACGGCAATAGTGCTAGTACTATAAAATATCTTGGAATAAGTCTCGCATCATATGGCTATAATTACGAGAAACATCTCTTACTATCGCATTGTAGGTCGGCGACCAAAATAAAACAGTATAACTGCATCATTTCCCTATTTACTTATCTTAATTGCTTTAATTTTCAAGTGGATACTTTTCGGTTTCGTTGAGTTTTAAACCTAAATGTAATTCTGCTCAAATGGAGGTTTTAATTTTGAGAAGAATACTTGTGAATCTAATGTATTTCAAACTAGTCTTGTATTAAGTTTTTAGAATATGAGAGCCTAGGAACCAAATTGACTTGTTAAGTCGCTCATTGCGCAACTTATTTTCCAAGCATTTTATGGTGTTGTATGGATCAAATTTTAAGAAAAAAAATGGGTCGTATTACTAATATTCCCTTCAAAAAAGCTTTATACACACTTAATTATTTCTTTGATGTTACTTAACTTAAATTTACTTTGATTTGCTTATACTAAAATATCTCCAACTGAAAGGAAGCACGTACAACCATGCTATCGATCGCAGCAGCAACATCAACAATGAGAGAGGAAATAAAGGATCTCTCAGAAAAAAAGCAATTGTGGCCGCAACGCCCCACGGGGCGCGGGGGCCGCGCGGACAATCTTGTGATATTTTTATTCCAGGGACGACTGACTTATCGTTTTCTCTCCACGCCCTCTAATTCTTCTTTGTCTTCCCGGCGATGGGAGGGAGCCATAGTTCTTTGTTCCTTAAACAAAGAAACTTTGAAGATTTTGTTTTCAAAATTACATGAAAATAAAAATATCTGTTACTTTTCTGGTAATAGGCCTATCTCTTGGTCAGATTTTATAGGGTTTTAATATCGACATTTTTGTTACATTTGTTACTTTTAATGGCATATCATTATTTTCATAATTAGTCAGATGCTGACTAATTGTGCTGACGTTAAATATTATATTGAAGGAGTTCAATAGGTCTCCAACTTATTTAAAAACGATCGAATAGAGGGTGAAAAATTAGTCTTCTCTATTACCATGCTAATAAATATGTCAAAATAAACAATATTAAATTGTTTTTCGTGTGCTAATTATTGATTGTTATAGAATGTATAGTCCTATCTTGTCTTACCGTCAACGCAAGTGTATTTTAATTTATACAAACTTGTATAGCTTAAATAGAGTTTAAACACGGGTAAATTTTCAAATTTCATAAAATTGTTCATCTAAAATTATCGATTTTTCTATTTTTTCTTAAGTCACTTCAAAATTCTGTCAATTACAACCCCTTTTTTAAATTTTATGAAAATATGAAACAATTTTCAAATAAAAAAGAATTGTAGGACAAATCAAATGCCACCTTTAATAATGAAATCAAATTGATAATATCAATGAAAACAGACATAAATGCTGAGAAAGGGGAGTTTCTTATCGAAATGAAATCGTTGTTAATGACTCAGGCACAAAGTTGTACGTGTTCCGCAACAAGTTGCGAGAGGGTGACATAAATTGCTGAAGTAAGGAATTAGAGAACTACTGACTTCCCCTCAGATCGATCGGCTAAATGGACGTCGCGGAGAATGAGAGGGGGCGGTTGATGGATCCAACTTGTCTTGGTACAGATATAATTTGTCGTAACTATCTGAAATACGAATCCAGGTTTGGAACCTAAAAATTACCACAGATATGTTTTTTTCATGTTAGTTAAAAGAGGATCATTATCCCGTTAGTATCCCTTGGGTGTAGATTTTGCATATTACTCTCTTTATACTCCTGTAATAATAGTTTAGATAGTGCAATATATGTTGTATCAGGATTTAGGTTTGGAAGTAAATGTAGAAAATGCAGTGAGTTGATTTCATACGTAAACGTATTATTTTTGTTAATTAACGTTTAAGATTTACTGAGTTCTTTTATAGTTGATTGCAAACCCTCTCCATCATTTATGACATTTTTGATAGAAAGCAACGGGAAAATAAAAAGTCCAAAATGATTTTACAAGCAATTGTTTCTATTTAAGATGGTTCTTGAAGGTGACAAGAGAAAATGTTGCGGTAGTTTTTGTAATATACGCCTTTAAATAAACCAACAATTAGCCTTAAACTCACCTAAACTCATCAATAATTTGTGAGCTTTTGCAAATGCACATATATTTTTATAAAATTTCATTTAGCTGTAATTAAAATACAAAAAAAATCCTCAAAGACCGTTATTTTTGGTAAGACGCAAACAATAGTAATCGTTTACAACCATATAACTACATGCAAATACCGATCTTAAAATTAAAAATGTTTAATTGGCGAACTACATCAGTTGGCGAAAATGTATGTAATCGCATATCTATTGACCAGACCCAGCGCAATAGAGGAGAAGACGATTACAAAACACCATTATACTCGAGCACATCAGCTGTTGTCACGTAACTCAGCTGATTCAATTATTGAATGTGCCATTAGTCAAACAGTCGCTGCGTCACAACCACATGACAACAATGAAACATCTCCCCGCATTGTCACCGACTGGCTGATTCTGTTACTGTCGTGAATTCCCTATCAAGTTAACAACAAGAGGATTTCAGGGTATTTGGTGGGGCTTTTCAATATGTAAACACATAAATCCATGGGAGACGTCCAGAGTGGAATTGCAATGGTTCAAAATAGGGGTGTATTGTTCGCAAAGATTTGCTACAGTTTTCTACGCACTATTCAAAAATACACATTAATCAGAGATTTTATAGTCTAATATTCATTTCGGAATTTACAGCATGACACTGAAGATATATTATGTATCTTCCAACGGTATCACCGTTGGCTGGTGAGAAAGTAATAATTAAAAACAGAATTTAATACCTAATAAACCTGGATTCGTATGCACTCTCAACGGCTTTTAATTTGTTGTTCATTTACTCCTTTAAATGGTTTGCTAAATGTTTATTATAATCAGTTGTTCTTTGAAATTTCTATTTTCAAAACAAATCTTGTGGACAGACATGAAACTTGTCTAGAGGGCGTCTAGAAATCTAAAGTCTTACCTCTATAAATTTTCTTTCCTGCAAAACTTCATGCCAATTTCATTCCACCTACACCTAAAGTATTAAAATCGGTTCGGAACTATAGGAGGATCCTTGGTCAGACAAAAACATTTGGTACATTAAATAAATAATTGATGATAACTTATTTTACTATAACAACAATAGCTATAATAAAGTATAAAATATCTCTATTTAAATAAATATGTAATAGTGTTAATGTGGAACTATAACACTTCTCTAGTAATGAAATATTAGCTCGTGTTTTAAATATGCAATTCAAAACTAAGTATAATGCTAGCCAACATCATTTATGGCTCTTAAATACATATAAACGAGCATTAAATGGCCTGGTTGCCTGTCAAGATTAGTGTCTGAGGCACGAGAAGACCGCGCCACGCGGCACTAATAAGCTTATGGTTCCCTGGGGGCGCTTGTACCAGTATCTTTATACGTTTTGCTGAGTTGCGGGTTAAATGGGAGGGGTTTGACGCTCTAAACTGTATAGTTTAAGCACCGTGATTAATATTTTGTTGTCTCTTTAAATTTAAAGGATCTTCTTGGCAATGTGTCGTTGTTATTCTAAGTTCTCTTGACTAATTTGTCGAGAAATTTAAATATTTTTTACCTTTTGTATCTATGTAGTGCCTATACAAACCATTAAGGTAGAGGAATACAAAAATTGTACGGCTACAAAAGTTATAAGATTAAAATGCTTGTAAAATAGTGTAAATGGTAATTCTGTAAGATTAAAAATACATGGAAGACTGATCAATAAACTCTTCAAGTCGGTAACTACGACCTCAGGTGATATTGAAGTACAATTAGGTAAAGAAGCCTATTAAACCTTCGATTCCACAGGCTTCTTCAAGAATTCTCCGAACTTGCCTCCTAAATGTTTACAATGTTTTGATAGCCATTCGTCAGTCACAAAAATATACGTGAAGTAGCAACTTTTCCGCCCTAAGACCAAAAGATAAGCTGTAATCATATTTTAAACAAAGTTGTACAAGTTAAACTCGAAGTATCATATTATGTTAAGGTTTTATACGATTAAATGTTTATTTCTACAGTATGATAAAAAGTTTTCATAGCACAGATCAAAAGCGTCCATTTGGTTTGGAAAACATAATTGCTCTCTGAAAAATAACACTTTTGCTCCTCGTGACGAAATCTACTTTGTCCATACCGGAAGCAAAAAGTAAAAGTACACATTATTGTGAAAATAAATTGAAAATGCGTATTTGTAAAGTGTTAAAAAAGGTTATCATCGAAAAATATTTTTTAGATAAAAAATTGTTACACTTTTTACCATAGCTTTTTTTACTCCATTTCAACTGCAATGCTATTTAGCACAAATAGTAAGCAACTGTATGAGTACTCTATTGTTTTCCTTTCACTAATTTCAGAGTCCAATTTATGACGATTGCAGGATGTATACAGGCTACACGATCCTACAAGTCGAATAATAAGTGTAAGATGAACCGTATTGGAGTTTCATCACCGGAAGACGGCTGATAAGACGCCGTGCGTGTCCAGACACGTCGCGTGCGACACGCCACGCTACGGTCCGCGTAACATGTAGTTGGCCGATTCGGTATATGAAGATGATATTAAATCAGTTCATTGCTTGAAACTGATACATATTTACAATTTTAATTACCACACGTTTACAAATATTCATGTTTCTTTCTAACTCTCTCCTTCCTCCACTCACTTCTAGGAAATAGCCTAGAAGGTATCTTAGGAAGTCACAATGATTTTCAATTCTGCCAATTTTAATAATTTTAAAACGGTTTAAATCTATCACGATGATCAAACTATAATATGAAAGCAGGCCACATGTATTTGTCATGTATTTAAAAAATGCATCTATTTCACATGTATTTGTCATGTATATAAAAAAATGCTCCTACTTCTATTTTGGTTTTATTCGAAAAAAAATATACAAATGGAAGTTATTCCCCACAGGACTATACGTCTGTGTGTGGGGAAGAGTCTCTCAGTCACTTTTTGTTTATACTGTACAAGGAAAAAACTTAAACTATACAGAAATTATACAATTTAAACTTAAAACAACTATTGGCTATAAGAAAAGAGCAGTGGAACAATTTATAACAATCATTTAGGGCAATTTGGTGCATAATAAAATTTTTAAATGTAAAATAGTAATACCACCATTACTACTGCTACTAATTATAGCAATAATAATGATGATGATAATTAAATAACGATGATGGGCTTGATCAGTAAACATACAGAGGTAAAGATCTTATGGAAATGCTGTAACGGGTATGGATTAGTTCCCACTTGCGCCGTAGTGTAGCGTGAGCGTCGCAGAATCCGTTCTTGAGTCGCTATCTTAACTGGAGAAGTCCTTATCTTATCTCGACGCCAGATGTCATATATACAAACACCATTTGGTCTTGACCTAGGTACCTACAGACAGAGAGCTTTTCTGTCAACCACGGTAACCTATTTATTGGATAGTAAGGTGACCACACGTCCCATTTTGAACGGGACAGTCCCGTTTTCGTTTTTTAGCGACGTGTCCCGTTGACTCGAAGAAATCGCTCGGGACGACCATATGTCCCGTTTCGGCATATTTTATGCAAAAATATTCTTTTAAAATATTCTTTAAATGTCATCGACTATTAAATAAAGTTTTATTCCACTCTTTTGT
Source organism: Flexamia atlantica (assembly GCA_035578135.1). Classification (NCBI taxonomy): domain Eukaryota; kingdom Metazoa; phylum Arthropoda; class Insecta; order Hemiptera; family Cicadellidae; genus Flexamia; species Flexamia atlantica. The sequence goes on from JAQJVK010000008.1 coordinate 24,206,698, forward strand.
AAATAGATTTTTTGTATTTTTTTCTTTAAATTGGTATAAATTGATAGTTCAAATTACAAAACTCGTTTGAAAAATAAAATCTTATTACATATATTGAAATTAATTATATAATTATATTTAACTTATTACGATTTTTATGATTTTTTTTGTAATATCTTCACCTCCTAATCTTTAAGTTGATGAACATTTAGTTGTTCAACTTAGCTACTACAAGTTTAATACGGTCAAGTAAAAAATAATAGAGAATTAATAAAGAATTAATAAACAGAGAATTAGTGATGTATGATCGATAAAATTTATTACAGTTTGGTTTGTGAGTTTTCATCGTTATGTTCTATTCATATTCATTTATTTTGCCTATTAAAATTAATAGGCTGTTGTATAAGTAAATTTGATATATTATACGAAAAAAATACAGGCTATAATTTTGCGCCTCAAAAGAATTGATATAAAAGTTCTGTTTCGAAATTAAATTTTATTACCTTGTCATGTTATGTACAGTATACACAGAGTGTCCGGAAATGATGGTAAAACATTTGATTATATGATAGTAGAGGTAAATATAAGAAAAAGAGTTTGTATGAACATAGGTCTTAAAGCGCTTCGTTTCCCGTCTGTGTGTCTGTTTGTGATTTTTACATATTTAATCATATCTCACGAACCTCTTAACGTATAAACTTCAAACTTGGTATATGGATGACCACTATTAATAACTATTTTTGTAAGAATTATATAATTTCTACCTTGTACCATTTCAAAATGGCGACTGTTTTTGTTTTCAAATATAAATATCTTAAAAACTTAAACTTTTACTTGCATGTTTTTATTCGGAGAATTATAAAATTTACAATAATTTGTGGTCCGATCATTATGATCTTACTATAAGCGTTAATTAGATAAAGTTTAGAAACTTTTTTGTCTCCTGTATAGTTTTGCTAAAATTTATGGTTTTTAAGATATACCTTTGAAAACAAAAAGCAGTCGCCATTTTGACATGATACAAATTAGAAATTTGATACTTCTTAAAAAAAATAGTTCTTAAAAAAATAGTTATTAATAGTGGTCATCCATACACCAAGTTTGAAGTTTGAAAAATCACAACCAAGTGACCAAGTAACCAATATTTCACTAAGTGTTAAATATGTAAAAATCACAAACAGGCACACAGATGGAAAACGTAGGACCTATGGAACACTTTAGGACCTATGTTCATACTGTATGATTTGAATAACAGAAAAGTGAATTGATGAGTATGATTCATTTATAGCACATTAATTACTTTCCGTCGTATTTTTTATCTTTTTGCAGTTGCTTACATTCAATTGCTGTGCAGCATAACAATAGTCAGTTGCGTATAACTACATTAATATTTTTACATTAGTTTATTAGGTAGTCAAATAAAGGTTTATTTGTTCACACCCACTCCTCAGTTCAAAACTTGCAATTAATTAGACATATTAAAATCTTTTAAATAAAAGAAAAGTTTAATTCACGGCTATTCTTTTTAAATAGCCAATTTGCCTAGAAATAATAATCATATGTGTTTTTTTATGTTTTATCTTAAATATGTTTTAATGATATCATACATTGGCAGTCAGCGTGTTTTAGTTTACCTACTCAACTATTGAGCGGTCTATCCACCTCTATACTCTATTCCACGTTCACATTTCAGTATAGAATTTCTATAAGCAATGTGTACATTTCAAATGAAAATTTAAATTCTACGAGCCAAATTATATAGGGTTCGGCAAAAGTCTGGAATATATAAAAAAGCTTCTATATTATTTTATTTAGTGTAATGAAACTTTGCAGTTGTGTATCAGTCATAAATAGAAATATTTTCACATGTTTTATTATTTTTTTGCATTCCTAAGGAACGTCCCCCTGGAGGTCTTGAAATTCTTAAATGTAAGCATACCTCGGGTTGTGCCTCATTTTAAAGGTCTTAATTAGTAGATCATAACAGCTCAAACCGCATATCAAAAAGGTAATTCAATTATAAGTTACAGTTACTCAAAGATTTTAGTGTAACAAAATGTAGACGCTATTTTATTTATTCCAGACTTTTTTCCGAACCCTGTATAAAAAGCTACTGGTAATTTTGTGATCACATGCTTTGGATGCAATAAACAAGTGCAAGCCATAACATAATAACAATCTCCCATGTGGACTGTAAGGTGAATTCGGAAAGTGAAATGAATTGAGTTCAGCCATGAATTAAAGAACGTTGTGCTCAGATTATCAACAGCTGTTTGCTGTGGAGTGTTATCAATGGGACGTGATAATGATAAGGGAGACTGTAGTGCTCTCTGTGGGAGTCTCTGCGAACTACTACTGTTTAGATACATTCCGTCTAAACACAAGCACTCTTCAAGCGTAACATTGTTTTGACCTCTGTATGTTACTTCTCTGTGGCTTGATACAATAAAAAATTCTCTCATATATAATAAAACTGTAGAAGTAAGGCTAAATGTCAGATGGGACTGTAAAAAAAACGAGAAAACACTGTTGTGCGATTAAAATATAACATTGAAAAGTAATTAGATGTATGGCGACCTTATTAAGATTTCCGCAGCATGCTAATCTTCGAGATGCTAAACAAAATTTAATGCTTGTGTATGTACATTTTTTAAGCGATTTAAAAATTAAACGTCGACTAAAATAACGATTGCGGAGAAATAAACAGAGCGATTTATCGTTCATTTACGTGTCTGATTTTGAGCAGGGAGAAAATTCAGTTATATCTGCTATAGATGAGGAAAAACTGTGATTGAATAAATATGCTTTAGTAAAATTTAAGCTTCTAAGTGTTTTAAAATTCACCTATTATTAGAACTGCTGATATTTTTCGTCGTTTTCAAAATTTTAACAATCAGTATGTTAATGATTGCTTATATAACGTCAGGGCCCCGACGGAAGTAAACAATATCGAATGACACCAGCAGGTGTTGATAAGAGGATGAGATTAAGCGAAACATCATCTGAGCGTTTCTAGGGCTTCGTCGCCCCTGAGATAAGCGGCCGCCCTGTAGGGCTGCATCCCCCGCGTGCTGGGCCGTGTTGCGCTGGACGCACGAAACTGTTTTTTATGTTATCGATATTTTTTCAAAGACTTTAGAAATTGCTACAGATAGCTTATAGGTATCAAAACCGGTTTCCAAAAAACATATTATTTTGATTTGGATACTGCTTCAAAACTTCAATAAAGATTTTGAAGAAATATTTTTTTGCTAGTATTTAGTTGAAAGGATCCCTGATTTCAAATTAATGAGTGAAATTTCTTATTGTTGGATTATGTTACAAATCAAAAACAAATACTGGCATTCATAAAAACAGTTAAACTTAACTAACCTGATTTTCATAAACCTGATTAAACTAAGGGATTTTTTAAAATAATGAACACTTTACTCAATGTTATTAATTGAATGACTACTTAACATTTATTATTTTCGAGCCAAGAACAGTTGTACCTTATTCTGCGTAAACTACATTTAATATTGTACCAGTGGCTTGAAGGGGCTGAAAGCCCCTAATAAAAATATTCAAACAATCATTATTTATTATGGTACAAAATAACTTCATAACAAACTGGCTTTCAGATCTACCATATGTTAATATCAAGCACATGGTTTTCAATCGAGAATCAGCATCACATGTTTTATGTAAACAAAGCAGACGTTTTTAAGATCCCAATCCTTTTTACATGGCAGATATTTTACGTAATATCCCATTTTCTGGCGAACCTCAAGCAATTTAGGTATTTTTCCCACCATCACGGAATAGAGAGCTTTAATTTGAGCCCTCTCCCATTATTCTAGGACTTGCCAGAACACCCACAATTTTGACGCAAAGAATCGCCTTACGAAATTAAATATATGATGATGATGATGATGATGATGATAATACATAAGTGGTTGTTTTTATTATTTTTTAACTTCCTTAACAATAAATTTTACAACTAACGTAACAATAACAATAATCAGTTAAACAAACTAGTATATTTCACTACTAGTCACGAAAGTAGCCCCGAAATGGACCTTTTGTGACGAGTTGTGAACAATAAATTTCATCACGAGACTTCGTTTGTTTGGGAACGGCGAAATTTTGTTTGGGTACGGAAAAATTTTGTTTGGGTACGGAAATGAAATGTTGGGTACCGAAAAATCAGCTGATCATTATGTGTTTTGACGTAAATATATCGAGGGTTTTCGTAGATCTCAGCTATGCGGTAATAATTTCCGTTTATAGAGTGATGAAAATAATCTCAATTTGAATTCTCCATTTAATCCAAGTATTCGGTGTAATTCAACTATCGACCCTTTATATCTTTTTAAACTACAAGAACACTCGAAAACCTGACAAGTACGACTAAGAAAGAACAATCCAGTTGAAATCTAACATTGAGGGAAAGTAAGTAGTTCCCTCCCGTGTAACGTCCCCGTGTTCCCCCGCAGATCCTGTTAACACTCAGGAGGGTGGACGCCGCCGCCGAACACGCACCAATCGCCACGTAACTCAATACTGCTGACCACGCTGCTGTGCTGAGTTGCTGATTGTTACTGGTTGATGAAAACGTATTTCAGTTTTATTCTTTGTGTCTGTAAAAAATGTTAATTTAAAAATTTGTTTGACAATGTAAATTTCAACAATTGTAAACTTGTAGCTAATAATTACTGGGAAATGAAACGATTTTCATTTAATGTTTTTTCATTTTTTCATAATTTAAAGCTAATCATATTTTTTAAGGTTACATGTGAAGAAAAACTTAAGGCTTTAAGTTCAACTTTGAAGTTGAATCAATAGCTCATAAAAATTATTGTATGTATGAAAGTTTAAACTATGTATAGTTTAGTTATGTAAAGAAGATACTAAAGGGATTGGGAAACAAAAACACTTGCGGAATTCTTCCCAGATTCAGTGCTTAGAAGAGCACTTAGCTGAGGTAATATAAATACACACAGAATTTGAATAAGTTTGTGGATACGTAACAAAACAGTTGTTCATCATATAGCTTACAAACATCATCATTATAGTGCTTTCTTGATAATCATATTGTTCGTGTTTTTCGTGATAAATTTATTTGTGGAAGTAATATGTTTTTGTAAAACAATTTCCTTTTGTAAATAGAATGTTTTTGGAAAATTTATTTCGTTAATATATGTTAGTTGTTTGACGTCAAAAAGTGTCATAATTAGTGTAAAAATTAGTGTCTGACAATGCTGGGAATTAGTATAGAAGAAGAAAGAAGAAAGAAGAAAAAACAGTGCTTTATTTCATAAAAGAATTACAAAACAATACAGTAACGTCCTGCTCATACTGAAATAACTATTACAATAACAGTTTCAAGACAAAAAGAAGTCTGTAATTAACAACAACAAATTATACGTTTAATTACTGTTGTACTGCACTAATACAGCATAGCCAATAGAGACTGTCTGCTGGGTTGGCATTTTAGATATTCTATACGTACAGTAATTATAATACTAAATAATTATCCAAACGTATTATCAAAATCATATAAGGATGACATGTTTTATTTTATGATTGATGATTTTACTAATTCACTAAAAATTAAATTCCGATATAAGCTCCCACCTTACCTTCCAGGCATTAATTAAATAAGATCCCAAACGGCGCCAGTCCCTCCCATTTAAAAGAGCGTAAAAATCCTCCCAAGTCAACTCCCGTTTAAATAAAAATTTTAACCTCACCCCTGCTAAAATTGGACATCTACACAAAAAATGATATGTATCCTCATTCTCTCCCAAATTACATAAGCTACATAAATAATTTTGATTTGCTACCCAAGGCTTATAATTCAAGTGAATAGCCTCTACCCGCGCTTTAAAAATCCATTGCATTGCTCGCATTGGCATGTTATCGTTGAGATATGAGCTGGCCCCCAATGTCAGGTTCAAGGTCGCATACAGCCGATGATAACGTGCCCCCGCCGCTGCCGCCAAATATGCCTGATGCTCGGCCGCCTCGACCGCCTCCACCACCGACGTCAGCGACTCCCTCACCCTCTCCGCGCCCCCCTCCAAGCGCACCTCGATCCCATATGCGCGTCCCATTGCACGCCATTCCTTAGACCAAAATATGTTTTTCTCAATTATTTGCTTTAGTAAAATGCCCGGCAAACGGTCTTCTGGAAAACAGAGAATCTTAATGAAATAATTCAAATTCGTACGCAAAGTATAAAGAAAAATTGAATTTACACCGGTCTCCAAAAACAAGGCATAATTGGGCGTATTATTAGGCAAACTGAATAGCTTTCTTACAAAAAGACGCAAAACTCCCTCAATTTTGTCGCTTCTGTGATAACCCCAAACCTGGCAACCATAACATAACAAAGATCTAATTACGGCATAAAAACAGCTAAATTTAGAAGTCAGAGTAATTTCCCTATCTCCAAAAATTTTATGCCAAATTGTATTTATAGCCATTTTTGCATGAGCCACTTTTTTACTTAAATGCATTTCCCAAGTTAATTTTGAAGTCAATTCCACTCCTAAGTATTTATAACTGTTAACCACCTCAACTCTGTTTCCCTTAAACACCCACCTTTCCTCATCTCTTAATCTCCCTCCATTCCTGAAAACTATAATTTTCGACTTGTCCAAATTAAGCTTTAAACTCCATGTATCACAATATTTTTCCAAGTTGTTTATCATGAACTGCAAACTCGCTACTGTAGGAGCTAACAACACAACGTCATCCGCATACAGCAACATATTAACCTTTGTCCGCCCAAACATACACCCACCAAAGACATTTTCTACCAAATCATTTATAAATAAACAGAATAACAAAGGCGAGCATATACATCCTTGCCTAAGGCCCCTCTTAGTTTCAAATGTTTCCGTGACACTGCCCCTACACCACACCCCCGCCTCCGTACGATCGTACAGTGCACGCAGCGCCGCCAACATGCGCGTCGACACCCCCAAAGTGCACAACTTAAAAAACAAAGCATGCCTATCAATAGTGTCAAAAGCCGATGAAAAGTCTATAAAAAAGCAATACATTTTATTTCCTTTAGATGATAAGCGAAGTTTAATCATACTTGTCAGATTAAATAAGTTGTCCACTGTTGAATATCCCGCGCGGAATCCTGCCTGATATTCCGTCAAAATACCTCGAAAAGTTATCCATTTGCTCAATCTATGGTGCAATAAGCTAGTGTACAATTTTGAAATGCAATTAATAAATGACAAACCCCTATAGTTTTGAACCAAATTTAAATCTCCCTTTTTGTGAAGCGGAAATATAACCGACTTTTTAAAACTAACCGGTGCAACTCCGGCTTTAAAGATATTGTTGTAAAGATTTAGTAAAACAGCTGAAAAAGAGTTCGTTGCATTTTTATAAAACTCATACGGGATTCCGTCATCCCCTGGTGCTTTATTATTTTTCGCTTTGTTTAAAATGGTCTGCAATTCCTGAATGGAAAACTCGCCAACAAGCATTTCATCCCGTACATAAGGTTCCGCATAACTTATTGTTCCAGATGACACCAGTGGATTTAATAATGCCTGAAAATGCTTCACCCACTCACCAGCCTCTATTTTCCCCATAGGTTTATAATCGAAACTACGGAATCTGTTTATTGCACCCCACAACTCCTTGCCATCCTTTGTATGATTTATACATTCAACAATATTATTCCTAAAAATTCGTTTTTTATGCTTACACAATAACTTATGGGAATTAGTATAATTAATACGTAAACAGCTGGTATTTTTCCTATTTGATTATGTGGATGTTTTCCGTGAGGTTAATGACAATAGCTCATAGTTCCGTAGGAAATTCGCTAATAATTATTATAGATATAAATTTGGTATATTATTAAATATAAAAATTAGTTATTTTCAGCTAAAATGAAAATAATAATATATATATATATATATATATGCACCTTTGCTATATACTTTTCGATTTCGCGAAATCACAGTAGGTATTCAACCAACCAAGAGATAATCTAAATCGTCGATGAAGATTTATCACGGCTGAATTTCTTAGAAAAACATTTTAGGGGATGAACGGTTTATAATTCTCCAGGGGCGTCGCACGGCCGCGGGCTGAGGGGGATGATAATTTCGCCGCTGCTGGAATAAAAACCACAATGATTGACCGCAGAACCATGCTGGGGGGCGGTGGATGGGGGGAGGGCCACAGTATTTTTTATAGAAAATCTTTTCTTATTTTTGATCCAAACGAAACATTTGTTAACCATATAGATTAGATACAAAATACTGCGTTAGACGTTTGTTTTAAAATATAAGAATCTCCTCGAAAAAATAATGTAATCAGGTTCAGTTGGTTTGATAACAGTTTATCTTGTTAATAATCTGTTAAATTTTTAACAATGGTTTTAAGAACTACTGTAATTAATTAAAAAAGGCTACATACCCTAAGACGTTCTTCAATTCACTGTCAAAATCTTACAGATTTACTCGAGCTTCAGCATAAATATGCCATTTTCAAAATTTTCTATAAAGAACATAAATTGGTCGTCAATAGTTTAAAACATTTAAAATACATACATGTAGAGAATTACACAAAAACACGGACACACGCGACACATTACCGGCCGGTACGATACGAGCTCCAGACTCCGTGTGTTTTGTGTAATTCTCTAAATGTGTGTATTTTAATTGTTTTAAACAACTGACGACCAATTTATGTTCTTCATAGAAGATTTTGAAAATGGCATATTCATGCTGAAACTCGAGTAAATCTGTAAGATTTTGACAGTGAACTGAAGACAGTTTTAAGGTATGCAACTTTTTTTAATTAATTGCATCAATTCAAGAGGTGAACAATGAACAAACTACTGTAAGATATTAGGTAATGTAATTTGTTTGTTTCAGGTTTTGAATGGAACTGAAACACTGTAAGCTTAGAGTTTTGCTCACAGGGTGTATCTATTATAGTTTTGGTTCAGGCAAGTGTTTCATAATACATGACTTCACGGGAAGAGAGACTTCACGGGGACATGACTTCATAATACATGTTATGTGCTGAGAGTCTTCAATACTATTGGTATCTTAAATTTCGCCACTACGGTGTAAAGTATGAATAATGTCTGAAATTCAAAAGCTGTGTTAAATTGTATTACTGAAAACTATGGCGATCTGGTGCCAAAAGAAAACAACCTGTGGGTCCTGTGGTTAATGAATAATAGTAGTTTATGCAACGATTGTATAATGAATGAGATATTTAGAACTCGTGAGATATTTAGAACACTCGCTTCGCTCGTGTTCTTACTTACATCTCACTCGTGGCTTAAAGGCATAATACAATCGTTGCATACACTATTTTATCTACGACCAACAATATACGACAAAATTTCCCCCGAAGTTAAACAAAACTCATGACTTTTACTAATGATGGAATAGGTCAACTAAAGTTTGAGGTTAGGCAAATAAGCAGACTGAACCATGAATCGTTGTGGAACAATCAGCTGATGGGATAAGTAAACTCAAACATGAATCGTAATGCAACAATCAGCTGATGTGCGAATTGCGTAATTGTTATTATGACACTACTTCCGTCAAATGCCGAGCTCTCATTGGTCTAGAACCAGTACTCTAAAGTGACTCCAGTACTCTAATAGTAGTTTATGCAACGATTGTATAATGAATGTCTTTAAGCCACGAGTGAGATGTAAGTTAGAACACGAGCGAAGCGAGTGTTCTAAATATCTCACGAGTGGCTTAAAGGCATAATACAATCGTTGCATACACTATTTTATCTACGACCAACAATATACGACAAAATTTCCCCCGAAGTTAAACAAAACTCATGACTTTTACTAATGATGGAATAGGTCAACTAAAGTTTGAGGTTAGGCAAATAAGCAGACTGAACCATGAATCGTTGTGGAACAATCAGCTGATGGGATAAGTAAACTCAAACATGAATCGTAATGCAACAATCAGCTGATGTGCGAATTGCGTAATTGTTATTATGACACTACTTCCGTCAAATGCCGAGCTCTCATTGGTCTAGAACCAGTACTCTAAAGTGACTCCAGTACTCTAATAGTAGTTTATGCAACGATTGTATAATGAATGTCTTTAAGCCACGAGTGAGATGTAAGTTAGAACACGAGCGAAGCGAGTGTTCTAAATATCTCACGAGTGGCTTAAAGGCATAATACAATCGTTGCATACACTATTTTATCTACGACCAACAATATACAACAAAATTTCCCCGAAATTAAACAAAACTCATGACTTTTAATAATCTTGGAATAGGTCAACTAAAATTTGAGGTTAGGCAAATAAGCAGACTGAACCATGAATCGTTGTGGAACAATCAGCTGATGGGATAAGTAAACTCAAACATGAATCGTAATGCAACAATCAGCTGATGTGCGAATTGCGTAATTGTTATTATGACACTACTTCCGTCAAATGCCGAGCTCTCATTGGTCTAGAACCAGTACTCTAAAGTGACTCCAGTACTCTAAAGTCGTCATTAGAGTACTGCTTGGTTTTTGGTGTTTTAATGTATATCATTATAATGTTTATCGTAATACCATAATTGGTGCTTATTGCAATGGTCGTAGATAAAGTCGTTATTAGAGTACTGCTTGGTTTTTGGTGTTTTAATGTATATCATTATAATGTTTAATGTAATACCATAATTGGTGCTTATTGCAATGGTCGTAGATAAATTTGATTAAAACATTATTTAAAGAAATCATAACCTTGTGTTCCCACACAATTATTTGGGATTTTCTAAAATTAACATTAAAGTATTAAAATATTATATTTAAAATATTGTATTTAAATTTTTTTGAGTACGATTGAGGCTTATTTCATTTTTGAAGGGAAAAGTTTATAAATTTTAATTATTACAGCTTTATTGTGTATGAAAGCGAAGCACAATTAAAATAAATACTAGGTTTATGATTTTCTTAAACCAGTATCCTTTTTTTGATAATTTAAATACCCCCGTTGCAGCAGACCTGCATACTCAGCGAATTTCAATTGCAAAGTACATATTTCAATACAATATAGCGAGATTTGACACGTTTTTTAAGCTCCATAAGAATAACATGGAGAATGAGTATGCAGGTTTGCTGCAACAGGTATTTTAAAACTGGGTGGTTTTAATTCAATTTTTAGTAGATCTGAACTAGAAGAAGCCATACACAGAGTTTTATCAAGATATGTTAAGAAATAAGGAAGATATTGCATTTTTTATTTCCCATTAGGATAACATGGGGAATGAGTGTGCAGGTTTGCTGCCATAAAAACGGTAATATCCGGGAATTTATACTAAATTTCATTAGATCTCATCTATATGAAGCCACAAACCAAGTTTCATTAAGATTTGTTGAAAAATAAGCGAGATATAGAACTTTACTTATTCCCCATAAGGTTAACATTGGGACAACGTACTGTGTTTACCACTTTCAGTATCTCGGTAACCAATGGACATAGAGCAATGATTCAACATACTAAATTGTTTATTTTTTCAAGCAGAATTCAATGGTGCTAACCAAAATTCGATAAATTTTATTTTTCTAATTAAAAAACTCGAAAAACCCATTTTTGGGGGGTTTACCCCGCTTTACCCCCCCTTCCAGTGGTCCGATCGGGCTGGTTCACGAACTCGTCCGAATAATTACTACTTTACACGCCTGTGCCAAATTTCATTCCGATCGGACCATTTTTGCGAGCGCTATCGTGCTTACAAACACACACACACACACACACACACACACACACACACACACACACACATATATATATATATATATATCTAGAAATTTGAACGAATGGTGTTTTTTGCTTCTGGGGGCCCCAAAACGAAAAGTTATTATGGTCTTGGGCTTAGGTCTTACCATGAGACCTACAGTAATAGCTTTTTCCCTATAGGGGAAATTCGCTAAAAATGTGCATTTTTCGTAAACAAAATAATTGTAAAGGACGGTAAATTAATAGTACTCAAAATAAAAAAAAACATACCCACAACACAACCAAGCAGTGTGTTATAAAATTCTGTGTTAAAAATCCTAGAATATTGTGAGGCCAACTTTGCAAAAGGAGTTGAATCCCACTGAGAGGGGTGTATAGGCAGGTTTTTTTTCTGGTAGCACTACAGAAAATTCCTTAAGCAAATCAGGTTAGCTCCCAACGTAACTTCGGTGAAGAAAGTGCTTTGAAAGAAAAAAAACTTATCATTTATGGACAAATAATAACAAATAGAAAAAGAGTTGAAAAGCCAAAAACAAAGAACACATTGCTAACCAAACAAAGAATATCTGCAGAGGAAATATTTTGATCTTCTCAAGTTAACTTTTTTCACCAACACTCTGTACTTACAACAAAACCACAGAAGATCAATCAATATAGAACGGACGTAAGACCATTTAGGTGCATTCAGAGCCATAACAACTTGGTATCAAGTCTCTCATTCTCCCGGACGTGTTCGGAGTGGTGATGGTCGCTTGGTATTCAACTCCGATATCAACAGGAGAGGGCGTCCTCTCCTGGGACGTTACTGGAGATCCACTAGACTGATATTTTACCATTCCAAGATCCGTTGATTTAGTAGTTGTTTTAAAGATGATCCTGGTATTTCGTTGTAAATCAAATTTGAAGTAAACATCGAAGACGATAATTTGGTTAGGTTAATGTAAAAAATAACTAAATATGAAAAATATAAAAATTAAAGTTGAAATTTAAAAATGAAGAAATTAAATTAAAGAACTAAAAATTTATATTAAAATTGGACTTAAATATAAAAAGTAAAACTATATGAATGACTTCTTTATTAGCCCCAATAGAAATGAATACTGGCTGGTTAGCCAAAACCTCTTCATCCAATGTGTTCAATGGTAGCAAGGTACAGTAATGAAATGAGAATATACAGTTTTATTTTTTGTGATATTCACGGACCCCAAGGAAGTATTGATTTGAATCGTAAAATAAAATGCAAAACTATGTTGGAAAAATATTGTTTTAATTCTGTTTAAGGCTTACCTAGAAACACTTCCTAATAAAGTTATGATTTTTAAACAAAGCTTAACTTAATTAAATAAAAGTGTTCTTCTCTCTACACTTCCTTTTACTGATATCAAAAGTATCTCTCATACAATACCGAATGCTGACAGCGGTTAAAAACAATTATTTTCAATAATTTCAACATGCGCTTACAAAATATATATATATCACAGATTTAATAATTAAATAGGTCAGCACACAGTATAAAAATAAATATCTGTAACTCAGGGAGTAGAACATCTTACTCGCCCTGTTGATAAGGGGCTCAGTACCCTGCCGACAAGATACCGGGACTAATTTGTAGCCCCATACATCACCGCCTAACTGCCACCTACAACTGTTGCCCGTCTTCCCCCAGAAATATACACCGCTCAGTTACATTAACGTTCATAATTCAATTGATGGAATACAGTGGGATTAACGTATGGCTTTATAAGAGTAATTTAAGTTTTATATCAGTTTAAAGTCTAATTGTATCTAAATTAGGGAGTTAGAAATGGCCAAGCTTTGCAATAGAAAATGCTGGATGAATATACAGTCAACATTCACTAGGTGTTATGCTAAAATGTATATTATGGTTATTTATGTCATACTACCTTTATTTCTGTGAAAATAAACATTCAGATTTAGATAAAAAACATCAACAAATTTTGTCAAATGTAGGTACTGCTGTTAATAATAGGGCGTCAGCGTGATTGACTTTATCACTTTATATTTATAAAAAATAAATGTGCAAAACATTCATTTAGCAGGGAACTCCCAGTAAAAGCAACCCAAGCTTTAAAATTCTGTGTTAAAAATCCTTGAGTATTGTGAAGCGAGGTTTAGTTGAAGCCCACTGAGAGGGGTGTATAGGCAGGTTATTTTTGTGATAGCTTTGACTACAAACAATTAATTCAGATCCAAAGTCAATGGTGATGGAGTTCTGGTTTAGTTTTCTGGCCCGAGATTGGTTGGGATTTCAGACCAGTGTTTGAGGCAAAGAATCAAACTTTGATCACGTTTATATTATGTAAATGGGATGGATGTTATCAGCTAGAACTCTAACCTTCCTCAACTGAAAACCAAACGAGATGAGGCTTTCACAAAAATGACGCTGCTATGATGCCTGGATAGAGTTTGACTACAAAATGAATTTGAATTTAAGGAAAAAAGGGCAAAGCCGACCTCGCAGCTGCCATTAAATCGTCATCCATCACTTTGAAAGAACATAAGAGCCCCTTTAACCGTTAAGAGGGGATGGAACGTATTTACGCTGAAATCCTTCAGTCAAAATACATCAGATGATGGGTAGGCGAGCACATATTCTGAACATAAATCGTACAGGTTTTAATAATAAATTACATAGACCACATGTGTTTTATAATGCTTATCAGATATTATTTTTGGTTATGGAATAGTATTAGAATGTCTGTGACTGGGCTATGGACGGTATTGCACAAACTCAAAAATTACAACAGATTAATCAATCCCGTTGAACTCTATAACTTAAATGATTGATTAATACTGAACTCTTGAGAGGAGGAGTATTTCTTACTGCGATTGTGTAGTATTCTTCTAATTAATGTAAAAAAAAAAAACATTAAAAGCACAAAAATCTTAAAAAATAACAAAAAAGTTGAAATGTTATACAGTAATTTACAGTCTTAAAATCAAAATGAAATAGCAAAGTGCTCAGGCACTGTTAGTTTTTCTTTACTTAAATAAACATAAAAATTCTTTCTGTCGTAATGTCCAACTTAAATAAATAAAATCTTTTTGGATTAATTGCTTTGTGTACCTGACATTGGGAAGCTAAAAGAAATTATAATTTTTACCAGCAATGACTGATTTCGGACTGTAATACGGTCTACAATTTTTTTGGTTGTCCTCGTACGTAAACTGGATTCAATTTTTAATTCACATTATTCCATTTAACTCACATTATTCCATTATTTTAAATAAATATGTGGTATAGTTGACTTAAATTTACAATTTTCACGAGAGCAATGTACAGAAGTCACGAAAAAAACAACTAGACTTCTTCTCGTTGTCTATGTATACGATTAGATAGTAAAAGTTGTGATGTTTGTATGAAAAGTTTGACTTATATTTTGTCAGCGATGTTACGGAGAAGTGCGACGTGTTTCCTCGAGAAAGCAATCGTGTTAGCCGTTTGGGGAAATGTGCTATCATATTTCATGCAAAAGGCTCCCATACTTGCAATATCCTTCTGGTTTTATGTGTTTCGTTTATCATTGAGCTTTCATTTCAACAACAGGGAAATAATATTTTTATTTTCAATCATTATAGTTATGAATTAGAAGACCGTTTTCAGCTAACAATTGAAATGAACTTGGTATTATCTTATACATCTTATCTTATTTACTTGTTTATTTATTTATCATCTTATCTTATTTGATTAACTTGATATTATCTTACTTGGGTATGGTGAACTCAATAATTATTACTTAAAAATGAATTTGCATGGTTAAAAATGATTACTAATATATGAATACATGTAATATATGTTTACGTATTTTTGAAATTCATTGGACGATTAATTATTTGCATCTTTGTTTTTTTAAACAGTTATCGCACGCCATCACCAAATTAATTGGGTTTTTAAGACAATCTGGACAAGCGAGGGACACAAAAATACAAAATTCAGGCTTTTATAACTTTTTTTTTACTTTTTAGTACTTATTTAACTATCGATTATATAAATAAAAAAACCAAATACACATATATTTAACTTATGGATCCATCGTAAAATCTTAAAATGATAACAGCAAATTAAATTATTGTTTTAAATTATAGTAAAGGTCTTCAGCTCTTAAAGTTCTAAATACAAATATAAAGGATGGAATTATTTTTTTAAATATAGGCCCTTTGAAATTATTTTTAAGAAACTCTCCAAAGCAAACAAAGGTACTAATTAACTGTAACCTCGCCGGTGTTTGGGCCAGTCAGCACAGTGCGGCGATGCGTCTTAGTTACAGTTATCTCATATCAGCAGAGCGGTAGGTTCAGCAGGACGAGCCACAGGGGCCGTAGTTACCGTGATGTATGGGGCAGCAAATTAGACCTGCTGTCTACCAACGGCACCCCAGGAATACTCAGCACACATTACTGCTGGCCACGTCTAATTACTGGGTAGTTGTAGATCAAACATTAAGTCTCTGATTAAAACCGTTGAAGAAGGGATTATAAGTATAAATAATCTAGATCCATTTGTTATACATTGATATAGACTGATGGATTAAAAATATCTTCTTCATATCACTTAACCCTTTTACAAATTATTCCGGACTTGTAAGCAAGCTTTATTGTAATTTGGGCCTGAGAATAATCTAGTTTGTACTGCTCTGTTATTCACAATTTAATCATATGTAAAATTTACTTGTTTTTTCTTCTTCTCCACAATAAACTACAACTATGAATGACTCCTTACTTTACTTCATTGGGCCTACTTTGCCACTATGAGCAAAAAACTTTTTGAAGACTTCAATTAAAACAAGAGACCCTATATAATAAGAACAAGCCTATATTTAATTCTTAAGAAAAATCATAACATTGCTACAATATAATACTACTCCTGTTATGATTATGACATGTTGTGTTTCTGTTTAATCTTAAGAGGCAGATGTGAATTTTAGGTTTTAGCTCGCAATTGTAAGTAAATACATTTAAAGTCAGACAGTTAAAATATATTCATAGGCTACAATCTGTACAGGTTAGATATTGTTAGGTCTTCTGTCATTTTTTTAATGTTTACCCTAATTGCTATAAATCTGCTAGGTTGGAATCAGAAATCACTAAATATTTACATAGTTTACATAGTCTATGTAGTTACGTCAAGGAAATCAGAGATTTTAGTTTCCTGCAGATAGTTTGTTTCCTTGAACTCTCCAGTTTAAAACTTCCTAAAATTTTCTGGGAGAAGTCGTTCATCAAACCCATCTTAACATTCCGACACTAAAGGTAAAACAAATGTCTTGAAAGTGATTGATGTTAGTTTAATAGTGATGCATCACACCTTTCTGTACTGTTTCTACCTCTTACCTGCGGAGTGCATGTAACTCAATCTTCGAAAAAAATATATTTCGTTGTTGTTCACTAATAAATGAGGAAAGGTGCTATTTAAACATGAGAATAAAGTAATGATAAAAAATAACTAAAATTAACGATAATGTAAATTATGAAAACCAAGATTCTGCTTCAATGTAAACCGTCTATGAACATCACTGAAACAAATTTAAAACAATATTACGGACCTGCCTTTGTGTAAAAAAACTGTATCATAAATTATATATGAATATTCTCAATGTAATCAAACTGTATCTCATAGTATTCAATGTTATGTGTAATTAACAAATAATCTTATGTCTTTATAATATATTTCATCTTGTATTCTTTGAAATATTATAGTCACCGTAAGTCTTATGACAACATGTTATAACAAAAATTGTAGGTTGGAGTTCACTCTGTCACCCTCCAACGATGCATCTGTTTTAAAACTCGACAAGAGAGCCTTTCATCCCCTCCTTTGCACCTAAAGAGGTGTTTTATGTATTTTAAAAGCGATGGATGACAGCTTAATACTAAAACGTAACCACATATTTAGTGTGTTTACTAGGATGTTTCTTGTGAGGATATTTCGTGGTATTTTGATGAAAAAATGTCAAATTTTGTAAATGATGAGACTATGACTGGAATTGTTTTAACATTCCTGCAAAGATGTTTCCGTTTTAAAAACTCATTAGGAGCTCTAAAAACTAATAAGCCTAGCATCCAAAGCATATGCAGATTTACTGATGCTAAAACCCTCTAAAAAGAAGTTTTAACAGTAAGGAGCAAAAGTACTACTTCTTGAGGTGTTTAAAATAATGAAGCATCAAAAATACACTTTTGCTCGGTGTTTTGATCTTTGTCTTTTACCATACTGCGAGAACGAGTTTTATTCGTTGAAATTCTTGTTTATTTTTGAGGTTGCAAAGCAATTTACAATGTTTGAAAATTTGTAACAAATTATATACATTCGTGTGTGTGTAAGTATGCATGTTACATGGTTATTACGAATGTAATCAGTATGTACAGAAATAAATATATACATACAGATGCTTCGTTCCACAGAGAAACCTTGTGAAGGAGTGGGACTACTCAATATTCTTGGTCTTTTATTAATCTGTTGATTCTTTTCTCAGACATTCCTTATCAAAATTCGAGTTTGGGATGTGCGAGGTTAGGCTTTGTTGTATTAATCATCTACTACCAGCCCGTGATACCGTTATATCTCCTGTGTAAAAACAATTATATTATCTTCCTATTAATAAATAAACATAAGGCTCTAACAATAGAATGTTTTAAGTCCTAAAGGCCGCGGGCGACAACTCGACCGTCCAAACCAACGACCAATGTGAACCGATCTTGACAAATGGTCGAGTCGAGTGGCGGTCGAGTTGACAATTCTAAAATGTAGGAATTAGCTGATCATAGCGACTGGGCCGAGCTGCCTCGGCCAATTCAACTCGACCAATGTGACACGGCCTTGAGAATTAGGAAAATTTGTTTGAATATAATACACGAGGCAAGGTGGGCGATGGAGGCCGACAGCTGCCCCCCTCAACCCGTGTTTGTCTAGGATGTTGGTTCGCTAAAGTGGCGATTCCATCGTCTTGGGTTTCGTTAAGCTGCTTTGTTGGTCGATGCGTTGTCTACATTTAAGGTTATTTCATAATTATTAGAGTAGTTAGTGAAAATCTTTTAAATATGCTGATATACAATTGTGTTAGTATTTTAGCAAACACTCTTAAAATGCATAGTTTTAAGAAAGAGGATGTGACTGCTTCACATGATTGCTTCATGGAGCTGGTACTTAAGTAAGCTTTCACGTTTTTTTACATAATTTTTAACCAAGTAATACAGTTTATTGCTGATATATAGGGAGAGTTATCTAACTAAGCATAAAAAACATGATTGAAGTCCTACGTAACATGTTGTTGAATATATATTGAACTGCTTAACAAATCACATTAAAATAAAAAAATGATTTGTATTGTTTTAAAAAATTTATGATAACATAGAAAAACAAAATAGTGGAAGATATTATTTTTTGCATTTATCTAAACAAACTGCTACGCAACAGATCGTCTATGATGATGAGATTAATGAGTTTAAAATGACTGTTAACTAAAATAAAAACCGAAACTGTTACGATAGCTCTTATAGGCAAGTATCTATTTTTTTAGGTAAAAAGGGTTGTAAAGGAAGAGTTGACCAATATAGTTATCAATATCTATATAGTTATAGTTATCAATATCTATTCGGTATTTAGAACCGATTATTCGAAATATTTTCTCAATATCTATTCGATATTTCTAACACCTTCCCACACCATAAGACCAATCTGATGTCCACATTTAGAATGACATGGTTAATCGTCAACAGCTGGAGTGGTTTTGGCTTAGGGGAGTGTAGGAAGGACATTAGACCTGGACCACGACCAAGACATCAGTGGGACATTACTGGAACACTGAACAGATGGATCATTATCTAGTTTTGCGTGTTCTCCAGATACATTGGCTGACATTTTTGTTTTTCACACAGACTACACGAGCGCTTCTGTAATATAACAATCGAAAATGTAATAGCGTGCAGTACCGTACGTCTAGAATAAGACATGGCTCTTTACGAAATATTTTTGTATGCAATATTGAATAACAGTTTCTTAATTCGATAACGCTCATTGCACGCACAACTTTTATCACTGAGGCTTAAAGTGACGATTTTTGGTTGAGCTCAAGTCTTGAAGCCAAAGCAAATACCAAGGTCACAAAATGATCAACATGCGAGATTCACTTTTTGGCCGTGTGGTCCATATGTTTGCCATACCTTACATTACTGTGAGATAATGTAAGATACAAACACAAACATTTTACGTATTTGCTCGCATTTTGGATGACCTTGTCACCAGCAATTTTTTTGAAAAGAACAAATTATTTCCCTCAACGCATGTACTTAGCATGACAAAAATGTAATTTAAAACTCCCAGTATCCTGCAATTCTTGAGCATGATATATTCAATTTGATTCACAATACTCTATTCTGGTACAAACAATAAAGGATAAGGTCAGATACAAGACAGACAAAACAAGAAAGCCCAAAAGATATTGCGAGGCTCGGGAGTATTTTGCATGAAATATGATAACCGTATCCTCAAACGGCTAACAACATTGCTTTCTGCTGGAACACTCCGCATTTCTCTGCAGCGTTCCTATACAAATAAATGTCAAAACCGGCCCCGTAATGTAGAGTAGGGTTTTGTGTTTACGTTTTCACATTTAGTAATATCATTATCTATAGCACCTTCACTATGAATATCTTTGATAATTTTTCAACACGAATCGTAACTGTTTTCCACAATCATGAAATGTATGTATTTCGACTTAATCAAATTGTTATCTATTTAAATTTCAAAATGAAGGCTATTAAGGTTTACGAATAAAACAAATACAAGTTATTAACTTTCGATCATTCTTTTAGCAAGGAAGAACATGTTATTGCTTTATACAGTGTATAAAAAAAGTCCGTCCCCCCCTCCTTAATTTTTTTATTTGTTAAGACAAACAATTAAACTTTGGGGAATGAAAATACCTCAACCCAAATTATTTTTTGATGTTACCAAAAATTTTGAGTGTCCCCCAAAATTGGGGGATTTTGGGGGGAACTAAAAATTTTCAAATGCAATCCCCTTTTGAGTGACCCGTTATTTTAAAGAGCTTTCAAAAAGTAAATGAATGAATGATGAAAATTGGAGGTCTCTATCGTGTTTCTATCCAAATTGACAGCTTGTCAAAGTTTTGAATACAACACATCCTTGAAACTTGGCGTCAGGACAAAGATTTGAATACGACTCCTAGAAACTTTGACAAGCTGCCAATTTTGATAGAAACACGTTAGCGACCTCCAAACTCCACCAATCGCCTATTTTTTTAAAGCTCTTTAAAATGAGGGGTCACTCGAAAGGGGTTTGCATTTGAAAATTTTGAGTTGCCCCCGAAATCCCCCATTTTTGGGGGACACTCAAAATTTTAAATATTACCAAAAGAGACTAATTTTTCATTTAACAACATTTTTCCCAGGCTCGATTCATTTTTACGTCACCAACGGTGAATTAAAACTCCAAATGTCCTAGACGCCAGGTTTCAAGGATGTGTTGTATTCAAAACTTTGACAAGCTGTCAATTTGGATAGAAACACGATAGAGACCTCCAATTTTCACCATTCCTCTAATTTTTGAAAGCTCTTTAAAATGAGGGGTCACTCAAAAGGGGTTTGCATTTGAAAATTTTGTGTTGCCCCCAAAATCCCCCATTTTTGGGGGACACTCAAAATTTTTGGTTACGTCAAAAAATTATTTGGGTTGAGTTACTATAATTCCCCAAAGGTTAATTGTTTGTCTTAAAAAAAAATTAAGGAGGGGGGGACGGACTTTTTTTACACACTGTATAGCGTTAACTCAAATTACGGTGTTTACCGAAGCTCATGATTATGTATTGATATTGAACTTGTTTTTATTAGTTATTTATTTTGTTAAATTTACAAATAAGTCATTTTAAATTATCAATCAGATAAGGCCTTAGAAATATTATGTATTAAAATCTATTGTTAGATAGAATTTGTATTTTGAAGGTGCTTTTTATTCATTGCATTTATAATAATTACTTAATAATTAATAATTTTTATTATTTTAAATATGTTAATTCGAAAATCTTAAAACTAACTTTAATCATTACATAGTCCGCAGTAAATATTTTTGCAGTAAACTGTTGCGGACTGCTTTTATAAAATTATTAAGGTTTGCTCAACAGATAACTTTAAAATATGCTGAAATGTGTTTTCTGTAGAATTTAAGCAATGCGTTTGAAAAGATGATTGTTATACCAAATGTTTATTGTCTTCAAGTAAAATAAGAACATAAATCTAGCAACTTAGAAACAATCCTTGCATGAAAAGGTGCGAAACAAACCTATATATCCCAAGTTTAAGTTTTACCTTAGTGTTATTGCAGCTATAAAGGGCAGCAACGCAGCAGCAATCGCTAAGACCATTACGGAAACGTCGAATCATATTTCTTGTACTGCTACTTAAACTTGGAAACGCTTTCAGGTCTGAAACTTGCCCACGAACAAGATTATCACCAAGGATAACAAAAAAATACTTCTTTTAAGATAATTTGTTGTCTATGTATGAATTCTAATCTGTTTTAACATAAAATTAGGTTTGTTTGTTAAAAGAAATAAAACAGAAACTAGAAAGTTTTTTTCAGAGAAAATGTATGTATTCATTCCAGTTAATATTAGATATTTCTTTACAGGATAACAGGTTTATCCTACTTAAATTAAATTTAATACTGTACGATTCTTTTAGTATTTGGAGTTATATTTGAAATTAACTAAATTCTAACTTTTGCATAGTTAAGTATTATATTTTTTTAATCAGTAGTAAAATGTAGGTTACAAGACTTTTATTTCAAGTTTAACTACCACAACCTGTATGACAGCATGACAACTTTAATAACCGACCATTATAGGTCTAATAATATCGATTAACAATAAAATACGTCATCGTAGAGCACATATAATCCGCACCTATTTGTAAATGTTTTTCTAGGCTCCTTTAAAAGGTGATTCCAGGAAATATAAATTATTATATATTTCGTATTTAGTGCAGGAATCGATGCGGCGTTTTGCAGGCTGAGACGTGGTTTGATGTTCGAATCTTCATAATCAGCTGTTAGATTCTGCAATACGATGAGCTGCAATATGTTTACATGATTAAGTAAAAATATGACAGCACTCTACTTTGAAATTACAAATTTAAACTTTTTTTCATGGATGTACTTTTGTGTACTTTTATGAATTTTTGTACTGTGAAAAATGCGATTAACAAAGCAAGTGGAGGTAAACGTTTATGTTGTTGAAATATACAGGAGTAAACCATAATTATAAATTTAATCTTTACCGCTGTGAAAGTAACACATTTCAGTCTTTTAATCTATGTAAGATCTATCATTCATACAAATATGAAAGCTTAACTGTATGATAAAACTAATCTTAAAAGTTACTTTACTAACCCCAGTAACCAAGCCACAGCATAAGTACACGGATAAGATTATTCAACTGGAGCGAATACGAGTTATAAATATGAAAGAAGTATTGGATGGTGGGGACCTGTTGAAAATGTAACAAGTGTAAGCTATTGATCTGGTAGCAGGCATACAGCGAGGTTGGCACGGGGCCAGGTCGCCGCCACAGGAAGGGTGGGGCTTCGTCGCGGTCGGGCCACTTCCCATTTGGGAAAAATATTTAATGGAAATTATTGATTATTATACAGGGTGTTTTTTTTTTAACGTAACCCATTTTTAAGATTGAAGAATGCACATATAAATATGAAAATTGGTATTGTTTTGGTAATCTTTACATTTTAGACAACCTATTTTTTAGTTTGATCACGTTTAGTTAACCTTTAACGTGTTCAAACAATCCGCCATTGGCATTTGTATAAAATTGTGCTCTCTCCATCAAATTCCCGAACACGTGTTGCAAGGTACCTCTTTGAATTTATTGCATTAAATTTGTTATGTTTGTTTTGAGGTGCTGAATATGCTGTGATTGTTTTCGTAGGCCTTAATTTTTTATGTATCCCTAAAGAAAATAATATAGTGGCGTCAAATCCGGGATCTTGGGGGGTAATAATCCTTCACTGAAAAAATAAAGTTTTGGGTTGCGTTAAAAAAAAACAAACAAAAAAATATACCCTGTATTATGTAATAATACAGGACAATTAATAGGATCTGGACAAGTGAAAATGCTGGAATGTTAGGTAGTTGAGTGGTTATAGGGTTAATTTCAAATCCAAATGGGTAAATTAATTTTGGCATGTTTAATAATTATGACTTTTGGGGGATTTATTTTTCATCGTTCGTTTTTTAATCATGATCCTGTGTTAGAAGAAAACGAATTTTAGTCAGTAACAGAGCTATGATTTATTCCATTTGTTACCATCCAATTCCTTATTTGTCTTTAAGTACATCTATAGTTGGTTTGCTTCTTGGGCTAGGGTTACTACGTCGATCTTTCGGGAGATAAAAGTGAAATTTAACTTTATCGATAGATATATATGCAGAGGGTTTTGTAATTCAAAAAAGGAAATACGGAAGCTTGTCCTATGGATGGAAATAAATAACATGTTCAAATACGAATTGAAACTATTTTTTACTAAGGTTTTGTACTTAAACGTAAGCCAAAATTGGAACAGGTTAAAAAAGTTTGAGTAAAAAAATTACTCTTAAGTGCGCAATGAGTGTGTTTGAGCAATTTACACCCTATAATATTAATGGCTATAACGTAATCATTTCCTTCAACCCTAGGTTTAGGATTAGGTTTATGAGCAGATAAAATAATTATTCATTAGTATTTTAGTTTTGGGTTGGGTATTTTCATGTATATTATAAAAATATTATATTCTTGACGCGAACAGAGTAATAGAAAAATGGTTGTAAAAATAGTAATTGGGGTGATTTAAATTCAAAGGTAAACTTTTAATAGTAAAGTATCATTGAAGATGTGAATTAGAAATAATTTTCATAATCATTACTTGTATCTTTCCTCTGGCTGGCCTACAAAATCAGTCCCCGGCTTAACCACCCTCCTGGGAGAGATAAGCTTATCAGTGTCATGCTCCGCTATCTGTCACGCACCCCTGGCATTAGCTTGTGCTGCAGATTTAGGTTTAATACGGTTCTTAGACTATATTGCCTTGTATAATGTCTTAATATTTGAAGAACAATGTATAAATTTAAGCAAACTGTTCGATACTGTACAGAATGCACAGGGTGTCCGGGCTAGAGGTATCAAGAAATAACTATCTCGTATGATATTAAAATGTTATTTTTATTTTATTTTAAAATAACTATGCCAACATGTCATACATTCAACCAAGATTGTGCGATCAACGTTTAGCGGTCGTATTTCAAACACAATGCCTAAAAACTACAAGTTCAGGTAAATGCAGTCTTTCCATTTGACCAAGCTCAATAATTTCTGGCCATAACTACAACTTAGCCACTAATGTGACTATCAGCCTAATGATGATGATTACTGAGAAGTCAGCTGTTTCCAACACAACTGTCGGCTTTAAATCCATAACATTGTTTGTAGTCATTCTGCTATCACAGTTTTCGTTTAGCTGTAATCTTTAAGTTTCTTATGTTAAAAACATTATTGAGCTCGGTCAAATAGAAAGACTGCATTTTTCTGAACGTGTAGTTTTTAGGCATTGAAATACAACCGCTAAACGTTGATCACACAATCTTGGTAATATTTATGACATGTTGGCACAGTTATTTAAAAATAAAAATTACATTTTAATAACATACGAAATAGTTATTTCTTGATTCCTCTAGCCCGGACATCCTGTACTTTAAAAAGTTCGCTTATTATAAACAAATATATAAGTAGGATTTAGATTGCAACTAATGGGGGAAATGTTTTTCACAAGAAAATTTCAAAACCCTGTCACACCTCTCTCACTCCCACCCCTAAAATTGAAAAGTCAAATGGTAAAGTAAACTTTATTTCACAAAAAAAAAGAAAAACAAAAAAAAACTTAAGCGAAACATTTTTAAATTACATAAGGTTCTCGTAAAATTGCATTATTGAAAATATCTTTGGAGGCGCGTTATCACTTTTGTAACCTTTGCCACGTATTTATCTAAAAAAATGTTCAGGTTTGCTGATTTCAGGAAATAATTGCTATCACCATTAAAAGACTTTGATTAAAAATTAGCTGATATTAATAATTTAGCAATCCCATTTCACCTCTAACCATGTCAGGCGAATTTCAAATGTAATAAAACTATGCCACACACCACATGAGCCATGTATGTTAACCATACATGGTATAACAGATTAAAATTTTTTAACTGCAGCAAAAAAAAAAAAAAAATGAAAAACTGCTGCTGAGAAAATGTGCAGCACGTTGCCGTTTTATAGCATTGGCATTTGTATACTTTTTAACAAGCTTTAATATCAACCAAGTAATAATACCAGAGCCTGTTATGTGACTTTTAACTACTAAAAGATAATTATTATCTTTAGAGTTATACTTTTTTGGCTTTTTTAATTTGACACGTCATATAAATAAATTTTGGATGAGTAAAATGAGGGTGAGGAGGAATTTTATAATTATTAATATTCGCCCTAGTACTCGAAGTTGCATCCTCAAAACCTCAGTAAACCTATATTTCAGTCACTTTATTATCAATAAATAAAGGTAATAAATGTCACAATGGGAAAATCGAGTTTTCTGTGGCGTTCAAAATAATGCCATTCGTTGAGATCCATAGTGAGATTGTTTTACCTAAAATACTTCTTTAATTTGATGTGCCACAAATTTTACCTAATTATTTATAGTTTTTGGTTTGTAGGAGCGGGTGAGAAGTGTATTGCTGGGAGTGTGAAGTTTTCATGAGAAAACTAACTATATCCTCCATCGGCGATTAACATTTTTTGCAAACTGAATACTAGAATAATATATTTTTTTATTAAAATAATCTAAAATATAGATTATTTATTTATATTTTTATAAATTGTTGCCATTTTATAAAAAACTATAAATGCAAACTATAAAATAAACTATACTGTATTTTATACCATTAAATAAACTATCGTATACTGTATGGTAATTTTGGAGTGTTGCCAACTCCAAAATTACCATTCAGATCAATTGGTATTAAGAATAATCAAAATATAGAGAAGTTAATCTGTTGCTAAAATTTCTGATCGTGACTAAACTAGATAAGTATATAGTAGTATAAATTTTCATTTTTTAAACCTCGGAGAGAAATGTTGGACCTCCCAATTTTGGATATATGTTTTTTGAACATGGTGAAAACATTTTGGACCTAAACATTAATTGTAACCTTGTCCCTGAATGCGACAAAGCCGCAGTGGCCGGCCTACGGCGGGCTGGTGGCCGGCCAGGCGAGGCTGATCAATAACTGTACTTGTTACTTTTTCAACAGGTCCGCTTTCTCGCTGGGATCCAGGATGTGGTTTTTATGACAGGAGAAACGTTGGTGGGTAAAAGCAATCCTTTACAGCCAGCTTACTATGATAATTAGAATTTTAAAATGGCGAAGGAATTATATTGCCTGATTATCACAATATGATATACATCAAAAAGCGTTATCATACATCAAAATCAATTAATTGCATGTCATCTTCTATGTTTATTAAAGATGTGTTTATATATAAAGTTGATAAAACGGACTCAGCTAAACCATTTCCATCAAACTTGATACATGCATGTAAAACTATACGAAGAAGATTTTTAAGCCAACCATTTCGCTTTTACTCAATTTGGTTTCTCCCCAGAGGCCCAAAAGGGTTCCCATACCAACCTTATGCACACATATTATTTATATAAGAGCTTATGACATGTTTACTTGGAAAGGTAATATTAGTAAACAATGTCACGCAGGTGGTCATTTTACAATCTACACTGTCCTTTAATGCTTAAACTACAGTATAAAACTTAACATACAAGATTACACTCGATGAATATTATTTGATAGTTTGGTGGCATGACCTCCCACCTTCTACTAAAAATAATATAAGCATAGGTTGAGTATAAGGAACTATTGTTTGAAATTGGATCATTTAACGAGATAGGATTTTTATTTTCCCCTAAAGTAACTAAGCGGCGTTTTAATTGTTGTGATTAATGTTTTTTCAAAGACTGTAAAAGCTTTGGACAAACTTTTCCTCTAGAAAAAAATCATTCTGCGCGACTATTACTTTGACCACTAAGGCATATCCTTCACATAATATCCCCCTAGGGGAAATATGTTTTATATTTTACAATGAGTGTTGTATACAAATAAATCTATATCCACAGCAACGAAACTTTTCAAACTAATTTCAAAATTCCTTACATCAATTTATCCTGGATTGCGCACGTAAGTAACAATGGTTCTGTAACAAATAGACTGTAGGTTCGCGTGCTAGGATAACGATCATCATATATTCGCTGGGTCTATCCTTGGCATCTGATATGCATATTTCAACGCCTACTGCTCCTCCCAGCTGATATTGATACGGGCTACATGCAATCCAACTCAAAGAAAAATTGTTCAGTCTTTTTTAATTGGTACATTAGTCATTAATTAATGTTTCATTAATTAATTAGAAACACTGAATTTAATAAATAATGGAATAATTTTCAAAAGCCTCACTTTCACTTGGCTTTGGCCTAATTAGTTTAATAAACGTGTCATTTGTCGTTGAGGAATTTTACGATGAATGAAATTCAGAACAGAATCCCCATGGAAAAATTTTTGACTTCAATAATTTTACGAAGGGCTTAGTATTTATGTTTTAAAGAGTTCTAATAACTACTTACAAGATGTAATACATTAATCCTAACGTTTCTTTTATCCTACATATTTCTTTCTTTTATGGATTGATTTCATAGATGAGAAAGTAATAACACAAATCTGCCCTTTTTTACATGATCAATAAAATGCTAAAGTTATTATCTTTTATTAAAAGGCAGAGCTATTCGTAAATAAACCAAATTTACATATTCTAAAATTACATAAACTACGTAAGGTAAAATGGAGGTTTTGTCACCCCCACACCCGGCTATACTCATGTTTCCTTCGAAACGTAAATAACTAACTTTAGAAACTTTTCAAAAACTGTATATTTTGTTAAGGTTAGGCGTAGTAGTCCGCACTACTCCTCCGCTCTTCTCGCTGGCGAATAGAGCAAGCCAGATAACAGGAGATCAGAATGCCGACCACCTGGACAACTGCGACAACAATGGCGACCTTAGCGAGAAGCGAGAGCTGATCCTCCACCATAGTGACCAGCGTGGGGATGCAGCCAGTGGCGTACATGGCACCCTTGGAAGGGTCCTTGTCCGGATAGCACGACGGCGGCGGTTTGATCTTCAGCTCGTCCCAGGGCGTGGCAGTGTCCAAAGACCCGCAGCATTTAGCCTGTTGCTGAAGAGAATCGATGAACACCTTCGTGTCCTTCTCCTTGTACTTCTCATACCGGTCTACCAGCTGCTGGACGATCATCTCCTTCGTCTGACCCTTGTAGGTGTAAGCCAGCACCGCCACGGCCACCTGCAGCAGCAACAGGATCAGAAGCAGAACGGCGTAGGTGCAAATCATACAGTCGCTCTCGACGGAGGCCCCGCAGCAGCCGAAGAAGGCGAAGAGGAAGATGCAGGCGCCGAGGATGGCCAGCAGGACGGCGGGCGTGGTCAGGTGGCTCTGCAGGACGTTGTTGATGGTCGCGCCCTGGGAGAAGGCCGTCACGAGACCCGTGGCCATCACGCTCAGGCCTACCATTGCCAGCACGAAGTTGACGACGAACAGGATTATACACGCTACCCCGCCAACACAACCCATACCGACGTAATTTGATGAATGAGGAGATTTTGACGATCAATCAAATTCGATGTTCAAATATAAAATGATCAGAATATACTTTGGCACATCTTACGTTGGTGGATTAAAGAAAGAAAATTTAACACTCTACTAGTAACCACGGAT
This sequence comes from Flexamia atlantica, assembly GCA_035578135.1. NCBI lineage: Eukaryota > Metazoa > Arthropoda > Insecta > Hemiptera > Cicadellidae > Flexamia > Flexamia atlantica. Next base: position 24,236,332 of record JAQJVK010000008.1, read on the forward strand.
ACATTTTATTCCACAAATGCTGTAGTTAGCGATTTTACATCACAGACATCTCTGCTTATTTTTTATTTTCTGTTCAAATCAGCTGATAAATTAAACAGGTAAATAAATACCTTAAAAATACTACACTAGCTAAATTGTTCCGTGGTCTAGTGGCTGAGTTAGTGATTTTTCATCATACTGACACGGACACATTTGTTTTCAGTTCCTTTTTCTTGGCCCGAAAGTTACCTTCGGTAACTTGGAAAAGTTTTCTGGCCTACGATTACAAGAAATGAAAGTAAACGATCAGCTGATTCGCAGCAAACCTGCATGTTTTTAGGTTAGTGTTGAGAGGAATGTAGCGGCAGCCCTGGAAGCAGAGCAAATGTTTCTTTGTTTAGGTTAGGTTTGAAGAATTGTTAAACATAGTGGTTTATGAAAGGAAAACTCGTCTCTGGCTTGCGTAGGATCCATCATGCTCGTCCGGTAAATTAGTACTTTCTGGCCAAATAACAGAATATACTATTTTAAGCTGCAAATCCAAATTTAAATCTTAGTTACGATGAATATTTTGTATATATTAAAAAACATGATTTCAGTTTTTAGTTTAGTCAACATAAAAAAATATTACATTTAAATTTATTTTTGAACTTTTTACTACAAAATTCCGTGAGTAAACTTGTTAAACAAAATGCTATAACATTTAGTTTGAGCCTATAGAAGAGTGCAGTACACCTCGGATTATCCGGATTAATGTGGCGGAACACCGATCCGGATAACAAAAATCCGGATAATCTGAGGTTATTACAATATGGCCTAAATAGAGATTGCGTACCTTGACCCCTGCTAAATTGATGCTGAAAACGGCGTATCAAGACTGTACAACATATTAATCTTTCAGATTTTACGGGGGTTTAATTTTGAAACAAATTTAAGACCTAAACTTTCTTATTGATCGCACGAATATAATGTTAACTTTTACCGTGCCTACGGTTTAGGTTTGGAATAACACGCCAAATTAAATTATTAATTTATGAAGATTAAATAATCATAACTCAAAATTACTCAAACTTAGAATAATAATGACGAATCTTAGAGTAACTCAAAACTTATTTCAGTAACTATTCTTAAGAAATAACGTAACTTATCAAATGCCAGCAGTAAACTATCTCGCAAAATTGCCGTAGGCCTACGCCTTAGTTGATTACTGACAGCGCCCCAAGTAGCAATCCAGAAAACTATGTTCACGAAAATGCTGTAATGTACTGTTTAGGCAATGTGAATCATTCAATTTGTGATTCCAAATGCGTACAGTAATCTATTATGTTTGTATTTTACTTTTAGAAGGTGCATTCCCCCCCCCCCCCCCCAAACTCGCTAAAATCATGTTTTATCGTGATTTTAATTTTTGAATTTCTCAGATGGACCGGTCCGGATAATCCGGGATCCGGATAATGTGGGGTCGGATAATCCGAGGTGTACTGTATTTCCACAAGCGCTTTGCGAAAATAGGTTAGGTTAGGTTTTCCTTCCATCAGTCAAAAATATATATGACCTGTACGAGGTGAATGTGCTGCTATCTGTTGGAAACGTGTTCAACTAACTCCAACATGTCGAGGAGAGAAGCTGTCTGTAACGTCAAGTGGAATTATCTTGATAACGTCGTATAGTTTAAACTCTATTAGTTAAGCTAATACAGATGTATATATTCTTTTTAGTATATGGTAATATTTTTATTTTTTCTGAGTTACAATAAATAAGAAAATCAAATATCCATTAAAGGTGGAGGTTTAAGAATGATCAAATGGACAGATCATTACAGTTGTAGTCTGGTCAGTTTCGTTATAGTAGTTTATGCAACAATTGTATAATGAATGCCTTTAAGCCACGAGTGAGATGTAAGTTAGAACACGAGCGAAGCGAGTGTTCTAAATATCTCACGAGTGGCTTAAAGGCATAATACAATCGTTGCATACACTATTTTATCTACGACCAACAATATGCGACAAAATTTCCCCCGAAGTTAAACAAAACTCATGACTTTTACTAATGATGGAATAGGTCAACTAAAATTTGAGGTTAGGCAAATAAGCAGACTGAACCATGAATCGTTGTGGAACAATCAGCTGATGGTATAAGTAAACTCAAACATGAATCGTAATTCAACAATCAGCTGATGTGCGAATTGCGTAATTGTTGTTATGACACTACTTCCGTCAAATGCCGAGCTCTCATTGGTCTAGAACCAGTACTCTAAAGTGACTCCAGTACTCTAAAGTCGTCATTAGAGTACTGCTTGGTTTTTGGTGTTTTAATGTATATCATTATAATGTTTATTGTAATACCATAATTGGTGCTTATTGCAATGGTCGTAGATAAAGTTTTTTTTTTTGAATTCTCTTACAGACTGACAATAGCTAACATTGATATTAACCTTTAAGAAATGAACATCTCAATTGCAGCAAACAATTAAACTTCAACACTTAAGAACATATTTCAACCTAACATAGCAAGGTAAATGACCATTTTTATTTTCTGCATGATAGAATGAGGGAACAGAATTGCTTCTGTAGGTATGTAAACATTTGGTAAAATTGATACCGAGTAAAACTCGACTATATATTGCAACTACGTAAAAAATAACAACGTATTAAGTTTTACCAGGGTTCTCCAAAAGAAAAACAAAAGTTAAGATGGATTTAAATATTTCCCATCAGCAAATCATGGAGAATGGGTAATGCAAGTTTACTGCCATGAATATGTAAAATTGGGAAATTTCTGTTTGATACACAAAATATTTCACTTGTATGAAAGCAAGCAGCACTTATAATATGCTAAGATGATGTATTAAGGTATTTTAGGAAACATGATGGATAAAGAAGTTTATTTTTTTATAATATACTGTGGTAATGTGGCAAGTACCACTTTCAGTATCTCAGTAACTAAAATCACCATATCAAAGAAGTATTTTATTCCTCCTGCTATAAGCTTTTAAATATGGATCTCGCCAGCAGATATTGAATATCCACAGTGGCGGAAGTATGTGAGCAGTCAAGGCTCATTTAGTCCCCATTTGCGGAGACGAGCGAACCATTAGCGCCACAAGAGCGGTAATGGCTGTGTGAGGGTCGTTAACAGATGGCGAAAAAGGGAAGATGGGTTTATCCAAAACGGTTTAGCTGTTAACAAACAAGCTCTTGTAATAATTTCACTTATATTTTAGACTTTGCAGCAAACATTTGAAGAGGTATGATAAATAATTGTATTTAATATTCATATACAAATCTTATTTTTAAAAGTATTCTTTACCTCTTCAACATCTAAAGTTCTTACTCATAAATCAAATCTCCAATTTAATTACAATCTTTAAATAACATTTATAAAGCCAAACAATGCCTCTGAGAACTGTACTTAATAGCAATAAAACCAAATAAGGAAAATTATTGTGACTGATAAATAGTAAGTGATAAATAAGTTTTCTTACCGTTAAGAATTTTGGTCAGTTCCTGGTGTAACGCTTGAAATTAAAGAAATTTTTGAACAATTAGAGATGCATCCCCAATCTTATGAAATTGTATGATTCAGAACCAAAGTAAATCAAGGTTTAAAATTTCGATTTTACATTACGGTCTAATAATTTTACTTTCCATATAACTAACTATCTAAAACCGACAGACGATGTCATACACGTTGTAAAATATATGTTATAAAATACTGCCTGGTATTTGCCAAGTTTGGCTAACGGCAGTATGTAATGCAGGTGATAGTAATGCAGGTAAAGGAGTATAATTAGTACATATGAACCCACACTGGAACAGAACTGCGCCTCTCTGTGACATTAGTCCAAATAATGGGTTGTTATTAGTCAGCTGATATTGACAACACCAATTAGAGCTCCAGTCACCTGATATTTGTCATGAGGGAGCGTCCCATACGTCCAGTTGAATTGTGTGAGCAAAATAAAAACTTGCTTTTTCTCACCAGTTAATAACCAGCTAACCACAGTGTAGCTTGTTACTGTTTTAATGTTGGAAACAACGCTTTCTGAGGAAATTTTTACTTAACTCTTTTACTTAATTTATTAACAAAATAAGTTAATAATAAATAAATAGATTGAAGAGGAAGTTTAGTATTATAATTGATTCATAGCCATGAAAGTAATAAAAGTTAGCACTTAATTACTAAAATTGATTCAATAATGTATCTAATAGAAGGTTTTTCTTATAATTCGAGCCATCAAAGTCAGGTTAAGTAGGGGAGGCTGTTGGTTCCAAATTAATTATACATGTTAATTTTTGAGCTGTTTGACGGAATTCAAAGTAAGTAATTCAGTTTTACATCCAAATTGAGACCAATGAGTCTTGGTCTCAATGATTTTAGTTGCATATTGTAAGAATACTGATAAAGCACATGAAGTTTAACTTTGAAAAACTCAAATATATTAGAGTGATCGAATAAGATGGCCAATTATAAAAAAAAGTGTCCAAAACGACCCTGTAATTTAAGAATATAACATATATTAATCTACTTTAATGGATGATTTTTTTTTTATAAGGATAGAAAGTATTAATCTCTATGGATGTTTTACTTTCAAGCCGTACAATCCAAGTTTATAAACAATCAAATGTTTGCGTTTCTAATTATTAAAATCTTAATTCAGAAGGAAAAAACCTGTTCTTTGAATAGTAATTTTCAAATAATGGTAGAAAAGTTGTGGTAGAACGCAAGTAGCACGAGTATGACCCTACAGTCTCTTGTGATTCAATGACTATTGGTAGTGTTGATACAATTCACATCCAATCTAACCCGCCCCCAGGACCACAAAGACAATATCCCACCCAAATTGAGTTGGTTCCAATGGTTTTGTCAATGTATTGTGATTAATACTGCATTACACTATCGATAAATCAAAACTACACATCACGTATGAGTACGTTTACTTTTTGTTGCTAAATTCTTTTCACAAAAAATAAAGATGTAGATTAAAGAACAAGGTCTTTTTAACTTTGGTTCAAATATAAATATAAAATACCCCCGTTGCAGCAGACCTGCATACTCAGCGAATTTCAAATGCAAAACAACATATTTCAATCCAAAGTAGCGAGATTTGACATATTTTTGTAAACTCCATAAGGATAACATGGGGAATGAGTATGCAGGTTTGCTGCTACAGGTATATTAAAATTGGGTGGTTTTAATTGAATATTTAGTGGATCTGAACTAGAAGAAGCCATTTACCAAGTTTTATCAAGATATGTTGAGAAATAAGCGAGATATAGAATTTTAATTATTTCCCATAAGGTTAACATTGGGACAACGTACTGTGTTTACCACTTTTAATATCTCGGCAACCAATGGATATAGAGCAGTGATTCAAAATACTAAATTGTTTGTTTTTTTGAGCTAAATTCAATGGTGCTAACAATTATTTGATAATTTTTATTTTTATATGTAAATAACTCAAAAAACACATTTTTGGGGGGGTTTATCCCCCTTTACCCCCCCTTCCGGTAGTCCGATCAGGCTGGTTTACGAACTCGTCCGAATAATTACTACTTTACACGTCCGTGCCAAATTCCATCAAGATCGGACCACTTTTACGCGAGTTATCGTGCTTAAAGACACACACACACACACATATATATATATATATATATATATATAGATATATATTTATGAAAATGAACGAATAGTGTTTTTTGATTCTGGGGACCCCAAAATGAAAAGTTAACATGGTCTCGGGCTTAGGTCTTACCATGAGACCTACGGTAATAGCCTATTCCTTTAAGGAAATTCGCTAATTATGAATTTTAAAAGCCTTCAGTAAAAGTCGGAATTTAATTTTTTTCTCAAAAAATGAGAATTGTTTTCAAAAAGTATGACAAACAAAGATTAAAATATTTCAATCATTTTATAATGTGAAAGATCACCATTAATTTTTCATCCGGCTCTAAGATAATAATTTTTCAGATCACATTGGTGATCCAGAAGGTAATGTAAAAAGCCGAGTTCTGCTGGAAGGATTATAACTTTATTTCCTTGATTTAACTTTAAATTTATTTTTTTCTATAAATAAATTAATAACTTTAATTATATATATTTATAGTTAGTTAATAAATTTACTAACTATAAATTATAAATAATTTTAAATTAGGTTTGGTAATTATTTTACTTATAGATATATCGATGAATCAATAAAATTAACTTTTCTACCAACTTAAAGTCAACTTAACAACTTGCACGACAAAAAGTAGATTGATTATGTCATAAACTGTTTTTAAAGGAAGCTGAACAATTCTTGAACTTTTATACTAATCCATTTATCTTCTTCAAAGCTTTATAATGAAAAGTCTTATTATCATACAAAAAAGTTGGTTTCAAAGGGACCATCAATACCGCTGGGGGAGGTTCCAAATTGGAGTCTTGGCCTCCCTGATTAATGTTCCTTCTTTTGCCCTTCTCTCGCAAAAACTAATCCCTATTCACCACGTCAGTTTCTATACTTTTTACTGGAACTGTAAAATTATTGTTGAGCAACGAAAAATCAGTTAACGTCCATATCGTGTATTAGGCTTGCAAAATCTGCTACACCCATATGTCTGGTTTATTTCAGCTGTTTAATAAATTAAATTGAGAATTAGAATAGAATTAAAACTGATATGGTTAATCTTTTCCCTGCCCCAGCTGGTTCAACCGCAGGAAATAATATACATTAAATAATGTAATCAAGTTGTAGATCAATAACGTAAATACCTTTAAATGAAACATACAGCTAGTGATGGTTAAGTATGTACATTTAAATGAAGATGAATGGTAGTAACACTTTTTTCAAATTCAAAATCTTTAAGAAAAGAAATTCCCCCGTTGCAGCAGACCTGCATACCCAGCGAATTTCAAATACAAAACAAAGTTAAATCCAACATAGCGAGATAGTATATGTATGCAATCTTCATATGAATAACATTATGTTGAGAAATAAGAAAAATTAAAATTTTTTCACCCCTAGGATAAAGTGGTGAAAGAGTACGCAGGTTTGCTGCCGCTGAAATGTAAAAATTGGAGATTTTAGAGTATTATACGATATATATCACCTAGATGAAGCCACAACCAAGTTTTATTAAGATATGTTGAGAAATAAACGACGTATAGAATTTTATTTATTTCCCGTAAGGATAACATAGGCTTTTAATATCGCGTAAACAAAAGGACAACTCAAGATACGAAATTGTTTGCTTTTCGAGCTGAATTCAATGGTGTTAACAAGACATTAATTATTATTATAATTTTTCCATGTGATAAACTAAAAAAATCTAATTTTTGGGGGTTATCTCCCTTAACGACCCTCTTATCATGGTCCGATCGGGCTGGAACTCTCCTGTATCGTTACTACTTTACAATTCTATGCGAAATGTTTTTCAGAAATGAACGAATGGTTTTTTTGCATTTTGGGACCTTTAATACGAAATGTTATTATGGTCTCGGGCTTAGTTCTTATTATGAGACCTACGGTAACAGCATGTTCCTTTTTTGGAAATCGCTAAAATCTACAAACTTTGCACAAATACACTCTAGGCTACAAAAAGCGTGTTTGGCGGGTAAGGTTATACAGTTTTATTTAGCAGCGGTTTTATTTAGCTTTTTATGTTCAAGCGGTTTGATTTAGCAGTTAAATCAGTTAAGTTAGAAAATTGTCTTCATGCATATATCACACACTTATTGTTTCACCAATTTTAAGACCCATTAACATGAATATTAAATAAATGATCAACCTATGACTTAATACAATGATAACATACACCTTAATTATTTCAAGCCAAATCAGGATTAGAGAGTGTATAGAAAATATAAATAAATATAAATCATAGAGGATTCGTAACAAACTCTATAATTTTCATGTCAACTTTGGGTTTCCTTTCCAAAATCGTTAACATTTCATGAATTGAGCTACGGACGTAAATGACAATATTGATGCAGATTCAGATTCCTTAACATAGAAATATATTTAAGTATAAGAGAAAATACTTTGCATGAGGAAAATTTGAGATTAAAACTGTTCTGTTTGGAGTTATATTTTTAGTACATTACTGTATATTAAACTGCATCGTCATTTAATATGTCAAGACGAAATAAATATATCATATTAACTATTGTTTTATACGAATTATTAAACTCTATTCTATTTGTATGACATTAATTTTTCTAAGCAAATTTTGATCATAAAGAACGTTTTTATTATCTCTTTTTCTCCACTAAGCCCACACGGAGCTTTAAGGGAGGGAGTGTGCGACCTTGCTGTTGCGATAACAGTCTGTAATTTGTGGCCTAAGCTCTTGCAATCAACCACAAGACGCCCTTCAGGGAGGCGAAAGCTCACTTAACACAGCAAACTTGGTTTTGAACTTCAATCAACCACTTTATTTATCGGTTTTTAGTTGTATATCTGCATTACTAGGGCGAGTCTTCTAAGCCGTCCAAAACAGATTGTAGACGAACGGCTTTAAATACAAGTTGAAAATATTTTGTAAGTCTTTCGTGGGCATGAGTCGACGGGGAATGTTTTGTAACGTCTTTGTACGTCAAGTCGTTCGTCTAAAATCGTTTGTGGACGGCTCAGTAGATTCACACCGTATATTATACTTGCATTACCAAAGTTTGACTCAGTGAATAAAATTATTTATTTAATAAATTTGCAATGGGATCTTACTTTATTGTCAATTCCAAAATGGCAACGATAGCATCACTGAGTGGTCGAGTCATCGGTTTTATTCAGCGTATTGATGTTAAATTTAATTAATTTTAAATGTAACTATTACAAAAAGTGATGCTTTTTATTTTTGAGTTTATTGATACTGAAGCGTAAGTAGGATTACAAAACTCATTCTTTGGCGATGTGATGAAATAAATTTTATTATTGAGAGGGGCTTTAGGGTTTTTGTTTTATTTCGTACCTTATATTTACATTTGGATAGATACTGTATATTATTAATTTCATTAATACTACCTGCTTTATAAAAACACTGATTGAACATTATTAGGTTATGGTTACACCAAATTAATTCAAATCGATACAAAATAGTCATTTATACACGCAGTCCAAAAAAAATGTTTATTTTAACTAATTCTAACTCTCGATAACGAGAGTAAAACGATGTGAACTCTTTTTTTAAATCAATTTACATACGTAAACTTTATTGCCATAACGTGTTAAAAGTCGCTATCCTCACGCTGAACGTGTCTTAGGCGCATCCTCAGCAGCAATAAAAGCCATTAAAAGTTGGTCCATTGTTATTTTAACAGCTGTGAAATAGGCTACGTAAACCGTAAGGACACGTATTGTTTTTGGCAATAATATTTACGTTATTAAATTATTTTGAAAAATAGTATTTTGTGATGAATAACCTGTGTATGATATGTGAAAGTGTTCCTATGTACCGTGAAATATCTGTTAACCCTTGAACTACGTTTAATAGCTCTAACAAATTTACAACATAGTAGATACTAAGAGGAACTAATTGTGTCTTTTATACTCTAGATAGAGAAATAAAGTTTTTCCATTTACCGTCGAAAAGTCATTACCAACAATAATTAAACAGTTCTTGTTCGTAATATAAAGGTTAAGTTCTTTAATGGGTACCTAACTTGTTAAAAGTAAGTACAGTAACCCTTTTAATTCTGAAGTTAAAAAGCTTATATATAAAAATTGTTGTTGTATTAATATAAAACAACTGATATGTAGGACAAATTATGCTATAAAATAATTGAAATTTAAGAATTACACAGATGGGGAAAAGTAAACTCGTGGTTGGTTTGTTTTAGATTTTCCGTATTAAAACATAAGTTCCTTCATCACAAAGGTTTATAGATTTGTCATCAATAATAATTCACATAAGAATAAAGAACTACACTTTTTACATCTCTTCATTTTACAGTTGCATAAAACTACTGTAACCAAAATTCCATAGTCCCGCGTGTGTCCGTCATTGCAATTTAACCATTGAATTTCTTTATAAGGTTAAGGTCAATATATTAATATTTTCATAAATGTTTGTTATTTTGTGATCAATGAAACACATAAGGAAAAATAACCATAACATTCAATAAAATAAGTATATGTATTTGTTTTAGAGGTCAGCAACTAAGTTTTAATTGTAATTAAAATTTTGAATATAGGTTCATAATTAATATTTATTGCTATTAATTGTGATAACTAAACATACTTACATCACTCATGTTACAAAAAATAATAAAATCAAGTTGCTTAAGAAACTTAATTGGGTAATAGTAAATCACTGATTTGTAGAGCGGAGGCTGATTATTACCACTTTTATATTTGCTCCTTGCAAGAATGAGTTTAAATTAAAAAGATCTATTAATTTTCGTATTCCTGAAGTCACTACTATAAGCACTATGTGGCACTATTATTACAATACAACACTCTGTGCAATAAAACAAAGTGTTAATAAAAAAATATATATAAATTAACGAATTTGCACTATTTGTTCGACTTAAGATTTTTCAGTTATTTGTTATTTTTGAAAACACAATAAACAAGTTAAAAAACATTTTGAAATTAAGAATGAGCATCTCTTAGTTAAGGAATAATGAATGAAAAGAATGAGTATAAAATTTGCAACATCGAAAATGTTTTTAATATTGTATGTATTTTAATTATTATTAATTGAAAGAGGAAATCAACAAATTGTATTTTTACGATGATCGTAAACAAAACAGCCGTAGGAAAACAAATGTAAATGCATGGAAAGTATGCAGCTGTTCGGTGATTTTTATCTCCGTTTAAAGTGCAACCTGAAAACACGAACATGACACTGCGAGACATTGATCCTTTAATGTAAGCTCATCATCAATCTTTTGTCTGACACCACAGTGGAGCAAAGAGGGAAATAGAGAAAAGGGAATTAAACCGACACCAGTCGTTAACTTAATCAAGCAAACCGCGGGCATAACCTTTCTTTACTTCATGTACCTATTATCGGATTATCACTTTCAGCAAAAGAAATATACATATTGAATCAAATTGGTAAGTAGAAGAGTGTGCTTTCAAGAATTTCTGAAATAGACATGCTTAGACAGGGTGAAAAGGTGAAAAGGAAAAAAGTAATGAGTGCAGTAATTTAAGTAAAGTGCGATTAACGTTAAACCAATATCTGATTGCACTTAATTGAGACTCAGAATGTTTAACACTCCTCCCCAAAAAAAGTTAAAAGAACCAAAATAATTTGTGTGGATTATTTTGTTTAAGAAACTCAATAAATTGTTTGCCCATATTAATATTTATTGCTAAACTAAAGATGAAGTGAAAAGTCCACACTGCAACAGTTTGCAAAATAATCTGTTTTACTTGTGAATGTCAAAAACCGGTTTTGCTAATACGATACTGAAATATGTTTTCTAAGGTTTGTTTTTAGTCTATGAACATCTTTCTAGAAAAATTATCTTGATTAATGCTTAATTTTAATTAGATTTTATGTACATTTTAATTTTAGAACTATAAGGGTTTTATGTATTAGTTTATAATATATTTCTCAATTATGTTTTTTCAAACAAAAAAAATTATACTGAATAGTAACTACAAAGCTACAATGGTGTCAAAATGATTCACAAATAATTCCTCAGTAGATATTGCTTTCTTTTTGAATCTCGCTTTACCCAAAGTATTACAAGGTTTAAATTACTTTACTTCGCTTCAGAGAAACACATGAAAGAAATTCGCCTCATTAATTTAGGTGGAGACTTAATTAATATATATTTTAACAAGATCAAAGAAACCTTTCGTCATGCTTTCACTTGCATGTGAATCCTCGGAATAATCTTAAAATATTAATCGGTTTTTACATTTAATTTGAGGCAACTGAATATTTTAACCAGAAAAAAGAAAAGAATCCCAGTTGAAGTGAATATATGTACTAGGAAACCTAGAGAAATTAATGGGAATACCAATGAAACAACTTTAATTTTAATTCATTCTTAAATGAGCCAGATATACATTGTACCTAAATAATAATATCTCCAAGAATAGCATATCAATGGAGTACACAGTTTTGCCAACACCTAGACACCTATGTCATCTGTGTTCTGTGTATGTTTTTTTAAAAGGCAGTAAAAATGAGAGCTCAAACCTGAAATCAAATTGACACAACTTAAGTAATGCAGTATACCAAGTATTGGTGCTAAAAACTCCTATTTTTAATAAATATTTTATTTATTTATTTTTCTTTTGTATGAAAACAAAATTGTTATAACGTAATACTTTTATTTATGCTGACGAATCATGAAATTTCAAATAGATAATTCAATAATAAACATCTTACGTTAACCTGTTAATTCCACTAAACCTCTGTATGAAAAATATATAATTATCAGTTGGTGGCTAGAGTTGCGCGTTAGTTTGCGGTTGTGCTCTGATTGCGTTGATTACCGACCCTAATGAGCAGCGATGTCGACCTGCCAGTTTGTTGAGCGTTAATGATATTGACAGCCAGAACTGCGTTAGCACAGAGTCTCATTTCCATAGTATTTATGTTCCATGGCGTTTATTAAATAAGTTTTGGTTCAAATAAGTTCTATTATTTTAGGATAGTATATTAAACTATTGTAGTTTATACAATTATTGTATTATGAAAGCGTGTAAGCCTCGAGTGACCTAAAGGCTGAATACCATTATTTACGAATCTATTTATCTACGAACAACAATATAAAATAATATTCTCTCAGGGGTTAAACAGCATTAATCACTTTCATTCAAGATGGAATAAATCACATCACATTTAAAGCTAAACACATAAGAAGGCTAATCAATAAATCTCAGTGGAACAAACTATTGATAAAATGAGTCAACTCACATATCACTTTAGTCCCGGTGGGAGACAATATAAATATTATTTTACTCACTCATTACAAGTAGTTAAAAGCTTCTCAACATAGCAGGTGGGGAAAAAGTGATTTCCCAACAATACACCAAAAATTAAATGTTTACAAATGCTTCAAATGCATAGAGTTTTAAAAATGTATGTACATATTGAAGGAAAAAAGACAATGATTCCCAAGTATTTGGGATCTTTTTTTGACTATTGAGATTCCTATTAGAACACCAAAACTGGACTAATATTCATTTAAAATTGTGACACAATTGAGTCCAAACCTACTTAATCAGCAGGCCTACGTTGTACAAACGGCTTCGCTGGCACAGCGCTTCGCATCGGAGGCGCCTGTTGCTGCGAATTTAGGGGCTGGGGTCGGGGACATTGATGAATGTCGCAGTTTCATTTTGTTCTCCCCTTCTTTCAGAGCTCGAAACGTAACTCTTTAACCACTTTAACAAAACCCTGCATTTATATTATCGCTTAGTTTTACATCGTACTCAAAAATTCCTTTAAAATATACAAGGAGTTTAAAATGTAATTGATTTAATTTTGAATTTTTATAGTATGTTATTGTTTTAATGCTTAACAATATTTTTTATTTTAAGCAAAATATTTGGATAAGATATTTCACGTCAGATCGTTTTTGGCCTAAACTAATGTTCTGATGAAGTAAAAGTCAACGACAATGATTGAACATAGTAAATACAGTGGAATTCTAAAAGCTGTAGGTCAAACAATGACAATCTTGTATTATTTTACTATTCATTCTTTCTAAACACATTTGTTGGCCACATGCCATCAAACTTTTGACAGTCGTTTGATTTTTGCACAGAGAGGAAGTAAAGTTAAATGTAGGTAAATGTGCTATCACTAATAAAATGCTATTACATGAAGATCAGGAGAAGGCGATTAAGAAAATGAATACATTCAAAAGAAGACAATCAAAAGAACATGAGACGTGATCCGATATTACTAACACAATATACACGCGCTAACAAAAAATGCGCCAAACCAAAACTGGACAAACCAGGTGGCCACCACTGGTGTGTGGTAGGCTGGTTGGTCTACCTCTTGTTTCTCTTTCAACATATCTTACGTTTGAGCTTAAATTTTTCCATAAAAACATAAAAACTAGGTTTAAGTACAATAACCTCCAACCTCAGCTTGTAGTAAAGATTCATCGGTTTTAAATAAAATTATCAATAACCATCCTTTTTGTGATAGTTGGAATGTTTTGTTTTTAGTACAGTATGAATATATTGATTATATTATTAGAGGTTCCTGCAAGACAGTACTTTCAGAAAAATTCTTAGGAGATTATTCAACATATGTTAATAGTTGTGAAATTTATACATGATGATGCTATTACTGAGTTGATGAATTACCACCTGTTTAAAAACTACATTCCAAACAATATTCTGAATACTGAATATTATCAGGTGAATCTAGCTATACTAAATAAATATTTCAAAGGTCACTGAAATAAACTACAATTGTTAAAGATCAAACGATTTCTACCCTCTTCCAAATAAGAAGGTTCGATTGCTGCGATAGAAAGTTGAAGTCTCCCTTTTCTATATATTGTGTTGAATCGAGCAGGCGAATCAAGCCCGGGCCGGGAGGGTAGATGTACTGCCGCGAGACATGCAACTCGCCTTCCTAGTCGGGCCCTTTGACAATATAATGCCGAGGTGTATGGGGGCCAAGACCCCATATAAAGTTGGTTTTACTGTTTTCAGTTCTCAGGTCGATTCCACTTAGGTTTTCGGTTCTCCAGCAATCATTTCTATGGGAAAGATTGCACTTTAGTGTAAAGGTAATAACGTTATTGGTTTTTTCGTCATTTTATGTTGACTTTTATCTCTCTTCAATGGCTGTCGTATTGATATTATTTTTTCCCCGTGTCAATAGTTATATATGTATGTTTTCGTATTTTAAGCGGTCGAGACATCTTATGTGTATTCCTGATATGAAATAAGAAAAACTCTTCATTTTGTCTGAATTTAAAGTTCTTAAATATTTTGGAAATACGTAAAAATAATATTGAATACGTTAAATGAAGCATTATTTGAATGGAAGGGTAGGATATAATCAAATGAAAAAAAAACTAAGCGGACTATCTTTGCTGACAGAGTTCTTACTTTAGTCAGTACTTTTTGCCTTTCAATTTTGAGGGTTATTTAACATATTTAGGTTATTTTTAACGTATTTAGATTTTATGACAATTTGAATAGGACCAAAAAAATCAATGATTAGAACTAGCAATTCGTTATCTGTAGATTACCATCTCAAGTTACATCTCCTCACTTAAAAGACCTAATCCTTTTTTAACGTTTGACCAATTGAATAGTTAAATATTCAACTAAATATTAAAAGTTAACGATGAATAATTATTAAGAATTGAGTGATTATAAGCCTTAATGATGCTTGATTTAAATTATAGAATCCTACTAAATTACTAGTTACTTGGCTTAAAAAACTATAAAAACACAGAATTTTAGCTCTCCCTCGTGTTCAAATTCTACGAGAGACGTTTTTCTTATAATCATGAATAAATAAACTGTGATTTCTTAAACAAACAAGACCTTAGTCTTTCGCCTTTTGAAAAAGAATGTACCTAACGTCATTTTGCAGTATTTCTATGCAAGTTTTCCTCTTAAAAGGAGATAACACGAATGTACACCAGAGGGTTCTGCTGATTTAAAGGAAGGATTTGGTGAACTGTCAGTAATAAACGCTCTTCGAACCCTCTTCAACCAATCCACTGGCGACCTTCTATCCTCCAAGCCGTACAGAATACATATGGCTGTGCCTGCTTGACATTCTTCCTGCGATACGGTCCCAAAATTATCTCTGTTGTCAAAATTACACTAATACGTAGGAGGTTACTTTCTGTAGCTTAAGATAGATTTTGTGCTGGATCAGTTTAAAATAAATTATAAAAGCGAGTTTACGAGTTAAAAAAGTATAACATATGATATATTAACCTAGTAATATTTTGAATAATCATCAATTTGGCCTAACTTACAGTTTTACACTGAAATGGACGTCAGTTTAATCGTCCATGGTCTATTCCAGCATTAGCAAGGAAGTTTGTCGTAGTTGAGTTTTTATCTTACGCTGGCTGAGATGGTAGGCCTACTTTGGAATCTGAGTACGCTGTAGTACTGTGGCAACTGGAATCTGCTGTCCATCTGTATCTGATGAGACGAAACAACGTCGAAACAGCTTCCACTTGACGGTACCTTCTCGAGTTTTCGCAAGAGGGCAGGCTGCATGGCAGTGTGGTGGTGTCAACGCTACCTTAGCGTGCTGGAACGGCGCATTCGCATTTGGTACCGCAGAGCAATAAACTGTATCTTTCAACAGAGTCGGAAACTGCGCGATAGCGTCTTCTTGTTTTCCACGCGTATTTTCCGATCTGTAAACACCGTAGCATTTGCTACAAGGGGTATTTTTACCATACGAACCTGGTAAAGAGGTTACTGCTCCAACATTCCTTCACTGACATCACCACTGCTAGTCGAACCAAGTGGTAGTCTCTGCACAGTAAACCCATCGCTGCTAGGCGTACCAAGCGATAAGGTAAACCTGTCGCTGCTGGGCGAACCAAGGAACGTGCATTGACGATGTCTCCTCCGTTTCCTCGCGCATTTTCCGACTCTGTTGACCACCCCTTATAGCAAATGCATGGTGGTTATAGATCGGAAGCTACGCGTGGAAAACGAAGTAGACATTATCGCGCAGTTTCCATACAGTTCATTACTCTGCGATACCAAAAGCGAATGCGCCGTTCCGGTACGCTAAGGTAGTGTTGGCACCACCAACTGCTATGCAGCCTGCTCTCTTGCGAAAGCTCCTCGGGTGGCAAAGGTACAGATGTACCACCGAGTGGAAGCTGTTTCGACGTTTTTCGTCTCATCAGGTACAGATAGACGGCAGATTCCATCAGTCACTGTAATACAGCGTACTCAGATTCCTGAGTACCATCTCAGACAGCGTAGGAGAATAAACTCAACTATCACTTAGTTTAATCAAGCTACCGATACGAAGCCATTGAATCCTACATTATGTTATATATGTATATTTTGTACAATCTATTTTTAAAAAGTTTCCAAGCTAAATAAAGAAATCATATTAAGGTTTGTAATGAAATAGATATTATTGAGATCTACAAGGATGTAAAAGCAGAATTTTGCGTTTAATTTTTACCCGTGACCGCAAAAAATAGATAAGCTTATCAGGAATAGTATATTTCACTACTAGTCACGAAATGACACTTTTGTGACGAGTTGTGAACAATACTTTTCATCACGAATAGGTAACCAAACTTAAAAAAAAATCATCGAACATTTCTTAATTAAGTAAAATTTCTATACGCAAACACAATACGGTTGAACTGTCTATTTTAGTTTAAAGTCAGCTGGATGAACTGTCAAAATAGGAACTCCGTTTGTTTGGGTACGGCAAAATTTTGTTTGGGTACCGAAAAAGTTTGTTTGGGTACCGAAAAACCATCTGATTATTATTTGTTTGATGTAAGGAAATTGAGGGTTTTCATGAATCTCAGCTGTACGTTAACGGGCAATTTTCGTATTCAGAGTTATGAAAATGGACTTCCTTGGGTTGTGTGTTTTTCCAATAATAATTCAGCATTCTTTGTTTAAAAATATACAGATATTCTTACCGTTTTTATACTACAGCTCAATAAAGAGGTTATCACCAGTTATTATGTTTATTTATCATTTACAGAACATGTTTGTAATTATTTAAAAAATTATTGGAAAAGGAAATATATTTGTTGCTAATTATCTCATGAAAAAGTTTTGTCAAAATAAAAATATCCAAATAACTTTGCTTGTAAAATCTCTCCTTTATATCACATTAGAGAGCTGTTAAGCCAATGTACTTTCACAATAACATATATGTGCTTTATTAATTCTAAAATAACAAAATAAATAATAATAATATCATTATAAAAATGATAAAATATGTTTTAATGAAATGTTACTGGCTCTTATGTTGTTCCAGTTTACAACCAATCGTAATAGAGCAATATAGTATTGATATATCAATAGTTGTATACAATTATTTGATGTGGCTTATTGTAATGTTAAAAAACCTACGAGAACTGATATTTTATATCACTTTAATATTTCACCTAATAACAATAACTTTATGAACCATGTATTATCTTCAACTACGCTTTGATAGACGAAATTGAAACAAGATTTCTATTTAAGTTATCTAACGCAAATTACAACTTGGCCATTACAGAATGCCATTATCAGATCATGTTATTTATTAGGCGCTGATTACATTAAGGAATTCCTGAAGCATGCCAGGATTGAGCTTTGATCAATTAGACGGGTATTTCGGTTAAGATTCCTGACACCGCTTGCTCGGTAATATACAGCATGCTTGGAGGTTTAACTAATTATGGAGGCAAGATCAAGATCCTATAGTATTGAAAATCATTGACTTATAAGTTTAATAAAACTACATGAGGGAAGTATGTCCCCATGATTTTGAAAAAAATCTTATTGGCATGTAGTTATGTATTACAGAGCGTCACAGTTGGGATGTTGAGTTCAAAATATTAATTACTGGCATAACTGGTGAGACGCTTGCAATAGAGCGTGACATTGATCTTTTTACTGTAAAACCATCATCAATATTGAATATCTTGACACGAGAGCGAGGCGAACGGGGAAATTGGGAATAAAGAATCGTAGAACTGGCTAATCTTT
Source organism: Flexamia atlantica (assembly GCA_035578135.1). Lineage (NCBI taxonomy): Eukaryota > Metazoa > Arthropoda > Insecta > Hemiptera > Cicadellidae > Flexamia > Flexamia atlantica. Next base: position 24,254,942 of record JAQJVK010000008.1, read on the forward strand.
TTGGGGTTTGTCATAGCATATGCTCTGTTTGATCATAACATAATGTATGTATGCATAGCTAATGTAATGAATAAGACTAGTTTAAGTCTTTTCGATTAAAACTTTTTTGATGTGGGGTGTATTCTCTGGGTCAATATGTCTATTACCTCCAAAACCCACCACATAAGGGTGTTTTTTTTTAAACGCAACCCATTTTTAAGATTGAATAATGCACATATGAAATTGTAATAAGAATTGTTTTATTGCTCTTTACATTTTATACAACCTATTATTTAAGTTTTATCACATTTAAGTTACATTATGTGCTCAAATAGTCCGTCATTGGCATTTGTATAAAGTTATGCTCTCTCCATCAAATTCCCGAACATGTGTTGCAAGGTACCTCTTTGAATTTCTTGCATTAAATTTGTTATGTTTGTTTTGATGTGCTGAATATATCGTGAATTGTTTTCGTAGAATAATACTACTTAACATGTCTGTGGCAAATTTCATTCAGATCGGACCATTTTTACGCGAGTTATCGTGCTTAAAGACACACACATGAAAAACGCAACCCAAAACTTGATTTTATCGGTGAAGGATTATTTACCCCCAATATCCCTGATTTGACACCACTATATTTTTATTTTCTTTGGGGATACATACAAAGTAAGGTCTAAAAAAACAAGTCACAGCATATTCAGTACCCCAAAACAAACAAAACAAATGTAATGCAAAGAGGTAGCTAGCAACACGCGTTCGGGAATTTGATAGAGAGAGCATAACTTCATACAAATGCTACTGGCGGATTTTTTGAGCACATAAAGTGAACTAAATGTGATCAAAATAAAATAATAGAGTATATAAAATGTAAAGAACCATAAAACAATACTTATTTCATATTTATGTGAATTATTCAATCTTATAAATGGGTTGCGTTTAAAAAAAACACCCTGTATTATTTACCCGTGGGCATTATTGTGGGTGGGTGAGGCACTGGTTTAAGTTGTTTAAACCTAAATAAAACATGACTGGGTTCATGATGTAACGAAATTGTATTGATTAGCATCTGTAGTGAGAACAGGGTCGGTGTTGAGGTTCCTTGTACTTCAATGAGCAGATTGCGAAAACAAAGTTTGACATTGACTATAACAGCCAACATAATTCCTGAACTGTTATGATAAAATTACTTTGTTAGTAGTGGTATATAATATGTATTTTATATTTTTTTAGTGATCGGATCTTAAGTTGCCATGAGTCTTAAAGTACTACCTCCCTCCCAGATTATTTTGTTTATTAATAAAAGCAAAGCCTTAAAGCAGAATGATTTCGGTGTATCGAAACTTCACTCCTTTGTCCTCAAAATGAAATAGTTTTCAGAGTTTTAAGGTAACTTCTGTCTTTAAAAATATAAATTTGAAGGGATTTACAAAAAAATTGTGTAAACCAGAGAGTTTCCCATTTATATGTGGTATTTTTGAAATAATTTACTTTTTTCTATTGAAGCCTATATGTTTTTACAGACCGAATCGAAGTTTATCCTATCAAAGTTAATCCCACAAAGGAATTGTGCATGCAATTTATGAATAATATGGATAACGAATACCTATGACATGCAGAATTCACCATTACTATGTTCTAGCTATTTAGAGAAAGAGCGTGTGTTTCAAATTGAAACGATGAAGCATTTTGTAGAATTTAACAATAAGGTGATTGCAAATAATTGTAATGCAATCCGATACTGGGCCTACAAATTCTTTAACAAAAAGTAAATACGTTGTAGTAGTTACGCACAATAATACCAAAACTGTTATTAACATTTACCTGATCTACTGTGAATCTTAGTAACTCCTTGTCACGATTTATGGGAAGGAAATTATTTTCAATATTATCTCGGTTATTTTACCATTTTAGTGTGAAAAAAGGGATCAAGTACCTGTTCCTGTGAAAACAATGAAAATAATAATGAAAGGGATTTTTATTCAATAGGGTAGACTCATGGATGAGATAAACTTACTCTTGTAGAATGTATTAACTTTATTGTCTTAAAGTTGTCTATTACAATAAAAAATAGCATTGAACAACCTATGATTACATTGTATTACAAGAATTACGTAATTAATATTAATCAAGTAATGCACCAAATTATATATTAGCTCAAGAGGCCCCTTATCGCTTCAGTCACGTCAATCACTGTGGAATGTGACAGCAGACATTAGCATTAATATCTCAAGGAACAATATAGCACTTGGATTCTAACTATAAGGGGATAACATTTCTAAACAAAAAAACTCACCAACAGCAATATTGTACAGTATAACGTAACAGATATTATTATTTTATTACCTGCAAAATAAATAAGTATATTTAAGTTATATTTTTGAGTCGACTATCTGGAACCATATTATACTGTGCATCCCAAAAGTCCCGGACCGGCTTAATATCTTTTAAAGTAGGCCAGATATAAAAACAATATTTCGCATACCTTTTACTCCTAAAAAAAAAACTACTTTTTGATCCATGTGTCATTTCTGCCCCCGCGCCCAAAATTGGATATTGGGGGGGTAGCCCCAAAATTTTAAAGTAAACCCCCATCGTGCGACTGCTTATTTTAAAGGGCTTGTTAAAAGAAACACAATGACGTAAACCGGAGGTCGATATCATGCTCCAGTCCAAAATGGCGGTCATTCAAAAATTTAAAAATACCGTCCGTCAATTAAAATTGAGTATTTTCTGTGTTCGGCAATTCACATTTAAATCTAATAAGAATCACCAGAACACATTTTAACTACTTATAAGATACAAAAATAATAATATCTTGTTGTCATCATCAAGGTTCAACCCTCCAATATGGGTTTGGGGGGGGGGGTTGTGGTTTGTCCAACCAACTCCAATATCAACCCACATCATATGACCACTCATTTTAATTTGCTGAGTAAAGAATAAGCCAAAGCTTGTTTTAATGAAATTTCAAAAAAAAGTTACCTAATACTTAGACATTTTGTAGGGTTTCCCCACCCCCCAAAACCATTTTGGAGGGTTGAGCATTAATGATGACAAGAAATTATTATTTTTGTATCTTTTAAGTAGTTAAAATGTGTTCTGGTGATTCTTATTCGATTTAAATGTGAATTGCCAAACACAGAAAATACTCAATTCAGTAAAAAAGTTACTAATAAATATCCGCCTTCATGCGACCTTTGGCTCAGCGGCAAAGGTCGATACTTGCGGAGGGTCGTCTATGCGTTATCTTTTAGGAAAACCCCCATACATGAAGTACCAAATATTCGCCACAAAAATAACAATTTCTTTTTGAAATTTTATTAAAACAAGCTTTAGTTTAGTATTTTACTCATTCAGCATATTAAAACGAGTGGTCTTATGATGTGAGTTGATATTGGAGTTGGTTGGACAAACCCCCACCCCCCAAACCATTTAGGAGGGTTCAGCCTTGATGATGACAACAAGACATTATTATTTTTGTATCTTTTAAATAGTTAATTTGTGTTCTGATAGTTCTTATTCGATTTAAATGTGAATTGCTGAACACAGAAAATACTCAATTTTGATTAACGCATGGCATTTTTAAATATTTGAATGGCCATTATTTTGGACTTGAGCATGATATCGACCTCCGGTTTGCGGTATTGTGTTTCTTTTAACAAGCCCTTTTAAATAAGCAGTCGCACGATGGGGGTTTACATTTAAAATTTTGGGGCTACCCCCCAAAATCCAATTTTGGGGGCAAGGGTAGAAATGACACATACATCAAAAAGTAGTTTTTTTAGTACTAAAAGGTATGCAAAGTATTGTTTTGATATCTGGCTTACTTTAAAAGATATTGAACCGGTCCGGGACTTTTGGGACACGCAGTATGCGGCAAGTATGCAAAATAAATGATAACTTTGTGTCTTATTGTTTTAAAACAACTATCATCAAAAATACATTCCATTTAGTAAAAAGTTGTGAAATTGAGGAATCCGGTATTAAGGGTTTAACTGCGTATTTTTGGGGCTCAAGGTTTTGAGCAAGTAACATTTTAAGCCCTGTTAAATGCGGTAAAAATAGTTCGTTTTATTTTGAGAAGTATTGGAATATTTTAAAGCTGTTTGAAACATTTCCTCTTTTAACCTTGGTTTAAAACCAAATATGGAAAACGACACTATAAGTAAGGTACAATTGAACATACAAATTGGTATGGCTTAAAATATAAAATTATAAATATTTAAGGCGGCTAAAACGTGTGACATTAATGGTTGTAACAATAGTAGTCATAATACTGCTCTTCTTACGGAAGAGAAGGATAAGAATTAAAAACAATTCCCACATACTCAGGGCCATATACTCTCATTAGATAAAAGCATATGGCCCTGAATAATGTGTGACATGATATATATGTTTACGTGTTTTGTCTGCCATAGAGTTATTCAAGGATGTTGGTTTCATTATTTTACGGAGCTCTATTATTCAGTAACCAGCATATCAATAATTAACAACCTTAATTTTCCATTCCTTCACAGTACGCTTGGCTGTTGTGCAGTGTGTTGTGTTGGTATAGGACTTACAACGTATTTTTCATTATTGTATGTTGTGATCACTACTGGTGATTTCGGGTCTATCTGATATGTATAATGCGAAGCATGTGACCGAACTCTCTAAGTTCACCCATTCAAACTCACTAAACACAGAGACAAAAGATTTACTGGAAGGGATCAATGTCATATTGCAAGAAAAATTAGCTAAGTTTGAACTATCTAGTAAGACTCGCTTGGAAAATATTGAGAGGAGGAATAAAGATGTTTTTTCCACATTGTCAGAGACGGTCACTAATCTAAAAAATGATGTTGAAGAAAGTCAATTGAAATATACTGGTGAAAGTCGTACTGCTACGCACAATCCGATTATTAACAGACTTTTAAACACCAATGGTGCTGGTAGAAAAATGTTTAATGTCCATAGCTTGTTTTGGGTGATCATCCAAATTGTAGCATTACTCATCAGTGCTACATACATAATTGATCAATATTACAGCTGGCAAAACTCCCCGATCGTAAGTCCAACCTTATCAAAAGTCAAAGACATCCCCTTCCCAGCAATTACTGTATGTGAACCCCTCTCCTTGAAACAGCATTACAATCGTGTTGAAATTTTGAAAAAGTGCGTGTCTCGTAAAAGTTGGACTTTCCCCCTAACGTTGTTGGACGATAAAAATCACTCTCATGGAACTTGGCTTTGCAGTGAGGAGGAGTTGAACATGTTTATTATTTCAATGGATATTCGTCCTATTGAAGAGGATCTGGTAGCGGTTGGAAGCGATGATAAAGGGGAGTTACAAAGGTCGTTGCACCCTATTTTAAAGGGAGCCTGGAATCATACATTTACTGGAGTGGAGTATCTTAGATTTGTCAATAAGCTTACTAAGAAAAACGCAATGAGATTTGGAATTCGCCACAGACACCCCTTTAGTGACAAAACACTTCCTTACAATTTTATTCGAAGTCAATCAATATTATTGGCACGAGCGCATGAAACACTCAACATTTGTCACATATTTAACGGCATAAAGTCAAGACAACAAGGCAGAGCTATCCAAGACACCAGCAAATACTCAAACTTAAATAACTCAAACTTTACAGATTTAACAGTTTGCCATTTCAAAAATATTTTGGAGCACGATTGCAAATTTGAGCGATTATATACTGATGGATATGTGGAAATTGAGATTCTTGATACAACAGATGTCTACCCAACTCTGCCAGAATACCGAAACTATTCATCTGACGAAATACTCATCTTCCTTCACAATCAACTGGAGTATCCTTCTTTCATAAACACGCCCTATATATCTATTAATAAACATATGGAGAACTCGATTGACTTATATCCAAAGCTCGTTATCGCTAAAGAAGACCTCTCTGTCGTAGATATATCTAAACGTCAGTGTATATATTCCTTTGAGAAAAGACTGTCTCTATTGGGTACATATTCATACTCAAACTGTATATTGGAATGTCAAATAAACTGCGCATTATCAGTCTGTGGATGTGTTCCTTTTGGGATGGCAATTCTACCAAACAACTCTTATCAGATTTGCAGCCACAACAAATCAAAAAACTGTACCTTACAAAGTTTGTTTTTTATTTTTCACACATCGAAAGAAGACAGGTGTCCATGTGATTGCCCTGTAGAATGCGTGTCTCTTTCTTTTGGTAGAATCAAGAAATACTTTTATAAAGAATTTTACAATAACACTACACGTCGAATACGCTATAAAGAAACAACCTTTCTTGCAACAATCAGATACAGTGTGACCAGTCCAGCCGAGTTTATAGCCTACAGCTTGGGCATCCTGGGAGTGTTCAACGAGTTCAGTATGACAGTGGTGTGGAGGATCTTGTACTGGGTGACCTTTAGTCTATGGTCCAACGTCAAAAACATCCTGCGTGACTCTTCCTAGAGAGAGCTTAGAAAAGGAACTTAAGAATAACAGAACGGAGGATTCTTTTATCTTTAATGGTAAATTTAGCCCTAGGTTCTGTAGTGAAAAGTAAATAATAGAATTAATGAGCATAATAAAAATTAATGAAATTATCAGACGATTATATACCTTAAATATTTGTGATTATTGTAGGAATACCAATGTGACGTAAGCGGTGCCACCACAGACGTAATAGTTTACTGTTTAGTGTTTCACTTTCAAACCTTTTCACAACAATTCAATTTGATTATCTCATAACCTTATAGACCATAATACTACTAAAATTATCTGTCGATAATTCCATTTACTAACTTATAGCTCTGGACAGCCTTACTGGCGGGTGAGTGAGTGCGCTGTTGTCGTAATTAGTGTTTATTATCTGCAATGTTTTGGTAATAAATCACATGGTCATTTGTTTATGTAGAGGTACTTTGCACAAGAAAATATTTTGCTGCAACCGCAAGTGCAACTGTTAAATGCTTGCAAGCTTAATACAATTCATGAAGTACGACGACAAAAGTGTGGAAACACATTCTTAAATGCATACAAATCATTTTAAGATGAAAGGTTGCCAAACTGAAAGTCCAGCTGATGCATTGCGCAAATGTTTGCCAGAAATTTTAATTGCGTAAGAAATCTCTCGGTGAAATATTGCAGGACATTCTTTTGTAGTGTAAATGAGGTGAAACGTAAACAAAGTTTTGACAGTTCAAACAAAACATGTGTTTATTTAGCAGTCATTTTGGGAGATTACAATTTTCGCCACCCACCAGGAAGGCTGTCCAGAGCTATAATTGCTGATTCAAAGTAGACAAAATGTCTATTACAATATAAATGTTAATACGCTGTGAAGTACATATAGGAACTTCATATTGGAAAGACAATGTAATCTGTAAGACATATTAAACTTAACATAATAAGTTGATGGTTTATTAAATTTGAATCATACATGGATGCAAGTGAATATAATTTAAATTAAGTTACAAAACTATGTAGATAAAACAACTACCCACTAATTAGTTTAATTTCTTCATGTTCCTTGTATATATTGCCTCGTTTTCCTTCGCTCCTCAAACATATTTATAATAATCATTTCATAATAATGAATGACTTTATTTCCTACAAATTTCTTTTGTTGTAGTTTATTCATTATTAATTTATATATATTATATATGCATATATATATATATATATATACATATATATATAATTATTTATTATTTATATTGTTTAACAATCGTTTAGTTCCTCAACTAACTGTCACAGTTTATTTTAACTGAGTCATGAAAGAAAGATGAAGCACTGATGTGGCCGCTAAACCTTAACTTTTTCGTGGTTGGTAAGATTACCGGTGTAAGTAAACTAAAGCTTGAAGGGTACTGCTGTAGATACACCGGTATGTTGTTTCCGAGTTAATATATTAAAGAATTTTCGCAGCATGTCTATTTTAAAACACTAATATAAGTTATGTATTCATATCACTTTAAAATTTTCAGTAAATAATCAAAATTATTTGTTTGGAATTCATTGTTGGTGATAGTGATTTCTGTGCTATTTTGTGTTCTTGTTTTTCTTTTCAGCGTAGTGTTTTCGTGACTGCTTTTACAGTTCTCTGAATTAGCTGTGTTGTTTGTCCAGGTTATCCTGGCTATGTGTACTAATCTTGTCATGATCTAGGTTTTCTTCCACCTGAAGACGGGAATGCCTCTCTGCGGGAGGGAGTGTTTCCTGATAGTGGAAAATTAGCCTGGGTAAAACCATTGTATAAAAAGGACAGTAGACTTCTCCCCCAGAACTATCGGCCAGTCTCACTCCTACCCACAGTATCTAAAATACTTGAAAAAGCAGTTTGTCTAAAATTAGTTCAGTTTTTGCATGATCATAGTTTACTTTTTTCACAACAATTCGGATATCAGAAAAATAAATCATCTAAGTCAGCTCTCATAGATTTTGTAAGTAAGTGCATCGACGCCTTGGAGGGTGGTGGGGTGGCGGTTGGCTGCTTCATTGACCTCTCTAAGGCGTTTGATTGCGTGGATCATAGCATTTTGATGCAGAAACTTAGTAATTTGGGAGTGAGGGGGGCGGCCGGCGTTGGGTTGGCTGGAGTCTTATCTCAGCAATAGAAGGCAACAAACGACTATTAACTTCACTTCTCAGTCTGGAAATAAAGAACGTTATTTTTCCGAAGTAGCACAAAACACACTAGGTGTTCCGCAAGGGTCGATTTTAGGCCCGATCCTTTTCTTAGTATACATTAACGACATTTCAACAGCAATATCAGCACCAGAAAAATCTTTGACAATTTTTGCAGATGACACTTCTCTTTTCACTTGTAATTCCAGTATCCCAGAACTTGAAAGAGAGACTTTCGGCAGGCTCAACGCTGTCTCCCAATATTTCTCCGACATCAATCTGAATTTAAATTCCAAGAAAACAAATTGGATGTTCATTTCAACAGATCAGAAAAGAAAATGTCTAGAGCGAGCTGGCTTATCACTTCCGTCTGTTATTTTAGACGAGGAGATTTTGGAAGAGTCACATTGTGTGGATTATTTAGGAGTGAGGCTGGACGATGGTCTGGGGTGGTCACAACGTGTTGACAAACTTGCAGCAATATTGAATTCAAATATTTTTATTCTCAGGAATCTTGTTGCTCTTAATAACTTAGCTCTTTGTAAATTAGTTTACTTTAGTTTAATTGAAAGCTACTTACGATATTCAATAGTGCTTTGGGGTCTTTCCAGTAAAAAGAATTTAAATAGAATATTTGTTATCCAGAAAAAGGCCATTAGATGTATCTCTAGGCTTAGGCCTAGGGATTCTTGCAAAGATAAATTCAAAGAATTACAAATTTTGACAGTTCCGTCCCTTTTTGTATATGAAGCAGTTATTTATGTTAAGGAAAATAATCTAATACAGGCTCATCAACATCCATATCTCACAAGAAATAGAAATTTAAATCCATCAATTCAACACAGTCTGAGACTTTTTGAAACAAAGCCCAGTTACATAGGCACCAAATATTTTTCATTATTACCTTTAGAATTAAGACAAGTAGACAACATAAAGAAATTTAAGAAGGCCCTAATGTCACATTTGATTGAACAATGTTATTATGACCTGCCTAATTTTTCCTAAAATTCCATCCACCACACTGCCATTTTCCAACCCAAACCTGATTGACAAAGTCGAATGACTGCTGGTAGAAAATAAGAAAATTGAAGAGAAATATTGTAGAAGTAAGAAGAATGACGGGTCTCATGCCAGTATGGTCTGCGGGACGTACTTCGGAGGTAACAGGTAACAGGTAACAGGATCAGATTCAAGATCCCAAAACATCGTGAAACTTGTTTTTTTACTAATCAGTAATGGCAAATGTCCGCAAAAATCCAAATCAAAATATTATTTATTTTACCCCATTTTAAACATACATTGCTTCTCAATTGCAATAGAATGACTAGTTTTACTGCCGAGCAAGATTTGTAAAATTAGAACGTTAAGTATAATGCAAATCCGAAAAGAAGAAATAGAGTTTGAAACCGTAAATGATGGTAATGTCATTATTTTTAAAATCAGCTATCGAAGCCGCTTTGATGTTATATATACATTGCTCCTAAATTAGGGTCCAAATCATCTTTTCGTTGGTTGATTTAGATTCATAATTATCGCCAGAATTTAAACAAGGGATTTTCAAAACTCTTTTAAATCCGATGTGAACTAAAGGTATTCAAAAATTTGTTTGAACCGTGACCAGCGCAAGTACAAAGATTAGATATAGAACCTTACACCATAACTGGGGAGCGGGCTGGTGTAGTAGAAAAATATAATTTCAAATAGAACGCTGGACTTCGGTTTCCAGGGCCCCGGGTTCGAATCCCGCCAATCACCAATGGCGTTTTGCTGTGTGATAATGCCGCAACCTTGAGGGTCCACAATAAGTTAAATAAGCTGCAGTGCATGTCCATGGAAACTTCTAAGCCTGGCCCTCGTCTAGATAAATAAATAAAAATACTTCATGGCTAAATTGAAACTGCTTAGAAGTGTAGGTATCTAAAGAACCTACTTCTACGGTGTATCGGGTAACGGCAAATAAAACAAGTACTGAAGCACGTGGGATGCGTAAAGGGGTCATCTACATGTTACATTCCACAAAAGGTAATGAAATAAATATGTCTATTTTCACCAGCTTATTAATTATTATAAATATTAGATTACTAGTGAAGCATCATTTGCAATAACAATTCCAGTACTAAAACACGTATTTATTAGAAAAACTGTGTTTACTACAATTAACTGTTCGTTGGAAATTTATATTCCAATGTTTGATATTTTGGAAGAATACAAAATTTTAAGGATGTCTATGGCCCTTCCGTTAAGTCTGTCCCTCATTAATTTTGCTTCTGGAAATCTTGACGCCGAACTATTTCCAATGGGATCCAAATAACTAAAATTATTTTTAAGTAAGTAGATATCGAGTACATCTCAATACATTATCTTATTCTTTAAATTGTCATGGTTTTTATATGTCTCATTAGTAAGCATAATATTCGCTGGTAATATTGCTCATAATGTTAAGTGTGACACCGCTATGTCTTAATGAAGGACTAAAAGATCTATTCTCCAGAATGCACGCAGTATTCTTTTGTTGGGCAAAGAATTAGGAAATACATCCCTTTAAAAAGCAAGGAATGTTTATTCAAGCTAATGAGAAAGACCGTTTTAACTTGAACTTATTTTAAAAGTAAATAATTAACTTTTGGTTTAAGGCCTTACACACTTTGAAATTCATTGTATCATTGTGTTCTAAAATAAGGCATTTTTGCGTGAACATTTTAGAAATTTGATTTACTACGATTGACGGAGGAAACTAATTCTACTTATTATGTGACCACATTACTGATGACCTTTCAGCTGCCTAATTTACCATCAATTAATGGTTTTTTTATTAAATATGTATTTTTTAATTTTACACCGATTTTATATTGCAGACAATGAATATTATATACTAATGAATATTAACGTCAAATAGGATGAAAATCAATCATGTCCACTCTGTCCCTAATCGACTGAGCTACTGTAAAGGAAAAAATTCCGAAAGCCGGCAATCGAGTTTCCACTTCCACTTGAATAATAAAAAAATCCCCTTGCAAGTGAGACATGTGCGAAAAAACTGTCAAAAGAATTGACACGTACTTTTTACTTAATTACCCCAGGAAAAGTTCTCTTCAAGTTTCAAAAGCCGCCCTATTCCCTCATTACTGTTTGAGGCAGCATTGTGGTGGGTAAGAGGCAGGTAGAGAGATGCGGGCAACACTCTCCGGCTTAACAACACCACCTGTGTAGGAACTGTCAAGTGGGGGTGGAAAGCAGGGAGATTTGAGGGACCCCAGATACTTGGGGTTAATTCCTTCCACACCCCTCCGTCTTACACTTGCTAAATTACTATGGCATGTTTTAAAAGTAAGAACAAAGGCAGCAAACATGTTTCTAATTGGAACCAGTTTGTTAGGTTCCGCCCGCTTGCAACTGTAACGAGGAAACTTTGAATGACAATAGAAAAGGACGAAATCAAACTTAAGAAGAAACTGACATTGTTTAACATACTACAAGTATCGACCCGCTATTAAAAAGACCTATTCGTTTTCGGTAGCGGACACTTGCATAATTGTTTATTGATATCAGCTGTTATTTATTTCTTCTCCGGTTTTGAATCTTATGCATAAACGTGGAACTTTAAGGACATTTATTTAGAGTTCTTCCCTTCCGTTTATCATTCTTAAATTTTGTTCTTATAAAATGTAACGCCAAGCTTTTTCCGACGACACGTAAAGTTCGGTCCAGAACTTTAGGAGGAGTCTTGATCACAATTAAACCCGAGCGTATTGAATGAGTATAGATTTTAATTCAGATTTATAAAAATGTCATAAAACTGTTTTCAGACCTTTCCACAAAAAAAAAAACAGTGGTAGTTAAGTATGAATAAATTCCCGCAGTGTACTACCTCTATGGTCACGTTCCCCCCATCACTCTGTGGCTGAGATAACAGAGGAGGGTCATGTAATCAGCCCCGGGCTAGGACGCCTCGTGCGTATCAGCAGCCGCCACTGATAGGGGGCTGATAGAGGATGACTGATAGAGACACGCGACTGATAAACGCTGATCCCTCCCCAGGGTCTACTTGTGGCTAATAGCCCGCCGCAGTCAGGGGGTGTAATGCCCTCATGGCGTGATTTGCGTGCCAAACCAATCAAACTTCACTTCTGGAAAAATTATAATTTTTACGAAGGTACATCCCTGTTGTAGTATAATGTAAATTAAGTTAAAGTAGATTTTTGAAAATCTGTTTCAAATTAACAATACAAACATGATCCATATCAGCCAATTTAGTTGCACCATTGTTAATAAAATTGAAAGAGCACTTTTTTGAGATAGTGAAACTAAGACTGCAACTAAAAACTGTACTATGGAACATTAAATTTAACAGCTAATTTAAACCGAAATTTTAAATGATATGTTGTAAGGGGCTTAGGCCAATAACATTTGGCTTTTATATATAAGTACGACTATTTGATTTAAAAGCTTAAGACCTGTTCGTCACCTATACTCATTTACATGCTTCTTTTCACTATGTAAATTCAAATTCAGCAAAGATTTAGAAAACCAAATATATATGAGTCTATGAACAAAATGTGATAGGTTTTAGCTTTAGCACAGTTTTTGGCTTCATTAGAGCGTTGATTCTTCTATAGTAATTTTCCTTGAACGTAATTTAGCTGCCTCTATATTTATCATTATTACGTGACATTAAGTCAAATACATCTAGTAATAATGTACAAATCACCTAAACAGGTGATTTTTATTTCTCTTGAATCCAGGTTTTAAATTAATATTTTATATTTCTTAATCAAGTGTAACAAATTCCAGATGATTTCGTAGAGAAATTAAACTGTTAAACAATTTTGCAAAATCAAGGACGACAATAACCTATGTTGTATAATTTAAAACGAGTTAAGGGCAAATGTGTGCTGGAAATGTAACAAGTGTAGGTTATTGATCTGAGGTCCCCCTTTCGGCATTGGGCCAACTGTGGGGTCAGCCCAGTAAATGGGACAGAATGCTGCAACATGCGTTTGGATATGAATGCGGATGTTTTTGTGTAACATTTTAGTTTATTTTTCGTATTGAACTATTTTTTTACTTTTGAACCAACGATTTCAACTATAATATAATTAATATTTAATGTAAATAATAATGATAATAATATATTTTTCCAAAAAAAGTGGAAACTTTACCGGGCCGTTAAGTAGGTAAAACAAAGATTGATAATGAATGAATTGTCCTTTTTTGCTCAGGATTCTGTGTATTCGTCAATAAAATGTGTACCCAAACAATATTCACATAAATAGAGTTTTTATACACTGGAGAAACTTCAAGTTAGGTACGACTGTGTGTACGTAAAAAAGGAGAGCAATCATAGGGGGTCATTTTGGGGGCCGAGGTAGAGTTTTTTGCGACAAAAAAGTACAGTTTTATGTCGCATAAAGTTGAGCTGAGTTTAGTTTACTTAATGTAACCCGTTTAATAGTTAAGGTGGGGTATCCACACTTAGCTTGTTACACATCTCAAATTTTGAAATGGCCGCCATTTTAGTTAGGGGGGTGATATCGATCTCCGGTTTGCGCCATTGTATTTCTTTTGAAAACTCCTTTAAAATGTTATTAACTCGATAGGGGTCTACATTTAAAAATTTGGGGCTGCCCCAAAAGTGCGCCATTTTGGGGGTGGGGACGAAAATGAGACTCTCGTTAAAAAGTGCAGTTTTTAATTCTGTGAAGGCATGCTGAGTTTGGTTTTCCTACTATGAGGCATGAAAAAGTTAGTTGGGGGTATCCACACTTTTGCCTAACCCTGTATAAAGGATAATGGGTTTTCTAACGGACAGAAAATCTTCAAAACTATAAAGACCCACAGAGCTGAACGTTGGTATTTTTACTCTCCTTGGGCCATAGATATGTACTAAGGAACAGTCTTACGAAATTCCCTTAGGGTTATGAACTACTGTACTCCTTGAGTAGGTCATCCTAAAAAGACGTATACATATATTTCTGACATGTATCTAGCACCAGTGTGTTTAACTCCTCTACGGTGAAATGGGTTTCTTACCTGGCTGATGAATAGGTTTTGAAATTACAATCCCAAATAAACTGTGGAGGTAAAAACAACTTTTAATTTGCTGATTTAACGCGGGACGTGGATAATCTGACAGTAATAAACGCTCTTTACTTTCTCCCCCTCAAATAAATTGCAGGGTGTGCCTTAATCCTGCAAAGCTCCTGCAGAGGGCGATTCGGGTTGTTCCTATATTTTCTGAAAGTGACGATTTGACGAATCGTCAAATTTATTTATCGTCAAATTTATTTTCTATTTTTCTAATATTATACATACAAGCCAAAGAGGAAATAACATGATCTATTCTATTTTTTAACGCTTATAGCTTGGAGTGAATACTAATTACTTCGAAATATAGTGTAATAGACTTTTGAATTTTGAATTAGTACCTGGTGGACCGACCCTTGTTCGGTATTATTGTTTGCTCGGTTTACCAGTTCATCAGATTATTATCAAACAATTCGGTGTCAAAATGTTTGTAAAAATACATTTTTTAACAAAAAATACACTTATGAGATCTTAATTCCACACGCTACGCTCTTCCTAGGTGGCTGCAGTTTGTAAACAACCGTTATACTTACCTTATTTGGTTACATTTTGTCGTTTATATCGTTGCTAACATGGGAACTCCTAAGGCCCGATGTTAAATTTTACGCCATTAAAATTCATTTTATTACGTTATTAGATTTTTTCTGGCCAAGTAAACTACGGCCAGGTGAAACTCGTTTTTGATATAGAAATTAGTCATTTCCATACTTCAAAGGAAATCCTTGAGGCTGTTTTTGAGATAATTTTGCATGCAACCAAACAACCTAGCAAGTAATCAATCAAACAAACATTGCTCATTTAAGAGTTTGGATTACATTTACAAATACATGACTTTTGTCGGTTGACATTTTTTTCTATTACGATGGGTCAAATTACCTTTCTTTGGCTTTCAAAATTATTTGACGACTACGTCCCATCGGCCATTATGTGACCATCACCACATACAAACCGAATCACTGAGAGTGTTTTTATTTTTGAAGAACTAACTGTGTTAAATGAGAAGTGAAGCTGCGGGTAACTATACTAATCAAAAAACTTGTAACAATATAGATCATATTTTAAACTCGCAAAAATCGCAGAGCTTTTATAATGTATTTAATGTACATTAATACAACATTGTCTTACAGTTAGTTACGGAGATAAATAAAGAAATGCTCTGTTGAAGGAAAGAAAGACATTTTGAACACTGAAATAAGGGAGAATAAAATGAAACTGCGGTATTCATCAATGCCCTACGACCACCCCCTAACCCTTAAATCGTCAGCAACAGGGTCTGGCACTTTCTACCCCATTACATTTAAATGTTAAAACAATTTTATGTCGTTTAAGTATTCACAAACATTAGGCAGATCAGCACTATTACTTGCAAACAACAGTTATTGATAAAAAACACACAACGAAGAAGTAATTATGCGTAGGTAGTGTTACAATCCAACAGAGTTATATAATTTGTATAAGTATACCACTTTTTACTTAGTTACTTTCAATTATATGATTGGTTCACAGCTCCAGGAGCCATTTTAAAATGTAGGGGTAGCAAAAATGGTGCTTTTTCGATTAAAATCTTTATAGAACCTGCATCTGAAATATTTTACATACTCCATCCATTTTTTATTTAACTCTTTTCTCAGTAATCCCGTTATTTTCACTACATAAACCTAGTCTAAATACATGGCTTAAGTAAGTTGAGTCTATCATCTAATTAAGTACTAGGCAGGTTTGGTGTCTATTCTTGACTAAGGGACAAAAAATCATATAGATTTTGACAAACTTTGGGCTTTTGGTCTATCGGTATGGTCACATTTTTAGAATTTGAAGGAATCAAAGCCTCAACATAACTTGCCAGACTTTATATTCCTTTGGGTTTACAGCTCAACAGAAGGAAGAGATTTGGAATGATGGAAAAGGTAGCAGGGCTCGATCTGACTAGTTATCTAAATACAATTACAAATTACATTTACTGTTCTCATTGTTACCCTATGCACTAGTATAAATCAGTAAGATATCCACCTAGAGCCAACTGCATGGTTCAAGCGGAATATTTTAGGTACAAATTTATATTGTTTACGAAATGAAATAAAATATCAATAGGATCTTAAGCAAATTTGAAAATAATGAATAAATACTAAGTAAGATGTCATAGAAAATGCGTATAATGTCTCATCTTCTCTACGATTTAATATTCGAAATTTTATTTTTAAGATATTTTAATAAGCCCCTAATTTTAATTACTTTACCTGGATAGTAGAGTTCATATGGAATAGAAAAATCCCCTTTGTTTAACTAGCGATGGATAGTAAATTTCCCTCAACGATCGTTTAGTTTGGCCACTATCAAATGCTTTTAATGAAAGGTTTAAAAAATTAGTTTAATTTTACTTAATAAAAAAACAAGGTGAGAGGACACCTTCCTGTTTCCATCCAAATAATTAAAAATTATCGAAATAATATTTTTCATCAAAAGAATTATTGCAAATAAAGCCCAATTAGTTTTGTCCGTTAAAGAATTTATGAGATCGAAATGGCTTTCCTGAAGAAAAAGGAAAGGAAATTATCAAATTAGGTTTTAAGATTCTAGGCATACTATATGTGTACAATAAATTATGTCCTTCAAGCTATAAATCCAACTGGTAACAATTTCTTCCTTAGAGGGAGTTTCGCCTTTAAGCGTAATAGTCTTCAGTTTAGATTAAGATTTCCTTTATGTTTTACTCATGAACTTGTCATAGTAATTATTTTTCAGGGTAAAAATTAAATGAGTGTTGAAATTAGGGGTGTGCGAGTACTCGAGAATCGAGCTTTTTTCGAGCCGAGTATATACTTCTCGGCTCGACTCGACTTATTGCAAATTACTCGAAAGTTCGAGTCGAGTAGTTACTCCCACCGTTTACCCGAAATCGGCACGCGCGAAAGAATATTAAGGCCATTTTTCACAATGTCAATCCATCTTTAACGAATATAACTGAAACCTCGTTTGCTATAAACTTGAAGTAAAAAATTCTTTTTAGTTATTAAAGACACATAAATTTTGATATCACTCTATCTTTTCTAGTTTGAGGTTAGTTATTATTACATCTTGTAAAAAAATTATTTTTGTTATATTTTAGAACCATTCCAAATAAATAAAAACTTAGTTTTTTTGTTGACAGTTACATCAATAAAAATGTACCTGTGTGAATAACTAAAAGGAAATATTTCAATCATGAATTGAGTCATTTAATTGGTCACGGCATAATTAGTGTTTTCATTTCATTTCAAACCCCAGGTAAGCATTAAACACAAGTTAGGCTTGAAAAATATATCAAATCAAGAATTATTTTAAGTTTAAGTAAAAGGTTTTCTTTCTTTTGATTTGGTATCATTTATTTGCATATCTGCTCTTAGTTCAATAACTCTTTTGAGTTTAATTACCTCAAAATTGTAATTTGTATTTGAGTAATGATAATAATTTTTTACCATTATGTAGAAACATGATGACTATTATATTATAAACTTAAAAAAAACTCGACTCGAAAAAAGCTCGAAACTCGCGGGTATTTTTCAGAGCTCGGCTCGGCTCGACTCGACTTCAAAAAACACTACTCGCACACCCCTAGTTGAAATGTATTTAAATTTTACTGTTATCTATGTTCACAATTCAAGAGCCAATTCGATAGTCTTTTAACTTAACCACTATAGAGATCTCTTGTCTCCCCCCCCCCCCCCCCCCAACACGCACGGTTCCTGCACAGGTGGTGTACCACTGAGCACGTGAGCGTGAGTGCTGTACCCGCATATCCTTTTTCCTTTCTGTTCTCCCCTCGATCGACAACTCGAGTCCACACTCAATCTTAACGAAAGGGTGTCCTCAGCCCTTGGTATAATTTCAAAAATCACCGTGAATGTTCAGGAATATTTATCGTGGTAAAGATAAAATGTTTAGAATTTAGTTACAGTTTATAAGTATTTTTTAAGTCTTTAGTAAATCATTTAAGGAGAGTTGGAGCTGTACAACTTAAACGTATAATTCACACTCAAGATACATTTGAGAAAAAGGTTATGATACATAATTTTCATTTGATATATTGATGTATGTTGACGTAAGTTGAATGTAACATACGTTGATTTTTTTCAAACATGCTCATTTTTTATGCTTGACTAGGAACTAATTAACTTGAAGTTTACTTTTGCACGAAATAGTTTAAGGTTACTGTTTTAGAATTTGAATTTTTACGTATTATAATATTGTATATGTTTACGACCATACGTTTTCATTATCGTAGTGCGGAATGACTCTAAATAAGCTATTGCTAATGACTAATGAGTAATGATTGCATGGCCTTAAGACTTAATAATGACGCATTTCTCTGTTTGATGACTGCTATAACTAAAGGCTCATCTGAATTTATGACGAGGTTCTTAATTTAACCCCTTCCATCATTATATAAATAATAATGTGACATAATAATAATAAAATACAATGAACCCCTTTGTACACCTTGTGGTCATGATTAATTTCAAACCGACTTGTTTTGGTATCTTAGGTTGATTTCAAGGTGCTTTGATCGTTACATGGTTTTAACTTTTAAATAAGGAACTAAGCAAAAAACAAAAACGTTAAGACTAAAAAATAAAGTCAAAATTTATAACTTTAAATTATAATCATATGGTGCAGTTGGAAAGTAATCGTATTACCCCATTTACTTTGGTCAGTTTTTTTCAAAAATTGTATTTTTTTATCAAATAAATTATGTGTATGGTTTTTTTAAAAGCTTTTTTCTTTTATATCAAATTTATGATGTGTCTTCTTTTTCATTGTTATTGTGGGCTGTATTTTTGTAATATTTTTATCCATATTTTGGTAGCTGCGATAAATGCCCTAGATGGCGAAACGGTAGATATTATGCAAATGATAAATAATATAATTAGATTTAAAGATTCAAAAATAAATTATACCTATCAGATTTTGATTGGTAATTACAGTAATTTTGTTGGTACGGCAAGAAACTTGATAGGAAATATATACAAAAATATATACGTTGGCATTGGGAAATGTACGTGTGATTCTATAGAATACAAACACAAACGTTTTTAGGAAAGTCATAGGAACTTATGGTTCAGAAGATTTTTTCTGTTGCAATAACCTTAAGTGAGGTAAAATAAAATGGGATTGTATTTGGGTTATAATCGGGGTATTTATGGTAAGTGGTAGGCTCACCACAGCAAAAAAATAAGGAATTTTCATTTGTAGTTTCTTAACAAATGTGTTATGAATATTTCTTATTTATAAACTTTCGATTATAAGCCATATCATGTAATAATATCAACACTAACTAACATTGTGATTAATCATGGTACATTAAATTAGCATAGATAATAAACTATGAGTTTTTATGTTGAATTGTAACAATCTGCTATTGTAGATGTGTTTGCAGTTGACAAGGCCACAAAGCTCTGTCAGCTGATATTGATTATAATAGTAATCAGGGATTGCGTCTCACCTGTAACACAGCATAGTTTAAAATATATAATGTCAAATACAATATAGTGAAATCCAAAACATCGAAGGGTTACAAAAATTAGCTATAATTATTTACAGTAAACAGATTCGTGAAGCACATTTCCAGTTGAAAGAACTTAGGTAGATAAAAATGAATAAGATGCAAACACCACTGCCGTTTGAGCGTGTTATTTACTGGATAAATAAGAAATGTTCCTTTTCAAAATGTTATTTGCAACAAAGTTGGCAAATAAGAGTGTTTTGATCGTGAAGTAAGTAGGAAAATCTGCCTATATTTAGGGAATTCAAGTGATTTATAACCGTTATTTGATAATTACAACTCATTTTTCAAACATATTCTCTGTGGCGTTATTCTAAAAAAATTTTCATCTACATAGAATTTTATATATTCTATTTAACACTTCTTTTCCATTAAAAGGAGACTAGGCAACTCGAATTACACATTAATGTTCCTGCAACATCCCTTAGTTAAATGCCTTAATAGAAAATTAACTTTTTTCCTAAAAATAATAATAATCAATACCATATTACTTGAGCTTTTTGTAATGTAATTCTCTCTTTCTCAAGGGTGGGATCTCAAAGAGATTTCAAGTAATAAAACATTCCGGGTAAGTAACTTCTTATATAGGTAATAAGGGCAAAGCCATGCTTATTTGCGTACGGTAATAATTAAGTCAGGGCGTGTGGACAAAATGAATAACTAACTGAAAAAACGCATCAGGCTAACGATGTATATTCCTTTACACCGTTAATAATTAATTATATTCATATATTAAGAAAATATCCTAATAATTTTTTTTTAAATATATTCACACAACTAAAGTATAACATTATACGCTATATCACGTCAGATTAGAGCTAGCTTATTTTGCAATGTGCAATAAACCTAATTAAACAATCTAATAGTGCGACGGTTATCAAGTGGGCTTGTGATCTCGATTTCTACACAACGCGTAATTAGAGACCAGGAAACAATTGCCTTTCTCCCCTTTGATCAATTAACGCCAAAGGATTAATCCAGCATTATAACACGCACATCGACTGGTGATACTGTACTCAATGACGAGGTGATACTACTGTACTCTATCTACTATTACTACTGACATCATTTTAAAAACTTCTTAATTAATTAAAGAGATTGAATAATAAATTTAAATAAGTGACCTATTCTTGGAATTGCGTGTTCCTAAACATAAAAAGTAACTTAAACAAGACGTAAAAAGGCTTACGAAGAGCTTCTCGCTGAATATTGTGATCTCGACTTTTACTCGCTGTTTCTTTAAGTCTAGTTTTGGAGATAGTTCATGAGAACCTCACATTACCGGCTGTTTAAAAAAGTCCTTTATAACGTTTAAAGAATTTACGTATTGACACAGATGACTTAAATCCTCGGTTAAGGTGTCATTTTGTAGTGAAATACTTGGGGATTTCTATCTGATACCGTCGTAGGCTTTATGTGACTTCTGTTAGTAATCAAACGAAAATTCCCTTTAAAATTTATTTTCCAACATCAAACCACTCAGCTGCATCACTTTATGACTCCGTATCCTCAGAGTTAAGGATGACAGTATGGAAGGAAACATACAGTGAATCAATCATGATGAATTCCTAGGAAAAATCAAAGCCTGGGGAATCAGATCATATTGTCTTCCTATTCATGAGTTCCTTCATCATTTAACGGTTAGATGCTGAATGCGAGCATCACGGAAAATCAATTGTTTTAATGTGCATTTGATTACAAAAGGGACTTACAAAGATCCTATTCTATTCAAAATATTTTATTCTCAACATAATAAATTACATCGAAATACATTAAATATAAATGAGAATGATCTCCGCATGAGTTCAGGGTGTTTTTTTACGTAACCCATTTTTAAGATTAATGCAAATATAAATATAAAACAAGTATTGTTTTGTAAATCATTACATTTTACACAAGCTATTATTCAAGTTTGATCACATTTAGCTTACGTTATGTGTTCAAACAATCCGCCATTGACATTTAAACAAAGTTGTGCTCTCTCCATCGAATTCCTGAACACGTTCTGCAAAATACTTCTTTGAAGTCATTGTTTTAAATTTATTATGTTTGTTTTGAGGTGCTGAATATCCTGTGAATTGTTTTCGTAGGGCTTACTTTAATGTAACTCCAAAGAAAACAATATAGTGGGGTCAAATCTTGGGGGGAGGGGGGGTGATATTCCTTCACTGATAAAATAAAGTTTTTGGGTTGCGTTAAAAAACACTCTGTATAACCTAGTAAGGTATTGGGTAAAAACGTTAAGTAATTTTCTACAAAATAACTTAAAATGCAGCTTCAAAGTCGTTTGTGGGAAAGTCGGCTGGTATCGGACAGCGGCCGGTATAGGACAAAACCAGATCCACGAAAATTCCGCTAGGGGCAGCAGCTGTCAAGCCGTCAGTACAACCACCTAAATGAGCAAGTCGGGCAATCGCCATATTGGACAATTGTTGTACACGGTCTTTGCTGTGATTAGAGTTTTTTGTTTTATTGTGTTGAGACACGTGTGCGGATATAGATTTCCCAAGCTGCTGCATTGATTGTAAATCATGCTGCATTGAAAGTAAATGGTATTGGTCTTAGTTAAGTTTAAAATTCTTAGAACACTGTATACTTAGTTAATACGACGTTCAGGTCCAGTCGCATTGTAGATTGCGGCTTGACAGCCATTATAACCTGTGTTGTCTGGCTTCTGCAATCGTGTAGTATCGGAAAATATAATGACCGCTTAAATTCATAGATTTTTTTAGGTTCTTTGGTGTTTTCAGGAAAATGGGGAAAATAAGAGGAAAATTTTGATGGAGCGTCCATTAAACTAGTAATAGACCAGGTTTTGTCTAAGCAAATGACAATACGGACTGCAAGTGAGAGGTTTGCTGTGCCGAGGAGCAATCATTTAGGAAAAAATACATAAGAGAAAAATAATTTAGGAAAGTATAGCTTAATGTTTTCAATTTTATGATTTAATATCAACCAAATATAACTTTAGTACTATTTTTAGGTCTGTCCGATACCACCCTCCACAAATTGAAAAACTCATTTCGTAAACAAGCAAACTTTAAAAAATAGTATATTGCTGTTGTCGTTATTATAAATAATGTAAACCAATTGCCCATAATACATTGTAGTATTATTTTACGCATAAGGTGGTTACTTATCGTAATCCTTAAACTGAGGAGTAAAAAAAAGCTAAAGTGTCCAATACATACCCACTCCTATGCGATGTTAGTGTGCGCAATATTTTAAAGTTCTTAAACTATTTTTGCAATGCTCAGTATCTAACCTTCTATCTAAAAAATATAAAAAAAATTTAATTGATTGAGAAAAAAACATATTTGTATTCGCATATTGACCATTACAAAGTGTAATAAGCAAAGGGCAAAAACAACCTGGCTATAATTAATAGTAAATAAGTTTGTGTTTAATATCTCTTGTTATTTTTATACTTGAAAGTGATTACAAAGAGGAATTAATTTTACACGTCATGAAGGTATGATTTTTGAAAATTTTAGCATAAATTATTTTATAGTTGAACGTAGGAATTTATAAAAAAAGAACGAATTAATGTAAAATTATTTCAGTTTATTCGATAAATAAAGAGTGCGTTAAAAATATTGTTTTCACTGATAATACCCAATATAAAATGTTTTCTCATAAATTTTCTGAAATTACCTCTTGTGGTTAGTTCTCGTATTACCCAGCCTTAAAATTTTGTAGCATATAGTTATGTGTCAAATACGAGTATATGATAATCATGTTAGGCCTTATCAAGGAATAACGTAATGAAGACGATGATGTTAACTCATTGTTTAGCGCTGTCACGGCTCACGCTGAGGTGGATTAACCTGCGGATGATAATAAATATTAATTAGCTACAGGGGTCTTGCCTCCCCGGGGAGAACACTGATTTTTTTGTTTTGGCTTAATTGATGTTAAAAATTCGAAAACCTTATCTTCTGCATGCGACGATTAAAGAAAATAACTTGTTTAAAGTTGGAATGCATGTATAAACTCAGAAAGAAGGAAGGAATTTCATATGAACATTTTTATGAATTGATAGTAAAATTCCACAAGGAGGCAAAGAAAATGTACAATAGCTTAATATTAGTTTAGGCACTTGTTAACTACGTAGTAATAGAAACCTTCATCACTGCAGATTTTTTATCTTTAGAAACAGATTTATTGTAAGATTAAATCAATGTATAATTAAAACTAACTTTGGAAGTCCCAAAATACAATTAAATTAATATTTTTAATAAGTGATTGGCTTAACTAAAAGAGCTTTAATCAATTAGGTACTACTTCATGTGTAGATACCCTGTGATTTCTGGAAATAAACGAAATGTATTAATACTTGAATGATTATTTTCTATTGATTTTTCAATAGTACTGTCATTATAACTTCCTATAAAACCTCCCCTACCCACAAAATAAAATTAATTCTTGCTCAAGCTTTTGTGATGTGAAGTTGACAAAAAGATCAAACCCATCAACCATTAAGGCTCTCCCTGTGTTTCTTCACTGTTAGAAATTTTTAATCGGAAAGGTGATGCCTTAAGGAATAATTAATTACCTTCATATAAACCGTAACCGAACTGCGCGGTAAGGTTCTGTTATTTTCACAACAACAATATTATTTTAAAAATGATTTCTTACTATAATATGTAAAAACATCAGCAATGGTCATTGCTTATGACGATGGGGTCAGGAAATAAGAATGAGCTATCCAGTTTATATAGTCCAATAATTTGGTGTAGTAACTACAGGGAAATTTTCAACAAAGAGTAAACAATTTTCGGCTTAGATAAAATAACATTATAGTTTAAGAAAACCAAACAAGCCTAGGTTGATTATTTCGCACATAAAGGTATGTGTTATTTGGAAAAGTAATGAGGATGACTTTTATCCTTCTCATTGGCATTTCATCTTTAATCTCCATAAAACTAAGCAATTATTTTAACTAGCATATAATTATATATAGCTTTTGAGAACAAAATATTTTAAATCATGACCTAAGTTGAAGCCAAACATAAAATTAAATTTGATTATTTAACTCAGTCATTAGTTTCCGAAATTGTTATTTGGCCTTGTACGGAAAAGATACCCTTATTTAAATAGTATAACATCGTAATAAATTACTACATTGTTAATCTGAAGCAAAAGAACTCCATTATTCCTGTTAATTACTTTCTCCTTGTTAATGGAAAAAGTTCCTTTGTTCATTAGAGTCGAAAGATCGAAATCTTGGCAAGAGTAGTTAAGAAAACAAAAAAAAACCTCAATAAAGGTTTGATGCGATAAAAATAATCAAATGTTTGTTTTAATCACTGTTAATGTAACTTGCATGGATTTTTCCCCATTATATTTATATACTAAGAGTAGATTTATTGGAGTTTTTTCAATCAATTTTTTTGGCGCTTCATCTAGAAATCACAACAAATTTATTTCCTAAAAATAATGAAATACCAAATAGCATAAAATATGTTTTGATTTATTTTTCGATGTTCATGATAAATAACAAAATAACTATCGTATTTGATAGTTATTTTTTCAACCACGTTTCTATAATCATATCATCTTTATATAAGCCTTTATAGAGTGGTTAGAATAGAATAATAATTTATTTCCAGAATATTTTTAAACAAATATAACAAAAATTACTGCACGGATAAAAGTCCTCACATGGGCCTTAAGGTCTGTGCGTAAGAACGAGTTCGTAACTAAAATTAAAAGTGTGTACATTATGACTGAAATGAAAATATAACATGAACCTTGTAACAGAGAGGAAAAACTGAAACAGCCACAAACAAAAATTTGCAATTGCTAAAGGCACGCTTTACTCTCTAAAAAGGACGAAAAAAATAAAAAACTATTAATAATTTGTTGCAACAAGTGGTTCTGAATTGATGCAATTGAGTGACGGTCATGTTTGTAGTACTCTGACCGCAGAGGACCTTCAGCATGGTGAGTGCCGACCTCGAACAGTCAGTCGAGAACGCCTTTTTTTAACTTTAAGTGGAGCCTGGAGATTTCTAATATCCGTTGAAATGTTTCTGTGGATAACATTTGCTATAAAATTTGAGTTAGAATGACAAATAAATCTTACTGCCCTAGGCACCTTATAGGACAGTCATTTCAATCATTGAACCTCGCAAACGCGCATCATTTTCATATTTTTTTCATATTTTGTTGGCATCCCTTTGAGCATTTTCAATTACATTTTGCAACCCTGAAAACCCTGTGTAACTCAATTAATATAAAAACATCAAATTTAGTTTTTTTTCCATAAAAAATCACTCTTAAGGAAGCAATTTTACTTGAGCAATTTTATGGAGTTATCTTAGTCGAAAATTTAATTTGACACGAATCTGAATTCTCTAAGTTCAGTAGTTACGGAGTTACAGCTAGTTAAAGATAGGCAATTTTCATGCAAGTTCTTAAAAATAACAGAAGAATCTGTTATCTCCATAACGAATAAACCTTGGACAATTATTCGTTGATATAAACCTATAGCCGATCGATATAAACCTTGGAAAATGTCCCCACCAATAAATTTTCACCGTTTGCATGGATATTACTTCTCTGACTAGATATAACTCGGCAACCAATGAATTTAGAAACTCAAATTGGTGTCAAACTGTTGAGTTTTTTTTATCTAATCAACTAAAAGTTGAGAGATAGATCGTTAACTCGTTGTCGTTAACTCAATAAGTGGTTTAGGTTAAGTAAAATTGCCTCCTTAAGGGTGATTTTTTAATAACAAAATCTAAAAATACGTAACATTTTTTTTTTTTGAGTACTAAGGGAGTTTTACAGGGTTTTCACGGTTGTAATATTCAATTCATACCGCTCAGAGGGATGCTAACAAAATAAAATAAACATATCACAAAGTTCCGATCACATTATTAGACCATCATGACAAACAAAACTTGCTGTAAAACTGTGTTTGCGATAGTACAGTTTTTATAAAATAATTCGTATAACATTTTGAAGAATCCTCTTAAATTAATCACAAAAATTCAGTTACTTTGTACACTGGTCTTTTTGTTATATTGTTTACGGCATTAAAGTAAAAGCGAAGTAACGTTTTCCCTCACTACGTGGAGCGTCGCTAGCGAGTTGCTCTGGTTTAGCGAGACAGCCGAGATCCCCGTGATTGATGGTAAGTCTTTTTGTTCTCTCGAACGCAACAGCTTTGCACTTTCCGAGAGCCACCTACAGCTGTGATGGAGGTGGAATTCTTTCGCTTTTGTTATCAGCACGAAACAAACGTAAATTAAACGGTTTTAACTGAATCATAACGATTCATTGTAATTTTAAAGCAACTTATAAAATTGTAATGTGTTTTATGGAAATAAATAATGATTATTATTATTATTATTACGTCTGACGGTCATTATTTTTTACTTCTAAACATGAATTTTTTCCGAACGAGAGAAAATTTATGGAAACATCACTCAAATGTTCTTGAGACAATGATTTTTTATTTATACGTGGATTGAACTAAGGTCATAGAAAAAACTTCACTACACAACTGAATATCAAGCTTAAGTGAAATTTTGTTTCTTCTTATCTTTAGTTACTTGTAATAAGTTTACAGGGTAATAAGTACATTCTGGATTTTGTGAATCCAGAATCTATAGTTTTCATACACTATGTACAATAGCAAGGACAATTTTGGCACTTATCTGAAGAACACGTTAAAATAATGAAATCGTAAAAATAAAATAACAGCCCACTACTAAAATTGAGAAGAAAATGTACTCAACTTATGTAGTAAACTAAGTAGTAATTTGTAAGCCCTATTTTGGTGAAGAGAAAGAAGGTTTTGTTTTAGCACAGTTAAGAAATAGCTAACTCCATGGATTATTAGAGCCTTAAAAATGAGTTAACATGAAAATATAACGTTTTCATTCGTACTTTCAACATACTATTAAACCTCCTACGATTTATAAAGCCAAACTGAGTTTGTTCCTTCTAAGAACTCTCTTCAAATTAACGAGTCAAAATCTATATTAAATAGTAGTCAAAGTATATAACAGTCTTGTATAGTGCACCTTCAATCAATTTCATTTTCCTGACATAATAATTACATTGATGATATATTTTTCAATCATGGTAGATTAATATTGTAATAATTATGTCCAACACTGTATTGAAACATCTCCCGTGTTGGGCCGGGACAGAATGTCCAACAGTATCCCCTGCTTGTCGTAAGAGCCGACTAAAAGGGGAGGGGGGCGCACTGGTCCTTTTTCGCGTCTCCTTTTCACAACTCCATTCTCCGAATCATTTCAATAGCCCGGTTGTTTTTCTAAATCATTCCGTCCTACTCGCCGGGTTGACTCTGTGTTCTTCAACCTCCACTGCGCTGGGGGTCTAGGACGAGCAGAGGGTACAGCTTAAAAACTGGGTTCTGCACCTCCCAGGCTGCCGGATAGTACAGGGGCCCGGGTCAGCCCAGCCAGCTGACCTGGCTGCCCTATCAGCCGGCGAAAATCCCCTTGGCCGTGGCGGTGCCGGTTGGCGACCGGATAGGGCCCCGCTGCGGTCACGGGGGGGCTCTGCCGAGGCCACTGCTCGTCTAGGACCGCCGGTGTTTTGGAGGCGGTCGAACATGGATATAGTTGCTCTGGTGATGGGTCGGTCTGACTTTCTCATTGGGGCACATTTTGGGGGGTCAAATGCCTAGTCTTGGGGGCCAAACCAGACATGATGGCAACAAACAATAAAAATACGTCTGAAAAGGTGCCAGACTCTTTCCGGGGTACCCTAACCCCAACAACGAAATCAACCGCTTCTCCGAGCGGGCTCACGGGTGAGGTGGCTAGCCCCTTCGAGCGAAGGTCCCGCCTCACGAGATCGCCGCCAGGCCGCAACGTGACACCTGCCTCATCGGTGGCCAGAACATCTGTGGCCACTGAGAAGCAACCCGATGGAGACAACGTACCGATGGACGCCAACCCGTCTCCCTTCGAGGCGGTCGTCGCGCTCGCCAGGCAGCAGGAGGAGGAGCACATCAAAAAGTGCTTCGACACCCTCGCTGTGATGAAGGCCGCGACCACCCGGCAGAAGAACATCAGTCAGGATGTGAAGGATGGCATCGTCCAATTGGAGGCCAGCCTTCACCACATCATCCAGCTGAGGAGGTCGTGGCAGTCATGTGAGTCGGTGACTGCTTCGACGCAGACGACCCCGTCATTGCGGGTAAAGGCTCAGCCAGCCGGTGGGAAGCGGGCCGCTTCCAGCCCCGCCCAACCGGAGGCTGAGAAAAAACCTCGAGGAAACGGTCCAGGGGAGACATCGGACCCCGAAAAATGGACCGACGTCGTCAGGAAGAGGGGGAAGAAGAGAGACCCTCCCCAGCTGCCTGGATGCCAGCCTGGCGCTCAGGACAAGAAGAAGGCGCCGAGGAAGAAGTCCCGCAAGCAGCGGCCGGACGCTCTTCTCATCAAGCCGTCGGAGGGGAAATCCTACGCCGACGTGCTGGGCGAAATTCGCAGCAAAGCGAAGCCCGATGAGAAGGGCGCCGTCATCAAGGGCATGAGGAAGACCCGAGCCGGCGATCTTTTGGTCGAGCTCGGTGACGCCTCCAAAAGCAAAGCCGCCTTCAGCGAGGACCTGCAGACCATCTTGGGGGCGAACGCGACCGTCCGCGTTCTCGAACCCAAGTCGACGCTGGAGGTGAGGGACCTTGACGAGCTGACGACCGAGGCAGAGGTGACCGCTGCCGTCAAATCCGCCATCGGCGACAACGTCGAGGTGAAAACCTTCCTCTCAAAGGCGAACGCTCGGGGTCAGAAGGTGGCGATCCTCACGCTGGGAGCCAGAGCAGCTGCGAAGCTCCTGGAGAAGGGCCACCTCAAAGTCTGGTATGTGAGCTGTCGGGTGCGCGAAAAGCTCGTGGCCTCCAGATGTTTTAAATGTCTGGGGTTCGGTCACGTCGCTAATCGTTGCCCTGGACCCGATAGAAGCAAGCTCTGCTTCAAGTGCGGCGGCCAGGACCACAAGGCCAGCGCATGCAATGCAGCGTTGTCCTGTGTCCTGTGTACTGAAGCCGGCTTGAAGGGCGACCAGGTCAAGCATTCCGCTGGGTCAGGTCGTTGCGGGCAGTACAGGCAGGCCATCCAGGAGCTTCGCCAAACACAAAAGAAATGATCAGTGTTCTGCAACTTAATATGCAGAGGAGCAGGATTGCAAACGACCTGCTGTTCCAGTTCGCCACGGAGCAGGGTGCTGACCTACTGCTTCTCAGTGAGCAGTACCAGAACCGACGCTCCACGCAGTGGTTCTCGGATCCCTCCGGCACTGCGGCGATATGGATCTTGGACCTCGGGAAGGTGCCTGTTCTCGATTCCGGATCGGGCAACGGCTTTGTTTGGGTGAGGAGCAGGGGTTTCACTGTCTTCTCCTGTTACCTCACGCCTAACCAACCGATCGTAGACTACCGCCACATGGTCGATTCCATCGAGGAAAAGATCATGAACACCTCTGGCGGGGTCATAGTCGGTGGCGACTTTAACGCCAAAGCCGTGGAATGGGGTTCCCCGCGGACCGACACTCGAGGTCGTTACATCCTCGAGTCGGCTGCCAGGTCGGGCCTCTGTATCCTCAATACGGGCGGCATTTCCACCTTTCGCCGTCCGGGGTGCAGAGAGACGATCCCAGACATATCCCTTGCCTCCGAAGGGATTGCCCAGCGGATCTCCGACTGGCGTGTCTGCGAGGACTACTCCTCCAGCGACCACCAGGCGATCCTTTTCAAGGTCCTTCCCGAGGGTGCGCGCTTGCGCGCTGAACCTGCTCCTCTGGCTCGACGCTGGAACACCAGTCGTCTGAGCAAAGAAACTTTTACAAACGTAATTAAAGACCAGAGCATTGAGAATTTCATAAGCGCCGAAGATCTGGCAGCATCGACGATGCGTCTC
Organism: Flexamia atlantica; assembly: GCA_035578135.1. Taxonomy (NCBI): domain Eukaryota; kingdom Metazoa; phylum Arthropoda; class Insecta; order Hemiptera; family Cicadellidae; genus Flexamia; species Flexamia atlantica. The sequence continues at coordinate 24,286,068 of JAQJVK010000008.1, forward strand.
ATCGCGACCGCGTGTGAGCAGTCGATGCCCGGAGTTTCCCGCCGCCAAAGGAAGAAGCCGGTTTACTGGTGGACGCCTGAAATCGCGGAACTCCGGAGGAGATGCCTTGGTCTCCGACGAGCTGCGCAGCGAGCCAGGAACCGCCCTGATGCAAATGCCAGATCGGCTGAGCATAGAGCGGCCCGCCGAGAGTTCCGCGGTGCCATCAACCGGAGTAAAGTCAGGTGCTGGAAGCAGCTGTGTCAGGATATCGACAACGACCCCTGGGGGATGGGCTACAAACTTGTAACCCAGAAGCTAGGGGTTCGCTCACCACCTGCGGTCATGGAACCACAAGCCATGGCCGCCGTCGTCGATACACTGTTTCCCAGCCACCCAGTTCGGCCAGTCAGGGAATTCGGAGAGGTAGGCGCCTTCCCAGTTTTCCGGGAAGAGGAACTCACCGCTGCCGTCCGATCCCTACGACCCAGAAGGGATCCCGATGGCATTCCGGCGGAGGTGCTCAAGCTCGCTGCGGAGGTGAATCCAAGGCTTCTGCTCGATATGTTCAACGCGTGTCTGGCGGAAGGCGTTTTCTTTTCTTCGTGGAAGGTTGCCCGCCTTGTTCTTATCCCGAAGGCGAAGAGCACACCGGGGACCCCTTCTTCTTTCCGACCCCTGTGTATGCTCGACACGGCCGGGAAAGTGCTTGAGAAGCTCCTGCGCGTCAGGCTGACCGAGGCCATCGTCTCTGCGGGGGGCTTGTCCCCGCAGCAGTACGGCTTCAGATCCGGTCGCTCTACCATCGACGCTATTCAGGAGGTAGTTGAGGCAGTGCGGAGGGCGGAGGACCACAACCATTGGTCGCGCCGCGTGGTCCTTCTCGTCACGCTCGACGTGAAGAACGCTTTTAACTCCGCCAGGTGGAGCGATATGCTGTGGGCGCTTGAGCATACGTTCCAAGTTCCCTCCTACCTCCTGCGTATGATAGAAGCGTATTTGTCAGACCGCGTTCTGTTGTACGACACGATCGAAGGTCAGCGGCGCATTCCCATCACTTCCGGGGCTGCGCAGGGGTCTATTCTCGGACCAGATCTCTGGAACGTGTCCTACGACAGCTTGCTGAGGCTAGACATGCCCGATGAGATCCGCCTCGTTGGCTATGCTGACGACGTCGCTGCCTTGATCGCTGCGAGGAACGTCGAGCAGGCAAAACTGAGGCTCAGCGTTGTAATGGCCAAGGTCAACGGGTGGATGCGAGATCACGGCTTGTCCCTGGCTATCAGTAAGACGGAGATCGTCGTCCTCACCAAAAAGAGGATAAACACCGTGTTCCCGGTGCAGATAGGTGACGTCACACTCGAGACTAAGCCTGCTGCAAAGTACCTGGGAGTCATGGTCGACAGCAGACTGTCTTTCGGCGAGCAGATCCAGCGCGCCGCCGACAAAGCCGCTAAGGGTGTCGCTACCCTTGGTAGGCTTATGCCCAATGTCGGCGGTCCTCGTTCCTGCAAGCGCCGTCTGCTCATGACTGCCGTCCAGTCAGTCTTGCTGTACGGGGCGGAGGTATGGGCTCACGCACTCGAGAAGCGAGTCTTCCGAGACCGGCTTGCCCGAGTCCAGCGCCGAGGAGCTCTGCGGGTCGCTTCAGCCTACCGCACAGTCTCCGAGCCTGCTGTGATGGTGATCGCCGGAGTCATCCCCGTCCTCTTCCTCGCGAGGAGAGGCAGGCGATTTACCGGAGGAGGCCTGAAGTGGGCCGGGAAACAGCTGCCAGGGAAGAGCGCGATCGCAGCTTCGACTCCTGGCAGTGCGACTGGGAAGCCGAGCCGAGGGGACGTTGGACCTTCCAGCTTATACCTTCCGTCCGACCATGGGTGGAACGGCAGCACGGTGAGGTCGATTACTACGTGACCCAGTTTCTTTCTGGGCACGGGTACTTCCGAGCCTATCTGCACCGGATGGGCAAAGTCGCCAGCCCGGACTGTCTGTATTGCCCCGGCATCCCAGACACGTCCGAGCACACTTTCTTTCAGTGCGACCGTTGGCACGTCCGCCGAGCCTCGCTTTCATCTGAGATCGGCGTGGTCGTCAGCCCAAACAACATCGTCGGAGCTATGCTCCAGGGAGAGGGCAACTGGAACTGTGTCCAGCACTACGTCCAGGCCATTCTTCGGGCGAAAAAGGTCGACCTCGATCGGCCTTAATCCTCAGCTTTTCCCCACAGAGGTTACCCTAGTGGCGTAATATCAAAGGCCTAGCCCGAAGTAATGTGTGAAACAGTTCCAGGTTAGTGTCCTTGCTGCCGAGGGAGGTGGTTTAGTCGGTAGTTCACGGGACATCGTGCTCGTGGGAGTCCGACACTACTGAGGGGACAATGAGCCCCTCAGTGTGCGTAAATGCATTCCACCTCCTACCCAAAAAAAAAAAAAAAAAAAAAAACTGTATTGAAACATCAAATTTTCTTTGCTAACTACCAGTTGTATTATATAATTTCTTTGTAATTCTGATCTCAATGGTTTTTTGTGACCTTTTTTTAGCAATTTAATACTTTTACACTTTAGCAGTTTTCATGCTTGAAAAGGATCAATGTAAATTAATTGTCCGTTCTCTTCCAAATCTGTGATATTGATCCAGCTGTGTCGATGAGCCTGGGTCAAGCCAGTAAATAGGGCATCGTTGGCAATACCGCTCAGTAGCCTAAATACCAGCAGCCGTATTAGTAATCGATACCGATCCCTGCCCAGTGCCCAGTATTAGTATATTTTATCGATGAATACAAAATTCATTTAACTACAATATATTCATCTAACTGCAATACAGCTTTCATATAGGAAGTTATTATCCATAATTGATATTTTCACAATAGTACCCTTAAATACTCTTACATGATTTTTTCATACTTTGTAGGATTAGAAAATAGATTTTTTTTTAATTTTGAATTTAGAAATATTAATTCTTCTTATATATCGATTGGTGTTTAATACTTTTGCTGTATTTTTATGGCTTAGGAAGTACTGTATTGGAAATGTCATACGTATTAAGGCTCTTTTAAAAGTTAAGATTCTATCCTTGGATTTTTGTCATCGGTCGACAAGTTAGCCTTTAATTTTATATCTATACTCGAGGTTAGTAGCCTATATCACGAAAAAGTACCAATCCGTTATGGTACATGTTAATTGTATATTTATTAACCCTGAAAGTATTGTCATCATACTTACTCAAAAAAATCTATTTTCTGTTCCTTTTTGGTGGCTCGAAAGTTACCCATTACCGTCCTAGACCGGAAAAACGGAAGTAAAGAATCAGCTGATTTGCAGTAACCAGACGTTTAGTTCTTGTTTATTGGTTACGTTTTAGAGAATGTAGTGGCAGCACTGGCAGCAGTAGCAAATGTTTGTTCTGTTTGTTATAGGTTAGGTTTGAAGGATTAAGAAACGTATTGGTTTATGCAAGGACTGCGTATTGATTGAAAGTATTTTTTTTTCTGAGTAGTATAATGAAAAATATTGTACGTTACACGGCCGGTAAGATTAACCCTACTCGTATGAAAATCCCGCACTCGCTTTCGCTAGCGCGGGAACTATCATGCTCGTCCGGCAAAACTGTACATCCCAGCCTATTAACGTAGTACTATTTCATACACAAACCCAAGAACATTATTAAACTATAGGTTCCATATTTTTTCTCAGCAGCTGAAGATAGACTCAAGGACTGGACTCGTAGACGATAGCAGAATTTCTTGAGTTAAGAGAGCATTTAACTGTCAAGGACTATAATTCATAAAGTTTCAATGTTACTACTTGTAATATTGTATTAAGAATCAAAATAAAGGTTGATCTGATTTATGATTTCATGCCTATTTGAATAAAACTAGCTTAGGCTGTAAAAGTTTTGAAAAATATCTTAACGGAGTAGTAAAACCAACACAATATTAAGCAAATTAAATTAATGTAAATCTTCAAATGTGAAAATTAAAAAGGAGGTTTGTTTCTGGATCCAGCTACATAAGAATCTCAATCGCAAGAAGCACAGCCCTCAGCCCTCTAAACTGGTACTACCCCCATCATCATCCCCCGTCAGAACGGCGGCTTGCGTGAGTCCAACCAATATATCCACCTCCCAAATCCGGTCTTGATTTCACCTATCGACTTAACAGACCAATAGAGCGGACGCAAATAAATATATTTTTACTTGGTAATCCAAAATATGTCTCAAATCCTTAAATCGAGAACGAAGCCAAAACGGATTGACATATATGAAAATACGTTTATTGAAATTTTCAATAAGCTTATTTGGGGATGGATATGTTTCAAAATGAGCCTAATAAAGGATATTACATAATTTTTCACCACACTACGATAAACGCCTTATGGAGGCCAAAAACAGCTCTTTCCGCCTTAGGGCCGGAAGTCAGCTGATCGTTTGTTTGCTTAAAACAACGTGTGAACAATACTTAACTATACAGTATTCCATACGTTTCAACGACAGTCTGGTTGCGAAAATACGATTTTCATTGCTGTTATTTGATAAATAGCCATGACAAAGGAGCTGTATACACACTCATAATAACATCAACGTTTCCTTTGGAAGTGTGTGGAATAAATATTATAATTTTAAATACTAAGTAGATTTTATTTCATTGTGTAGTGTGATGAAAAATAGCGTTCGCCCCTCGACCGACTTCGCCTCAAATTTAAAATACGATTTTGAGCCTGCAAAACCTCATTTTCAGTCATAATTGCGAAATATACTATTATATATATTACGTAATATGAAAGTATACGATAGTCAAACAGTGTGAAGAATAATTTATCTCGCAGGTACTAGCTGAAGGCTTTTGAGATAATGCTTGGTTAAAGAGGAAGAATATCAAACTAAGGCATACATCAAGGTCCTCGATTATACCGTACAAATCTTAAGGGAGTTTTAAGCCGAAGTGAATTTTTTAATTTTAAATGGTTTGATATGATGGCAAAATATTTATGCTAAACAGTTATTTACATTTTTTATGTCCTCCTTGTATTGAAACTTTGCTCTTTGATCCACACAAAAATATAAAATTTTAACGGTGCAAAAATGCAAATTGAGTTGTATATTTTTATTTAATGCATGCTGATGGTACAACTACATGGTTTACAGATTGGTTTTTGAATTTCGGCCTTAAAAAAATAATTTATATGAAAATGCAACAAAAATTAATCGACTATATTTTAATATGGAGTATAAAGTAAACAAGAATATAATGCTCATATAAGTTTTTAGGATAAGTGTTCTTCCAAATTCGTGACGCTAAGGTGTAAATTAGCCTTTGTTTTATGTAATGAAGTATAATGTTACTTTACATCAAAAAGTTTATTTGTTTTGTAGCGTAAGTGTTGTATATGACAATAGAAAATCTGCATGGACTGCTTTGGTTTACTTTAACCAATATTGCTTCCAGTGAAATAACAAATTTGGTCGTTAAACATTCAATACGTCCTGTAAGTTTTGTATCTTTTGTTATTTTAAACAGTGGTAGTTTCTTCAAAGATTATGCCGATAAAAACAAAAAAGTTTAAATCAATAAAGGGAAATGCCCCCGTTGCAGAAGACCTGCATACTCAGCGAATTTCAAGTGCAAAACCACATATTTCAATCCAACATAGCGAGATTTGACATGTTTTTGTAAGGTCCATAAGAATAACATGGGGAATGAGTATGCAGGTGTGCTGCTACAGGTATATTAAAAATGGGTGGTTTTAATTCAATATTTAGTAGATCTGAACTAGAAGAAGCTATTTACCAAGTTTTATTGAGATATGTTGAGAAGTAAGCGAGATATAAAATTTTACTTATTTCCCATAAGGTTAACATTGGGACAACGTACTGTTTACCACTTTCAATATCTCGGCAACCAATCGACATAGAGCAGTGTTTCAAGATACTAAATTGTTTGTTTTTTTGGGCTGAATTCAATGGTGCCCACAAAAATTCGATCAATTTTATTTTTCTATGAAACAAATTTAAAAAACCCATTTTTGGGGGGGTTTATCCCCCTTTACCCCCCCCCCCCTTCCGGTGGTCCGATCGGGCTGGTTCACGAACTCGTCCAATTGATTACCACTTTACATGTCCATACCAAATTTCATAAAGATCGGACCATTTTTGCGGCCGCTATCGTGCTAACAGACACATATATAATTCAAACGAATAGTGTTTTTTGCTTATGGGGGCCCCAAAACGAAAAGTTATAGTGGTCCCGAGCTTAAGTCTTACCATGAGACCTACGGTAATAGCTTCTTCCCTATAGGGGAAATTCGCTAAAATTCGAACGAATGATGTTTTTTGCTTCTGGGGACCCCAAAATGAAAAGTTAACATGGTCTCGGACTTAGGTCTTACCATGAGTACTACCGTAATAGCTTATTCCTTTAAGGAAATTCCCTAAAATGAAAGAACAAATAGGAATCAAAGATTTTAAACTAAATAACGTAACCGTTTTTTTATCTGGAATCACACATAATCTTTTTTACTGTTAATATAGTTTTATTTTTTCGTTATAGCGTCTGGTTACGTCCTTACAAGCAAAGGTACACTTTTAAAAGGAGAAATAAGTGTACTACCATTGCGCTGAGCTTAGAAATGTTGCAGCAATGTTTTCATGTGTACTTTATCAATCAGCAATCTGCAGAGCCTGCTTACTTAGTTTCTGACGGAAAATCAACCGATATCTCGTTATTATTCTTAATCATGCTGCCTTTAAAATCACATAAAACACTTGCCATTTCAAAAAGGAATGTAAAATTGTTGAAATGACTTAATATCTTTTTTATCGAATTAGAATTTTTAATTACCTCAAAATATTTTTTTTCTTTTTAAAAACGGAACTGTCAACAAGTCTTGGTCTAAAAATATTTTCCCTAAATAAATTCCTGAATTACAATCAGTACATCAATTTGAAAAAGTCAGTATCTTATTAAATATAATTTTGGTAAAGAAACATAATGCTCCGGTTTTGTTGAAAACCTCAGTAGGTAATGAATTATAAATAGTAAAAAAAACGTTCTGCTACCCTGATACTAAAATACGTGACAACAAAATGTGAAGCTGAAATATTTTGGAGACCAATGGACTTAGGTTAGTGAATCAAAATACCAAATTGTGGATCCTATATCCCACTTTTAATGCGTGTGTCTGGCTGGTTTACGAACTCATCCGAGAGAACCCATTTTTACGTATCCATACCATTTTGTTAGGATCGGCCCATTTTCATGAGAGAATCGTGCTACTCAAAAATGAAAATTATGTTTCCCATGCAAGCCCTTGTTACATTTTGATTCACATCTTGATTTTTACAGGTAAAATTCGTAGCTGCAATAAATTTGATTCATATAAATAAAATACACATGAAAAACTATTAATTAATATGTATATTAACACGATTTATGAGGTTATCCTGGACGGATATTTTTTGTAAAACCTGTTAACATGACGGTAATAGCTTACTCCAGAGGAAATTCGTTAAAAAAAAGGGTTTACCCCAGAATACTACGAAATATCCTGTTTTACTAACGTCATATGGAGGCTGAAAGTAGCCCTTTCCCATACAATGCCTACGGCTAAATATCTGCTAGTCTTAAATATTAACTTGAAACAGAGTGTGATCATCAGATAACTGTATAGGCATTCAGTACGATTCACCGATAGACTATAGTGGCGACCATATGATTTTCATTACTATCGTTGCTAAGCAGCCATGAAAAGTGTTGTATCGTTGCTCATAATCTTAAGGTTTCGTTTTCAAGTGAGTCAAATAAATATTCAGAAATTAAATTTTATACATGGTTTATTTCATTGTGTGGTGTAGTGAAAAATAATGTTCATACCTCGACCGAAAGGTTACTACAGATCTAGATAATTTCACACTCTCTACTTCGTCTTGAATTTGAAAAACGAACTCAAGCCTGCAAAACCTAATTTTCGGCCTTTGGTGCGAAATATACTATGTAATTTTTGTGTCTCAGTAAATTAAAATTAATTTTTTTCCAGATAATATGAGTTTTAAAGACACTTTAACGCTCTCTATTTATTTTCAAATGCTTTGTATCCTCTAATCTATGATCAATGTAAGTACATTAAAAAAGAAAAAAGATTGTACAATAAACTTACTGCAAAAATCTTTTTATGAGGTTAGTCACTATAAACATTTTGAGTTTTGAGTTTTGAACATTTGGAGTTTTGATTTTGATTTTGAGTGAAAAGGAAGTTTATCGTGCAGTTACATCCACAAGACTATTTAAATAACTTACAACATTTGGTTATGAGCTATATGAACCGGTTTAGCAAAAGGTTTTTAGAGAACCCTCCTTCTTTCAAGGGTCATCATAAAGTATCTTCTTGACGTTAGACCACAGACCCAGAGTCAGCCAGTATAGTATCTTCCACAGCAGCATTACGCTGAACCCATTAAACACTCCCAGTGTGCCCAGAGAGTAGGCGATGAACTCGGCAGGACTGGCAACACTGTACATCATTGTTGAGAGGAAGTCTTTATCTTCATATTCTATTCGAAGTACAGTTCTCCCGGCACTTTGTGGATGTATCAAATAATACGGGACGGCATCAAAATTCAGGGACACGCATTCTGTAGGGCAGTCACAATCACATATGTCGTCTTTAAATTTGTAATACTCAAAAAACTTGCTCTGTGAGATACAAATTTTAGACATTTTGTTGCTACAAACATCAAACGAATTGTTTAACACTGTTATTGAGTATGGTACACAACCACAAACGGATAACGTGCAATTTATTTGGCACTCTAAAATACAGTTTTTCCAAGTATAGATCTCAAACAGGGATAGGGTCTTCTCGTGTGGAAATATGCACCCTCGTTTGGATCTGTTCAACAAGAGTAGGTTTTCGTGCGCATAGACAAGGTGAGGAACTAACTTTATTGAAGTTGTTTTGTGTTTCTCTATTTCTTCATATATTCTATAGGGACGCATGTTGGAAAATGACGGATAATTTAGTTGACTGTGAATAAATATATTGACATAATTTTTATATGATGCAAACTGATAGGGTGACGTGAATTCAAATGAATAATTGTGGTTTGGCTTTGTTTTGTTGACATGATTGAAATCCTCAAACTCAATTTCCACAAAACCGTCAGTGTACAACGTGCTGAAATCGCATAAGTTTTTTAAAATATGCTCAGGACCACAGGCTGAGGATTTTCTATCGTCTCTTTTAGAGATGTGTTGTTTGTCAACCTGAGTTCTTCTTTCTCGTGATTCGTAATTTATGCCGTTAAACGTGTGACAAATTTGAAAGTAATCACCCGATGTAAATATTTTCTTACTAGTGAGATGGTTTAAAACAACGTTAGTTTTCTTTTTACCACCAAAAAGGTCTTTGTTGTAAATGCTCATCATAATTTTGTTTTCCTTGGTAAGTTGGCTGATAAACGTAAGATACTCTGCTGATGTATATGTGTGATTCAATTTCACCGGCAGAAAATCTGCTTGATTATCAAAGATGAAGCTTATTATCTGGTCAAATACAATTCTGTCAGACAAATTAAGTAATGCCAAATCGTATTCAATGGGACGAATATCCGTTGAAATTTTAAATAGATTGAGCTCCTTTTCACTGCATAACCATGCAGTTTCATTTTCAAGAGACATGCATCTTTTCAGAATCTCTAAGCGATTGTAATCTTCTTTCAGTACGAGCTCCTCGCAGATGGTGATAGCTGGGAAAGGAATATTCTTGACTCTTGACTGGGTTAGACCCGTTACAACCAAAGAGTTCTGCCAGGTGTAATATTGATCTAAGATGTATGTTGAGCTGATGAAAAACGCTGCAGAGTGAATAGCTATCCAAAATAAGCAATGCAAAGAATATGCTGTTCTTCCACCATTGCGAACAGCTACGTTGCCGTTGAAAAGCCTGTAAAATAGAGGCATTTGGAGACTCTGTTTTTTTGTAAGCAGATAATCGGCATTTTTATTTCTCGTTTTGTTTTCTCCTATTTCATTTTTCAAAATGTCGACCGTCTCTGACAATCTACATAATGCATTGTTAAACCTGCTCTCAATAATGTCCATGCAGTTATTGTCGGATGATTCTAATTCATTTAATTCTTTTTCCAATAAAATATCAATATCCTGAGGTAGTTCTTTTCTATGGCCATTCAATACAGTCGTATCATCGAGTGTGAAGACTGATGAGGTAGTTCCATTCACGTCCATTTTCACGAAAGTCGTTGACAACGAAACAACAATAGTCATCGGAACACAACAAAAACACACTACACTTTGCCCGTTCCACAGAGAGGCTCATTGTTAAGTAAAATGATTACAACTGAGAGGACGGGTCGGATAGAGTTATTATTAATTACTTTATCACGCATGCTGCTTAATAATGCACCTCTCCAAAGTAATTGAACGGAAACATTTTGCTCAAGGTTTCTTAGTTAAAACGCACGAAATGCTAAAAATTTAATTGTACATGCAATATGTAAGAAGTATATTTATACATTTTTATCTTTTCATTTCTTAAAAATCGCTTTTCTTACTACTAGTAGGCAATAAATTAAAGGCCTGCAAAATTAAAGTGACAGAAAACGTTTTTAATGGTAACAACTGATTTTTATACTTTTTAAGGTGCTGAATCCAAATTTGAATTTGGTTTTTTATATCATCCTCAGTTTTGTTTTCATTTTGCGAGTAAAGGTTATTACACAATAACAAATATGCGATAGGAGTGAAATGAAAAAGGGTTATATAAGGAAAGCATAATTTCATTTTAACCTAAAAACATATATTTTTAAAGATAAATTAATTCTCTATCAGTCCATTGAGTTATATATTCTGTCTCTTTTTCCTAAAAGCTTCTGATTGAACAGGTCTTATGTACTGTTCGTTGATATTTGCGATGAAGGTAGCAACAGTAATCCCCTATCAAGTAGGTGTTCCAAAGAACCTGATGTCGTTTTTCCATCGTCTAAATGTCCTGGTGAGAACGTTCTCATAGCCATTCACTAACGGTCCCTAAATTTTTCTGGAAAAAAATTAAGTAGCTGTTTAAATAATAAACCTTTATGCTCGTAAAGCACCCTAATTTCTTTAATTAATCTATCATTTGCGATGCAATGGTCACATAGTCAGGGTTTTTTGGTTACCTAGGAACATTTTTAGCCTACAACTTCTTTGGAAGCAGTCCAAGCCTCTGTCTCGTTCTCTATCATGTATGATTCCAATTCAGAATCAAACATCATTTCTCTGATGTCAGGGCCAACAAACATGCCCTCTGTTTGCTTCTGATAAATGAGGGAACTTTGAGCAAATCTATTAAAAGCAATGCACATCTTTAGGTAGGGCCTTTACATATTGCTTCATAAGACCTAATTTTATATGAAATGTGAGCAGTAGAATTTTTAGTAGGTCAACAATCTTGATGTACAAACCTAGGTACAAGTTTTAATGTACGTTTTTACTCCAGGTTGGAGGGATTTTTGGATAATTTAGTCTTGATCAGTGCAGATCTTTTGCCCCACTATCCCAACTCACAGAAGAACTGTGCAATAAAACTGGTTTTATATGAATCAGTGAACAACCTCTCTAATCCTCAATTCCAAAATCATCCAAGTCCGGCAACATCTGAACAATACAGCAGTTCTGTCCTTCTTTGAAAAATATTGCATTTTGCTGTTCACTTTTTCCGTACACATAATTTGAAGTTCCAACTGCCAGTAGAGTCTTTTTCTTAAGCCTTGAGCCTTGAAGTTCAGATTTTACCTTCGTTAATCTTAATCCCTAACTAAATTGTTTTCCAGTTTGAGTATATAGTTTAGGTTCCTCGCTATTTTTCTTTAAGTGTTTTTCGTCATCTGGCAGGGATTCATCAACTGACACATCCAATAAAACATTGTGTATATATTTATATGTTCTGGGGTTCAGGAATAGGTAGGTCCAGTCCTTGGCCCGTGGCCTACAGGACGAATATGAGATGGCGGGGATACTGAATTACTTTTCTTTTTTTTATTGTAAGCAGCAACATCAACACTACAAAAATAATATTCGTTAGAATGCTCTCTAGTCGCTCTCCTCATCATCGAGTTAGCAGATTTCAAGATTCTCTTTATTCTTATCCATTTTCTTAGCTCTTCAACGCATACATTACATACCTTATGAGGAGCCCATGACTTATTCTGACTGCCAAGATTAGTTCCAAAATAAGAAAAGTAAACTTTTATAGCAAACTGAAATGTTTCTTTGGTATTTTATTATCATGATTTCCCCTCAAATATGATAAGAATTATCAGGTCTGTAATTCCAATAACGATTCCACATGACTGATCATAGACGACCAAACTTTGAGGTTAAGTTTAAAATGTGAAAAAAAAACGGTGGGTGATACAGCTTTTTCATGGTAATTTTCGGATTCAGCACACTAAAATATATAAAATGCCCCCGTTGCAGCAGACCTGCATACTCAGCGAATTTCAAATACAAAACAACATATTTTAATCCATCATAGCGAGATTTGACATGTTTTTTTGTAAGCTCCATAAAAATAACATGGATAATGATTATGTTTGCTGCAACTGGTATGTTTAAACTGGTTGGTTTTAATTCAATATTTAGTAGATCTGAACTAGAAGAAGCCATTTACCAAGTTTCATCAAGATATGTTGAGAAATAAGCGAGGTATAAAATTTTACTTATTTCCCATAAGGTTAACATTGAGACAACTTACTGTATTTACCACTTTCAACATCTCGGTAACCAATGGACATAGAGCAGTGATTCAAAATACTAAATTGTTTTTTTAAGCTAAATTCAATGGTACCAAGAAAAATTGGATAAATTATATTTTTCTGTGTGAAAAACTCAAAAACCCATTTTGGGGGGGGGTTTATCCCCTTTACCCCCCTTCCGGTAGTCCGATCGGGCTGGTTCACGAACTCGTCCGAGTGATTACCACTTTACACGTCTGTACCTAATTTCATTAAGATCGGACCATATTTACGGCCGCTATCGTGTTAACACACACACACACACACACACACACACACACACACACACACACACACACACACACACACACACACACACACACACATATACATATATATATATAGATGGATAGATATCTTGACCAGCAAAACCAAATTTCCTCAGCTGTTAATTTATGATTATGTTTGTTATTTAGCTTGAAAAAGGTAAAACCGAAATATTGCTAAGTAAAAATGTTTTAATTATTTCGAAGTATATATATATCAATTCGAATTCGAACGAATGGTATTTTTTTGCTTCTGGGGACCCCAAAATGAAAAGATAACATGGTCTCGGACTTAGGTCTTACCATGAGTACTGCCGTAGTAGCTTATTCATTTCATGAAATTCGCTAATTAAGATCACATTGTTAAAAAGGTTTTTTAGTTGCAGGCCTGTGTAATTTAATGAACGGGCAAACGAATGAACACACGAGTTTATGAATGTAGCATTTATTTACATATAAAATCTGTATTTATATATAGATTTTAATTTATCAAAATCTAATAAGTTCAAGTGAAACGCTGCAATTGTCTGTGTTCCTTGATCAAAACACGTAAAATCTGAGATATTATTAGAGCCGGTCATGGCAAAATCTTAAATAAACCATCATGACAAACATACATTTGCAAATCACCAGTACCGAAAAGAAAGTGAGGTTTGCACCGTATTGCATTCACTGTTAATAACCCCAAACAAAAACATAAAAACACACGATTTGGTGGTAAAACTTGCTACAAAAGTTCCATCGGCTGGTGAAATGTTACCATTAAAATATAACGTGCTGTGTTCTTTCCAATTCAGTATCTTTAATAGTCATGTAGGATATTTCTGACGTTATACCACAGACCCACGGTCAGGCAGTAGAGTAGTCTCCACACAACCATCATGCTGAACCCGTTAAATACTCCGAGGATGCCCAAGGTGTAAGTGACAAACTCAGCAGGATTGGTGACACCATTTCGGATGGACGAGAAGAAGTCATTTCTCTCGTAATAAATTCGGACCCATGTTTTTGTATCAGCAACGTCCTTTGAAGAAGAATATATGAATTCGGAACCAAATGTTAAAGAGACACATTCTGATGGACAGTCACATGGACACCTGAAGTCTAGATTTTCATAAAGTGAAAAGAACGAACTTTACGAGTTACAAGTTTCAGACCTCCTGTTGCTAAACACAACAGACGAGTTTTTGAATACGCCCAGTGTATGAGGAATGCAGCCACATAGAGCGAGAGAACAGTTTATTGTACATTCCAGCATACAACTTTTGTATGTATAAACTTCAAAAAGAGATAGATTTTTTTCAAATGAAAATATACAGCCTCGTGTTGTTGCATCTACCAAAAAAAGCTCCTTCTTCGCATTGATAAGCGTTGGGGATATAGTTGATACATAATTTTTATCTTTATCCACAACCATATAGGGCATGGTATTATAGGATGGATGGTCTAGTTGGCTATGAAGAAATACAATGTATCCCGTGTTTTGTTCATTCTTGGTTATGAGTTCGATAGGTGGTTGGTTAGGATCTAGTACAGTTTGGTTGGCATCAACTACGTCTTGAAATTCTATTTCTAAATAATTATCTGTGTACAAGAGGTCGTCACTGCAGACCTTTTAAACTAATCTCTCAGGACTGCAGAGTCTATTTTCTTCAGAGTTATTATCAGAGAATACTCTGCTGAAATTCTCAGAGTTTATTTTAAGAGGTCCGTGTTCCAAGCCGTTAAACGTATGACAAAACTGCATGTTTATTCTTCCCAGAGGATGACTCTGTGATGCTAGGTATATAGGGTCACCAAAGGAATAATTGAAAAATTTGAAAACACGCTTACGACCCTCTAAGAAGTCTTTGTTGTATGTCAAAAAGACACTTCTACTTTCCTTAACGAGTCTTTTAATACCATTTAGGTATTCTGACCCTGTAAATGTTCGATTAGCTCCTGAGAGTAAGTCTGCTTCAGTTTCATAGGAAAACTTTATTAACATTTTCATTATTGAAGAGCTAGAAGGATTAGAAAAATCTAACAACTTAAAATCATAATAAATGGCATGAATATCCATGGAAATCCTAAACATTATAAGTTCTTCTTCACTTCAGATCCAAGAGGTTCCGTTTTTAGACATGCATCTTTCCAAGATCTCAATTCGATTGTAATCAACCTTGAGGAAAAGAGGCTCGCAGATGGTGATAGCTGGGAACGGCACATCTTTGACTCGAGATAGGGTAAGGCTTTGAACAATCAGTGAGCTCCTCCAGCTGTTATATTCGTTCTGGATATATGTTGCACTTATAAAAAATGCTGCAATTTGGATGACAATCCAAAAAAAGCTACGCAGGTTTATTATCTTTCTTCTCTCTTCATCATTTCTCACACCCTTGCTATTGAAAACTTTGCTTACCAGAGGGGTGTGCCGTGCATTTGTCAACAAACCTCTTGTGTGTTCATCATTTGCTTTATTATTTCCAAAAATATTGTTCAAAACAGAAACTCTTTCTGACAAACTGTAAAGCAGATCGTTATTCTTGTTTTCAATAATGTCCAAACGTTTTTTATTAGATTGTTTGATTTCTGCAAATTTTTGTCTCAATAAAGCCTGAATTTCTTGTAGTGAATATTTATTCTGATTTCTTAATGTGGGCGAATCTGTAAAGTTAGAGATAGAAGCAGAATCATCCATTTCAAAGTTTATAGTTTTGTTAATTTCAACACTCATGAATAGTAATCAAACCTTAAGCGACACAAAAACACAAAACACAAAGTAACAGTACTGACTGAAATACAAAAGAATACTATGATGCTTGAGTATCTGCTATGCATGCTTTTGAATAATAGAACTCTCTTATGTAATGAAGGGGGGCGCGTTGACATAAGGCTAATCTCATAAGTTATACGAGTACAATGCACGAAATTGGATCTAAATTAAGTGATATAACATGATACTTTAAATTTAAACACATTTACATGAACAATCCATCATCTTCTTATTTTTGGAGTTTCGTTATTGGTTTTACGCAAAGTGTATATTGTGATATCCATCACAATCGTCAAACAAAAATGGTTTCTCTTACAGTTAGCAGTCTTTTAATTAAGTTTTCTTATCATTCCCAAAACTAGAATTTGTGATTAAAAATAAATTTCATCAAAACAATCAGAATTCTAGAATTAAAAAGATTTTGACCATATTTTGCAAGTTTTATTGATTACTTAATGTGGTTCCTTGCACCTCTCGCACTGGCAAGGACCAGTGTGTGACGTCACAAGGGAAGGGTCCTTGCGGCGTAATCAACGTACACAAGCCGCAACAAGTCCCTTTGTCTCGTCACGGCTGCTCCGAGGTAAGACCCTCGACTCCGCACTCCTGACTGAGGACCAACTGGTTAGACATTCATTTATATCCATTTTTTAAAGATTTTTATTTTATATATCATGTGAAGAAATGTGTAGAGTTGAAGTAGTTGAGTAGGACGAATCACAATAAAGCTGTGAGAGTTGTTTATTAATATTTAATTCCTTCTCTCTACTTTATAGTTATTCTCGTTACTTCTCAGTATGGACCTAACGATACTATATTACAGTTCCAGGGGCAACTGTAACATTTAAAATATAAACAACATGTTTAATCCAATAAACATTCCTGACATTCACGAGCAGAACCACGGATGCCCATAGCTAAGAGTCCGAAACTCCCAAGCTGCAAGCCACGAACTCACTATAGACAACTCTCCCAACGTCCCCTATCTGTAAGCTACAAACTTGCCTTATGCCTACTATAATATCTATTGTTTGTTTATCAATTGACTGAAGAAAATATGTATTAATTCATTACCAGTTGGTCTCCATGTATGTGACCGATGGGAATAATACGCTGTTAAAAGCGGGTTAAAACGCTGTTGGTTTGAAATCATTTCAAAATAACTCACAAAAAGTGCATGTAATGACACTTACAGCTAACAAGTTATTGTAGCTGTATGTTATACTTCTTTAAGAATTGTTAACAATTGTATACCCACATCATTTGAACGGTTAAAGGGCATAGGCTTTAGGTAAACGTGAATTCTTAGGAAGATCGGCAAACCTGAATTATTGTATTTCCTTTAACACATATATCTTAGAAGATTATTTAATTGGCCTATAAGAACGTACAGTTTGAACTCCGTTTTAATAAGATCCATATTTTATATTGAAATAACTTGGATGCAAAAAAGATGACACCGGCTTAAAGGGAGCCCTGACCTGTTGAAAGAGTAACAAGTGAACAGTTATTGATCCCTCAGCTTTTGAAAGCTTGCCAACGTCGAGTCCACATTCATCGGGTCGGTGCAATGCTTTGGTTGAGGCCTCTCCTGGAACGTTAACGTTACTCCTCATGTACTACAATGAGATCGATTACATTTGACTTAATTATTAATTTAGTGAGAATTTTAACAACGGCTTGATTTTCAACAATGTAAAGGGCCCTTTAAGAGGGATAAAAATAAAGCTATATTAGATTTTTTTATTTAGCTATTGCGTCCAAATCTCTCACATCGTCTTATGATAAAAGAAGTATCCTAAGGCGAAAAAAGGGGTTTACAAAGGAAAACATTAACAGAATCTAGATGTGTCTAATGTGCCTATGCGAGTTTTACATAGAATTATTATTGAAAATCAAAATAAACACTTTTACAACAGAATGTTATTCAAGAAAATCTTTCAAATTTTGAGAACGAATAGATATTTTCAAAAACAGATTGTGGCAATTAAATAAACGTAAGAATTATGTTTAAAATCATATACAAGTTTTATTTAATATGCCGTGTTTAAGATGGTTCCTAAAAACGAAGGAAATATTACATTAAGGAAAACTCAGGAAGAGGCTCATATTATTAATTATGAGAAATGAAATCAAGGCAATCTGTATAGTTGTCATTTGTTATTTTTTGTTTAAGATGAAAGTTTGAGTTCCCAACTCTTATTAACAATGTGATCTGCAGTTTGTATTTGTATATCCATTTAAAATTGATATCACTCAATAGAAGCTTTATTTGAAACGTTTGAACTATTTAATCACTAGATGGGGATTTCTTCAAACTTTAACCAAATCATTATTCAAAACAAGAATTGTTTTCCAACGGAAAACAATATTTCCGTGAAGACAGTGATTTCAGTTCTGGCACAGGAAACTATGAAAAAAACCACGTATGAAGTTTAGCAAATCTATATTTTATATAAATCATAAATGTTTCGTAAGATTGAAAGATTTATAGGATTTTTTTAGGAAAAAATATTACAAATATTTATACAGGGTGTCCCGTAACTGTCTGGACAAATGTATATAGCGTTATAGCTTAGGTCAAGACAAACACATTTCACCATAGGAACATGGGTCTCTGGTGCCTAGTTTTCCGTCTGTCTGTCTGTATGTGTTTTTTACAAACAAATTCATAATTCCTAAACGGTTTGAGGTACAGCGTTGAGATTTTGCGCAAATGTTTATCTTATTAGGATGTATCTTCGTTTAAGATTATACCAAAATATCATCAACCGTTTCAAAATGGCGGTCATCAAAATGTTTTGATGCCAAATTTCACAAAAACCGCTAATTTAAACAAAAAATTGCAAGATACATAAAAGTAAGTCCATTTTATGTAGTTTTCAATGATACCTCATTTTTTAAGATTGGATAGAGATTTACTGAGAAATTAGTTTTTTTCGTAATGCATGACCTCTTTTCCCCATATCAACAATGTTAAAATACGGGGTGTTAAAAATCAAACTTTAATGGCTTATAGCCACTTAACTATTGCGTTTAGGAAAAAATGTCAAGAAATAATAGGTTCTTAAAATTAAGCGTAGAATCCAAATACGTCATCAAATACAGGGTGTTCCATAAGAAAAATCAAAGTTGTCCGCCATATTGGAAAATGGCGGCCATTTACAAAACAAATTAAATTCATATTTTTAAATGGCTTAAAAAAGTAGGTGAAGTCCCCCATTGAAAGTTATCTCTAAATCCAATAGTTTCTGAGATACCAATGGTGGAACAGTTAAGTTGGACACACCTTAATTTTAACATTGTTTAAATGGAGAAAAGTGGTCAAGCATTAAGAAAAAATTTAATTTCTCTGTAAATATTTATCCAATCTCAACAAATAAGGTATCATTGAAAACTACATAAAATGGACTTAATTTTATGTATCTTGCAATTTTTTGTTTAAATTAACGGTTTTCGCGGAATTTGGCATCAAATAATTTAAATGGCCGCCATTTTAAAACGGTTGATGATATTATGGTATACTTTTAAATGAAGATACATCCTAATAAGATAAACAATTTTGCAAAATCTCAACGCTGTAACTCAACCCGTTTAGAAGTTATGAGTTTGTTTGTAAAAAAACACATACAGACAGACAGACGGAAAACTAGGCACCAGAGACCCATGTTCCTATGGTGAAATGTGTTTGTCTTGACCTAAGCTACAACGCTATATACGTTTGTCCAGATAGTTACGGGACACCCTGTATTAGTAAATGTTTTCAATTAAATAACATTTTATGAATATTGTAAGTGTATTTCCGATTCCTTGGAAGTGACGAGCGCAACGCTACGGCGGGAATGTCTTGTAGAGGAAGGGGGACGAGGACCCTCAAGAGAAGACCGTCAGCTGTGGGGGAGGTTTTCTTAGGGAGCGAGCAGGGGTAACGCTACGGCGGGAATGACTTGTGGGGGAGGGGTGACGAGGACCATCGAGAGGAGCACCGTCAGCTGTGGGGGAAGTTTGCTGAGGGAGGGAGCAGAGGCAACGCTACGGTGGGAATGTCTTGTAGCGGAGGGGTGAAAAGGACCATCGAGAGGAGCAAGTCAGCTGTTGGGGAAGTTTGCTGAGGGAGGGAGCAGAGGCAACGCTACGGCGGGAATGTCTTGTAGGGAGGGGTGACGAGGACCATCGAGAGAAGCACCGTCAGCTGTGGGGGAAGTTTGCTGAGGGAGGGAGCAGAGGTAAAGCTACGGTGGGAATGTCTTGTGGGGGAGGGGTGACGAGGACCATCGAGAGAAGCACCGTCAGCTGTTGGGGAAGTTTGCTGAGGGAGGGAGCAGAGGAAACGCTACGGTGGGAATGTCTTGTGGGGGATGGTTGACGAGGACCATCGAGAGGAGCACCGTTAGCTGTGGGGAATGTTTGCTGAGGGAGGGAGCAGAGGCAACGCTACGGTGGGAATGTCTTGTGGGGGATGGGTGACGAGGACCATCGAGAGAAGCACCGTCAGCTGTGGGGGAAGTTTGCTGAGGGAGGGAGCAGAGGTAAAGCTACGGTGGGAATGTCTTGTGGGGGAGGGGTGACGAGGACCATCGAGAGAAGAACCGTCAGCTGTAGGGGAGGTTTGCTGAGGGAGGGAGCAGAGGTAAAGCTACGGTGGAAATGTCTTGTGGGGGATGGGTGACGAGGACCATCGAGAGGAGCACTGTCAGCTGTGGGGGAAGTTTGCTGAGGGAGGGAGCAGAGGCAACGCTACGGTGGGAATGTCTTGTGGGGGATGGGTGACGGGACCATCGAGAGGAGCACCGTCAGCTGTGGGAGAAGTTTGCTGAGGGAGGAAGCAGAGGAAACGCTACGGTGGGAATGTCTTGTAGCGGAGGGGTGAAAAGGACCATCGAGAGGAGCAAGTCAGCTGTTGGGGAAGTTTGCTGAGGGAGGGAGCAGAGGAAAAGCTACGGTAGGAATGTCTTGTGGGGGATGGGTGACGAGGACCATCGAGAGAAGCACCGTCAGCTGTGGGGGAAGTTTGCTGAGGGAGGGAGCAGAGGTAAAGCTACGGTGGGAATGTCTTGTGGGGGATGGGTGACGAGGACCATCGAGAGAAGAACCGTCAGCTGTGGGGGAAGTTTGCTGAGGGAGGGAGCAGAGGTAAAGCTACGGTGGAAATGTCTTGTGGGGGATGGGTGACGAGGACCATCGAGAGAAGAACCGTCAGGTGTGGGAAGGTTTGCTGAGGGAGGGAGCAGAGGAAAAGCTACGGTGGAAATGTCTTGTGGGGGATGGGTGACGAGGACCATTGAGAGGAGCACCGTCAGCTGTTAGGGAGGTTTGCTGAGGGAGGGAACAGAGGCAACGCTACGGTGGGAATGTCTTGTGGGGGATGGGTGACGAGGACCATCGAGAGAAGCACCGTCAGCTGTGGGAAGGTTTGCTGAGGGAGGGAGCAGAGGTAAAGCTACGGTGGGAATGTCTTGTGGGGGATGGGTGACGAGGACCATCGAGAGAAGAACCGTCAGCTGTGGGGGAAGTTTGCTGAGGGAGGGAGCAGAGGTAAAGCTACGGTGGAAATGTCTTGTGGGGGAGGGGTGACGAGGACCATCGAGAGAAGAACCGTCAGCTGTGGGAAGGTTTGCTGAGGGAGGGAGCAGAGGAAAAGCTACGGTGGAAATGTCTTGTGGGGGATGGGTGACGAGGACCATCGAGAGGAGCACCGTCAGCTGTGGGAAGGTTTGCTGAGGGAGGGAGCAGAGGAAAAGCTACGGTGGGAATGTCTTGTGGGGGATGGTTGACGAGGACCATCGAGAGGAGCACCGTTAGCTGTGGGGAATGTTTGCTGAGGGAGGGAGCAGAGGCAACGCTACGGTGGGAATGTCTTGTGGGGGATGGGTGACGAGGACCATCGAGAGAAGCACCGTCAGCTGTGGGGGAAGTTTGCTGAGGGAGGGAGCAGAGGTAAAGCTACGGTGGGAATGTCTTGTGGGGGAGGGGTGACGAGGACCATCGAGAGAAGAACCGTCAGCTGTAGGGGAGGTTTGCTGAGGGAGGGAGCAGAGGTAAAGCTACGGTGGAAATGTCTTGTGGGGGATGGGTGACGAGGACCATCGAGAGGAGCACTGTCAGCTGTGGGGGAAGTTTGCTGAGGGAGGGAGCAGAGGCAACGCTACGGTGGGAATGTCTTGTGGGGGATGGGTGACGGGACCATCGAGAGGAGCACCGTCAGCTGTGGGAGAAGTTTGCTGAGGGAGGAAGCAGAGGAAACGCTACGGTGGGAATGTCTTGTAGCGGAGGGGTGAAAAGGACCATCGAGAGGAGCAAGTCAGCTGTTGGGGAAGTTTGCTGAGGGAGGGAGCAGAGGAAAAGCTACGGTAGGAATGTCTTGTGGGGGATGGGTGACGAGGACCATCGAGAGAAGCACCGTCAGCTGTGGGGGAAGTTTGCTGAGGGAGGGAGCAGAGGTAAAGCTACGGTGGGAATGTCTTGTGGGGGATGGGTGACGAGGACCATCGAGAGAAGAACCGTCAGCTGTGGGGGAAGTTTGCTGAGGGAGGGAGCAGAGGTAAAGCTACGGTGGAAATGTCTTGTGGGGGATGGGTGACGAGGACCATCGAGAGAAGAACCGTCAGGTGTGGGAAGGTTTGCTGAGGGAGGGAGCAGAGGAAAAGCTACGGTGGAAATGTCTTGTGGGGGATGGGTGACGAGGACCATTGAGAGGAGCACCGTCAGCTGTTAGGGAGGTTTGCTGAGGGAGGGAACAGAGGCAACGCTACGGTGGGAATGTCTTGTGGGGGATGGGTGACGAGGACCATCGAGAGAAGCACCGTCAGCTGTGGGAAGGTTTGCTGAGGGAGGGAGCAGAGGTAAAGCTACGGTGGGAATGTCTTGTGGGGGATGGGTGACGAGGACCATCGAGAGAAGAACCGTCAGCTGTGGGGGAAGTTTGCTGAGGGAGGGAGCAGAGGTAAAGCTACGGTGGAAATGTCTTGTGGGGGAGGGGTGACGAGGACCATCGAGAGAAGAACCGTCAGCTGTGGGAAGGTTTGCTGAGGGAGGGAGCAGAGGAAAAGCTACGGTGGAAATGTCTTGTGGGGGATGGGTGACGAGGACCATCGAGAGGAGCACCGTCAGCTGTGGGAAGGTTTGCTGAGGGAGGGAGCAGAGGAAAAGCTACGGTGGAAATGTCTTGTGGGGGATGGGTGACGAGGACCATCGAGAGGAGTACCGTCAGCTGTAGGGGAGGTTTGCTGAGGGAAGGGAGCAGAGGAAACGCTACGGTGGGAATGTCTTGTGGGGGAGGGGTGACGAGGACCATCGAGAGGAGTACCGTCAGCTCTGGGGGAGGTTTGCTGAGGGAGGGAGCAGAGGAAACGCTACGGTGGGAATGTCTTGTGGGGGATGGGTGACGAGGACCATCGAGAGAAGCACCGTCAGCTAAGGTGGAGGTTTGCTGATGGAAGGGAGCAGAGGCAACGCTACGGTGGGAATGTCTTGTGGGGGAGGGGTGACAAGGACCATCGAGAGGAGCACAGTCAGCTGTGGGGGATGTTTGCTGAGGGAGGGAGCAGAGGAAACGCTACTGTGGGAATGTCTTGTGGCGGAGGGGTGACAAGGACCATCGAGAGGAGCACCGTCAGCTGTGGGGGAGGTTTGCTGAGGGAGGGAGCAGAGGTAACGCTAAGGTGGGAATGTCTTGTGGCGGAGGGGTGACAAGGACCATCGAGAGGAGCACCGTCAGCTGTGGGGGAGGTTTGCTGAGGGAAGGGAGCAGAGGTAACGCTAAGGTGGGAATGTCTTGTGGCGGAGGGGTGACAAGGACCATCGAGAGGAGCACCGACAGCTGTGGGGGAGGTTTGTTGAGGGAGGGAGCAGAGGTAACGCTAAGGTGGGAATGTCTTGTGGCGGAGGGGTGACAAGGACCATCGAGAGGAGCACCGTCAGCTGTGGGGGAGGTTTGCTGAGGGAAGGGAGCAGAGGTAACGCTAAGGTGGGAATGTCTTGTGGCGGAGGGGTGACGAGGACCATCGAGAGAAGCACCGTCAGCTGTGGGGGAAGTTTGCTGAGGGAGGGAGCAGAGGTAAAGCTACGGTGGGAATGTCTTGTGGCGGAGGGGTGACAAGGACCATCGAGAGGAGCACCGTCAGCTGTGGGGGAGGTTTGCTGAGGGAAGGGAGCAGAGGCAACGCTACGGTGGGAATGTCTTGTGGCGGAGGGGTGACAAGGACCATCGAGAGAAGCACCGTCAGCTGTCGGAAGGTTTGTTGAGGGAGGGAGCAGAGGTAACGCTAAGGTGGGAATGTCTTGTGGGGGATGGTTGACGAGGACCATCGAGAGGAGCACCGTTAGCTGTGGGGAATGTTTGCTGAGGGAGGGAGCAGAGGCAACGCTACGGTGGGAATGTCTTGTGGGGGATGGGTGACGAGGACCATCGAGAGGAGTACCGTCAGCTCTGGGGGAGGTTTGCTGAGGGAGGGAGCAGAGGCAACGCTACGGTGGGAATGTCTTGTGGGGGATGGGTGACGAGGACCATCGAGAGGAGCACCGTCAGCTCTGGGGGAGGTTTGCTGAGGGAGGGAGCAGAGGAAAAGCTACGGTGGGAATGTCTTGTGGGGGATGGGTGACGAGGACCATCGAGAGGAGTACCGTCAGCTCTGGGGAATGTTTGCTGAGGGAGGGAGCAGAGGCAACGCTACGGTGGGAATGTCTTGTGGCGGAGGGGTGAGGAGGACCATCGAGAGGAGCACCGTTAGCTGTGGGGGAGGTTTGCTGAGGGAGGGAGCAGAGATAAGAGGTAATGGGACATATGTTGCCCGAATTTCTTGAGTAAAACACACAGACCATCACTAGTCTTTAATTGCTTATCTTAGTGTTTATACTGCAATCTAAGCCGTTAGAACCTTAATTCAGGTTTCCTTATTCAACAGGAAAACTAATAAGTGATGCTTCTGAGATAAAAAAATCTCTACGGCGGTAAGATATGTCGTCTTTGGAATTAGACTCATAGAAAATATCTCGGGGTTTTATTAATATTTGAATAAATTGGATGTGGCATTGATATAACGCTGTTCATGTAAGCGAAAAGTAATTCGTTTATTTGTATTAGTGCAGTCTTTTTTCAAGCCTTTTTTCTAAACAGTAATAAAAGTTTCGATATGTTGTCAGTTAATAAATGGTGATGAAGAAACAAACAAAATTATAGTAGTATGAAAACTTATGTTTGAGCTGAAATCGTAATAATTAATTGTGTTAATTTTAATCCTCTATTCATATAGAAATGTAAAACCCGTTCTATATTTTATACTTCGATAGAAAGTTAAAGGTCAAAGTCAGCTGATTAGTTATTTGCTTGAAATAACGTAAGAACATCACATAATTATTCAACATTCAATAGGTTTCAAAGACAGGATGGTTGTGATCAGGTGATTTTTAAAGCTGTGTTTGCTTGAACCTTAACAAAGAAGTTGTATCATCAAATAAATAATCAGAATTTTTATGTTATATAGGGGGAATTTCAACGTGTGGTGTGGAGAAAATAGTGTTCGCACCTTGCCAGAAAAGGTTTTGTAACTCTCGATCGTTTCAAATTCTCGACTATGTCTTGGATTGAAATATAGTAATCTCGAGCCTGCAATCTTCGACTTTATTTGCGAAAGATACTATTTTGCTTCACATATGTAAAATCATCATTTTCCCTTATATCCTTATATGCTTATCACCTTCGAAAGTTCATAATTGCATTATTTACAACGTTAAAAAATGTACAATGCTTTAGTAATTTTTACTATCTTTTTGACTTTTCAATAGTAAACAAACAAATTTCGTTATTGTATCATCAATCGTGTAACGAAAAGTATCGTTCAAATAAAGAGTGAAAGTAGTTTGCATATTTTTGACCGTATTAAGTGCTCCATGAATCTCAAACATAATGCCTCGAATATGCAATGAATAAGTTTCTACTCTGTTTATGATAGCCCTCTCGGTAGTTTCAGATAGGTCGGAATTTAATTAAATTTAGGTATATTGTTCCGGGATTATTGATTAACAATTTCTCGAGTTTTTTACCTCAAGGACCCAGTGCTTGAAGACGCGAGAGGGGGGTTAGGAAACTACAAAAAAGTGGAGTTAACAGTTTTTGCATAGAAAACTAAAAATTATACCACCATAAAACTCTGCTACAAAACGAACTATTTACATTTTGATTTATTGTTTTAAGTCGATTGGTTATAAACATATTGAGAGCGGTAAAGACAGTACACTGTCCCTAAATGATATCCTCATGAGAAATAATTAGAATTATATTTCTTACTTATCACTCAACATATCTTATTACTTGATTTGTGGCTTTGACTGGTTCAGATCTATTGGTTTATAGACTGAAACTCTTAAATTTTATATTTGTTTAGCTAATTAATATTGAGAGGACGTTAACGAAAAACATCAATAGTAACTAATGAAATATTCATTTAACAGCATGCAGAAAAGAATGCTAAATAACCTTTTTCTACAACAACGATCGATTAAATATCTGGTTACAGATTTCAGCGACGGCGCCAGAAGAGCCCTTCTTAGGCCACGGTCCAAAATAGGGGAGAAACAATACAAAGTTAACTTTTTCATTAGGACGCTCCTTTAAAAAGATTTATTGCTCAGTTTTTGATATCGACTCCATAAAGTTCCTTGCGTTGATCCTTTTACGCAAAAGAAATTTCCAACTCGCATTCGTTTAATATGTTATCTCTATACTGCTAATTTTAGTTTTATTCAATTTATGTTTTATCGGTTCCTAAAAAAACTAATGTTAGTACATTTTCAATTAAATTACAAAACTAAATCGACCCTCGGGATAAATATAATCTAGGTTGAATTTTGGAAGACAAAACATAATTTGGGTATGATCAATTAACCGGAATGTTCTACTTTAAATAAAATTGTCTACATTATTTTGTGTCCTGGTGGTGAAAAATTTAATTTATTTTCTTGAAGAAACTAATTTGAAATGTAAAACATAAGACATAGAAACAACCCCTCGCTCATTGGTTAGAAAATTTATTTTTATACTTCTTGATGGTGGAAGAAGTACAAAAATCTTGATGGAAAGAAGTAAAAATGTAAGAAGTACTTCTTGATGGTGGGTATACATACATTTATAAAATAAAAAAAAGTAATATAACACCTGTGGAGTCAAAATTTAAATTAAAAAATACAGGGCATGGATTCCCCCCCTTCTAATGGTTGGATGTACTGTATTTTTTAGAACACCTTAATAAAGGTTTACATATCATAACTATCTAACTGTATTTGGATAATCCTAAGATATAAAAATCAAGATTGGTATAACAAAAATAAGTAAATTTAACAATTAATGGATATATCATTTTCGTCTAGCTGCAAATCAAACATATCAACAAAGTATACGCTTGATATCATAGACCAACTCTAAACTGAGTGTTGAAATAAATTAGTCTAGCGATATTGTTTTGAATTAAAAACTTAAATTGAACTTAAATAATACTTAAAATTTAAAAAAAAAATCATAGTTTTTTTGTTTGATTTTAAATTGAGACATTTACTAAATGTAAAAACCGTCGAAAACCTTTTATAATAAAAAGGTTGCAATATATTTTTCTTAAATGTGACGGCAAAATATCTCTGTAGAGGGGTGGGTGACGAGGGTTGTAGAGAACCGCCCCGTCAGCTGTCTCGAGATTCAAGGGGGAGGGTAAGGGGACGTTTGGGGGGGGCTGAGCTAAGTCCCTGCAGCCGAAACTCTTGCTGTCAATTTGTGTTTGCGGTAGAAATATGACATTTACAGGGTATGCTGTTTCCACTAATAAAACTATTTCAATAATCTCCTATCCCTTAACTGAAATAACAAGTTTGATCGGGAGTAAATATTTAGGGTTCAAGATTTAATATTCAAGTATTGTAATAGCCAATGTTATAAATTTCATCAAAAGTGTAGTGGTAGAGAATTCAGTCTTTGATTTGAAAAACATCGGATTTACCGTTAATACAAGAGAAACTAATGAAAAACAATCCTTTGATCATCGGTTTGAGAATGTGATTCTGTAAATGTTATGATTAAATCTCACTGTAAAAATGCTCTTTTAAAATCTGAATGAAAAAAGAGAATTATATTCTTAATACCCCCGTCGCAGCAGACCTGCGTACTCAGCGAATTTCCATAGGATTTACTTTGTATATGTGAGCATTCAACTTGTTTGAAGAAAGTATAATTTGAATACGTTAAGTAAATAATATACTAAAAACGCATATTTAATCATTCATGAGCCTTAAACATGAGGAAAATTAACAAAGAGACCATATTGGTTTTCATTAGTAATACATAGACTTTTGTATTTTATATAATTCTTAGTCTTTTAATTTTTAATAACTGTAATACTTGTTATGGAATATAAATGTCAACAAACATATAACCAATGAACACAAAACAGTCAAAACAAACAAATAATTTAATCTCATGAAAAAAAATCATATGGTCAGTTTTATAGTAATTAAAACATCCCTGTTGCAACAGACCTACATCTGCAGCCAATTTCAATAAAACATATTATCAATCCTCATTATTAATTGTAAACATACCATGTATTATGCTACACTTTCAGGCAGTTTAGACCAAGACATCCCCCCCTCCAAATGCTCTTACTTTTTTTATTAAATTTAAAAATAATTTGTATTTTTTATATAGTATATATTTTCTGCAAAATCTTGATCAATGAACTCTAACTATTCAAAATAAACACAAATAAAATATTCAAAACCTACAAATTCAATCATATGTTCAGAGTTGTATTTTTTTTTAAATCTCAAATCAGGGTGACTATACTTTTTGGAGGGAAAAATTAAAAACAATATTGGACAACGTACTGTGTTTAGCACATCCAATATTATCCAAAATCTAAGCAACATTGACATAGAATAGTAATTCAAAATGCTAAATTGTTTGTTTTTTAAGCTGAATTCAATTTTGACAATTAAGTTTAAAAATAATTAGTAAAAAGGTGTTAAATCTTGAAAATAAATTTTATTTTGTGAAAAAATCCTTCTTAGAGTAAATCAATCTTGCTGGTTTTCGAACTCGAAATCATGAATGACGCTTTATATGTTTGTTCCAAATTTCATCAAGATCGGACCTTTTTTACAAAAGTTATCGCGCCTACGGACAGGTATATATATGAAAATGAACGAACGGTGTTTTTGGGGTCTGGGGACCTCAAAATGAAAAAATAACATGGTCCCGGGCTTAAGTCTCACCGTGCCGCCTACGGTAATAGCTTCTTCCCTATAGGGGAAATTCGCTAAAATGTACTTTTAGGACAATGGCTGTATGTCCATTTTTAATTTACAGGTGACTTTAATATGTTTTGTTTTACAGCTCTATGATATATAAAGTCAAAATGATTCAATAAATTCAAAATCAAACATCAATAAAATGAATAAAAATAACTACGTAAAAGAAAATACGTATAACCAAGGTAAGATAGCACATATAGTCTTATGATCTTCCATAAGTCAAAAAGTTAAATTTCCTAATTTAATTTCCAACATATTTTCGTCTCTTCTACCAATAACTTAAAAGGTGAAATTAAAATTAAAACCTCTTTTAAATTCATATTTTATAAATATGATTTGAAATATTTCCAAAATAATGCAAACTTTATGTATTTACTTATGGGACTAAAAGTTAAAGGACTATTCTAACTAACAAAGAAACCAAAAAAAAACTTTAAGACCTTCAGAGGTGAAATTCGTTGTGTACGCTCTCCTTAAGTTATGTAAGCTAACTAAGAAACATTTTTACATTAATTCTTACGCCCTGCGTTACTCCCAATACTCAATGTCAATCTCAATTAAACTTAAGCAGTTTACATAGTAACCTTAGTTCTATTAGTGCTGTGAATAAATACGAGATGAAGTATAAAAGTAACGTATCAAATCCTAGTCCGAGAAAGACTTTCCATTGGTGGAACAATTAATCAGGTAGTTTATTTATTAAGCTTTAAAGATACGTATATTTTACTGCATCTGTAAGGATTCAACAATTACTTACACCATAAAATATGAATCAGATTACCATTTATAACTATGAAACGCTTATTAAATTTTAGGATGGAAAATTAATAATGACACAGAATAAGCCTGGTCCCAGCAGAAAACATGTAGTTGTTTTCATGTGCTGTGGACATGGCCAATATTGCATCCAATACTGACACTGATTTCAGATATGTGGAAAGTAAACATCGGTCTCGTTTGGATACCTGTATACCTGGTCCATGTAAACAAATAATATTCCTTTTATTTAACTGTATGTATTGCAGCAGAAATAAAAATTCTTGCCATCTTTCCTTTTTTTTACTGTGGGTTTAACGATCCCTAATAACTAAAAAAAACCCAGAAATAACAATTCCGTTTACCTCATGTTTGGTCTCTGTTACACTTCGGTTCGTCTCACGTGGTTGCTGATCAAGGTGTGCATATTTCATCAATTTTATATAAAAAAAGTTAAAGATAAGGTTGCTTATACTTCAGTTATTTTCCTATTGCAGTTTGCATTGGATGTGTCTTATAAGACAACGAAGTCCGGCAGGATTTTCAACTAGGTTATCCTTGGAATACAAAGGACATTTATATGTTTACGGTTAGCCTACCTGTTTTACTCGATTTTTAATTCCACCAATAACAATGCCAACAAACACTTAATACCACCAATAACATTTAATGTAGGAGTGTTGCATAATTTTTCTTTTGTTTTTAAATGGCGAATTATCATTGTGTGAATTTTATTTAGAGTTTAGTATATATTGAACCTTTTTTTATTGATATATTTTTACCTTTTATGGTCAAAATCTAATAAAAATGAATGCAAAAGAGATTGACCACTCGATGTTGTGTATAATAGGTTAATTTTAAAAGTTTTCCACGATGAGAATATAAGTTACTAGTATTTTTATTGCAGTGACACAAAGAATGTATTTAGAAAATAAAAAAATCACAAAAATAGATACACTTCCTCATTGAAAGGCGTTTTACCCTGTAAAACCACACAAATCATGAATAACATAAAACTTAAGCCCATTTATTATGTTTTTTAAGCGTTCACAAGGTGACACGGGCTGATAGTAGTGACGAAATTCCGGCAGTATTTTTAACAAGGTTTCTTTTTTCAGGTAATCATTACATCCAATGAAATGATAGGAAACTGTGGTTGAGCAGCTTGCACTATAACGACTCTTGTCAACCACAAGACAAGGTTGATAAAGGGAGTCGCTGCAGCAATTGTTGGTCGGCTGGATGGAATAGTTGTAAAATAATTTTTATTTTCAATATTCCGCAAAGGGGAAGTGCGAATCACATTCTGAAGGTAAAGTGATGTATTAAATTTATATTATTAATTAATGACATATTTAAGTAATGCTTGGATATAAGTAAGAAAATGTTAGTCTTGTATAAGACTGGTTGTCGCGGTGTTAACGCCTTGGCTGGTTACATACTTGGTATCAATATAAATTACAATTGCAACCCTTTTTTCATTGGTTGGTTAACATGCACTGCACCACACTTGCTTTAAAATCTTACTAGCTTTTACCTGCGTCTTCAGCCATGATTGAGATAGTAATATATTATCCCTTGTGTGGTTCGAATTTCCTTGAAATGTTGTGTAGTTTTGTTCTTGTATCAAAGAAAACGAATACATATTTGACTGTAACCATGGACTACATATGTTTGCTAGGAACTGCAGCCTGATATTGATTTCTAATTTTTACCATTTTTTGAAACCGTTAGTCAAAAAATGTTTACCACAACCGGCTCTTGGATAGCCTTTTATGTCTTACAAAGGCGTTGGTCAGCCTTGTCCAGAGCAGGTTGATGTGGTTGAGGTTGGGATTAAGGGTCAACTTGTGAGGGTATTGTTCAACTGACGCACTGTGGGTTGGCTTTGGGTTGACCGCAGAGGTTTAATACCATCTGAGCCATGTGTCAAATACCTATCCTCTGTCTACATTGTTGTTAAAAATGTTGAGAAAACATGAAATATTTGAAAATTCAGTTGAATGTTGATCTGTAACTATATTGTAAAATATTGCTGTAACTATCATGTAAGTGATAAATATACGCTACGAATAAAATTAATTTATGAATTAATTTATCATGGTTGATTGCAAATCTTTGTTCCAGATACAAGTTTTTTTTTCGTATTAATATAAGCTCAAATACAGCTATACCTATCCGCCTCTGTGAATACAAATTTTAATTTTGTTATCAACTCAAACAATTTTAATTTTATGGTTTATCTTAGCAAGATCCTTGATTTATCTGAAATTCTTGAGGATGGCTAGTAATTTTTTTTAAGGAAAGTTCCAGTCAAAAATAAAACATATTTAAGAGATTTGCACAAATGCATTTTGATGTCTCACCAAGATATACTCCATAAGAATCGTATATTTTACATCACTAAACGAATAAAAGGTAAAAAAGCTATCCAAAGTATGTGAACTGAATCCTTACTTATTTCCAAAAAAAGTATCCGTTAGTAAATTTTAACCATGTTAACAATTGTACACAATGGTCGGGCAAACAATGTAAACAAATGTAAATTTACAAGCTTATGAAATATTAAATAAATCCCTTGGTTCAAATTATGTTTTGTAGTTAAAAAAGACAATTAACCATCTTTGAAGGTAGTCTGCAAGCTTGTTATATTCAGCCCAAAAAGTAATTTTAAATTAAATAAACTATCTTCCCATGGTTGTGTACAGACGGTTGTTTTTCATGCCTCTATGTTAAGCTAAGAATGATTTCATCATACGTAAGGAGACATTACTAAGTAAACACATATAGAATACATTTGTCATTAAGTTTATACAAAATCTGAGTAAAAGAAGTCTTAATTTCATCTTTGTATGAGTGTTTTAATATATTTATTAATGTTTATTTCAGGTTCTATGAAAAGGCGTTAGAGAAAGAACATGGGATCTCCGTTTCATATTAATCCAGTAAAATAGTACATTGTGGTGTACATAAGGTCGAGCAGTTGTAATTTTTGGATATGATATTAGTGTTGAACTGATAACATAAAATCCTAGTTTTCGAACTCAACTTTTCCAGGGTGGCCACAAGGTGTGCCACTTTCTAGTACTTTTCTTTACTTTTCAACATAAACTTAAAAAACCATGCATCGTACACTAATTTTTAAAATTTCAAATTTATAAGCTATTAAAATCTCTACAATAGTAGTGGTTTTGCAGCTTTGTAGCTTTGGTGGACCCGCTACAAGCTAAGGTCTTTCAGGGACAAACAAAATTCAATTTGATTAACATATAACCTCTTGATTATTATGGGGAATATGGGATGTTTTGGAAGCTACTAGTGTAGAGCCCTAAATATTTAGGACACAATGCATAGCACTATAATATTTTCCGTAGTAATTTACGTATGCATACCAAATTTAATGCTAAACATCCAAACTGTTTTTGAACCAATTAGCTTAAGACATACAGAAGCTTTTTACATGTTTGCATGAAGATGCAAACAGAGATGCATGTGTGTTTTTACATGTAGATGCATGTTTACATGAGAAGATTGAATTTGTATGAAGTTAATTAGCTAAAAACTTACCTTTTCCACTAAAGTTGGTGTACTTATATAAACATTTGCACGAAAGATATTTTTTAGCTATTCATTTCGTCCTAACTGTTTAGGGTATCTAGCTAGTGGCCTTCGATCTTCACGAAATCCTATAATATAATGGAAGATTTTGTTATTTTTGAAGAACCAACATAGATGACACTTCAAACGCTTAACAAAACGCTCTACTTTACTTGATCCTACAGCTTAATGTTACTTTGATTTATCAAAGTAACAGAACTGCAAAAGCACTTAAATTTTAGGGGTTGAGTTTTCTATAAATTGAATAGTTTTTGTTTTTTAACACCCGTTGAAGTTTAAAAAAAAGAACCAGAAAGTGGTGCGTCCTGTGGCAACCCGGGGAGGCTCGTGGTCGAAAAGTTCAACACTAACAACATCAAAAAATCACAACCGGAACTTCATCAAAAACTCATATGAAATGGATACCTCATGTTCTTTCACTATTACCTCGTTACTAAATCTAAAATAACATAAAATATATTTAAATACTCATAATAAGATGAAGCGGAAACTTATTTTACTCCTAGATAGCTTATAAAATTGATAACGAATATATCAAATATATTTTTACTTATTTTTAGTTACCGTATGCCTCCTTAGGTGAAGTACACAACTTAATCAAAAAATCATTACTGCCCGACCCTTAGCACAGCGACCCAAGTCAATAGTCAAAATAAGCACCCAAACAGCAGACGACTAGCTTGTATTTTTCGATAACAAAGGCACACGAACGCGCAGTAGTCAGCACCTGTGTGAGTGTGGAATCACGTGACAAGGCGGTTGCTGAGTGGACGTTGTGGTCTCCCCTCAGGGGCAGCTGATTTGGCGAATCTCAGACATACCCTAATATAAGGGTGTCACACCGTGGTAGGAGGATAAAAAGCTTAACTTGCCACATTGAATCCTGCTTCCTTCAAATCCATCAGGTAAATATCGACACACTCTATAGACTTATCAATATTATAAAAAAGTATATTTTAACCGCATAAACTTTAAAAATTATTTTTTAAAGTTGTTAGCCTCCGGATTACGTTTGAACACTTATAATGGTTTAAATACCTGCAATTCAGTAATCCACTTGTTGCTGGTGGCAACTAGTTTCGGTTCTTATATAGAACCATCTTCAGGCCGTACAAGTGAAGATAACAAATTGACTACTTGTACGGCCTGAAGATGGATCTATATAAGAACCGAAACTAGTTGCCACCAGCAACAAGTGGATTACTGAATTGCAGGTATTTAAACCATTATAAGTGTTTAAAAATTAACTTTGTTGCCCACTCGTTGCATCCTCCCAAGGGACGGAAATGAATAGTTTTAGTGAATTCCTATTTTCATGAGAACGAGTCATTGCTTGCCTCCCTCAGCTGAATTCTAGGAAGGGCCGGGGGGCAGTTTTGGTCTACCTCTGGGGTGATATTTCGAGTTGAGGCTCAGTTACGGTATCTAATTGGATTTTGAGGCAATATTGGTGCACCTTCTTACACTATTCCCTTTGGTTTCGCCATACAGCGTCATTCGTGCGTGAACAATATATAGAAAATAGATAATAACTGTCTAATTATTTTCGTATCAGGTGCAAACAAGCAACTTGCATAGACAGGGATACAATGGGATCAATCGAACATATCTTTTTATAGTGTACAACTTTTAAATTTACCTAATACGACCAAACATTCTCTCAAACACGATGTTTCTCTCGTACTCTTAAAACAAATTGCATCTGTAACTTACCTATAATTAGAGATAATCCGCCTTGTTTGACAGATCAAACATTCAAAGCTCCGCTGATGGGAAGCATACCTTTGATCATCGGAATGCAGCTTTTGACCTTACCATGGAATCCACGTTTATTTTATTCAAAGCATATGCGATACAGTGTATCCAATCAACTGATAGCTTATACAAAAAAGAAACTGATGATCCAAGCAAAGGGATTTAGAGCACTGAAAGTAGTATAGTTTTACCAATACCATATTTGTAATTAATTTTAATAAGTAAAAAAAAATTTCATACAAATTTCAATTAGCATAAAAATTTACACATATAGTTATTATTTAAATATTTATTTTTAGGGCTACTAATACTTTTATTAAAATAAAGTAATTCCTTATTTGTACCTCTACATAAATTTACTTTTATATATTTTATTGCACTGCGCGTTTAGAAAATTATTAAATTTGGAATAATTTATAAAACGCATACTATAAACAAATTTATAAAAAAGAATTCTTGAGGAATACATTCCTTTCTGCAATACCTATTGAGATGTTATGAATTCAGAAGACTGGTAATAGTCTTACTTGCTGCTAAGCTGGCCTGACAGAAGTCAAATGACAAATTCTAAATTGCTATTGGTCTCATCATTTTGAGAAAATGCTATGGTTCTTTAAAAATTCATCGCCTTTTATATGTGTTATTTTAAATATTTTCTTATTAATTTTGTTTTCAATCGTCATAAATCAATTGATTCCTTAGCAATTATACTGTTTTCCCTTTTGTTTGCATCCATTAAATTGTTTTGATGACCTTGTTGTTTATAATATTCTTGTTTCGTTTATCTATTATTTTCCGTTCACATTAAGTTCATCCCAGATTTCGTATATGATTTATAAATATTTATTTTTAATTCAAATTAATTTTAAATAGTTGTATATTATTTTATAATGACACAATAAGTAGTATGTTATGACTTTATTAAGAAGCTAATCACTAGTGTTTAAAAAATTTATATTTTGTGCATGATTGTTTTACATTGATACACGTGTTATTAGATACACAAGATTATTTTATTGATTTAGTGTCCGATGTTTAAATGATTTAAATGGGGCATAACTGAACTTTGAGGGCTTTCCAAACTCTTGAGTCCACGCAATAACCTGAGACCCTCAAAAGACACATCTGGCCGTAAAGGCCTTCAAGCAACACGTAAATCCCCTGTACTGACCAAATACTTTTTCACAGTCTTCTGCATAAAAATAACCTCATTCTTTTATTTTATAGATTAGTCTGGGCTAAGGTCTGTGCCGTCCAGACGAGATTTAAAGTCAAGTATTGCAATATCTGTCTTTTCTTTCAAGTTAGACCCTTAAATTTTTACGATATATTGTAGAAATTACTGATTGCATAGTTATTTAATCCACCCACTGTTAACTTTAATAGTTTTCAATGGTCTTAACTGTACTCAAAGTTTGGCTAATGCTAATTATTTACTCTAACAGCATTTTTCATATAAGTAATTTATAAGTAAACAAACGAGCAGTAGCTCGTGGCATATCCAGTTTCATTTATACCCTATGTGGACGGTTATTGACAACATGTATTCAGATGTATTCCAAATTTAATAATTTTCTAAACGCGCAGTGCAATAAAATATATAAAAGTAAATTTATGTAGAGGTACAAATAAGGAATTACTTTATTTTAATAAAAGTATTAGTAGCCCTAAAAATAAATATTTAAATAATAACTATATGTGTAAATTTTTATGCTAATTGAAATTTGTATGAAATTTTTTTTTACTTATTAAAATTAATTACAAATATGGTATTGGTAAAACTATACTACTTTCAGTGCTCTAAATCCCTTTGCTTGGATCATCAGTTTCTTTTTTGTATAAGCTATCAGTTGATTGGATACACTGTATCGCATATGCTTTGAATAAAATAAACGTGGATTCCATGGTAAGGTCAAAAGCTGCATTCCGATGATCAAAGGTATGCTTCCCATCAGCGGAGCTTTGAATGTTTGATCTGTCAAACAAGGCGGATTATCTCTAATTATAGGTAAGTTACAGATGCAATTTGTTTTAAGAGTACGAGAGAAACATCGTGTTTGAGAGAATGTTTGGTCGTATTAGGTAAATTTAAAAGTTGTACACTATAAAAAGATATGTTCGATTGATCCCATTGTATCCCTGTCTATGCAAGTTGCTTGTTTGCACCTGATACGAAAATAATTAGACAGTTATTATCTATTTTCTATATATTGTTCACGCACGAATGACGCTGTATGGCGAAACCAAAGGGAATAGTGTAAGAAGGTGCACAAATTTACAAGCTTCTTTAAATAATTAACGTGGTACAAAATCTCTCATCATCAGACTAAGTATAATATTTAAGATACATTTCATAATAGGGTAGATCTAATATGCGAATCAATTTCAGTGTAAGGGATAGCTAATTAGAGCAGAGTAAAATTTAGCAAGAACTCTTCAAACAGAAACAAAATCTAGAGGATATTAAGGGACGTTCTCGTCTAGCATTTGTGCATATCCGTAAATATATATACGAGAAGTCCTCTTCCTGGGAGTAAAAGTAGGTATAGTTTTGGTAAGTCAGGGGATTATTATTAACGTGGCAAAAGAGTAATAATAATGCCAATCCTGTTCAAAGAAGCTTACGAGTCTTCTGTCTGTCGGTTTTACAAGAGAATCCAGTTTATATCAATCAACTGTGAAATAAAAAATGAAAAACTCTATATTTCAATAAAAGATTTGCACAAATCTTTTTACACCTTAAGGTAATCTCAAGAACATAGTTCTCATTAAGTTACCGAGCTGTTCAAGCTTTTAAAATATTTGATATTTATGTTACGATTTGTGATGTACACATT
Source organism: Flexamia atlantica (assembly GCA_035578135.1). Classification (NCBI taxonomy): domain Eukaryota; kingdom Metazoa; phylum Arthropoda; class Insecta; order Hemiptera; family Cicadellidae; genus Flexamia; species Flexamia atlantica. The sequence goes on from JAQJVK010000008.1 coordinate 24,324,113, forward strand.
CAGTTGTTACTGAACTGATGATGAATTGTATTTGTTACACTTGTAAAAATAAACGTTGATAAACGACTATAGACTAAAGACTATTATACCGATGAAGTAATTTTGGCAATGTTTCTGACCCAGAAAAGCGTAAAATTAATCAACGAAGTGCTAAAAATGCTGAGTATTCTGACAAAAGCAGATAAGTTGATTGATTGCTTTCCATTCATTTAGGATCAGGCCTGATCCTCCCTCCTCGCCGCATTCAGAGAGGCTTTACACTCCGGGCTCACAACACAATATCGCCCAGGCTGTAAATAGGCTGCTTAGTGATAAGTTTTAAATCTAATATAATAAGGATTTTTATTTTAATGTTGTCCTTGATATATTCTTAATTTCTATCACTTTCAAATGTATTTTATATTTTCTGGAAGTCCGGCTACTTGTTCTATCCTCTTATAAAATACATGTATATTTTATATAAATTATCTTGGGACGATTTCTATAATAACATCAAAATATTAACATACTGCTTAAAAATTTTCAACAATTGATTTTCATGTCCCATTATAGTTTAGTTGGGCTGGGCTCATTAAGGAGGAATGCACTTGTAATGTTTGTTTACAGAAAATGTAATTTAAATTTTGAAAAGTCAATTTGTTAAAGCTATAACAGTAATAATTCATTTAATCTAATGAATTTGCGCGATGCGGGAATAATCTAACCTCATTATCAATCTTTAGAAAGGTATTAGCAAGTTGCGCACAAATCCATTGAAACTTACATTACTTAGATGCATCGATACCGTTGTTTAGAGAACTGAAAATTCTTCCATTACAACATTTGTTTGTGTTTAAGGTTTTAAATATTTTTTATCAAAAAGATGGTTGATTGGGCAATGAACATAGATATCGACATGAGAATGATACTCGAAATTATACTTTAGGAGCGTATCGGTGGCCAAAAATCAAAAGAGCCTTTTTTTTTAAAGTCGTTTGTATATCTGGGTCTAAAATGTTTCAATGATTTACCTTTTAATATAAAAAATAGTAATAACCTCAAAACATTTTCATTTCGTTTAAAAGAATGGCTGTTTACGATAGTCAATATTCAAGAAATAATTAAAATATTGAAGTAGTAGTATGTTAAAAGAAGAAAAACAAGTTAATTTAAGATTAAGTAAAACGTTGGTAGTAACTATAGGTTCTGGCCACAAGATTGGAATTTAAATAATAAGGACATTCGCCACAGGAGCCACCTGGTATCAGTGATAATGATTGGACTGTACTGATATTTGTGTTGTGATATGTAACTGCCATCAGTACCTGAAAAGATGGCATGTTTTTCCAAAGAAGGTTTGTGAGATAATCTATATTGGATAATTCATGGGTGGAAATAAAACATTTCTTTATTTCTTTCTTTCTTACTTTTGAAGCATTTTTAAAAGTGAATTTAAAATCTTATTGATTTCCAAACTGTTTGTAAAATACAAACGAAATCATAAAAAAATAGGCTAATAGTGATTATTTGCTCATATGATATGTGCAGCAATGAGTGCAAGTAAAACTTAAAATGAATGATTGAATTTGAACGACAGGGTCCTCTGGTGTATAGGATAATCTACCTGGTATGTATCTGGTGTTTAACCAGATATGTCATGGTTATAGTATCCCGTTCTGTTATTAAAGGAACGGTAAACTACTCATAATTTTTTTTAACAAAGATTAAATATCAAGTAAATCCGAATAAATATACTGTTTTCTCTTTCAAATTTTGATCAACATTCATACATAAAAATGTGTACAAGATAATAATAATGGATGTTCAAACATTTTCAAAAATTCAATTCTTTTACTTAAACCACAAAATTGTTAAAAGGGTTGAGGTCGTAAATTATTTTTTATGGAAGTTGTGACATTCAGATTAGGTAATAATACAGACTGATTTTAATGAAATTCAATTATTTTACATCACCAAAATATCACGCAAAATTTTGTAAAAAACCAACGGATATAATCCGGCCTTGTACGGACCAAAGATTAATTTGGAAAGTTAGAGTTTAAAACTCATAAACGAAGTTTTCACGTGCGGCAACAAGTACGCAGCTTGCCGCAACACGTAACGGCAATGCGGCTCGCTCATATTGCTTCCTGCCGAGCGGTATGGGGGAGGGTAGCGTGCTGTATCCAAGGCACTTATGCATGTCCGGATGGTGTGGTAGAAAAAAATAAATCGAGGAAAGTACTTTCCATCTGTAGAGTTTTATTTTAATTCTAGAACATTTTCTAAGTTATCATGGTTTGTAAATTTTTTGTCTGTACTGTTCGGTAGATTTTGTTGATTTGGTTGGTCTATACGGTTTGCATAGGCAGGGATGTTAAAACTATAAATGATTCGAGTGTTAAATGTTTTGGTAAAATATCCAGGCTAGTCTAGAGATTTTTTATACATTATATATAAAATAGATTTCTTTTAAAGTAAAATGTAATACACAAGAGCCAAGAGTGTTTAATACACTCACTGTTTTTTACACAGTGTTTTACACTGTTTTATATATATATATATATATATATATATATATATATATATATATTAAAACGTATTTGTCATCGTTGACCCTGTATAAGAGCTTTAAAGAGTTTTAAGACTATTGCTAAATGTTTATTGATATTATAAGTAAAATTTACACTATATTGCATAGATTATAAATATGCATTCCAAAAAATGTATTAAAGTATACTATTTTAAGGTTGATGTATGTTTGAACTAAGTTATACTCGTACTGTAATTAGAAGTGTAAATGTATAAATGTTTTTTAACGTTAAGTTGTAGGGTTTGAAAACATATTCAAAGTACTATTTTAAACCTGGTTACATATATTTGGGTATTTATATTCCTGCAGGCAAGGCAGTTTTATTTTAGCTGTCTGGGACTGTCTGGGCTTGGAAGTCTGTACCGACATCGTAATATCGCAACCGCTTCGTCAACAAACAAAAGACAAACAAACATGTTTGGATTCAACATGGGGATTGTTGATATGTCTGTTTGTCCAAATAAGCGATTCAAATACCAGAGTCTAATGTAAGGGGTTTTATGAAAGATGTTTTTAATGGTTCAGTAGTTCTTGAAAATTGAATTATAAATTTACAAGTTATTACATTACTTTTTCCTCTTTTAACACTCTCTTTCCAACAGAACGACTTTTAATCAATACAATTATATGAATGCTAAATTGAGTGCATATTCTCCGTGTTCTCAGCACTATGTTTTATATAATTTAGTCTTAACTAATATTCCGATAGTAAGAACTATTTGAATGACTTCGTGTTATACGGAAAGTAATATTGGGTCATGCACATCATAATCAAACCAATACATTAGGTTATATGAGGGTGTAACAGGTCATTAAGTTATATTATACGTTTGCGGATACATGAAATACGTTTATATTCATGAAGTAATTTAGTATTTTTGGCTTTAAAATCACATCTTCCAAAGATATACTATTGTAGGTTACTCTTAAATATTATACTATTATTTTTATACTAGTTGTACCCCCTAATAATAATAGTTACAATAATTTTATGAAAAACGATTTCCTTTTATTAGGATTTTTTTATTCCATAGAAACTTAAGCTACATACAAAACAAATAATGCCAAAAGTAATTAAACATAGAATATTTACAAATAAAAAACCTCCAACCAAAATAAAAATATTTTAGCCGTTAAATTTTAATTTGGTTTTGTAATTAGCATAGATATTGGCAAATGCTGCCTGTGCATTTACAATCGAGTTACGTGACGAAGAACAAAAAAACACCATTGAACATGATTCTTTCTTTCTTTTAAACGATTCTTTCGATACCATATTAACCGTAATGATACTGTAATCTCATTAAAGACTTGTTCAAACACACTATAAACTACCCCCCCACACTATCACTGCTTCCACGATAAAACCGCTCCGCCACGCACCACATTATCATAACGGCCGTGGCGGTGGCGGAGAGTTTGGCGGGAACAAAGCGATATCTGGCGGCAACACGTGGCGGAGGCGGAAGTCGCCGGATCACGTGACATTGTCTGCTGCAGACACTGTGTAAATCATCCCGGGGATGAGACGAGATCACAGCTGACGATGGCCAAATGGGGCGTTATGGTTTTAGTTGTTCTGTTTGAACATAAAACCACTCGACGATTGTTGCATGGGATCGCCACGTGCCTAGAGGGTGGTTTTGATGCTCTGGACGCCGAAGTAGGGTGAAGTGAAGATTATATAAGAACAATACTCCAATATCAAACCTTCAAAATATCGTTTTGCATAACAATAATAACCTATATAAAACCAAAGCGTAGTAAAAAGAAATATCCAAGAAATTATTAAGGCTTAAAATAATTACATATTCTATCTATATTTAATATATAGTTTAATTACAATAAACAAAATATCAAGGCAAGAATTAAAGAGATATCGATTATACATAAAAAATTACCGGTAATGATTGTTTTAAGTAAAAAAAAATAGAAATTATTCTTATAATTTCTATTTAATAAACTTTTCGTGAATTTCTATGGTTTTAATCCTCTATTCCTTCAAAATCATATAAGGTCTCAAATTCCATTGCGAAATTTTCATTGGTTTCTTATATGTCTACTAAAAAATTTAAGTCAGCTTACAATCTGCTTAACTGTGTTGAACCGGTTTTGATTTATTATCAAGTAAACCCTTCATTACCAACTGCAAAACCGAAATTATTTCGTATGATCTTAAGAGTTCATAAAATAGTATCGTCCATTAAATAGACCTCATATTGAACCTGAGGCACCCTTTATCTATTGTGCTCATAACTGGAAACATCAAAGCTTTGTCCACAGTGTTGGTTGGTAAGGATCAAAGGGCTAAGCCATGTGTTTAACAGATTACTGAAACAAACATTAATCGAAATTTTTTTACGCTGTTTCGTTTTGTTAACTTTTATTTTTCTAATACCGGCCTTAATGTAGATTAAATCATTTAAGTTTCATTAATACAAATTTAAACGCGTTACTGCACCATTTTCGCCAAGACTAAAATTAAATCTAACATTTAATTGAGCAATGAATCTTTTCGTTAAATATAATTAGCAGAGTTGAAAAACTTGTTACCAGTTTTACGGTTTAACTCATCATTTCATATCAGTTAGCTGATTAGTTAATGCAATTAATTTAAGTGTTATAAATGGGAAACATTACTTTTATGCTCACTAAATCAAGTGTGATTCTAATTATCTTACCATTACACGTGATGGTCAGAGACTAATGTGATTTTAAACCCACTTACAATTTTTATTTTGACTCATAACAGCTTAATCTAAAAACCATCAACATTAAATATAACTGGTTTGAGTACTTGACCAAACACAAACCAAGGCTGCTACAAGAGTCAGTAATATAAAAAAAAAAACAAGTTAGGAACGATTTCAAGTTCCAGCAAAAAAAACCACCAGGAGTAAGAGATTTTATTAATGATATTTCCCTGATGACTTTATGGCGTCCCAAACTTTTACGGTGAACATTGTCGGGTTCTCGGTCGTTCGCAAGGACAGCTCTAAGCTGAAGCGACAGGCCTTGCCACTTGCAACGTCAATAATTGATTCCCCGGATGCCGCAGTGCTGTTGAAACGTGACGGTTACTGTCCCTTGTACCTGTTGAAGCTTGTTGAGTATTGATTTCCTCATGGTATAGTAAAAAAAAACCTTCCTGAGTTCCTTGAATCAATAAACAACACTAATTCTGCTGTTTTATTAGCTAGTTGGGTATTTTATAAATTGATTTGATCATATTAAATTCATTAAAATTGTGGAAGCTATGGTTAGTTGTTATGCAGCTCTTTGATCACTAGGTCTTGCTCTTAATCTACTTTATGATCCAAACTTCTAACGGGAACCAAGTAATATTTATTTATTATTCTGTGTATATTTTTATCACGTATGAATTTCACTAGAATTGTTCGTAAATTGAAATATGCATGAAATAAATATTAATTATTTATGTTATGTTACTTAAGCATGCTTATCATTGCCGACAAATGAGGTCATTCAGCTATTCATCAAGTTTTGTCCTCTAGTAGGAGGAATGAATGGACAAGTCGACAGAATGCCCTATAGAAAGTCGGCCGAGCTTCATTCATCATATTATTATCTGGCTTAGAAGTTCCTTTCATTTATAAAACCAGTCGAAAAGCTTTTCAACATATTTACCAACCTAAATCATTATCGAGGATTGTTAGTAAAATATAAGTAGTCAAAAAATGTATTCACAATAATAAGAAAATATTTAAATAAATATATCTTTTTTAATTTGTGCACTTTTAAGTTAATTTTAACCCATTTAAAATAAAACGACACAAATGTATAAATATATTTAAGAGAATTTAATTAAATCCCAAAAGTAAAACAAATCATAAATTTATTTGGCAATCTGGCAAAAAAATCGTTATTTAAATAGTAAAAAAACATAAACAGTGTTTTTTTCTAGTTATTTTATTTGGTGGATCAGTAAAAATAAGTAAAACAACTCATTTTGGATAGGTGTAATTTCTACGTCCAGCCGATGGGACGGGTCGGAGGAGCATGACTTGACGCTCTGGAAAGTCGCAGCAACACATGTGACTACTGTACCCTTCAGTTTCCCCTTGCTCGTTGTACATGTTTCAATTTGAAATTGTGATTACATTTTTGACTACATAAAGCTAAAAACTGATTCTCAATCAAACGTTTAAATAATTTCTTAACCTATTTGGAAAGATAATCTTTTAATTGATGTTTCCGACAAATATTCGCTCAAGAATATTAACCATGTATATATGAAATACAGAAATATACTTGGTAAGTTATTTAATTTTTAATTCACTTGATATGCATAAGGCATCTAATCATATATGGATTAATTGATGGCTTACACCCAATCTAAAACACATAAATAACAGGTACAATGCACCTGTCTAGTATTTCAATCTAGTAATTCATTGAAATATTTTTTCACGTTTTAAAGCAGGTAGGAATAGTAGTTTTAGGAACAGAAATGCATTGTGTTCTACAGTCACTTGCATAAAGTAATATGTTAACAATTTGTAAAAAAAGAATATATTCATATTATTCCTTTTCTTGTCATTTGATTTGAAATGAACTTGGTTATATTTTGATGTAGCTAACCTTTGGCAGCCTTGTGTAATAATATTTTAGGATGGATGACTCAAAACTTGCTATGCCTAAGAAGCACCTATATTCATCCATATAACAGATTTCAGTACCATTGTATTTTTTAAATATATATATGCTACTGAAAATGTTCTCAAAACTATAATATAAGTATATGGGACAGTAGTCATGGCTTTGTATCGTTTGTATTTTTCTTTGTAATGTGTTACTTACGGATTTACTAACGTATTCATTCATTGATGCTCTCTGATTTGGTAATATTTTTAAGTTGAGGATAGGGAGATCTTAATTTTTATTATTCCTGAATTGAACACAGTGTTAAAAATGATTGAAAACTTGACTCTTTGTTAACATTTTTTTTTCTGATATTTACAGTTTGAAAAAACTATACGGTTACAAGTTCACGGTTCACGGTTTTAAGTTTTGGTGTAAAACTGAATAAGGACATTTTGAAGTTTTAGAATAAACTTTCCTGAAACAATCGGGTAGTATGCTGTTGCGGTTAAAATTAATAGAAAACTCAACTTCACACTATTTTGAAAGTTATATTGTCTATTTAGAATAATAAAAAGTAATCAAAAAGCATATGTTTGAACTAAATGTGTAACCTCGAAACTTCTATTGATCCTAACTTTATATTTTTATGAGAGTCAACGCGTTGTTATCTCAGCAACAGTGGAGTTCACACACTTGGACACGCCTCGTCAACAAAGTTCGCCCAGCTGCTCGACAGTAGATCGACTAATGACTACAGTGTTCGTTAGGATGCGTTCAAGTAGAACCGTGTCCATCACTTCAGCACGTTCTCGCCGAGCGCCTCTCGCTTAAACTTAATTAAGTTTAAATATGAAATCTTATCTCCTAATTAATACTCAGCAGCCAAATTAGGGCTTGTGGGTGTTCAAAGTAAAGGTCCAGCTCAAGGTTCTCACTGCTGACCAAAAAAGGTTTTAAGGAAAACTGCGTTTAGCGAGAACGCAATTTGTCAAAAATATAAATTGATTTATAAAAATGTAATTTATTTTACAGAACTAAATTAAGAGTCTTTATAACGTGATAAATTATAAGTAAAACATGACATATAGTAAAAGATACACTAGAACACATTCTATATCTAAATAACTATTATACAAAATAGTTTCATTAGTAATAGTCCAAAATAGTCCATTCTTAGTTTCATCAGTGAACATTCCTAAAAATACCAGCTTACCTTTATGAAAAAATATTAATTCAAATGGTTTTGTATAGTATTCATATGGCAAGCAAATTAGAGTTAATAAAGAGCAAAGGAAAAGTAAAGATAATGATGATTGATTTAAAAAAATCTTCAGCTTAGAGAAACCTGTCACTACTAGATGGAAGTGACTTACAAAATTTATTAGATGGTATTAACATATTTTATGTAAAACATGAACGTTCCAATAAAAAACGTCATAGCGTATTTGTTACGTCTATATTTTACATGCGGAAGTATCCGAATATTTACATAAATATTTAAATATCATTTTATCTCATTTATTTAAGTCCCGAAAATATTAGTTTACTGGTGATGCAAGGGACTGCTGCAGCTTGTCAGCCAATGAAAACAATGACTTCTTTGTTTTGTTAATTCATATCAGTGGAGTGAATCGTATTGTTGTCGGTCAGCTTTTCATCATTTCCAGTCTACGTCCAGCGGAATTGAATAATATAATTTGAATGAATGAGTCTAACTTGCCTGAAAAGTCCGTTGAATCTCGCTTGCATGAATTAATTTATTATTTTACGTCTCTCTGTTACGCATTTTTATTTAAAAGCGGAGCAACGCACGGTTGAATGTGTAAAATAACCGTTACCAAGAATGTTTGTTAAATATTGAGGTGTTTTTTGTACTACTCTGATTTACTTTTGACATTTTTTCCTTGAAAATCGAACGGTTTTATCCAACATTCATAAAGTTTTAGGCGAATTTATAGTCAGAAACAAAGCGTTCAGCATGTACTATAGAAACGAAGCGTTATATAATTATTTGAAGATTACCTACGAATAAGTACCGTATTGTAAATATCATTCCTTTATTGAAGTACTAGCAGTTGCCCGTGACTTCGCTCACGACAAAAACTATAAAACCTGCTGTCTAAATGAAGATGGTGTCACATACTGAGATTATGATTAAACAGATAAGGTACAAAAACTGATTCGCATTCTCTGACCTTCAAAACACAAAAATGACCAATAATTTCATAATTCTAAGCAATGTTCAGACAAAACTCTGATTTTATTTATATAGATATCAAAAAAGATTGAGGAATAAGTTTTAATAGTAGGTCTAGATTTTCGCCAATAGTTTTCTTTTTAAAACAGTAAGGAACTCCTAAAATTAACAAAAAGGAACAAAAAATGTTTTTTTTTCTGAATGTTATTTTACACATTCAACCGTGCGTTGCTCCGCTTTTAAATAAAAATGCGTAACAGAGAGACGTAAAATAATAAATTAATTCATGCAAGCGAGATTCAACGGACTTTTCAGGCAAGTTAGACTCATTCATTCAAATTATATTATTCAATTCCGCTGGACGTAGACTGGAAATGATGAAAAGCTGACCGACAACAATACGATTCACTCCACTGATATGAATTAACAAAACAAAGAAGTCATTGTTTTCATTGGCTGACAAGCTGCAGCAGTCCCTTGCATCACCAGTAAACTAATATTTTCGGGACTTAAATAAATGAGATAAAATGATATTTAAATATTTATGTAAATATTCGGATACTTCCGCATGTAAAATATAGACGTAACAAATACGCTATGACGTTTTTTATTGGAACGTTCATGTTTTACATAAAATATGTTAATACCATCTAATAAATTTTGTAAGTCACTTCCATCTAGTAGTGACAGGTTTCTCTAAGCTGAAGATTTTTTTAAATCAATCATCATTATCTTTACTTTTCCTTTGCTCTTTATTAACTCTAATTTGCTTGCCATATGAATACTATACAAAACCATTTGAATTAATATTTTTTCATAAAGGTAAGCTGGTATTTTTAGGAATGTTCACTGATGAAACTAAGAATGGACTATTTTGGACTATTACTAATGAAACTATTTTGTATAATAGTTATTTAGATATAGAATGTGTTCTAGTGTATCTTTTACTATATGTCATGTTTTACTTATAATTTATCACGTTATAAAGACTCTTAATTTAGTTCTGTAAAATAAATTACATTTTTATAAATCAATTTATATTTTTGACAAATTGCGTTCTCGCTAAACGCAGTTTTCCTTAAAACCTTTTTTGGTCAGCAGTGAGAACCTTGAGCTGGACCTTTACTTTGAACACCCACAAGCCCTAATTTGGCTGCTGAGTATTAATTAGGAGATAAGATTTCATATTTAAACTTAATTAAGTTTAAGCGAGAGGCGCTCGGCGAGAACGTGCTGAAGTGATGGACACGGTTCTACTTGAACGCATCCTAACGAACACTGTAGTCATTAGTCGATCTACTGTCGAGCAGCTGGGCGAACTTTGTTGACGAGGCGTGTCCAAGTGTGTGAACTCCACTGTTGCTGAGATAACAACGCGTTGACTCTCATAAAAATATAAAGTTAGGATCAATAGAAGTTTCGAGGTTACACATTTAGTTCAAACATATGCTTTTTGATTACTTTTTATTATTCTAAATAGACAATATAACTTTCAAAATAGTGTGAAGTTGAGTTTTCTATTAATTTTAACCGCAACAGCATACTACCCGATTGTTTCAGGAAAGTTTATTCTAAAACTTCAAAATGTCCTTATTCAGTTTTACACCAAAACTTAAAACCGTGAACCGTGAACTTGTAACCGTATAGTTTTTTCAAACTGTAAATATCAGAAAAAAAAATGTTAACAAAGAGTCAAGTTTTCAATCATTTTTAACACTGTGTTCAATTCAGGAATAATAAAAATTAAGATCTCCCTATCCTCAACTTAAAAATATTACCAAATCAGAGAGCATCAATGAATGAATACGTTAGTAAATCCGTAAGTAACACATTACAAAGAAAAATACAAACGATACAAAGCCATGACTACTGTCCCATATACTTATATTATAGTTTTGAGAACATTTTCAGTAGCATATATATATTTAAAAAATACAATGGTACTGAAATCTGTTATATGGATGAATATAGGTGCTTCTTAGGCATAGCAAGTTTTGAGTCATCCATCCTAAAATATTATTACACAAGGCTGCCAAAGGTTAGCTACATCAAAATATAACCAAGTTCATTTCAAATCAAATGACAAGAAAAGGAATAATATGAATATATTCTTTTTTTACAAATTGTTAACATATTACTTTATGCAAGTGACTGTAGAACACAATGCATTTCTGTTCCTAAAACTACTATTCCTACCTGCTTTAAAACGTGAAAAAATATTTCAATGAATTACTAGATTGAAATACTAGACAGGTGCATTGTACCTGTTATTTATGTGTTTTAGATTGGGTGTAAGCCATCAATTAATCCATATATGATTAGATGCCTTATGCATATCAAGTGAATTAAAAATTAAATAACTTACCAAGTATATTTCTGTATTTCATATATACATGGTTAATATTCTTGAGCGAATATTTGTCGGAAACATCAATTAAAAGATTATCTTTCCAAATAGGTTAAGAAATTATTTAAACGTTTGATTGAGAATCAGTTTTTAGCTTTATGTAGTCAAAAATGTAATCACAATTTCAAATTGAAACATGTACAACGAGCAAGGGGAAACTGAAGGGTACAGTAGTCACATGTGTTGCTGCGACTTTCCAGAGCGTCAAGTCATGCTCCTCCGACCCGTCCCATCGGCTGGACGTAGAAATTACACCTATCCAAAATGAGTTGTTTTACTTATTTTTACTGATCCACCAAATAAAATAACTAGAAAAAAACACTGTTTATGTTTTTTTACTATTTAAATAACGATTTTTTTGCCAGATTGCCAAATAAATTTATGATTTGTTTTACTTTTGGGATTTAATTAAATTCTCTTAAATATATTTATACATTTGTGTCGTTTTATTTTAAATGGGTTAAAATTAACTTAAAAGTGCACAAATTAAAAAAGATATATTTATTTAAATATTTTCTTATTATTGTGAATACATTTTTTGACTACTTATATTTTACTAACAATCCTCGATAATGATTTAGGTTGGTAAATATGTTGAAAAGCTTTTCGACTGGTTTTATAAATGAAAGGAACTTCTAAGCCAGATAATAATATGATGAATGAAGCTCGGCCGACTTTCTATAGGGCATTCTGTCGACTTGTCCATTCATTCCTCCTACTAGAGGACAAAACTTGATGAATAGCTGAATGACCTCATTTGTCGGCAATGATAAGCATGCTTAAGTAACATAACATAAATAATTAATATTTATTTCATGCATATTTCAATTTACGAACAATTCTAGTGAAATTCATACGTGATAAAAATATACACAGAATAATAAATAAATATTACTTGGTTCCCGTTAGAAGTTTGGATCATAAAGTAGATTAAGAGCAAGACCTAGTGATCAAAGAGCTGCATAACAACTAACCATAGCTTCCACAATTTTAATGAATTTAATATGATCAAATCAATTTATAAAATACCCAACTAGCTAATAAAACAGCAGAATTAGTGTTGTTTATTGATTCAAGGAACTCAGGAAGGTTTTTTTTTACTATACCATGAGGAAATCAATACTCAACAAGCTTCAACAGGTACAAGGGACAGTAACCGTCACGTTTCAACAGCACTGCGGCATCCGGGGAATCAATTATTGACGTTGCAAGTGGCAAGGCCTGTCGCTTCAGCTTAGAGCTGTCCTTGCGAACGACCGAGAACCCGACAATGTTCACCGTAAAAGTTTGGGACGCCATAAAGTCATCAGGGAAATATCATTAATAAAATCTCTTACTCCTGGTGGTTTTTTTTGCTGGAACTTGAAATCGTTCCTAACTTGTTTTTTTTTTTATATTACTGACTCTTGTAGCAGCCTTGGTTTGTGTTTGGTCAAGTACTCAAACCAGTTATATTTAATGTTGATGGTTTTTAGATTAAGCTGTTATGAGTCAAAATAAAAATTGTAAGTGGGTTTAAAATCACATTAGTCTCTGACCATCACGTGTAATGGTAAGATAATTAGAATCACACTTGATTTAGTGAGCATAAAAGTAATGTTTC